>JASAUF010000449.1:3666281-4888375 GCA_030180095.1 Magnolia changhungtana | reverse complement strand
TATGATACATACATCATGATGGCCCAGAGAACTTTGCTACGTCTACTTAGTAGTTACACATTTAGAACAGAAAAGCTTGGACAGGGAACTACGAAAAGGGTAGAGTTACCATTTAGAAAAATATTTTAACTTGAAATTATTTACTGCATTCCATGCTAAGTATTAAGTCAAAGAAGGAAAGCTTAAAATGAATTCATTTGTTAGTGAAAATCCAAGTTAAGCACTTAAATTTTAAAATTTATCAAACCATCTAAATTAGGAAAAATCACTTTAAAAGGCCTATTTCAGTATTAAGTGCTGAAAATAAGTTTCAACAAACGGACCCGAAGTCTTACTTCCTTTGAGCCCAACGAGAAATTTCAGACACCATCGTTCCATACATGAAAATCAGCATCAGCACAATAAATTACAGCTAGTTTGCATCACTAGAGTTAATTTTTGTACTATGTAACCTTTTTTTTTTCTTCTTCTTCTTCTGTTTTCTTTTTTTTTTTTTTTTTTTTTTTTTTTTCACACTATTTTTCTTTTTTACTACCCTTTTAGTTGCACCAAATATTGTAAAATTTCCTGAGATCTTGCACAATCAATAAATGTCGTGATATTTGGTGCAACAAACGCACGCTTAGTATTTGAGTTATATATTTTTATCATGCAGAAACCAAATTACTTCTTAAGATTTTAAAGAGAGAGACTTCAGCTGAGTACATCTTCATTTCTTCTTCTTCTTTGCTCTTTTTCTTTTTCTTTAATTTAACTAGTTATGATTTGATATTGGATGGTGGCCATATCTTCCGAATCCATTTCTGATGTTTTGATGGGGAATAAGTAGGTGTAGATGGTTAGGTAGCCTAATGACACAGGGATAGGCATGATGAGGTCGATCACCGTCTTTCTCAAGGGGATAACTACTCTAAATCCACAGAGTTTCTCTGGACTCCTTACAGAGATACCTCGAATCCAAGAGGAAAAATAAGAAAATAGAAATAAATTTTAAAAATTTGAAAATTAATTGATAGATGATAAAAATGAATTTACAACCTTTTAAATAGTGATACCAAACCTTGGAAGAAGTTCTGGAATCAAACTCCCTAAAATTTGTGGCTTACTATAAATAGTAAACTTATTATTTATAAACGGTCATGATTCCTACTAGACTTAATGGTTTTCAGCCAAAAATAGTCAATGTCCTATTTGGCTTAACCATGTTATTCTCCTAATTTTTCTAAGCACTTTTCATGTTGGACACAATTCCTAAATCTCAAAGGATGAAGAGTAATAATCAAACTAAAACATACTATAAATAGCAAAAATGAAATAAAATGGATTTTCGACCGTCGATCTGATGGAATCTCGCAAATTTGGCGTGGGGAACCCTGCTCAGCAAGGTTGGGTGGCTAAAGTAGCTTCTCCTACCCCAAAATCATATATGGTATGTCAAATATATAACTCATTTTGGTTTGCGAGATACGCCTGTTTTGTGGTTAATTTTGACGGTCCGGATGACTTTTGCCTTCGATCGGGCCTTCTCTGGTCCATCTTGGACATGAAAGTGTCCACGACCCACTCTACATCAGTCCCCTCCACTTCAAAAGAACTCGTCCTCGAGTTCTTATCCCGCTTCGATTCATGATACTCGGTCAGGTTTGCAATGTTGAAAGTACGCGAGATCTCCATGTCTTTCGGAAGATCAACAATGTAAGCGTTGTCATTGATATTTCGGAGGATCGGTACCGGTCCAATTTTCTTGTTCATTCAACTTGTTGTAAGTCCCAGTCGGAAATCTCTCTTTGTGTAGATGAACTATAACTTGGTCGCCCACCTTGAACACTTTTTATCGCTGATGCTTGTCGGCTTACTCCTTATATTTATCGTTCGAGGCATGCAACGACTTACACCTCCGCATGAATGTCCATGATTCGGTCCACCATGTTTTCTGCTACAATGCTCATGATCGGAAACTTGGGTAAAGGGACCAAGTCAAGTGTGTGGCGAGGCACATAAATAATCTCGAACGGAGACTTCCCTGTCTTGTAGTTCACCATGTTGTTAAATGCAAACTCTACTTGAGATAAGGCCAAATCTCACTGCTTTAGTTTGTCCCCTAAAATACACCGAATAAGGTTTCCTAACATGCGATTCACAACTTCAGTCTGCCCATCAGTCTGTGGGTGGTAGGCGCTGCTGAATTGAAGTTGTGCATCGAACTGACTTCATAAAGTCCACTAAAAGTAGCTAACAAACTTCGTGTCACGGTCAGAAGTAATAATCTTGGGAACCCCGTATAGCCACATGTAAGACCCGTACCCTAGTCCGTACCGTTCCGTAGGCTTCCGCTATCCTTCCGGTTGAATTCCGGCAATCCTCGACCCATTTCCAATGTTGAGAGCGATCCTAAGCCAAGTCCTGCATACCAAAGTCGGCTCGAACCGAAACTTGTATCCTAGCGACCCCGCCGTCGCCGCGGTTCCAACGCCACGACTCGCACACCGACCCGATACTCAGGCTAAAAGATGTCGGCTTACGTTCGATTCAAAGAAAATACTGCGCATTGCAAACTTCGAAGGAATCTCTACGATATGTCCCATTAATCCATCAATCAATCAATGTCAAGTCACACCTACTCAAGTACAACAACCCATATCTTTCTCTTACACAAGCAAACCCAAAGTCAACTCTTACATCCCATCACCCATCATTTTCTTACAAGTCATCACTCAACCCATCACTCCATCCATCAAATGGGGTGGCCCACCTTATTTTAGGAGAGATCCACCACCTATTTAAATTAGATGATATATTATAACATTTTATTAATATTTATATGTACAGTGGGCCACAAACAAGCTGGACCCACCTTGATGAGCATGCCCATGTACATGTGGGACCCACCATGAGGGACCCACCATGATATTTGTGTCGTCCAGCGTCCAAAGACGCTGGACGTGAGGAAAGGCTAACATGGAGTGCGTGTATTGACATTGTGGTGTACTAACAAGTTAACAAAAAAAATAGTGCTTTTGGGGTTGCCCACTCATATAGGCCCCAGCTTGATGTATGGGGCTGATCCAAGCCGTTCATTCGGTTCTCCAGCTCATTTTAGACGTTGAACCGAAAAATGAAGTTGATCCCATTTTCCGGCGGGCCGTGGCGTTGAGAATACTAGCATCTTACGTTAAGACTTGGGAAAATGACTGCTGAGGTCCACATGAAACTTGGACCCACCTGAAACTTGGTTTGGACCCCTAATATTATGGGACACATACAATGGACGGGTCAGATCTTGTTAATGTGGGTCCCACCTAGACAAAAAAAAGGAAGAAGGAGCAGCAGCGCTACTACTACTGCTGACAGACGCTGGCGGACGGACGAGCTGGGCCTCACGGCCCAGCTGTGGGCCCCACCATGGTGCGTTTCGACCATCTGCACCGTGCATTTGATGGGTCCCCTTTAAATTGTGGGGTATCCCAAAGATCAGCCGTATACGGAACTCAGGTGGGCCATACCATCTAAAGTCATGTGAAGACATGCCTAAACATATAAAACCACTTGGTGGGGCCTACCTGAGATTTGGACACGGCTGAAACTTGGTCTGAACCCTCAGCCAAGTGGGACACACCTAATGGGTGGACTGGATCTGTGAACCATATCACGGTGGGCCCCCAGGTCACGTGTGACCTTATAAACAGGTTGCATGACAAATATACATCACGTGGGCCCTGGCTCACGTGACCTTATACACAGGTTGCGTGGAAAATAAACATTTCTATGGGTCCCCTCCCCTGACCGTGGGCCCCTTGATAGATTGGATGTCAAATAAACATGGTAGTGGGCTCTTGGCCCACTTGATCTCATAAACAGGATGGTGCCAAATAAACATTTTTGGTGGGCCCCCTATTCATGTGGCCTTATCAACAGATTGGATAGTACAATAAACATTATGGCGGGCCTCACATAAGGCTCACTTTGGTAAATATGGGCCCATGTATTTAGGCCCATCTTGATGCATTTTTAGGCTCATTATGAAGGCCCACTTGGATGCATATGGGCTGATGTGTTTAGGCCCATCTTGATGTATTTTTTTCTAGGCCCACTTTGGTATATATGGGCCCATGTATTTAGGCCCATCTTGGCATGTATATAGGCCCAATATTGAGGCCCACTTTGATGTATATAAGGCCCATATGATTAGGCCCACCTTGTTATATTTGAGACCCATGTTGTGCGACTAATGTGATATATGCAAAGCCCATGGGTTATGGCCCATTGCAATGTACGTAAGGCCCGTTGGTGCGGTCCAATGATACGACCCACTTGATGAATATAAGGCCCATATGATACGGCCCAATTGATGTACTTAAGGCCCAATCGGGTGCAATTAGGTCCATTGCAATGCGTGATCCCTCCGTGGTGTAGATAATGATGTAGTGCCTTGGGAACAATGTTGGTTTGACGTCCACATTGTAAGGATAATGTTGGTTAAATGTCCGCATTGTCACACTCCCTAAGGCCCATGGATAGGCCCATACTTGTAGTGAGTAGACCATCTAGACCCATGTCCGTTATGCACAAGCCCATCACTATATAACATGTTTAGTATAGATACATGATTCATGATCATACGCATCATATGTATGCTTGGTATGAGGAGTAACTAATCATAGCATATGCCTTCAGGCAGACTATTTATGGGCTCCCTGATAGGTGGAGTTGCCTACATGAGCGCATGCCACATGCAGGATGGTTGCATGACTGATAGTGTGATACATGCACTTGCATTCGTGTGATTGTGATATGCCCTAGCGACATCAGGGCCATAGCCTCCACAGATATATCGTGGGTGGTTGGTTGGATACCGAAAAATCTTGTTCTAAGTAATTGGGGCGCCATAGATGTCCCTGGGTGAGAGTCCCTGAATCCGATGGTACCAGCGGATGACTCCAACGTCGAGACCGAGTGGATGTACGAGCGCACGAAGGCCGAATACCAGAAGGTCGCGTCTCCCACTATGTCGTGGTCGATTGGAAAGTAGTGGTGGCCTTACTCGCCCGAGAGCAGGGGGCTTTACTAGGCTGAGTTTGACCAGCTCGGAAATGGGTTCGCTATCGACGTGCCGGATAGGTATTGACTGACTATTGGCCAGGCGGATAGTGAGGTTTCTTACGCTCACTTGGACTGTGCTGCTTGGAGAGAGAGTGTCATTTGGAGTGTACTGAACCCCGGTGATTATCCATACTGAGAACCGTACTGATTTGGTGCTCTAGTGAGGAGTTGCTTTCGTATGAGGGTTGGCATGCTTGACCTACATATTGCATCATATGGCCTTGTTATGGCCGATAGCATTCATATCTGGTACTACATAGCCTTGGTACGGCTGGTTGCCTTTACGTACTCATCAGCATGATTCGGCAGTACTCCGACTTTGCATTCTGAGCACGTTCGCACACACTTACACTGCCCTCTAAGCTTTCTATAAGCTTATGCATGATTGATGCGTGCAGCTGACGCCAGAACGCAGCTGTAGTCTCGCCGCAATTGGAGCGAGCCGCCGAGCTTTTGGAGTTTTGATATTACCACTATCTTGTATTTCCCTTTATATGCACTGTACTCAAAGTTTTTGTTCATAGTGGATTTTGTAATGGTGTTCTTGTGGTTATTGTTCGTGGATTATGCTTGTGGTTATGCTCACTACGAATCAAACTGATTATTAGAAATCCTCCTTGTAGCATCCCAGGATCGGAACCTGGTATATGCGTGTCGGGGGCCGAGAATGGGGTACTACTGAGGTCATCGTCACAGGCTGCGGATTCTAGCGATCGGAATTTTGTGAGCCCGGTTTCCGAGTTCGGGGCGTGACAGAAGTTGGTATCAGAGAGTAACTTGGGAATAACCAAGAACAACATCACATGTTTGTTATGAGCTTAGGACAAATAGGTTCCGAGTGCGTAACCTTTCGATTGAGTTCATTAGCGCACGATTCTCAAGATTGATTGGCGCCTTATCTTTTTCATAGGACATGCCGCCCAGGAGAGCGAGCCGAGCGTACCCCGATCCACCACCTGAGGATCCCGCTCCACCACCCGAGGCTCCAGCTTTACCACCTACACCTCCCGTTCTACCGCTAGAGATCCCTGCTCCCTTTCCTGAGGATGATGTTCCTCCACCTGATGCCGGTGCAGATCCGACTGTGCCTGTGAGTGCCTCGCGATTACATAACGAGATGTTACAGTGTGGATACCGCACTTCGGGGGGCGGGCGCCCGGTTGTTTCTCCACCCGATGCGAGCGAGAGCGTGCAGTGCCCTTCTTCGTGAGTTCAGACGGATGGATCCTCCATGATTTCAGGGCGAGCCAGATCCGTCAGCGGCTGAGAGATGGCGCTCTGATGTGGAGAAGATTTTTGATATTATGTCATGTACGACCGAGCAGCGAGTCCGATTGGCCACATTTCTTTACCAAGGCAAGGCAGAGCACTGGTGGACCTCTGTTACCCGCGTTGCAGGACCCGATCATGTCTGGACATGGGAGGATTTCATCAGCCGATTCGAAGAGCAGTACTTCCCCGACCACATTCGTCGTCAGAGGGGCACGAGAGTTTGAGACTTTAGTATAGGGAGACATGTCCGTGGCGCAGTACACGGCTCGCTTCGTAACGCTGTCACGGTTTGCGCCATATATGGTTGATGATGAGGGGCGGAAGGCCCGCCGTTTCGAGAGCGGCTTACGTTTTGGTCTTCGATGCCGTGTTATTGGGCACGAGCTCCCGACCTTTCAGGCGGTAGTACGAAGGGCCCAGATTTACGAGACTGAGTGGGCTGGCTCTCAGAGCGATCGAGATCAGAGGAGAGGCCGGAAGAGACCAGCCCAGTCCAGTAGCTCTCAGCAGCATCGACAACCCCAGAGGTATAGGGGTCATCCACCTGCTAGAGTACCAGCAACACCAGCAGCGTCAACGACACCTTCTGCGCCACCCCAGCAGATGTTTCTAGGGACATGTTTTGGATGTGGCGGTTCTGGACACCGCATATCTGAGTGCCTCCGTCCTCATCTACGACGGTCTGAGGGCCACGGAATCTCCAGGGACGGCGCGACCACGGCGGTAGCCTTCAAGCCCCATCGGCCGCGGCCCCATCAGCAGCGACCGCAGCCACCTCAGCCACCGAGGCCCCAGCAGCGAGAGAGAGACGAAGATAGGCCGCCGCAGAGGCAGCAGCAGCACCAGGGACCTCAGAGGGGAAGACACCTCCCCAGCCAGCTCAGGCCAGGTTCTATGCAGCTCAGCAGGACCCGCAGACTTTCGGAGGAGTCATAGAGGGTATACTTCCAGTCTCCTCATGCATTGCACGAGTATTATTCGATTCCGGCGCTTCGCACTCATTTATGTCTGAGGGTTTTCGTAAATCGACTGGATTGCCGACCGAGTCTTCTAGCGAGGAATTGACCGTATCGACGCCTTTAGGGAAGACTACAGTATTGGCCCGCTTCTGTCCGTCTTGCCCTATTCTAGTCGGTGATATATTCTTACCTGCTGACTTACTTGTGCTGTCGATGATAGATTTCGACGTTATCTTGGGCATGGATTGGCTTGCCGAGTACCACGTCATCATGGACTGTTCCGCGAGGACAGTTATGTTCTGCATACCAGGCTTGCCGCAGTTTCAGTTTGTTGCCGAGCCCCGAGGAGAGTCGTTGTCATGCTTGATGTCCTGCGCCGTTGTAGAGCCCGTTGTCGTTTGTATCGATCATATTCTGATTGTCTGCGACTTCCCCGACGTGTTTCAGGAGATTCTGAGACTGCCGCCTCGTCGCCATATTGAGTTCGGGATTGATCTTGTGCCTGGTACCGCACCTATCTCGAAGGCCCCGTTCCATATGGCACCGATGGAGTTGCATGAGTTGCAACGGCAGTTGGACGAGCTGCGTGAGTTGGGATTCATTCGTCCGAGCAGTTCACCTTGGGGAGCGCCGGTACTCTTCGTCAGGAAGAAGGATAGCTCGTTGAGGCTCTGCGTCGACTACCACGAGCTCAACCGGGTCACGATTAAGAACAAGTACCCACTCCCGAGGATAGACGATTTATTTGATCAGCTGCAGGGTACACAGTTCTTTTCGAAGATTGACCTGCATTCCGGTTATCATCAGATTCGTGTCCGAGAGGAGGACATCCCGAAGACAGCCTTCAGGACGCGTTACGGTCATTTTGAGTTTCAAGTCATGTCTTTTGGACTGACCAATGCACCCGCGGTCTTCATGCAGTTGATGAACGAGGTCTTCCATCCATATCTCGATCAGTTTGTTATGGTCTTCATCGACGACATTCTGATATATTCGAGGACCCGTGAGGATCATATACAGCATCTGGAGATCGCATTGCAGACCCTCCGTGCCCACCAGCTGTATGCGAAGCTGGAGAAGTGCGAGTTCTGGCAAGAGGAGGTGAAGTTCGTCGGTCACGTGGTGACGAGGGAGGGTGTCACAGTGGACCCCTCGAAGGTTGAGGCAGTGCGTCTGTGGGGCCAGCCCACGACTGCATCCAAAATCCACAATTTTCTTGGTTTAACGAGCTATTATCGGCGTTTCATTGAGGGCTTCTCTCGTATCGTAGCCCCAATGACCAGGTTGACTCGGAAGGGCGCAGATTTTGTTTGAACTGACACATGTGAGCGGGCATTCATGGAGTTGAAGGACCGTCTGACGTCCGCTCCTGTCCTCACTCTTCCCTCTGGGAGTGATGGATTTGTTGTATTTACCGATGCCTCACGTATTGGTTTAGGTGCTGTCCTGATGCAACACGGCAGACCTGTAGCCTTCGCGTCTCGTCAGCTCAAGGTCCATGAGCTGAACTACCCCATGCATGATTTGGAGCTGGCAGCAGTCGTCTTCGCACTGAAGGTGTGGAGACACTATCTCTATGGGGTCAGGTTCGAGCTCTTCTCTGACCACAAGAGCTTGAAGTATCTATTCTCTCAGTCCGAGCTGAACATGAGACAGAGACGCTGGATGGAGCTTCTGAAAGACTATGATTTTGACCTCCAGTACCACCCAGGCAAGGCAAACGTGGTGGCGGATGCCCTCAGCCGTCAGCCGCGAGGCCTGGTGGCACACATGATGATTCAGGAGTGGAGGATGCTCGAGGATATAGCAGAGTACGACTTTGATTTTGGTCTGCAGTCTTCTATCGTTCAGCTATCGAGCCTGTCGATTCAACCCTCTCTTGTCGCAAGGGTGATCGAGGCTCAGCAGACAAATGAGTCGTTACAGGATTACCGAGCAGGCAGAGATCATCGAGAGTCGAGACAGTTGCGGATGGGTGCGATGTTGGACTTCGCTCGCAGGTCGATTATGTATCCCTTGGATATTCCCGAGTTGCGCAGAGATCTTATGACCGAGGCACATCGATCGCGATTTTCTATCCACCCTGGCTCGACGAAGATGTATCGTGATATGAGGAAACAGTATTTCTGGGTGGGGATGAAGCGCCAGATTGCCAGTTTTGTGGCCGAGTGTGACATATGCCAGCGTGTCAAGGCCGATCATCAAAGACCTCCTGGTCTATTGCAGCCGTTGAGCGTCCCGATGTGGAAGTGGGAGCACATGTCGACAGATTTCATTATGGGCTTGCCGAAGACTCAGCGCGGTCATGACGTCATTTGGGTTGTTGTGGATCGTCTGACGAAGTCAGCACATTTTCTCGTGATGCGTGCGACTTGGTCTATGGACCGGCTTGCGAGGTTATTTATCGAGGAGGTTGTGAGACTACATGGCGTTCCAGTCTCGATCGTTTCTGACCGAGATTCGAGGTTTACGTCTCAGTTTTGGGGGAACTTCCAGAGAGCGATGGGGACAGATTTGCAGCTCAGCACCGCGTACCATCCGCAGACCGATGGCCAGACCGAGAGGGTCAACCAGATCCTTGAGGATATGCTTCGGGCCTGTACGATTGATTTCGGGGGTAGATGGGATGAGCATCTGCGATTAGCTGAGTTCGCATACAACAACAGCTATCAGGCGACCATTGGCATGACTCCTTTTGAGGCATTGTATGGCAGACCGTGCAGATCTCTGAGTTGTTGGACCGAGGTTGGAGAGCGGCGTCTCCTAGGTCCCGAGCTTGTGCAGGAGACTTCAGAGGCTATTGATATCATCAGGTAGAGGATGCGCATAGCTCAGAGCCGGCAGAAGAGTTTTGCTGATCGTTACGTCGTCCCTTGGAGTTTGATGTAGGGGACCATGTGTATCTCAAGGTCTCGCCCATGAAGGGCGTGGTTCGATTCGAAGCGAAGGGCAAGCTTGCCCCGAGGTTCATAGGACTTTTCGAGATCACTAAGCGCATTGACGTTGTGGCCTATCGGCTTGCCTTACCACTGCAGTTGTTTGGCGTCCACAACGTTTTTCAAGTCTCTATGTTGAGGAAGTGTGGGTCAAACATAGTCCCTATTATTGATTGGCAGTCGTTGGAGGTTCGTGAGGACGCTTCTTACATTGAGCAATCAGTTCGTATCCTTGATCGAAAGGAGCAGGTCCTCCGGACTAAGGTCATTTCATTGGTGAAAGTTCAATGGGGTCATCATTCTGTTGATGAGGCGTCTTGGGAGCGCGAGGCTGAGATCCGCGAGCGCTATCCCCATCTTTTTTATGATTGATTATATGTTGTATCTTGTATACTGTCTTCGATTTTTATGACGATGCCTTATTTCCTCTTCTATTATGAGTTATGACTAGTTGCGATGATTGTGTAAATTTCGAGGATGAAATTTTTATTTGGAGGGGAGAGTTGTAAGACCCGTACCCTAGTCCGTACCGTTCCGTAGGCTTCCGCGATCCTTCCGGTCGAATTTCGGCAATCCTCGACCCATTTCCAACGTTGCGCGCGATCCTAAGCCGAGTCCTGCATACCAAAGTCGGCTAGAACCGAAACTTGTATCCTAGCGACCGCGTCGTCGCCGCGGTTCCAACGCCGCGACTCGCACACCGACCCGATACCCAAGCTAGAAGATGTCGGCCTGCGTTCAATTCGAAGAAAATACCGCGCGTTGCGAACTTCGAAGGAATCTCTACGATATGTCTCATCAATCCATCAATCAATCAATGTCAAGTCACACCTACCTAAGTACAACAACCCATATCTTTTTCTTACACAAGCAAACCCAAAGTCAACTCTTACATCCCTTCACCCATCACTTTCTTACAAGTCATCACTCAACCCATCACTCCATCCATCAAATGGGGTGGCCCACCTCATTTTAGGAGAGATCCACCACCTATTTAAGTTAGATGATATATTATAACATTTTATTAATATTTATATGTACAATGGGCCACAAACATGCGGGACCCACCTTGATGAGCATGGCCATGTACATGTGGGACCCACCATGAGGGACCCACCATGATATTTGATAGCCCCAGCTTGATGTATGGGGCTGATCCAAGCCGTTCATTCGGTTCTCCAGCTCATTTTAGACGTTGAGCCGAAAAATGAAGTTGATCTCATTTTCCGGCGAGCCGTGGCATTGAGAATACTAGCATCTTACGTTAAGACTTGGGAAAATGACTGCTGGGGTCCACATGAAACTTGGACCCACCTGAAACTTGGTTTGGACCCCTAATATTATGGGACACATACAATGGACGGGTCAGATCTTGTTAATGTGGGTCCCACCTAGACAAAAAAAAAAGGAAGGAAGGCGACGCGCTCTTACTGCTGCTGCAGACGAGGACGTTAGCGGACGGACGGGCTGGGCCTCACGGCCCAGCTGTGGGCCCCACCATGGTGCGTTTCGACCATCTGCACCGTGCATTTGATGGGTCCCCTTCCCAAAGATCAGCCGTATACGGAACTCAGGTGGGCCATACCATCTAAAGTCATGTGAAGACATGCCTAAACATATAAAACCACTTGGTGGGGCCTACCTGAGATTTGGACACGGCTGAAACTTGGTCTGAACCCTCAGCCAAGTGGGACACACCTAATGGGTGGACTGGATCTGTGAACCATATCATGGTGGGCCCCCAGGTCACGTGTGACCTTATAAATAGGTTGCATGACAAATATACATCACGTGGGCCCTGGCTCACGTGACCTTATACACAGGTTGCGTGGAAAATAAACATTTCTGTGGGTCCCCTCCCCTGACCGTGGGCCCCTGGGCCCCTGGATAGATTGGATGTCAAATAAACATGGTAGTGGGCTCCTAGCCCACTTGATCTCATAAACAGGATGGTGCCAAATAAATATTTTTGGTGGGCCCCCTATTCATGTGGCCTTATCAACAGATTAGATAGTACAATAAACATTATGGCGGGCCTCACATGAGGCTCACTTTGGTAAATATGGGCCCATGTATTTAGGCCCATCTTGATGCATTTTTAGGCTCATTATGGAGGCCCACTTGGATGCATATGGGCTGATGTGTTTAGGCCCATCTTGATGTATTTTTTTCTAGGCCCACTTTGGTATATATGGGCCCATGTATTTAGGCCCATCTTGACATGTATATAAGCCCAATATTGAGTCCCACTTTGATGTATATAAGGCCCATATGATTAGGCCCACCTTGTTATATTTGAGACCCATGTTGTGCGACTAATGTGATATATGCAAAGCCCATGGGTTATGGCCCATTGCAATGTACGCAAGGCCCGTTGGTGCGGTCCAATGATACGACCCACTTGATGAATATAAGGCCCATATGATACGGCCCAATTGATGTACTTAAGGCCCAATCGGGTGCAATTAGGTCCATTGCAATGCGTGATCCCTCCGTGGTGTAGATAATGATGTAGTGCCTTGGGAACAATGTTGGTTTGACGTCCACATTGTAAGGATAATGTTGGTTAAATGTCCGCATTGTCACACTCCCTAAGGCCCATGGATAGGCCCATACTTGTAGTGAGTAGGCCATTTAGGCCCATGTCCGTTATGCACAAGCCCATCACTATATAACATGTTTAGTATAGATACATGATTCATGATCATACGCATCATATGTATGCTTGGTATGAGGAGTGACTGATCATAGCATATGCCTTCAGGCAAACTGTTTATGGGCTCCCTGATAAGTGGAGTTGCCTACATGAGCGCATGCCACATGCAGGATGGTCGCATGACTGATAATGTGATACATGCACTTGCATTCGTGTGATTGTGATATGCCCTAGCGACATCAGGACCATAGCCTCCACAGATATATCGTGGGTGGTTGGTTGGATACCGGAATATCTTGTTCTAAGCAATCGGGGCACCTAGATATTCCTGGGTGAGAGTCCCTGAACCCGATGGTACCAGAGGATGACTCCAACGTCGAGACTGAGTGGATGTACGAGCGCACGAGGGCCGAATACCAGAAGGCCGCGTCTCCCACTGTGTCGTGGTCGGTTGGAAAGGAGTGGTGGCCTTACTCGCTTGAGAGCAGGGGGCTTCACTAGGCTAAGTTTGACCAGCTCGGAAATGGGTTAGCTATCGACGTGCCGGATAGATATTGACTGACTATTGGCCAGGCGGATAGTGAGGTTTCTTACGCTCACTTGGACTGTGCTGCTTGGAGAGAGACAGTGCCATTTGGAGTGTACTGAACTCCGGTGATTATTCATACTGAGAACCGTACTGATTTGGTGCTCTAGTGAAGAGTTGCATTGGTATGAGGGTTGGCATGCTTGACCTACATGTTGCATCGTATGGCCTTGTTATGGTCGATAGCATTCATATCTGGTACTGCATAGCCTTGGTACGGCTGGTTGCATTTACGTACTCATCAGCATGATTCCGCAGTACTCCGACTTTGCATTCTGAGCACGTTCGCACACACTTACACCGCCCTCTAAGCTTTCTATAAGCTTATGCACGATTGATGCGTGTAGGTGACGCCAGGACGCAGCTGTAGTCTCGCCACAATTGGAGCATACCGACGAGCTTTTGAAGTTTTGATATTACCACTATCTTGTATTTCCCTTTATACGCACTGTACTCAAAGTTTTTGTTCATAGTGGATTTTGTGATGATGTTCTTATGGTTATTGTTCGTGGGTTATGCTTGTGGTTATGCTCATTACGAATCAAACTAATTATTAAAAATCCTCCTTGTAGCATCCCAGGATCGGAACCTGGTATATGGGTGCTGGGGGCCGAGAATGGGGTACTACGGAGGCTGTCGGCGCCGGATTTGGCGATCAAGAATTTTGTGAGCCCGGTTTTCGAGTTCGGGGCGTGACACCGCATGAACTCTCTGAAGAATAGGTTTGCCACATGTATTTCGTCGAGAATCTTCTTACATGGGATAAAGTGTGTCATCTTTGATAAACGATCTATCAACACAAACACCAAATCCATGCCGCATTGTTATCGTAGGAGACCAAGCACGAATTTCATAGATAAATCCTCCCAAGGGTCGTCAGGCATAGGTAAGGGGGTGTAGAGGCCTGTATTCTGAGACTGCCCCTTGGAGGTCTGACAAACACGACAATGCTGCACTGCTTTTTTCACATCACGTATCAATTACGGCCAATAATACCGCTCCTCTACAAGAGCCCACGTCTTGTCTCCCCCAAGGTTTTCACTAAGGCCACCTCCATGTAGCTCTTGAATAATCTGCTCCCTCAGAGAACTTTGAGGGATGCATAATTGATTCCCTTTGAAGAGAAAATCATCTTGCATAAGTAGGTCAGTGGGATAACCTTCTTGGCACCTCATCCATGCATCCTTGAAGTCTTCGTCAGTGGCATACTGCTCCTTGAGACAGTCGAAGCCGACTACCTCATTGTTTATTGTAATAAGTAGTGATGCATGACAACTAAGTGCATCAGCCACCTTGTTCTGTTGTCATGACTTGTACTTCAGAACGAACATGAATTCTTACAAAAACGCAACCCATCTAACATGTACACGATTCATGTTAGCCTAACTATTAATAAATTTTAAGGCTTGATGGTCAGTATAAAGAACAAACTCTCTCTAGATCAAATAATGTCGCAAGTATTGCAGTGCTTAAACAACTACATACAGATTGAGCTCATAGGTCGACCACTTCTTTCAGGTTTCTCTGAGTTTCTCATTATAAAAGGCTACCAACCTGCCTTCCTGTGATAAAACTTCAATTCTGATGTATGAGGCATCACGCTTAACCTCAAACGGTTTGTCGAAACTAGGAAGAACCAACACCGGTGTTGTGGACAATCGGTGCTTAATTTTATCAAAGCTCTTATCGGCATGATCAGTCCACTGAAACAACCCCCTTTTTCATGCAATTTGTAATAGGTAAGACTATCGTGCTAAAATTACACACGAATCAACGATAGAAGGTCAACAACCCGTGGAAACTCATCACTTCATGAATGTTCATCAGGATCGGCCATTCCCAAATGGCTCACATATTTTTATTGTCCACACGGACGCCCGCTGACGTTACAACAAATCCTGGGAACAACAGGCTATCCGTTAAAAAAACTACACTTCTTCAAGTTAAGGTACAACTTGTTAACTTACATGACCTGTAGCACCTGCCTGAGATGTTCCATGTGCTCCATCTCATCCTACCTATATATTAGGATGTCATCAAAAGATACTACCACAAATTGACTAATGAACGGTTTCAGCACTTGATTCATCAAACGCATAAAAATGCTTGGTGCGTTCAATAGACCGAAGGGCATAACCAGCCACTCATACAACCCTTGGTCTTGAATGTCGTTTTCCACTCATCACTGAGTCGAATATGAATCTGATGGTACCCGCTCCTCAAATTTAGCTTCGAGGACACCTTGACACCTTCTAACATATCAAGCATGTCGTCCAACCGCGGTATTGGGAACCGATATTTGATGGTAATCTTGTTAATTACCTGGCTGTCAACACACATGTGCCAGCTCCCATCTTTTTTGGTGCTAACAATGCTAGCATGGCACACGAGCTCATGCTTTCTCTCAAAAGACCCTTACGGATCAATTCCTCCACTTGCCCCTAAAGTATCTCACACTCTTTCAAACTCATCCGATAGTGAGGGTGGTTGGGTAGGCTAGCCCCAGGAACGAGGTCCATGTGATATTAGATATCCCGCACGGGGGGCAATCCATCGGGTAACTCTGTAGGCTAGATTTCCTTGAATTCGTTCAGTAATTGTCTTAAACTTGGAGGAATGTTTAAGGGCTCCGATTCCTCGCCTTTACCACTACAGCGTATACCTCACCGATTTCATTGGATTCCTTCGTGAAATCTCGAATGGTCAGGAGGGAACTCCCCTCCACTTTAGAAGCTTCAAGATGGTTCTTTGGTGCCATAGGGGCAATGACCATCTTTCGACCGCCCTTGATGAAGATGCAAACATTATCTTGTCTTGGGTGAGTCGTGTCATGGTCTGACTGCCATGGTCAATTGAGTAACATATGAAATGCTTCCATGTCGATCACGTTACAAAGTACTTGATCCTTGTAGTTTTTACCAATTGAAAATGAGACAATGCTTGTTTGCTTACCTTCGTCTCGTTCACCTTTTTTATCCAGTCAATCAAGTAAGGAGAAAGATGTTTTATCTTAGGTAGCCACAACTTGTCCACCATTACTTTCGAGACGATGTTCTCGCTGCTACCAATGTCTTGATTACATCACTGACCTTGTTGTTGACGGTACACCGCATACGGAATATATTGTGCCATTGTGGATGTAACCAGTGTTGTTAAATGCGACCGTATATTCGCATATGCGTATTACCATATGCATATCGCATATGCCATTGCAGTGCATATGCGATCGCATATGCCAAATGTGCGAGGATATGCAATCGCATATGTGATGTATGCGATGCATTTCTGCCAACTGTTGGCACATTATTTTGTTGTTTATTTTTTATTCCTGCAAAAAAATCAAACTTTCGTAAGTAGTGTAACTTTTTAACTATAAGTTAGTGTAAATATATTGTTGAATGTAACTTAGTGTTAGTGTAACTAAGTTGTAAATTGTAACTTGTAAGTAGTGTTAGTGTTATAATGTATAAATAATAAACATTAAGATGTAACTTCAAAATTGTATTTGTACAATAAATAACTTATTGATTATTTTGTTAATTAACTATATTGTTGAATGTTGAATTTGATGTACTTCATTCATTTTTCTAACAAGTCACAAACTAATTTTATATATGTAAAATTACTATATTAGTTATCTATTGACTTAGGGAAGCTTCTCCTAAGTTCTTATATTTTTCTACATTTTTTTCAATTTTTCTCCTTGTTTTTTTTTTTCAAAAAAAATTAAAATGCGACCGCATATGCGATTGTGTGATCACATATGCGCACAAGCATATCTGATCACACAAAACTGCATATGCGGTTTGACAACATTAGATGTAACTCCTTTCGTGGTGTGTACAATAATTGCCTCACGACTAAGGATTCACCATGATCCTCGACCATCTATTCTTCGTTACCAGCTCCTTCCTCAATGGCTTATTCATCTTAATCAAAGTTAGGGTCTTCTTCTGCTGCATCACCTTCGGTGCCCCCTTCGGCAATGGTCAAGGAGGCTGCGAGATTTTGAGGGCAGGTGTTTGATTATTGACCTGGTTAGCCACAACAGTAACAACTGTTCGACTTTGGCCGATAATAAGGATTTGGAATCTTACTTGGGCCCGTTGTTGTGTGTGCTACACGTTGAGGCCTAGATGGGCCACTCACCGTGTCACAGTTTGCAGTTGTAGGAGGTTGAGAATGTCCTCCTACTGGTTCTTTTCCTCGTGTCAGCATTGGATCCTACGAGGGACTCGTCATGGGGGCCAAGTTGAAGGGTAAGGCCGAGTAAGGACTCTTGCAAGATGCGTTTCTGCCCTCCCTGCCAACTGAACTGCTTCATCCACGGTCTCGACCGAGTGCATGAATGCATCTGAACTCGGTCCTGAATCGTCAATCGTAATCCACCTATAAATCGTGCTACCTTCTGGGATTCGGTTTCTAATAGGTCATTCCACGTTGTCAACTTCTGGAATTCTTCAATGTAATCTGTGATGGTTCGATTCCTCTGTCGGCAATTTTGGTATTGCTGGAATAATCATTAGGGAGAAATCGTGATCGAAGAAGGCATCTCATCCGTGGCTAGGACCGGATGGGCACTTTGTTCTCTCGAGCACGTGAAAGTTATAAATGCTCCCACCATGTCGAAGCACCATATTTTAATTTGAATGCTACTAATTTCACCCTTTCATGCCCTGACACGTCCATGTAATCAAAATATCATTCTACTTCGACTAGCCAGTCGAGGAAATCTTCTATACGTAATAAGCCATTAAAACAAGGAAGTTCGACCTTACCCCGATAGTCTCTTTCAGCACGATCTAGACGATCGCCTCCATGGACTGGTCATCGGGCAAAGCCATCATCGAGGTCCTCGTCACTAGAGCTTAAATAATCTGGGGTAGCCCTACAATTCACCACTGGTAGTGTTATACGAAAATCGGGGTTGTAACGTACAACAATTATGGGCGGTTGAGCATCGCCTTGGGCTCGAAGCAGAATTAGCGTATCTACAAGACAGTTGAGGGTTGCCTACAACCCTTGTATGGTCAACTGACTCTCCTGGTGTAAAGCTTCCATTCTTTCCAAAAGATAACGAATCTTAAGATCACCGTCCATAGGATTTTGGTCCATACCTTCGTTATTTGCCATTAGTCTGAGGGGAGTCCTTAATCTGATACCAATTGACGCAGGGATGGGCGTGATGAGGTCGATCACCGTCTTCCTCAAGGGGATACTACAAATCCACAGAGTTTCTTTGGACTCCTCACAATCTTGAATCCACGAGCGAAAATAAGAAAATAAAAATAAATTCTAAAAATTCAATAATTGATTGATAGATGATAAAATGAATTTACAACCCTTTAAATAGTGATACGAAATCTTGGAAGAAGTTTCAGAATCAAACTTAACTCAAACTCCTTAATATTCGTGGCTTACTATAAATAGTAAACCTACTATTTATAAATGGTTATGATTCCTACTAGACTTCATGGTTTTTAGCCAAAAATAATAAGTGTCCTATTTGGCTTAACCATGTTATTCACTTAATTTTTCTAAGCACATTTCATGTTGGACACAACTCTTAAAGCTCAAAGGATGAAGAGTTTAATCAAACTAAAACTTACTATAAATAGTAAAAATGAAAATAAAATGGATTTTTGACCGGCATAGCAGGTTGGGTGGCTACAGTACGTAGCTTCTCCTACCCCAAAATCATATATATTACATCAAATAACTCATTCCGGTTTGCAAGATAAGCCAGTTTTAAGGTTCTGATGGTCCGAATCACTTCTGCCTTCGATTGGGCCTTCTTTGGTCCATCTTGGACATGAAAGTGTCCACGACCCGCTCTACATCACCTAAAAGACAGATCCAACCATCAAGTGCCCATACCATTGAGAATAATGAAAAATAATCATCCAAATCCTAATTGGTTGCACCCCACCTAAAGCTTGCTTTGACATGATTTTTAGTATGTCCCATCGTCACAATTGTGGTGGGCACAACGTTTAGATGGGTTGGATGCCGAATAGATATTATGTGGAAAAAAAAAAAAGATATTATGTGGACCCCTTCTTGGGGGTTTTTTATATATAATTGCACAAGATCTCCATGTTAAGGCCCACCTAATGATTTTTATATATATATATATATATATATATATATATATATATATATATATATATATATATATATATATATATATATATATAAAGAGAGTGAGTGAGAGGAATGCTCACCTGCACACATTTTTACATGCGTACCCATGCACACCTTTGCACATGTGTTATATGGTCCTAGGATCCAAACGGTCCACATGATGCGGCACCCCTTGAAACTCTATTGGCCCAATTTTTAGCCTGATCCAAAACTCTAGTCGACATAGTAAAGAGAAATGCAAATCAAGGGATGAAGTTGTTTCCTTTTGCCATGGCCCACCAGAGTTTTGTATCGGGCTGAAAGTTGGGATAGTGAGGTTTCAAGGGGTGCCACATCACGTGGACCGTTTAGATTCTGGAACCATGACACATGTGCAAAGGTGTGCACGGGTGCGCACCTAAGAAGGTGCGCATGTGAGCATTCCTCTCTCTCTCTCTCTCTCTCTATATATATATATATATATATATATATATATATATATATATTAGGGATCACATTTTGGATGGGTGTGCATTGTTGGTACCACAGTTGCGGGGTGCCACCATGGTACCGTGTGAGCCATGCCTTGAAAGGGCATGCAGATTGCGTAGTGAGCCTAGCACCACACACATCTGTGATGATTCAATGTGGTGGGATTTGATTGGACATGTGCCACTTTCAGTGATGGAGGAGCCTAGTGAAACATGTACTTAACCTAATGACTTTCGAACATGCCTTATGTAAGTTTCTTTTTTCTTTTTTTTTATTGTGGCACATAACCCAATCAAATCTGGCACATCAAATCATCACAAATGTATGTGGTGGCAAAGTCACCATATAATCCGCGTCTCTTGAAAGGACGTAGGTTGCCTTACCCAAGGAAATTCCTACTGACATGGCATGTCGCAAAGTGAGTGTTGATTTATAAATGGGCTCAAGAATGATAGAAAAGGTAAGCATTATTATGTGTAAAAGATGCCATTTGGGTTGAGTAAAAACTGAATCACACACGCCAAAATCTAAAATTGGCCTCCTCTCTCTCTCTCTCTCTCTCTCTCTCCTCTCTCTCTCCCCCCCCCCCCCCCCCAGGAGAAAGGGGATAGTGTGAAGCATGGGTTTTTTAGAGGTACAACTAGGATTCTTTTATAATTTCATTTCATTTGTCTTTGCCATTTCATCCATTTATGCCTATTTCCTTGAAGGGTGGTTTGGATGCCGGTAAAGTTTTAAGTTGTAAATAGTTTATACCTAAAAAGAGTTTAATTTGTTAATTGTTTACATGCTATTTTGTTTGGTTTTTAAGTAGTAATTTGTGTACATGAAAACTAATTATGCATTCGGCTTTTAAGTGGTAAATGTACTATACACGTCATGGTGGGCCCCACACATCATGATTGTGTATCAACATGGTGTTCTATTATTTATAATGTCTTTTTAACTATAAAGGCTTTACATGTAATCTGAAACATGGCTTTTGGCTAATTTTCAAATTACAACTGAAAGGAATAATGTGTTTACAGTCAGTAAAACCTTTATAGGCAAATGCAGATATCCAAACAGCCCCTATAATCTCATTACAACTCAAGGATTTTACTAGCAACAAAACGACCACTTAAAAATTACAAGTGGAGATAAGGATTAGTGTTTTGATTTTGAATGTAGGAAAACACAGAGGGCTTGATCATAATCTATCAAGGAAGAAGAAAAAGGTGAGTTTGGTGGTAATTTTGTAAATTTTGCAGCACTTGATCTGGTGTTTCACGTTTTTATTCATTTTCTAGTTAAGATTAATTTTGGTTTTATATGCATTCAGTCTAAAAATGTTGGATTTTTTATTTTTTATTTTTAGGTCATGATATTAATTGTTAGCTGTAATTTGAGCATACACTAGCACGCTAAACTCAGTTCATCCATCGGAAAGGTGTTCTTTAGTTGTTCTTCATGATCAACTGTAAGAATCTATTTCCCATTCCATTCTGATGTGTATTGAAAAGTCCTTTCGTACGGAAGGCAAAGGAGTAACCCATCATCAGAGAACGAACCCTACCCTTTGAATATCGCCTGATCCAATTTACACACTGAGCAAGTGGCTAAATAGGCGACCGATCTCTTCATATCTCGATCATACACTACATGTCTGCCTATCTCGACGCTTGGGGTCATTGTTGTTCGGTTCGAATTGAAGCCGCAATTTCAATTTTGGCACGCTCGCGTACCAGTGTAGAAAACAACAACAAATAATTTGCTGGCACGCCCAGTGGGACACTATAACATGAGTTGGTATGAAAGTAATGAGAAAGCGAGATGGTCAATAAATCTTTCTAAGATAATGGTGACTTGGTTATGTGATATGCAAATGGTGAATCGGCATACAACATAGCAATTACGAGCTCGGGCCGAGCAGTTACAAATTTAGGCCAAGACCATTAACAGATGGATGATTAGCCGAGCCGGAAGCCTGAATCTGACGTTTTCTAAAAGAACATTTCTTGTGTTGAAGCAAAATGTGCCTCAGCTAATTGTTGAATATTAGTTCTGTCGAAAATCTGGCATCAGTACCGCCAGCACTGCAGTTATCTCTTCTGTCACAACATAATATTCATCGGCTCCAATCCAGGAGATACAAAACACTTCACTGTCTGCCGAGTTCAGGAAAGCAGAGTGGGAGGTCAGGAATTTTATTCCTGGAGTAAGCCATTCCTTGGGAATTCCACTATATCATGGAAAACAAAATCAGGTAGGCCATGATCCACCTCTAATGCCCGAATCTCGCCGTTTGAATTGTGACCAAATTATTCAAATAGTTCAGGAAGTAACAGGCCAAGTTCGCAGCCGTATTACTACCTCGGTCAACCATAAGCCTTATTCAGAATGGATTGACTGACAGTCTCCATTGTCATGACCAATTTTGTCATTTTTCGATTGAGATGGCTGAGTTCGGCGAAGTTGTCCAACTTTGATGTTTTCCGATCAAGCTGACTGAGTTCAACCAAGATGGCCAAATTCGTTCTCTCTCAATCAAGATGGTCGAGTTTGACCAGGATGGCCAATTTTGCCATTTTTCGATACAGATGGCCGAGTTCGGCCAAGTCGGCCTAATTTGATGTTTTTCGATTAAGATGGTCGAGTTTGCCTAAGTCATCCAACTTTGACATTTTCCGATCAACATGGTCGAGTTCAACCAGGACGGTCGATTTTTCGATTTTTCAATTCAGATGGCCGAGTTTGGCCAAGTCGGCTGACTTTGATGTTTTTCGATCAACATGGTCGAGTTCGCACAAATCATCCAAATTAAGATGGTCGAGTTCGACCATGATGGTCGATTTTTCCGTTTTTTGATTCAGATGGCTGAGTTCGGCCAAATCGGCTGACTTTGATGTTTTTTGATCAAGATGGTCGAGTTTGCCCATGTCATCTGACTTTGACGTTTTCCGATCAAGATGGTCGAGTTCGACCGGGATGACCGATTTTGTCATTTTTTCGATTCAAATGGCTGAGTTCGGCCATGTTGCCGACTTTGATGTTTTTTTATCAAGATGGTCGAATTCGCCCAAGTCATCCGACTTTGACGTTTTCCGATCAAGATGACCGAGTTCAACCATGATGGTCGATTTTGCCGTTTTTTTATTCAGCTGGTCGAGTTCTTCCAAGTCGGCCTACTTTGATATTTTTTTATCAAGATGGTCAAGTTCGACCAAGATGGCTGAAATTAATGTTTTTAGACGGCCGAACCATCACACTTAATGCACCAAACAATGATTTAACATCGCATTCACCTTTTACCAAAGGTGAAGTAATGTGGGGGGGAGGGGGGGCAATGTTGTACCGAATCCCAACCGTTCTTGGGAAACCCAATTAGAAAGGACAGGTGTTAAAGCAATGAAAAGATATTGCAAGCTAAAAATCTCAAAGGATGTTTGGAGTGCATTTTACGAATCACAGCTGACAAGATGATAGGAAATGGAGCAGTTGGGAGGAATTTAAAAGCAAACCAAGTAGTTGTCCAAGCGGCTGAGTGTCATCCTGGAGGTCAACCAATCGACCGATGTCCATCCTATAGGTCGATCAAGCGGCCAAGTGTCATCCTGGGGGTTGAGTAAGTGTCCAATGGCCATTTAGGAGATCGAGCAAGTGGTCGATGGTAATCCAGAAGCTCGATTGAGCGACCGAGCAGAATGCGATCGAGTTAGCAAGAAGGCCCAGAGTGGTTACTAGGACGGGTGGCAAGGAAGTCTACAGAAGGCAATCGTGTTGAACGGTTATTGTAACCATCGGAACGTGAAAATGATCCAGATGGTTGGATCGAAGATATAAATAATAAAGAAAATCAAGAGGGAAAATCGTATCATATGTTCACTCCCCAAGTGTAGGGTTGTGATGTAGTAATAAACTCGGTGAGACCGAGGTCGAATCCACAGGGACTGAAACCTGTACGTAATCTGAAAGTAACCAGAACTAGAACTAGAATAAGATGAAATATAAACCGAGTGAATAAGTGGGAATAATGGTGAAATATTACTCTAAAACTTTAGAAAATTCAAAGGTAGGAAACTAGGGATTCAGAGGATCCACTCATAGAGATCAGGGAGATCTTATGCCTGCTTCAAAAATCATGGAAATTAAACTGAACTGACATTGATATAGTTTTCAAGAGATGAAAGGTATATGAATTAGAATGGATTCCATCACCAAACCATGCCCAGGAGACAAGATAAACAATATAATTTAAACTAATTACCAACCAATCGATCATGCCATAGAGGTTAGGAAGGGTACCGTCATCCGACCATGCCCAGGAGACGATGGTGAACAACAGGGCTTCCTGACGTCATAAACATAAAGAGGAGAAGAACATGCTCAAAGTCATCGCAGATCCATTGTAATTTCAGTCACAACAGACCATCAAAGACTAAAAACATTCTCTTAATAAAATTTAAAAAAAATCCATTCAGTCTAAATAAAAGGCACAAGTATAAATCCTCCCATCACGCTACAAGCTTCACCTCTTAGCCCTAGCTAAGAGGTTTTGCCGACCATGATCAAGCTACACCTTAAAAGGAAAGAAGAATAAAACAGAAAATAAACAAAAACTACAAACTACTCTCTCTCCTGCTCTCCCGTTCAAGCCATCCTCCCTCCTTCTTCTCTGCCGTGCGTCCTGGTTCTTCCGCACAAGGAATAGTCCGTAGACAGCTACAATTGGTTAGATTTCCGCATGACCAGCGGAGTCTTGCGGAGAGATACGCAGTCGTCAGTCCTTTACGCAGTTAAAACTGGGACCTCCGAACTCCCCTTTTCCTTGCATCTCGTCCTGAATACTAACGTTCCTTGGGACATTTTTCGACGGCCTTTACAATGGACGGTCTGGATCGTTCATCCGACCACGATCAAAGGTCCGCAACGTCCAGAATTTTCGGACCTGCGTAAACAGAGTCCGCAGTCAGATGGACGCTGGACTCTCGGTGGAGCCCACTTCTTGGTGTATTTTGAGAATCCAGTCCGTTACTTGTATTCATCTCGAAAAACTACCCAGAAATGGGTATTTTGTTCTCAAATTTAGTGTGGCCCGCCTATACTTTTACTCCACCGTCCGTCTTGCGTTTGACGGTGGATATCTTATGTACTTATGCATGAGAGGATAAGTCTCCATGGGTACGGTCGAATTCACCTCATGAACGCAATGGACAGTTCAGATCATCCTGTGGATGATCGTGATGGCCCACATCGTGACACCCAGACGAACATCGTCCGTCTATTGTAAACAGAGAAGGAGTTCTTTGTTTGTAACGGGATTTGTCGGGTCAACCTCGGTTTGACCTGATTCTAAGTGTGGTGCGCCGCTGATGCATACACGTTGTACACGTGCAATGTACAGGTGGGTCTCATGATGATGTATATGAGAAATCCACACCATCCATCTTGTTTCTCTTATAATTTAAGGGGCTGAGACCAGAATTGAAGCATATCCAAAGATCGGGTGGGCCCCATATTGATGATTTATGGGTTGATCTATCCGTTGACTCACTTCTGTAGGGATCCAGGAGCTGAAATTTGACGTGTACGGTTCATTTATGGTCCTCAGGTGTTGTCTGAACTTTTGAACTGAACGGATGGTGGGAACTCTGTGATCTTGCATTCTGTACCAATTTCAGGCCACTTGGGCTTCAGTTTCTCGATTTTCACGGATCTCTGGCGTGTAATTTCCTCAATCTTGGTCCTCTAGAGTCCGTCCATTTCTCTGGTGACTTCGGAGCGTCAAATCCATGCTTTTAATACTCTTTTTTCAGTCAACGCTCCTAATTACATCCTGCAACAAAAACACGATTAAAATATTTCATTAAGCAATGTCATGTTCGTAAATCTATATAATAATTGGGGTCTAATATGTAATATTTGACCCTCAACACAACCCCCAACCAGCATTTTGCTAGTCCCGAGCAAAGTATGCGAAAAATAAGTTAAGAATTACAGGATAATTTCTATGAAACCGAGTGATATTTTGAAAAACGATCCAGACACGAGAAATATAAGATTCATGAATGTTGGGCATTCTTTCTTCTGGACTCAAGTACATGACAAAACCTCATAATCAAGTCCTAAGCATTAATCCATAAATTAGAAAAAATTCTAAACATCGAGTTCCATGGGTGTATAGTGTCACCTTGCTTATCATCATTAAGATTCACTTCTCTATTTCAGGATATCATTGGTAACCAATAAGAGAATTCATTATAATTAAAACTTGCCTCACAGATCAATTTTTTTTTATTCCTTCAGCTTTTGATTTTTCCATTAAACGCAATGCCAAGAAGGGGAATCAAATCCTCACCCACAGGGAGCAAACCTATGGTGAAGACCGTACACCCAACCATTTTCATATATCATCTATGAGGAAATATTAAATCTACACCTATAGGGAGCAAACCTATGGTGAAGACTATTCATTCATCCCTTTTCAAAGGTATGTAATAAATTTTTTTTCTTGTTTTTTCAATTGATCATGACAGGTAAATTTGTCAAGTTGGTTCCTTACATGTTTAGTGATTACCAAGTTAACCTTTCAATATCAAACTGAAACCTTAATGTGAAAATGAGATGTGGCATGTAAATTCATGACTCAATCAATGTTTACAACTTCTAATTCTGGATTAACAATTCAAACTTAACTGTGAAATCTACAGATACTGAATCCAAGAGTCATAAATTACCAACATCACTTATCTTGTAATTCTAAATCTAAGATGGCCATCAAAATCACTTCGAATTCACAAGAAATTCTAGAAAAATTTAAAAAAATTTCACAATTTTTGCTCAAGACAAAGAAAACACTGATTAGGTAACCTAATCTCCCACCCCCAACCTAAAAGCTACATTATCCTCAATGTAAAAAAAATAAGCATGCAATGCACATGGGACAACGAAAGTACAAGAGGAGTGATGGAAAGATAGTACCTGGACGAAAGAATCAAGAGGCTTTCCAAAGATATATACGTAAGAGCGGGTCAGCACAAGAGAGAAACCAACAGAAGTAAACCAAACATAACAAAAATAAAATCCTAACTATACCACTTTCGCAGGTGCTCTCGATTGCATTTAGCGTATGCAACAAGCCTTTAAACCCCTAGGTTGCCCCTAGTGGACGAGTTATAGTCTCGTGAGGGTGTGTAGCAATGTTACCCACAAACATTGAACTAACTAACTAGGAAAATTAAATGGAATGAAAAGCTGGGTTGCCTCCCTGGAGTGCTAAGTTTACCGTCTATCCTAAAACAGCAAAAAAAGAAACTACCCTAGTCCTAAGAAAGAAGGGAAAAACTACTAAGTCATGCTTAAGGTTCCTCTTCTGGCCAATATCGTGATAAATTTCTCAGTAGGTTTCTCAACAGAATCATCCAAAAACCCTTTTTGCAATAAGCTTGGATGCCCTGGAGCTTGACTTTCCAGAGAGACTTATGCACCTCGTAAAAAAATTTTCATTGAATTGCTTGAGGTATCCAAAGTATATACGATTCACCTGTGACAGAAAAAGTCTCAAAGTTAGTATCCCATGGTGAATCAAAGACTACAGGTAGATAAAATTCAGAAAAATTTTCAGGAAGTAATGTAGTCTCAATGCATTCCGAAGTTCCAAGCTTCGGTTCAATTTTTAGCTCCCCCTCCCTTAATGGTAAATAGTGAGGATCTGGGGAGGGAGGGGCTTCAGAGTAAGGGTTCTCTCGGTTAGTAGTGACTACCGAGATGTCGTCTTGCAAGGCATTCACTATATCTCTTATCATGAGATCGTTTGAATCTGCAAGGTGTGCCAAGCAATCATCCAAAGAGTTGGGACATTCAGCTAAGAGTGACTTATTTTCCACATAAGAGCTCATGATGATCTGCCCAAGGAATCCATCATCTTTGAAAGTAAACGGAGGTGTGCTCTCTTGCTCCAGCCCTGCACAGACAGATTGAGGGTCAGTGTAAGAAGCATTGATGTACGGACTCTGCTCATTGATATTACTCAGAAGAGGCATTGAATCATCATTATTCAACAGTTCAGATGGTGGTCTCAACTGGGTGGTTTCAAATTCAAGAGTCATATCGAGTAGCTCGTCCATCTCCCGAATCATATCATCATTCGATTCAGAGGAGTGGTCCAAACACGTTTCACAAGAGTTAGAAGGGTCGGTTGTAAGGGGCCCATCCTCTACCTTTAAATCAGACATATCAGGTGAAGGGAGTGGCTCATTATGACCGACCACTTCGTGTACGTCTTGATCATTGACTTGGACCAAACTTGAGATTGATTCTAGGAGAATTTGGGTTGCACATTCATGATCATCATCCCAATATGCATCATCATCTACTTCCATGCAGTGCACACTTAGGATGGGATCACTTTCCTCACATTCTATACTTAAATTCGGTTGAGGTTCGATTAAACTAACCTCAACCTCATCATTGAGATCCTGTGTGTCATGTGATTAAAGTGTGTCATCATCATTATATTTGAAAGACAGACATGTCTCTTCCCCATTCTTTTGAACAGTTATCGAGATCGACTCATCGGGAAATTGAACTACCTGCTCTTTAACGTAATTCAACTCTTCATTCCAAATTCCAGAGTTTTTCAAGAGCAAGTGAGGATCACTTTCCTCGCATTATATTTCTGGATTGGGTTGTGGCTGAGATGAACTAGCCTCCATTAGCCTATCAAGGCGTGATTCAAGTGCTTCTATTAATTTCCTCATGTCAGTAACATAGTCTGTGTAACTCGGAGATAACTCCTCTTGAATCATTTCTGGTGGATATTCAAACGTGACTGATCCACAAGGGTTATTATCATTATGTTTTACTGACTTAACTTCGAAATATTTCTGTTTCCACTAATTAAAATCATACGGGTCATCGGTCGGGAGTTGATACGCGTCATCATTCCAATAATCACGTACTGTTTTCTTAACTCGTGGAATGCAATTATTCTCCCTCAGATAATCACCGAAAGACTTCTTAATCAGTGGAGCATCATATTTCGATTGGTTCTCGAAGAAATTTTCAGAAAAATTTTGAGGCATAGGCTGTTTTCCATAAGCTATCTCAACATACTGATGTGCCCACTCATTCATATACATGGTGAAACCTTAACTCTGAATCTAATCCTAGAAGAAAGCAAAATCCTACAACAATACAGAAAGTAAAGGAGAAGTTAGAAAGATGTTACCAGACTAGAAGTTTCTACGTTAAAAACCTGCAAAACAAAACAAAACAAGTTAGTTTCTAAGAATAGTAAGTCTAAGGTTAGAAAATTTCTAAAAATAAAACCTTCATTCTAAAAATAGAAAAAGTAAAGAAATTAGGAAGATATCACCAAATTAGAAGTATCTATCTCAGAATCCTACAAAACAGGAAAGTTAGGTTAGTTCATAAAAATAAAAATAAAAAAACCTAAACCTGAAGTTAGTAAAATCCTAATCTTGATCTAATTCTAAAACCAATTAATTTCAGAAATACGTAGCATTCAGTCCCCGGCAACGGTGCCAAAAACTTGTTCACTCCCCAAGTGTAGGGTTGTGATGTAGTAATAAACTCGATGAGACCGAAGTCGAATCCACAGGGACTGAAACCTGTACGTGATCTGAAAGTAACCAGAACTAGAACTAGAATAAGATGAAATATAAACCGAGTGAATAAGTGGGAATAATGGTGAAATATTACTCTAAAACTTTATAAAATTCAAAGGTAGGAAACTAGGGATTCAGAGGATCCACTTATAGAGATCAGGGAGATCTTATGCCTGCTTCAAAAATCATGGAAATTAAACTGAACTGACATTGATATAGTTTTCAAGAGATGAAAGGTATATGAATTAGAATGGATTCCATCACCAAACCATGCCCAGGAGACAAGATAAACAATAGAATTTAAACTAATTACCAACCAATCGATCATGCCATAGAGGTTAGGAAGGATACCGTCATCCGACCATGCCCAGGAGACGATGGTGAACAACAGGGCTTCCTGACGTCATAAACATAAAGAGGAGAAGAACATGCTCAAAGCCATCGCAGATCCATTGTAATTTCAGTCACAACAGACCATCAAAGACTAAAAACATTCCCTTAATAAAATTTAATAAAAATCCATTCAGTCTAAATAAAAGGCACAAGTATAAATCCTCCCATCACGCTACAAGCTTCACCTCTTAGCCCTAGCTAAGAGGTTTTGCCGACCATGATCAGGCTACACCTTAAAAGGAAAGAAGAATAAAACAGAAAATAAATAAAAACTACAAACTACTCTCTCTCCTGCTCTCCCGTTCAAGCCGTCCTCCCTCCTTCTTCTCTGCCGTGCGTCCTGGTTCTTCCGCACAAGGAATAGTCCGTGGACGCACAATTGGTTAGTCCATGACCGTGAGTCTTTGCGGAGAGATACGCATCGTCGAGTCCTTTACTTTGATTAAAGCGGGACCTCCCACTCCCCTTTTCCTTGATCTCGTCCCGAATTCACGTTCATGACGCAGCGCTTTACAATGGACGTCAGATCATTCATCCGACCACGATCGATCCGCATCCGTTCTCGGACTGCACAGAACCCGCATGATGGACGCCGGACTGAGCCCATTTCGTGTATTTTGAGAATCCAATCCGTTACTTGTATTCATCTCAAAAAACTGCACATTTTGTTCTCGAAATTTAGGAGTGGCCCGCCTATACTTTTACTCCACCGTCCGTCTCGCGTTTGATGGTGGATATCTTATGTACTTATGCATGAGAGGATAAGTCTCCATGGGTACGGTCGAATTCACCTCCTGAACGCAGGAGGTTCAGATCATCCTGTGGATGATCGTGATGGCCCGCATCGTGACACCCAGACGTACATCGTCCATCTATTGTAAACAGAGAAGGAGTTCTCTGTTTGCAACGGGATTTATCGGGTCAACCTCGGTTTGACCCGATTCTAAGTGTGGTGCACCGCTGATGCATACACGTTGTACACGTGCAATGTACAGGTGGGTCTCATGATGATGTATATGAGAAATCCACACCATCCATCTTGTTTCTCTTATAATTTAAGGGGCTGAGACCAGAATTGAAGCATATCCAAAGATTGGGTGGGCCCCATATTGATGATTTATGGGTTGATCTATCCGTTGACTCACTTCTGTAGGGATCCAGGAGCTGAAATTTGACGTGTACGGTTCATTTATGGTCCTCAGGTGATGTCTGAACTTTTGAACTGAACGGATGGTGGGAACCCTGTGATCTTGCATTCTGTACCAATTTCAGGCCACTTGGGCTTCAGTTTCTCGATTTTCACAGATCTCTGGCGTGTAATTTCCTCAATCTTGGTCCTCTGGAGTCCGTCCATTTCTCTGGTGACTTCGGAGCGTCAAATCCACGCTTTTAATACTCTTTTTTCAGTCAACGCTCCTAATTACATCCTGCAACAAAAACACGATTAAAATATTTCATTAAGCAATGTCATGTTCGTAAATCCATATAATAACTGGGGTCTAATATGTAATATTTGACCCTCAACATCATACCAACCCAAACAAACAAAATCTATCTTTCAATTACCAATCAATTTACATTCCATAGTATAATCCTTTACTTTTACTGCCTACTGTTTACATTCCTTAATGTAATTTGTAGCAGTAACCGAGTAGCTGATAATCTTTAACTGTAATTTAAGTGTACGCTAGCACGCTGAACTCGGATCATCCATCGGAAAGGTGTTCTTCAGCTGTTCTTCATGATCTATTGTAAGAATCTCTTTCCCATTCCATTTTGATCTGTATTGAAAAATCCTTTCATACGGAAGGCAAAGGAGTAACCCATCATTAGAGGACAAACCCCGCCCTTTGAATATCGCCTGATCCAATTTTACACACTGAGCAAGTGACTGAATAGGCGATCGATCTCCTCAGATCTCGGTCATACACTACGTGTCTGCCTATCTTGGCACTTGGGGTCATTGTTGTTCGGTTCAAATTGAAGCCGCAATTTCAATTCTGGCATGCCCGGGCACCTAGCACAAAAAACAATAGCGAATAGGTGGCACATGACTCAATCAAATCCAGCACATCAGGTCATCACAAATGTCTATGGTGGCAAAGTCACCACGTAATCCGCATCTCTTGAAAGGACGTATGTTGCCTTACCCAAGGACATCCTTGGTAACATGATGTGTCGCAAAGTAATTGATGATTTATAAATGGGCCCTAGAATGATAGAAAGGAAAGCATTATTATGTGTAAAAGTTGTCATTAGGGTCTGAGCAGAAACTGAACCACACAAACCAAAATCCAAAATTATTCTCTCTCTCCTCTCTCTCTCTCTCTCTCTCTCTCTCTCTCTCTCTCTCTCTCTCTCTCTCTCTCTCTCTCTCTCTCTCTCTCTCTCTCTCTCTCTCTCTCTCTCTCTCTCTCTCTCTCTCTCTCTCTCTCTCTCTCTCTCTCTCTCTCTCTCTCTCTCTCTCTCTCTCTCTCTCTCTCTCTCTCTCTCTCTCTCTCTCTCTCTCTCTCTCTCTCTCCCTCCCTCCCTCTCGCTTCCCGAGAAAGGAGATAGTGTGAAGCAAGGATTTTTTAGGATTTTTCTTTATCATCACTGCTCTTGGTTTTGTATTGGATTTTTAAGGTTTCCTTTCACTCCCTATTTGCAATTTTATCAATATTCTAAACTTCTAGAGTTTTCTCCCTAGGTCTTATCTTAGAGCTATAGCTAGGATTTATTTATTTTTATTATTTTTATTTTTATTTTACAAATTCATTTCATTTGTCTTTGCCATTTCATCCATTTATGCCATTTTCCTTCAACGGTTGGTTGGATGCCCATAAAGTTTTAAGTTGTAAATACTTTACACCTAAAAGGAGTTTAAGGTGTTAATTGTTTACATACTGTTTTGTTTAGCTTTTAAGTGGTAATTTGTGTACATGAAAACTAATTTGTATTTGGCTTTTAAGTGGTAAATGTAATACACATCATGGTGGGCTCCACACATCATGATTGTGTATCAACATGGCGTTCTGTTATATATAATGTCTTTTTAACTATAAAACTTTACATGTAATCTGAAATTAGACATTTTGCCAATTTTCAAATTATAGCCGAAGGGAATAATGTGTTTACAGCCTGTAAAACCTTTATATGCAAATGTAGATATCCAAATAGCCCATGCAATTAGATTACTTATAATCTCATTACAACTCAAAGATGTTTACTGGCAACAAATTGGCCTCTAAAAAATTTTAAGTGGAGATAAGGATTAGTGTTTTGATTTTGATTGTTTGAATCTCGAATTCGATCTCATTAAAGAAGAGGCACAGCTATATTTTGCTGGAAATCTTTAGTTCTATTGTCCTTCCTCAGAGAAGAAACGTAGAGGGCCCAATCATAATCTATCAAGAAAGAAGAAAAAGGTGAGTTTAGTGGTAATTTCGTAAATTTTGCAGCACTTGATCTTTTGTTTTCACATTTTTATTCATTTTCTAGTTGAGATTAATTTTGGTTTTATATGCATTCCCTCTAAAAATGTTGGAAATTTTATTTTTTTTTTAGGTCATGATATTAATTCAATGCAAATGTGTTGCCTTTTTCTATATAAAGGAGTCTCCTCCTTTTTTGTTTAAATAAACAAATAAGATAAGGTGCTGCTTCTTAACTTTTCTCATCATTTTATTCTTTATTCTACTTTGTTTATTACTCTCTTCTTTGAATTTTTATGTGAATATTTTTTTTAGTAACTTTTGCTATTCTTTGTTGCTGTTTCATTAGAGTAGTTTGTAATTGTACTAATTAGATCTTGGTTAGTTGTCATTAATGCTAGGTTATGAATAAGGTACATCATGGATTACAACTTAGATAATCATGTCAAGTAAATAAATTGCATATATAATCAAGCAAGATGTTTGATACCAAAATCCGACACATCGAAAAATCTAGGAAGGCTCTTCTACAAATGCCCATAAAGATGCTATCATTGAAGCCTTTAGAACTACACTAACATGAAACTAATTATATTGCTTTTATGCTATCTATTCAATGTATTGTTTAATATCATCATACGATTTTAAAATTTATTAGTATTTTCATTAGTGTGAAATTTATGAGCCAAACCAATTCAATGATCATAACCATCTGATTGATGGCCTCTAATATGGGTAGCCTAGATCATTTGTATAAATGTTAGGTCTAACCAACAATCAGATCCATCTATTTGATAGTCCTATCATGGATCACTTATGATTTTAAAGAATCATAAGCGAAAATGAGGCAGATAAAAAACTCATTTAAGTCATACCACATGAAACAGTGGGGATTGAATGGCTGAGGGTGACAGAAGTTTTGTATCAGGATGATATTTGCACCTACAATTTATCTTAGTGATAATTATAACCCTATGAACGGTTTGAATCGCATATAAAATCATGGTCATCTCTATGAGCCCCACACAATATCCGGGTCATAGGCAATCCACTTCCTGTAAACAGTAGTTCTCCTTGCGTCATGTACGGTAAAGTGGATATTACCTAACTACCCATAGTAAGTGTATTTCTTTTGTCTATCCATGAAAAAGAAAAAGAAATTCCCTAATTCTAAATATAGCAGAAAAAATAGAGAAGCAATTGGCTCCAAGGAATAGGTATGGATATAGATTTAACCGTTCTAAATATTCTCCATAATTATAAATATAAAAAAATTATAATTATTAAATTCCCAGTCGAGTTGGGTCGACTCACCAAGTGGACCCACCCAAATTAACGAGTCTAGTCGAGTTTTTGCAGTTTTAGACTATTATTAGTACAAATTTTCATGAAATGTATTGTAACCAAACACGCCTTAACTTATTTATATATTTAGTTCAATAATTTTTAATTTAACATTTCTAAGTTGCTATTGCAGGAGTTGCTATGGAATTCCTCCATGAGATTGCCAGGGATGCATGGGCTCAATACGACTACTCTAGAAGGCTTGAAGAGAGTCTTGATGTTCTGAAAATCGAAATGCAAGAGTTGAGCAGCCAACAGACTGACATAATTATTGCACTGAACACAGCGGAGGTAGTGCATGGAAAGAAGCCAAAGGCAGAAGTGAGTTTATGGCTGGAAAATGTGGAAAAGGTTACAAGCGCAGTGACTAAGATAGAAGTGGTTTATGGAGAAATAGAGAGAGATTTCTCACTCCCACGTGTTGCATTGGGAAAGCGTGTCGTAGAGAAGATTGAAGAGGTGGTGAAGCTTAAGGAGAAAGGTCGATTTTCAGAAGGGTTACTTGCTGATCTATTACCTGAAAGTAGAAGTATGCCGACAACGAAATTGGTGGGTAGAACGACAGCAGAAAGAAATTTGGAACAGATTTGGGAGTCGTTGATGGATCAGGAGGTCAGAACTATAGGTGTGTATGGCATGGGGGGAGTGGGAAAAACGACCATCATGACCCACATCTTTAATAAAATACAGAGCTCTAGAATATTTGGCCTTGCCATTTGGGTGACGGTGTCTAATGATTCTAATATTGAGAGACTGCAAAATGGTATAGCACGAGAAATAGGATTGGACATTTCCTATGAAGATGATGAAATGAGAAGGTCAAAGAAATTGTTTGAGGCTTTGAAGCGTAGGGAGAAGTTTGTTATCATCTTAGATGATATGTGGAAATCATTTCCATTGGAAAAGTTAGGGATTCCCGAGGGCAATGCATACAAGATAGTGTTGACTACTCGATCAAAAAATGTGTGCCGAGGCATGAAGTGCCAAAAAAAGTTTGAAGTGGAGGTTCTTTCGCGGGAAGAAGCGCGGGAATTGTTCAAGGAAAGGCTTGGGGCTGATGTTGTGCTTTCTTCGGAAGTAGAACAGATTGCGAAGCTTATGACTGAAGAATGTGGTGGTTTGCCGCTTGGAATCATCACAGTAGCAAGTGCAATGAGAGAAAAGGACGATGTTAGAGAATGGAGAAATGCATTAGAGGAGTTAAAATGCTCAACGATGGAGATCGAAGGCATGGATGATCAAGTTTTTCCAATTTTGAAATTTAGTTACGATCGACTAAAATCTGACAGGATTCGATCTTGCTTCTTGTATTATGCTTTGTTTCCAGAGGACTATGCATTCCGTGATGAAGAACTGGTAAAGTATTGGATAGCAGAAGGATTGATAGATGATATGGGAGACTGGGAAAAGGAACAAGACAAAAGCCACACGGTATTGAATGGACTGATAGATGTATGTATGTTGGTAAGGAGGTCTGAAGGTCGTGTGGTAATGCATGATTTAATAAGAGATTTGGCCATCGGAATTACAAGGAAGAGGCCTCTGTTTGTGGTCAAAGCTGGGATGAGGATAAGGGGATCAATTGGTGTAGAAGAATTTACTGAAGAGGTTGAAAAAATCTCATTAATGAGAAATCAAATTGAAATGATTTCAGGTGAACCTAACTGCCCAAAACTCTCCACATTGTTGTTGCAAGAGAACCCTCTCTCAGGCAACATTTCTCATGAGTTCTTCAATTGCATGAACAGCCTCAGAATTCTCGACCTCTCTTTGACTTATATTGAGTATCTGCCAGAATCAGTTTCCAACTTGGAGAACCTGTGTATGCTCTTACTAAGCAATTGTTCGATGTTAAGGGAGGTACCGTCCTTAGCAAAGCTGAAGCGTCTAAGGTTTTTGGACCTCTATAAGACTGGAATCAAAGAAGTGCCAGATGGGATGGAATGTTTGGTTGACCTCAAAGAATTTTATGTTGCATCTGCTAAAGAGACAAATAGGATAAATGCTGGTGGTTGCAATTCCTTAATGCTTACTGATAGTATTATCAACCTGAAAATGGGGAGATGCGATCTGTCAAGCTTCCACTGCCTGTCTCGCTTGCAACACTTACAGTCATGTGACATCTTGCAGTGTAGCATGGAGTGGTTGTTGCCGATAGGAGACAACAGCACCATAATTCCGTCTTTACCCTCAATACAGTCTTTGGATCTAATGGATCTTCCGAATTTAAGGGGTCTGTGTGAGGGAGTCTTGCTGCCTCCCTCATTTGCATGCCTCAGAAACCTGGTTGTCTGGGGATGTCAAGTATTGGAGAATGTCATGTCACTAGAATTGTTTCAGCACCTCCAATGCCTTGAATACATCGATATTGAAGAATGCAGTGAGATGGAGGAAGTGATAAAAGGAGGAGAAGAAGGTGATAACAACCACAATAACAATATCATCATCCTACTCCCTAACTTGAAGCGGTTGGAATTGACAAATTTAGGGAAATTGAAAAGCATTTGTAAGCGGGTCATCATTTGTCCTTCCCTGAAAGATATTATGATAAGAGGTTGTCATCTGCTGAAGAAGATCCCTCTTTCCTTTGGCAACTCAACATCTGTTATGAGAGGAATGAGAGGAATTATCAGAGGAAGGAAAGAGTGGTGGGATGCATTGGAGTGGGATGATCCCAACACCAAAACACTCTTAACTTTTGGTAATGAAGAAACAAAACATGGATTGAAAAGAAACGCAGAACAAGTAGAAGAGGTTGCATCGACGTCACAGCACCGATAATCCAGTTTGGTTTTTTATGCTTTTTTTATTTAATTATCTATTTCTTTCAAATGTAATGTTACTGAGTATGTCTTCTCCTCCTCTCTCTCTCTCTCTCTCTCTCTCTGTGTAAATGATGTCAACGGAACTTTACCACACAAGCCTCCCTAATAGGAGAATCACAGCACACGTGCCAATGTAGCACACGTTAATGAAAGTCTAACACACGGATCTTCTATAACACCTGTTTCGTAGAGAGCATGATACCGGATTGCGCATTGAGTAAGCTGTGGGGCCCACAAGTAACTTATATGTCTTATCCACACCGTCCATCCGTTTTTCCAAATCATGTTAGTGATTCAGTCCAAGATTGAAATATATCCAAAGATCAAGTGGACCACACTACAGGAAACACTGGGGATAATGGCGTCCACTCAATACGGAGTCCGTGTCCGGGTGGAACAACCAAGCTCGATTGGACTCACCATGCTGCACATGTAAAATCCACTCCATCCATCCATCTGTTGCACTTTCTAATGTTAGGCCATGGAACCAAAACTCAGCGCCAGTCAATAGGTTATTGTTTTGATCTTTTTGTATGCACCGATAGAAAGGTTATCACCGAAAGGCCTCAATTCCAGGTTGTATGGGTAACTCACATGCTCCAACTTATGTGAACATTTCTAGCGTGTGAGTAGAAAAGAACGAAGCTAAGTGCTACGGGGCCACGCCGTCCATCCGTTTTGCTATCTCATTCCCCGGCATGAGCCCAAAAATAAGGCATATCCAAAACTCAAGCCAACCACACGACATGAAATAAAGGAGATTAAATGCCTATTGTTAAAAACTTCTTGTGGGCCGCAAAAGTCTCCCAGGAAGTTTTAGGTCTCTTAACCTTACAAATAAATTAGATGACAAATAAACATCACGGTCCCAAGAAATGTTTTAATGGTGGGCATTATTTTTATTTATTTATTTATTTTATTTTTGTATACACTTACTCATACTTCTTACACACTCACCCACTTACACAGGGAGACTTTTTTATACCACAATTGGTACTCAAGCCCATGACCTTATGATGAAACTATTGTCAATCTACCAGTGAGGCATGACTAAGGACTGACGGTTGGCATCATTATCCCCACCATTTCCTATTATTTGGTCCACTTGCGCTTTTACATCAATGTTGGGTATCTGTTGGTAAACCTGTCAAATGCTTTATGAAATGATGATGTCATTGATGTTGTCATCTACTAAGTGATGCTCACGGGGGCGGGAGGTAAGTGGGACAATCGCCTAAGGCCCCCTAATTGTGAAGGCCATATATTATAGCAAAATTAAAATTTCTTAATTATGAAGGTCCTATATTATAGTAAAATTAAAATTAAGAAGAAAAAAAAAAAGCCTAAAATTTTTGAAATAAAAACTATTGAAAGACCTACAAAATAGGAACATCTAAAAATTAGTTTACAAATTTGAAATTGAAAATAAAAAACAAATCCTAGAAACTAGCACTATCAATAATAACAGTCTAACTCTATTATCTCTTTTCAAAATAATAGCATAATTTTCAATAAATTCTTCTCCATAAATCTAGGACCACAACTACCTACTTTATTGCTAATTAAGTTCTCAAAAAATTAAATTCTAAGGTCATTTCTCTAAATTAAAATTTAACTTCATTTTTCTAACGGTTTGGATTTATTTTCGGAATTAAAAGTTTTAAAAGAAGTTGCAAAAACAAAAATTAATACTCCAATTGAAATACTTAATCTAATAAAAGAAGTAGATTGTTTTTAAAAAATTTTTATTACATATAGAATACTACTTACCATACATGTTACAATTGCATTGCAGAAAGAAGTTTTTCAAAACTAAATATTATAAAAAATTATTTACGAACAATTATGTCTCAAGATAGATTAAACGGTTTAGTAATTTTATCTATCGAAACTGATTTATTGGATAAACTTGAATACAAGAGTTTAATTAGTAATTTTGCATTTAAAAGGGTAAGAAGCAAATTTATGGTTTAATTTTGAATTTATTAATTTTTTATTTTCTTTTAACTAAAAAGCCTCATTTTTACGACTTGCCTAAGGCCCCCAAAATTGTCAAGCCGCCCTGGATGCTTAATCTACTTTTCAAAAGATAGAAAATGTTCATATATATATATATATATATATATATATATATATATATATATATATATATATATATATATATATATATAAATTTTCTAGTAATGAGCCACTTCCATGGAACATCTGAGCCGTGAATATGATGGCTATAAGCTAAAGATCACCTTGAGCAAAAGTTGGAACAACCCATTAAGTGGGCCACATACATTAAGCTAGACCATTCATCAGTTTTCTATTGATTTTAAGTGTGCTTGCCTGGCCTGATAAAAATGGGCTATTTTGTCCACCTTTTGGACGGCTAAGATTGGACTGTGTACTATGAGTAGCCGCTCTGAGGAGTGATTACAACTAACCAAGCAGCGGGAATGCGCATCAGATCCAACCCGTCCATCAGGTGTTCTTCTACCTTTTCATCATGGGTTCCTAAATTCATTTCAATCGGAGACTTAAGTGGGCCACACCGTAAGAAAACAGTGTAAAATCATGCCTAAAACTGAAAATTTCACGTGGTGCGGCCCACACCACTCTAGAAGTGTCCTGATTTTCAAGAGTGTGGTGTGTCAGATGAGGTGTAAGATAAGTGATTGGATGGCATATACACAATATGGTGGACCCTGAACACAATTTGAACAGTTTTAATTAAGATTCCCAGCTCAACTGTTTTACATGCCCACATGAGCGTTGAATCGGCCTATTCATTTGGCCTTGGTCCACAACCAGAGTGTTCATCTGATGGACGGTGTGGATCTCGTCCACGTGAAGTCCTGTATCCATGTCAGCGAACAGTGACGCCCCTCATGACCACGCTATGGTTTCCGTACGTCATTTAACGTTAACATCTTTTTTTTTGAGAAATTTGCGACTGTACGACCCATTTATGGCCCATTTAGGAATCTAGGCCCACCTTATTTTCCCTCGCGAGAATACGCCCCAGATGTACGGACGCCTTTCCAAAGGTCGAAAATGCCCCTGCTTTTTCTTTCAACCGGATCGGCTGGTGCTCGAAGACGAGCGCTGACGCTCCTCGAACTCTGAGCTGTACGAACGGTTCAAAGAGATCAACGTTAGGTGGGCCAAAAGAATCTGGTCCAGGGTGGGCGCGGAGAACTAGTGTGCGACCCAGCCACCGGGCGAGACCTATGGCTACGGATTGTAACCGTAGCCATGATCGTAGTCTGTTCCAATCTATGAAAAAAAATTATTATTTATTATTATTTTATTATTTTTTTATTTTTCTATATGGAGAACTTCATTCTACCTACAATTTTCTCTCATACATATTTATATAAATATGTATATATAAGTGTATAAAAAAAATTCTCTCTCTTTTTTTTTTCATTTCTTTCTTTTTTCATTAAACAAGAATATTTTCTAAACCAAAATTAGTTACTTGACGTACCCACTATGATTTTAGGATAGGAGAAGCTACTTTAGCCAACCAACCTGGTTATTTTTCAAGATTCCATCAGGTTGATGGTCGAAAATCCATTTCATTCACTTCACGGTCAATTTCAATCAGTTCGCAGTCAATTCGCTCATTTCATTTACTTCATGATCAATTCCATGCATTTCACGGTCAATCCCAGCGATTCCGTTTTGATTCACGGTCATTTCCATGCATTTCACAGTCAACACGGAATAGGCGGGAATGATGTGATATGCATGGAAATGACCATGAAGTGAAGCGAATTGACTGTGAAATGCGCGGAAATGACCGTGAAGTGAAGGGGCATGACCGTGAAATGCGTCGAAATAACTGTGAATCAACATGGAATAGGCGGGATCGGGATCAAGTTTAGGTTTGGGTTTTCAAGTTTAGGTTTATGTCTAGGTTAAGGAGTTGATATTAGGATTAGTTGTATGTTTAGGTTTAGGGATTTGAGAATATGTTCAGGTTTTAGGTTTAGCTTTTAGGTTTTAGGTTTTAGGTTTTAGGTTTAGGTTAAGGTTATAGGTTATAGGTTTAGGTTTAGGTTTAGGTTATAGGTTAAGGTTTAGGTTATAGGTTATAGGTTTAGGTTAAGGTTAAGATTATAGGTTTAGGTTTGGGTTTAGGTTATAGGTTATAGGTTTAAATTTAGGTTATAGGTTTAGAGATTTAAGAATAGGTTTAGATTATAGGTTATAGGTTATAGGTTAAGGTTTAGGTTTAGGTTTAGGCTAAGGTTTAGGTTTAGGTTTAGGTTATAGATTATAGGTTATAGATTTAGGGAATTGAGAATAGGTTAAGGTTTAGGTTATAGGTTACGGGTTATAAGTTTAGGTTTGGGTTTAGGTTATAGGTTATACGTTTAGGTTATAGGTTAAAGGTTTAGGTTTAGGTTATAGGTTAATGGTTTAGGTTTTGGGATTTGAGAATAGGTTTAGGTTAAGGTTATAAGTTTAGGTTAAAGGTTTAGGTTAATGTTATAGGTTTAGTTTTAGGTTTAGGTTGTAGGTTTAGATTTGAGAATAGGTTTAGGTTATAAGTATAAGTTTAGGTTAGGGTGTAGATTAAGGTTTAAGGAAATGACCGTGAAGTGAAAGGGCATGACCGTGAAATGCGTCGAAAAGACCGTGATATGCATGGAAATGATTGTGAAGTGAGGTAATTGGACCACGAAATGCGCGGAAGTGACTATGAAGTAAAGGGTCCATGACCGCGAAATGCGTCGAAATGACTGTGATATGCATGGAAATGGGGGTGAAAGGAAGCGATTGGACCGCGAAATGCGCAGAACTGACCGTGAAGTGAAGACGCGTGACCACGAAATGCATCGAAATCACCGTGAATCAACACGGAATAGGCGGGAATGACTGTGATATGCATGGAAATGGGGGTGAAGTGAAGCGATTGGACCATAAAATACGCGAAACTGACTGTGAAGTGAAGACGCATGACCGCGAAATGCGTCGAAATCATCGTGAATCAACACGGAAAAGGTGGGAATCACCGTGATATGCATGGAAATGGGGGTGAAGGAAAGCGATTGGACCGCGAAATGCACGGAACTGACCATGAGGTGAAGACGCGTGACCGCGAAATGCGTCGAAATCACCATGAATCAACACGAAAAAGGCGGGAATGACCGTGATATGCATGAAAATGACCATGAAGTGAAGCGATTGGACCGCGAAATGCGTGAAAATGATCGTGAAGTGAAGGTCCATGACCGTGAAATGCATTGAAATGACCGTGAATCAAAACGGAATATGCGGAATTGACCGTGATATGCATGAAAATGGGGGTGAAGTGAAGTGATTGGACCGCGAAATGCACGGAAGTGACCGTAAAGTGAAGACGCGGGACCGCGAAATACGTTGAAATGACCGTAAATCAACACGGAATATGCGGAAATGACCATGATATGCATGGAAATGGGGGTGAAGTGAAGCGATTAGACCACAAAATGCACAGAGGATGAATCACGCGTCTTCACTTCACAGTCAGTTCTGCACATTTTATTGTCCAATCGCTTCACTTCACTCCCATTTCCATGCATATCACGGCCATTCCCGCATATTCCGTGTTAATTCGCAGTGATTTTAACGCATTTCGCAGTCACGCATCTTCACTTCACGGTCACTTCCACGCATTTCGCGGTCCAATCGTGACACTTCACCCCATTTTCATACATATATATCACGGTCATTCCCGCCTTTTTCGTGTTGATTTGCAGTGATTTCGACGCATTTCGCGGTAACGGGTCTTCACTTCACGGTCACTTCCGTGCATTTCGCGGTCCCGCGATCCACCCCAGGTAAGAACTCTGGAACTTAATGGCAAGACCCGATTCGACTTACTAGAAATTTTAGGTGTTCCAGTCCACCTAATCCCTAAGGGCCCGTTTGGCCAACTGCATTAGGTGGGTGTTCACTCCCCAAGTGTAGGGTTGTGATGTAGTAATAACTCGGTAAGACCGAGGTCGAATCCACAGGGACTGAAACCTGTACGTAATCTAAAACTAACTAAGGCTAGAACTAGAATAAGATGAATTCTAAACCAAATATGATTTGAGGAATAATGGTGAAATAATTAAACTAAAATTTAAGAGAATTCAGAAGTGGAAAACTAGGGATTCAGAGGATCCACTTGTAGAGATCAGGGAGAACTACACTTGATTCATGAAAATCAACTGAACTTCCTTTGATGTAGTTTTGAAAAGATGAAAGGTATATGAATTAGAATGGATTCCATCACCAAACCATGCCCAGGAGACAAAGCAAACAACAGAATTAAACTAATTACCAACCAATCAATGTATGAAGGTTAGGAAGGGTACCGACATCCAACCATGCCCAGGAGACGATGGTGAACAACAGGGCTTCCTGACGTCATAAACATAAAAGAAAAAGAACATGCTCAAAGCCATTGCAGACCCATTGTAATTTCAGTCACAACAGACCATTAAAGACTGAAAACATTCCCTTAATAAATTAAATCAAAATCCATTCAGTTTAAATAAAAGGCACAAGCAAAGAAGCCTCCCATCACGTTACAAGCTTCACCTCTTAGCCCTAGCTAAGAGGTTTAGCCACACATGAGTGGACTAGATCTCATGACAAAATAGAGAAAAGAAAGAGGAAAAAATTAAAAACCCAACTTTACTCCCTGTGTTTCTCTCTCTCTCCTCACTTTCTTCCTTGAACTCCAGCCGTGAGATCTTAGCTTTCATCTCTCTCTTATCTTTCCTTTTATAAACACGCAGAAAGTTGGATGGGAGGTCCGCTGCTAAAGAGGAGTCAGTGCGGAGGTTTTCCGCACTACGTGTATAACTGGTGCGGACGTCAGTCACTTACGCGTAAAGAAACGCAAAACAGTTTGTGTTTTGGCCTGGTTTGGGACGAACGGCCATGATTTCTTTAATTTGGCCTTCATGGTGATGATCACGGCCCCCTGTTGGTGTGTTTGAATGGTTTGGATCTTCCAACCGATCGTGATCGAGATCACAAAACCGGCCCACCGCGGCCGGTTTCCTCGGATGTGCGAGCAGAGCTGCGGATCCTCTTCCGCTGTTGAAGTCGGTGGGTCCCATTTGACTGATGTTTTGAAAATCCACGCCGTCCACTGCGTTCTATTCGGAAAACCGTTCAGGGATGATCGGTTTTGGCTCGAAACCGTGATGGCTCAATGTTATTTGATTTCACCGTTGGTTATCTATTCGGATGGTTGAAAACTAATCGATGACGACTTATCAATTTCTGTCATCTAGGCCCGAATAATAATGACCATGGGAATTACCTGGACGGTCCGGATCAGTGGATCGATTGATGGGTGGGCCTCACTGAAAGAGATCAGCGGACGTTGGTGCGTCTGCTGTTGCCGGTGCGGAAGAAGTCGGGTGAGTCCCACCCCAGTGTCAAGTGGAAAATCCACTCCGTCCATAATATTTCTGACGAAAAACCGGTAGGGAAGGAGTGGTCTTTGTAAGTTCTGACGTGGCCCACTTAATCAACTCAGGCGGCCGTTCATTCTGCGTTTGACGGTGAAAATCGCGTGATTGCGTTCTTGCGTCAAAAGGGAAAGCTTGGACAGGGTCTTGGCCACCTCCTGGGGTAAATGGACGGCTTGGATCATCGAACCAGACGAAATCTGGGGCCCACTGAAAGAGATCAGAGTCGAGTGTCACGCCAGTGCAGAAACGGAATTTCCGTTTTTGAATATGAGTCGGGTCAGCGTAAGCTGACCGACTCCCTTGGTTCTGTGCACCTCCAGAGTACGTGCACGGTGTGCACGTACCTCTCAATATAATACCATCTGAGATAGTTCTTAGAAATCGGCTCCGCCTATTCATTTTATCATCTCATTTTACGCGTTGAAACCAATTGTGAAGCATATCCAAGTAGCAGGTGGGCCCCATATTTGATAATTTATGGGATGATCTAGCCGTTAGGCCACTTTCACAGAGATCTAGGAGATGAAATTCGACGTGTACGGTTCATTTATGGTCCTCAAGCCCTGTATGAAGTCTCGTGTCAATTAGATGGCGAAAACCCTGTGATCTTGCATTCTGCACTAGTTTCGGGCCTCTTTCATGTGAACGGCTTGATTCCCTCGGCTCCCTGGTATATAATTTCTTCAATATTGGTCCTCTTGAGTCCGTCCCTTGCTTGTGGTGTCATCAGAGCATTAAATACACACATTTAGCACCTTTTTGTAGTCCCCACTTACAAATGTACCTTGCATGACAAATACGATTAAATTAGGATTTTAAACGATATTATGTTTGTAAATCCGAGCAGTAATTAGGGTCTGATATGCAATATTTGACCCTCAACAGTGGGACTAAGGTGAATAGAATTGTAAGAGTAGTAATAAATACATGTGTAAGGTATTGTCCCTAGATTGTCTGTATCCCATGTTTTTCAATATCAGGTTTGGGATGCATGCCATTAAAGGTAAATCGCAGGATTTCCCTTCAAATTACACTTGGTAATCCATTATCATGGGCCTTGGAAATCCCATATCACCCCTTCCAACACAAGACTCATTCTACAAATCCTATAAAATAAGTTTTAAAATCTTGTCCCACACCTATTCCAAACAGGCCATTCCCAAATCTTGAGTTGGGAGTGGCATTGTAACCCCGTTTAGTACAAATAAATGCCCATAGCCAGACAAGCCTAAGTCAAAATCCCTCTTTCCAACATATCTCCTTAAATATAAACCGGACATCACCCTATTCTTGAACTTCCCCAGTACATAGGTAGAAACAAGCCGGAGGCTAAACGATTTGACAGTCAAAACCATTGTCCTAGACCAAATGAGTGAATATCAGGCCAAATTTGATAGATTAGACCCATTTGGGGATAAAGAGTTGGGGGTGAATGAAAATTTATCGAAAAATAGTGAAACTGGAATAAAAATAGGTTTTGGCTACTAACTGAGGGGAATCTCATGAAACCAGTAGGCCCATTGCATAGATCAGCTCGTTCTACCCCAAAATCATATATGACACTTCTCAGGGAGCTTTTCCGACGCCCAGGAATGCCGAAAGACCTCCAGGCCAATAATCGGGGGGGTCACCCCACCGATCCACGTGGCCGCCCCACCAGTAGTCCAGAGGACCACGTGGCCACCCCGCCGACCCACGTGGCCACCCCGCCGCCCGCATTATCACCCCACCAATCCGCGTTGCCCCCGCTGCAATTTCTGCGATTTTTGGTCAACTCCAAAAATTCACATCTCCTTCATTACAACTCCAATTTAGGTGATTCAAAAGTCATATTGAAGCTTAATGAGTCTAGTTTTATATAAAAATAAAAAAATAAAATAAAATAAAAATTATAATATAGTTAAAAATTAAGATGTCCTGTCAACTATCCAAAAATTATCAATTTCAGACAGTGGTTACTTCTAGAATTTTAATAATTTATCTACAACTCCAAATGATATGAAATTTAGTGGGATGACTTGAAACTTGATGATAAATCATTATAAAAATTTTAAAAATAATTCATTTACTAAAAGTGAAAGAAGCGGACCCCAAAAAAAATTGGTCCTCCCCCTTTGCAACACATACACGTGTGGGGCCCACCTTTCTTGCTATTTGGGGATGCTTAGAACCTATTCCCCCTATTTTCACTACATTTCATTCCCTCTAAACCCTCTCCAAAACCCTAACACACATTTCCCTCCTCTCTCACTCTCTCACCATAAATCTTCCCCAACTCATCTTCTTCTTCTTCTTCACATCCTCTTATCTCCTTACTTCATTCTATCATTTCCTCTCCTTCCACTACTCTCCATTCTCCCAACCCATCTCTAAACTTCATTTCCAAGATCCACCAAGCCTAACCCATACTCAATTCTAAAACTCAATCCTCTAAACTATCTTCTTCACATCCTTTGTGCATTTTGCGGTCCAATCGCTTCACTTCACGCCCATTTCCATGCATATCACGGTCATTCACGCATATTCCGTGTTGATTCACGGTCATTTCGACGCATTTTACGGTCCCGCGTCTTCACTTCACGGTCACTTCCGTGCATTACGCGGTCCAATCGCTTCACTTCACCCCCATTTCCATGCATAACACGGTCATTCCCGCATATTCCATGTTGATTCACGATCATTTTGACGCATTTCGTGGTCTCACGTCTTCACTTCATGGTCACTTTTATGCATTTCGCGGTCCAATCGCTTCACTTCACTCCCATTTCAATGCATATCACGGTCATTCTCGCATATTCCGTGTTGATTCACGGTGATTTTGACGCATTTTGCGGTCCCGCGTCTTCACTTCACGGTCAGTTCCACGCATTTCACGGTCCAATCACTTCATTTCACCCCCATTTCCATGCATATCACGGTCATTCCCGCCTTTTCTGTGTTGATTCACGGTGATTTCCACACATTTCGCGGTCCCGCGTCTTCACTTCATGGTCAGTTCTGCGCATTTTGCAGTCCAATCGCTTCACTTCACCCCCATTTCCATGCATATCACGGTCATTCTCGCCTTTTCCGTGTTGATTCATGGTGATTTCGATGCATTTCGCGGTCACGCGTCTTAACTTTACAGTAGTTACCGCGCTTCAATGATCAAGAAGGCACTTCAATGGATTTTCATTGTCGGACATTGAAGAATTTGAAGGTTGGAGCTAACATACACGTGTGAATGAGTTAGTTTTGGTCCAAACTCGATAGTCGAGACCCATTCAGGGATAGAGAGTTAACGACGAATGAGATTTTACTGAAATTAGTGGAATAGGAGGAAAATGGGATTTCGGCTTCTAACTAGGAAGAATCTCATGGAATGGCTGAGCTCATTGCATAGATCAGCTTCTGCTACCCCAAAATCATATATGGCATGTCTCGGGGGACCGCACTGACCCCCGGGAAAGCGCCCGACAAGAGGACCCCGCCCTTGGCGTGCTCACCCCCCCCCCCCTCGTGGTCACCCCGCCCTCCCGGGCGTGCCCGCCCCGCCAGAGGTCCAGGGGACCGCGTTGGCCCCACCCTCCTGGTGTGCCCACCCCGCCGTGCCTCGCCGTCCTGGCGTGGTCGCCCCGCCGACGCCCCAGAGGGCGGCGTTGGCCCCGCCGAACCCCCTTTTGCTGCCCCATTTGGGGATTTTCGAAATTGGGTGGGCCCCACTACCTTATACCCTATGGAATGCACCATTTCTCTCCCTCTCTTCTATTACAAACAAGCTACCTCAAGGGAGGAAGCTCCATCCTCTCCCAACAAGAGCTCAAGCCCTCATTCTCCAACAACCTCTTCTTTTTTCCATCAATCTTCCTTCTCTCCACATTCCATCTTCCATTTCACTTCCTTCCTTTCAACAACCCATCTCCCATTTCACGAAATCGGGTTCGTGTTCGAGATCGGGTTTAGGTTTGGGTTTTCAAGTTTAGGTTTAGGTTTAGGTTAGGGAGTTGAGATTAGGATTAGGTGTAGGTTTAGGTTTAGGGATTTGAGAATATGTTTAGGTTTTAGGTTTAGGTTTTAGGTTTTAGGTTATAGGTTAAGGTTATAGGTTTAGGTTTTAGGTTTAGGTTTAGGTTATAGGTTTATGTTTAAGTTTAGGTTTAGGTTATAGGTTTAGGTTTGGGTTTAGGTTATAGGTTATAGGTTTAAGTTTAGGTTATAGGTTTAGGGATTTGAGAATAGGTTTAGGTCATAAGTATAGGTTTAGGTTTAGGAATTCGGGTTCGGGTTCGGGTTGGGGTTTATGTTCGGGTTTAGGTTATAGGTTTCGGTTTAGGTTATAGGTTATAGGTTTATGTTAAGGTTTAGGTTTAGGTTTAGGTTACAAGTTTTGGGATTTGAGAATAGGTTTAGGTTATAAGTATAAGTTTAGGTTAGGGTGTAGATTAATGTTTAGGGAAATGACCGTGAATCTACACGGAATCGTCGGGAATGACCGTGAAATGCATGGAAATGACCGTGAAGTGAAAGGGCATGACCGTGAAATGTGTCGAAATGACCGTGAATCAACATGGAATGGGCGGGAATGACCGTGATATGTATGGTAATGACCGTCAAGTGAAGTGATTGGACCGCGAAATGTGCAGAAATGACCGTGAAGTGAAGGGGCATGACCGTGAATCAACACGAAATAGTCGGGAATGACCATGATATGCATGGAAATGACAGTGAAGTGTAGCAATTGGACCATGAAAAGCGGTAAAATGACTGTGAAGTGAAGACGCGGGACCGCGAAATGCGTCGAAATGACTGTGAATTAACACAGAATATGCGGGAATGACCGTGATATGCATGGAAATGGGGGTGAAGGGAAGCAATTGGACCACGAAATGCGCGGAACTGACCATGAGATGAAGACGCATGACCGCGAAATGCGTCGAAATCACCGTGAATCAACACGGAAAAGGTGGGAATGACCGTGATATGCATTGAAATGGGGGTTATTCCATGCATATTACGATCATTCCCGCCTTTTTCGTGTTGATTTATGGTGATTTCGAAGCATTTTGCAGTCACTCGTCTTCACTTCACGGTCAGTTCCGCGCATTTCGTGGTCCAATCGCTTCCCTTCACCCCCATTTCCATGCATATCACGGTCATTCCCGCATATTTCGTGTTGATTCACGGTGATTTCGAAGCATTTCGAGGTCCCGTGTCTTCACCTCACTGTCAGTTCCGCGCATTTTGCGGTCCAATCGCTTCACTTCACCCCCATTTTCATGCATATAACGGTCATTCCCACCTTTTTCATGTTGATTCACAGTGATTTCGACGTATTTTGCAGTCACACATCTTCACCTCACAGTCAGTTTCGCGCATTTTGTCGTTCAATCACTTCCCTTCACCCCCATTTTCATGCATATCACGGTCATTCCCACATATTCCATGTTAATTCACGGTGATTTCGACGCATTTCGCGGTCCCGCGTCTTCACCTCACGGTCAATTCCGCACATTTCGCGGTCCAATCGCTTCCCTTCACCCCCATTTCCATGCATATCACGGTCATTCCCGCATATTTCGTGTTGATTCACGGTGATTTCGACGCATTTTGCAGTCCCGTATCTTCACCTCACAGTCAGTTCCGCGCATTTCATCGTCCAATCACTTCACTTCACCCCCATTTTCATGCATATCACGGTCATTCCCACCTTTTCCGTGTTGATTCGCAGTGATTTCGACGCGTTTCGCGGTCACGTGTCTTCACCTCACGGTCAGTTCCGCGCATTTCGCGGTCCAATCGCTTCCCTTGACCCTCATTTCCATGCATATCATGGTTATTCCTGCTTTTTCCGTGTTGATTCATGGTCATTTCGACGCATTTGATCAGGGTCATGCCCCTTCACTTCACAGTCATTTCCGAGCATTTCATGGTCCAATCGCTACACTTCACAGTCATTTCCATGCATATCACGGTCATTCCCGCCTATTCTGTGTTAATTCACGGTCATTTCGGCGCATTTCGCGGTCATGCCCCTTCACTTTATCCAACGATTAATTGGACCACACCACAAAAAAGCAGCGGGAAAATTGATTTTCACCGTTAAAAATTTTATAGGGCCCACCATAACATTTATTTTTCATCCAATCCATTCATAAGGTCACAAAGACCTGGATGAAGAAGAAAAACAAATTTCATAATGATCCAAAACTTCTTGACCCCTAAAAGGGTTTCAATGGTAGACGTCCAATCCTCCACTGCCTTTTACAGTGTGGTCCACTTGATAGCTAGATCTATCTTATTTTTCGTCCCAAGCCTAAATATGAGTTCGCCAAAATGATGGACAGTTTGGATATAACACATACCTCATAATGGGAACCACAAAAAGTGGCAGGGATTACAACAGGGAAGAGGGAAAAAAAAAAAAAAAAAAAAAAAAAGATAGCAAGTTGGGGTCGACCGGGTTCCAACCCGGTCTACTGGGTCAATAGCTACAGCTATTACTCGTAGCAATAAGCCATAGCTATTGACCCGGTCGACCCCAACTCGCTGTCTATTTTTTTCTTTTTTCCCTCTTCTTTGTTATAATCCCTGCCGCTTTTTGTGGGTCCCATTATGAGGTATGTGTTATATCCAAACCGTCCATCGTTTTGGCGAACTCATATTAAGGCTTGGGATGAAAAGTAAGATAGATCTAGCTATCAAGTGGACCACACTGTAAAAGGCTGTGGAGGATTGGACGTCAACCATTGAAACCTTTTTAGGGGTCAAGAAGTTTTGGATCATTATGAAATTTGATTTTCCTCTTCATCTAGGTCTTTGTGACCTTATGAATAGATTGGATGGAAAATATATGTTATGGTGGGCCCTACAAAAGTTTCAACGGTGAAAATCAATTTTTTGCTACTCTTTGTGGTGTGGTCTAGTTGATCTTTGGATACGATTTTTTTTTTTGGATGATGCTCCGAAATGATCTTGAAATATGGATGAACGTTGTGGATATAATAAATACATAACTATGGGGCCCACGTAACGTTGATCTCTTTAAACCGTTCATACAACTCGGAGTTCGAGGAGCGTCAGCGCTCATCTTCCCGCTTGAAGGAAAAAAGCAGGGGCATTTTCGTCCTTTGGGAAGGCATCCGTACAGCTGGGGCGTATTCTCGCAAGGGAAAATGAGGTGGGCTTAGTTTCCTAATTAGGCCATAAATGGGTCGTATAGTCGCAAATTTCCCCTTTTTTTTTCTTAAACCCCGGCTATCATTCAAGTCAAAATAATATGATAGAAACGCATCTATGGTAATAAGATAGACTCCATCCTTTCATCTTCCATTTATTTGGATAAAGTTGAATCTAGACCGTAATTATAATGGACCCAACCATGTATTATCATAAATATTCATCTATGACCATTAATTAGTAAGCACAAAGAAAAATAAAGATTTTTAGTGCTTGAAATTTGGAGAGCGCAATTATAAAAAAGGTGGGAAAAGTATCCTATTACTATAGTTTATGAACCAAACGATATAGGATGTTGGTCCTACTAGTTGGACGGTTTTGATGCTCTATATATGTCTCTATTCAACGTGGATGGTGGAAAGTGGCTCTATCATTAGGATAGAGGCGGTTCCACCGTGTATCATTTCCTGCTATTTTCTTTGCCTTGGGAATGAAGTGAGTTTTTTCCTACTATACAACTCACCTCCACCTACCTTATTACGCCCGTCCAAACTTATCTTACCCAACTAATCCCGTATTAGCAGACGAAAATACCCCTACCATTCCTTTCGGAAGTGGATTGGCTAGTGTGCGACAACGAGCGCAGGAGCTCTGAGTTGTAAGAATGAGCCCCACAGTTATGTATTTATTATATCTAGGGGTGTACATCGGGCCGAACCGAGTCGAACTAGGCTCAACCTGGCCTAGCCTGGTTACCAGCCAAACCAGCCCGAACCCGGCCCGGCCCGGTCAACAGGCCAACTTGTCCAGCCCGAACCTGGCCGAGTCAGCAATCGAGCGGGTTTGGGCCAGTTTCAGACCCACGATTTGGATGGCCTTGATTTTTTGACTCTGCTCCATCTACTCCATGGGAAGGGCTTTGGCAGGTAACTTGAACGGCCTTGATTTTTGGGACTTTGTTCCATCTACAAAGGGACCCACGATTTCGACGGCCTAGATTGCTGTAAATGGTTAGGGTAACTGGGTAAGAATTTAGGATATATATATATATATATATATATATATATATATATATATATATATATAGGCCAAGTCGAGCCGAACTGGAACCTATCCAAACTCGGCCTGAACTCAGTTTCAGGCCAAAGAAAATGGTCCGTCCAAACCCGAACTCAGTTCCGGGTCGGGCCAAGTCGAGCGAGTTAATCGGGCTAGCCCGATTCGTGTACAACCCTAATTATATCCACAACGTTCATCCATATTTCGAGATTATTTCAGAGCATTATCCAAATTTTTAAACAAATATATCATATCCAAAGATCAATTAGACCACACCACAAATAGCAGCGAGGATATTGATTTTCACAGTTAAAAATTTCATAAGGCCCACCATAACATTTATTTTCCATCCAATCTATTCATAAGGTCATAAAGACCTGGATGAAGAAGAAAAACAAATTTTATATTCATCCAAAACTTCTAGGACCCGTAAAAGGGTTTCAATGGTAGATGTTCAATCCCCACTACTTTTTACAGTGTGGTCCACTTGATAGTTAGATCTGTCTTATTTTTCGTCTCAAGCCTTAATACGAGCTTGCCAAATGGATGAACAGTTTGGGTATAACACATACCTCGTGATTGGACCCATAGAACTTGCTAACGTCAATACACCAGCTATATAGCTGGTGTGTCGGTATACCAACCAATCCGCTTCCTCCTTCCATGGACCTGCTTCCTCCTACCATAGACGCGGCACTATTGCCGACCAGGCGGCCCGGAAACGGATTGGCTACTACCCTTGACACTAGCCAATGGCTGGTGGTCGGTCTGTGGGCCCCACCATTATGTATGTGTTTCATCCATGTCGTTCATATATTTTAAAAGATTATTTTAAAGTATGAGACCAAAGATGAGGTATATCTCAATCTCAAGTGGACCACATTACAGGAAACAGTTTTGAATGAGTATCGACCATTAAAAACATTTTGGGGGGCATAAAAGTTTTGGATCAAGCTGATTTTTGTTTTTTCCCTTCATCTGGGTCTATATGACCTAATCAAGAGATTGGATGTCAAATAAACGGTACAATAGGCCTTGGGAGGATTTTAATGTTGGATATCCAATAACTATTATTTTCATGTGGTGTGGTCCACCTGAGATTTATATCTCTCTCATGTTTTGGATCAAGCACTAAAATGATCTTTAAAAATGGATGAACGGAATGGATGAAACACATACATGATGGTGGGGCCCACAGAGCACCGACCACTAGCCATGGGGCTAGTGGCCAGGGGAGTAGCCAATCCGTTTCCCTACCACCCCGTCATTGTAAGCCCACAGAGCATGGATAAAACACATGCATCATTATAGGCCCATAGGGCTTTGACACCAGCTAGCTGGGTGGTGTTGTGGTCTTAGCCAAACCTCCGGGCAAGTGGTATGGATTATGGAATGCTCATTGTTTGATAACTTGTCCGAGTCGGATGTGACTTGTTTGAGTTGACTCAGATTATGTGAATCGGCACCTGAATTGGATTGGTAAAGAGGGTGACTGGGTCTAACTCAGCCAAGTCACCTTAACTCAACTCAGGACTGAATGAGTCTGAGTCATCACCGGCTAAAGAAGACATCCCTTCTGTTCCACTTAATAGTAATAGTAAACGATTCTATGCTATGTGGTTATGGTTTACATAAAAACAATATTTTCTTTTGTTGAAAATGCTTGCATGAAATATTTATCTTTTTATAATAATAATAATAAAAGTTTAGTATACTTAAATAATGGTAAGCAAACCTTAAAATGCGATTAAAAAATTATAATCAAACAAAGAAATAATTTCTGACAAACACATAAATTTTCATCATTTGTCAACCTGTCGTCACCGGTTGAGTCAATCGGTCGAACTGTCGTTGATCGGTCGAGTCGATTCATCGAACGAGCTCAAAAATATATAAAGAGTAATATTAAAATTCTATGAATTTCAATCTGTTGACCCGATCATCAACCTTTCAAAACTGGCAAAAATTGTCCAGCAATAATTTAGAATTTCTGGTGGAGTTTTGACCTATTGACCAGATCTGTCGACCGATCAAACTATGTTGAATTCTGACTCCTCTTTGAACTCCTCTTTGGGCTTATGGATCCATGTCCTACATCAGATCACTTGCAGAGGACCAACGAGTCATTAAGTGAGCCAATCAAGTATTTGATTGTCGGTTGTCCATTGATTTAGACAGTGTAGTCCAAAGATATAAAAGTAAACTATCTTAGCTTTTACCTAAGGAGACCTTGTGTCAGGCCCAGTTTTCGCACAACGCAAATGTTCTCAACTAGTGTTATCTGGCTAGCTCACATGCTCCAACTTATGTGAACATTTCTAGTGTGAGTAGAAAAGTAGGAAGCAGAATGCTTAGAGAACAGCCCACTATGATGTGTGTTTTATCCATACCGTCCATCTATTTTGCTATCCCATTTGACGCATGAGCCCAAAAATGAGGCATATCCAAAGCTCAAGTACACCACACAAAAGGAAAGAAAGGAGAACTTCTTGGGGGAACAGAAGTCTCCCAGGAAGTTTTGGATCCATCCCTTCATCTTGGTTTCTAAATCTTATAAACAAGCTAGATAACAAATAAAAATCATGATAGGCTTAAAAAATATTTCAAACTTTCTATTTTTTTATTTTTACACACTCACTCGCGCCCCCTCACACACCTACCCACTCACACCAGTGGGTTTTTTTCAATTATTCCACAATGGGTACTCAAACCCATGGCCTTATGCTGAAACCCTTGTGAGTCTATCACTGAGGCCGAGCTATTATAAATGCTAACCAGAGCAATTCTGAGTGTAAAAGAACTTATGCATGCAAATTAAGATGGCTCGCAATTCTGAGCGTAGAAGATCTTTAGCTTTTAGACTGAAGATGGCCTGGGCGGTGACTAACAGAAATGGCTCAGTCTATGGGCGGATTTTGTTTGCTCCAAATACGGGCAGGTGCGCTCTGAAACAACAGTTTTCAATCTGCCTGCGTTCGCTTCACCGCTTTGGAGACAGATTGTGAGACTTTCCCCTATGATAGCCAACTCCTCTCAATGGCATGTGGGGTAGGGAGAACTAAACTTCTGGAACTGTAACTGGACTGGCCTAGGCCCACTCGCTGATTGCGTTCCCCACGCTATTCCCCAACAGCTCAGTCAGCTCAAGGTCTGGGAGGTGCTGTACCATGATGGTTTTGAGACTAACTCTCCCGCTTTCAGTCTTCTACTCGTTGAGGTAACTAATCATATCAAAGCAGGGGACTTCTGCATTTCCACTGAGCCTGATCAATTGTTCTGGCCGCACGACCGCACGGGTTGTTTTTCGGTTAAGTCTAGTTGGGGTATCTGTAGGACCAGAGGGCAGGAAAAATCATAAGGAAAGAAGATTTGGAGTGTCAAGACCCCACCGAAAATCTCTGTGTTCATCTGGCGGCTGATCCCAGGAGTCATCCCAGTCGATGTTAGAATCCAAAAAAAAAGGGAGTTAATTTGGCGTCAAAATGCATATGCTGCGAAGGTTATCAAGAATCCCCCCCTCAACCCGAATCGCTCTCTCATCTCTTCTTATCAGGAGCGCTAGCTGAAAAGGTTTGGGCAGTGTTCAACACTTTTTTCAATCTCCACATCCCCCTCCAAACTTCAATCAGCAAAAGGCTTGGCTCCTAGTGGAATGTTCAGCTCCCGCACGTTTCATCTTCCAGATTACGTCACCTCACACCGTGCTTAGTTTTTTGGGAACTTTGGAAAGCCAGGAATACAGCCAGGTTCGATGGGATCAGCCCTACGGTGGAAAAAGTAGTGGCCCGTGTTAAATGGTGGTTGGCAAATTTAAAGATCAACACCTCCGCCACCAAGCTCACCTCCATCTCTTTGAACTCCCTCCTCCATAGTCCAGGTATTCCGGCCAGGCCTAGTGATACTATGATGGCTCAGATTGCTAAATGGTCCAGACCAAACGCAGGGTGGGTGAAGGTTAACGTGGACAGGTCAGCGCTTGGTAACCCAAGCCCTTCGGGGGGAGGCGGGATATGTAGAGACTCCTCCGGGTCTTTTCTTTCTGCGTTCTCTTATAGGTACGGGATAGGTATAAATAACAAAGCGGAATTCTGAGCTCTGTATGATGCGATGACCCTATGTATGAAATTTGGATATAATCAGATTCTGCTTGAATCAGTTTCGAAATGTGTAGCAGAAGTTTTTAATGGGAGGTCCTCCTCGACCTTGCGGTGGAGATATTGGTGGGCTCGGATCTCCTGTTTGAAGAATGGGTGTACCTTCTTCTTATCCCTTATCCTGAGAAAAGGGAACGGTCCAACTGATGGGTTAGCAAAGGCCGGGGCTTTTGACACAGGGATGAACGTGAATACTCCGAATCCACGGAGCTTCTCTGGACTCCTCACAGAGACTTCTCGAATCCACGAGGAAAGAAAGCAGAAAATAGAAATAAATTCTAATAAATTCGAAACTGATTAATTGATGACTAAAAATGAGTTCACAACCCTTTAAATAGGGGTACCAGGCAATGGGAAAGAAATCAAAATCAAACTACAACTAAAACTCCTAGAATCTGCGACTTACTATAAATAGTAAACTTACTATTTATAGACGGTCCTGATGTCTACTAGTGCGCAAGGTTTTCAGCCAAAAATAGTAAGTGTCCTATTTGGCTTCACCAAACCATTCTCCTAATTATTCTAAGCTCTTTTTGCAATGGGCGCAGCCCGACGGATGAAGAGTTATAATCAAACTAAAACTTACTATTTATAGTAAAAACGAAATTAAAGCAGGGAAATGACCGTCGATCCAGGTGTTTTTCGTAATTCTGGGCATCGCAACCCAGCATAGCTGGGTCGGTTGGCTAAAGTATCTCGTTCTACCCTAAAATCATATATTTTACGTCAGGTAACTCATTCCGGATTACGAGATACGCCCGATCGAAGGTCCGACGGTCCGAATCACTTCTGTCGTCGATCGGGCCTTTTTTTATCCATCTTGGCCATGAAACTGTCCCGACCTGCTCTACATCAGTCCCCTCCACTTCAAAAGAACTCATCCTCGAGTTCTCATCCTACGCTAGTTCATGATACTCGGTCAGGTCCGCGACGTTGAAAGTCCGTGAGATCGCCGTGTCATCTGGAAGATCAACAACATAAACGTTGTCATTGATCTTTCGAATGATTGGGACGAGTCCAATTTTCTTATTTTTCAACTTGTTGTATGTCCCGGTTGGAAATCTCTCTTTGCGCAGATGGACCATAACGCGGTCGCTCACCTTGAACATTTTTTATTGTCGGTGCTTGTCCACTTGTTCCTTGTACTTCTCGTTCGAGGCATGTAGCTTGATCTGCACTTTTGCATGGATGCCCATGATCTTGTCTGCCATATGTTCTGCTGCAATGCTCGTGCTTGGGTGCTTGGGCAGAGGGACCAAGTCAAGCGTGTGGCGAGGCACTTGTCCATAGATAATATGGAACGGTGATTTTCCTGTCGAGCGGTTCACTATGTTGTTGAATGCAAACTCTGCTTGAGACAAGGCCAAATCCCACTACTTCAGTTTTTCTCCTGAAATACACGAAGGAGGTTTCCCAACGTGCGATTCACAACTTCTGTCTGCCCATCCGTCTATGAGTGGTAAGCACTGTTGAATTGAAGTCGTGTATCGAATCGAGTCCACAAAGTACGCCAAAAGTGGCTAATAAACTTTGTGTCACGATCAGAAGTAATGGTCTTGGGGACCCCGTGTAGCCGTACAACCTCCCTGAAGAATAGATTCGTCACGTGTGTTGCATCGAGGGTCTTCTTGCATGGGATAAAGTGTGCCATTTTGAAAAAACGATCTACCATCACGAACACCGAATCCATACCATGTTGTGTTTGTGAGAGACCAAGCACGAAGTCCATTGATAAATCCTCCCAAGGATCGTCAGGCACAGGTAACGGGGTGTTGAGGCCCGTATTCTGAGATTGCCCCTTGGAGGTCTGACAAATATAACAACGTTGTACAGTTTTTCCCACATCACGTAATAATTGCGGACAGTAATACCGCTCTTCTAAAAGAGCTCGAGTCTTGTGTCGCCCAAGGTGTCCACCGAGGCCACCTCCATGTGGCTCCTGAATAATCTGCTCCCTCAGAGAACTTTGGGGGATGCACAATCGATTCCCTTTGAAGAAAAAATCGTCCTGTATATGAAAGTCACTGGGGTGACCTTCTTGGCACTTCACCCAAGAATCTTTGAAGTCCTCATCCTCGGCATACAGCTCCTTGAGACAGTCGAAGCCGACCTCCTTGTTGCTCATCGTAACAAGTAGTGATGCAAGACGGCTAAGTGCATCAACCACTTTGTTCTGCTGCCCTGACTTGTGCTTCAGAACGAACGTGAATTCCTATAAAAACGCAACCCATCTAGCATACACACGATTCACGTTAGTCTGACTATTAATAAACTTTAATGCTTGATAGTCAGTATACAGAACAAACTCTCTTTGAATCAGATAATGCTGCCAATGTTGCAACGCCTGAACAACTGCATACAACTCAAGCTCATAAGTCGACCACTTCTTTCGGGCTTCGCTGAGCTTCTCACTGTAGAAGGCTACCGGCCTGCCTTCCTGTGATAATACTCCCCCAATTCCGACGTATGAAGTGTCACACTCAACCTCAAACAATTTGTCGAAATTAGGAAGCACTAAGACTGGTATTGTAGACAAACGATGCTTGATCTCATGAAAGCTCTTGTCAGCTTTATCGATCTATTGGAACGGTCATTTTTTCATGCAATCTGTTATAAGCGCGACTATGGTGCTAAAATCTCACACAAATCGACGATAGAAAGTCGTCAACCCGTGAAAACTCCTTACTTCATGAATGTTTGTCGGGATCGGCCATTCCCTAATAGCTCACACCTTTTCATCGTCCACACGAATGCCTGTGGACGTTACAACAAATCTTAGAAACAACAGGCTGTCAGTTAAAAAACTACACTTCTTCAAGTTGAGGTACAACTTGTTAATTATAGGACCTGCAGCACCTGCCTAAGATGTTTCCTGTGCTCCGCCTCATCCTGACTATATATCAATACATCATCAAAATATTCTATCACAAATCGGCCAGTGAAGGGTTTTAGAACCTGATTCATCAAACGCGTAAAAGTACTTGGTGCATTCGATAGGCCGAAGGGAATGACCAGCCACTCATACAACCCTTTGTTGGTCTTGAATACCATTTTCCACTCATCACCGTGTCGGATACGAATCTAATGGTACCCACTCCTTAGATCTAGTTTAGAGAACACCTTGGCCCCTTCTAGCATATCGAGCATGTCGTCCAACCGTGGTATTGGGAACCGATATTTGATGGTAATTTTGTTGATTGCTCGGCTGTCGACACACATGCACCAGCTTCCATCTTTTTTTGGCGTTAATAATGCTGGTACAACACATGGACTCATACTCTCTCTCAAGAGATCTTTACAGATCAATTCCTCCACTTGCCCATGAAGTATCTCACACTCCTTTGGACTCATTCAATAATGAGGGCGGTTGGGCAGGCTAGCCCCAGGGACGAGGTCTATGTGATGTTGGATGTCCCTCATGGGGGGCAATCCATTAGGTAAATCCTCAGGCCAGACTTCTTTGAATTCGTTTAGCAACAGTCTTAAACTTGGAGGGATATTTGAGGGTTCCTCTTCCTTGCCCTTCACTACTACGGTGTATACCTCGACGATTTCCTTGGATTCTTCCATGAAATCCTGAATGGTCAAGAGGAAACTCCCCTCCACTTTAGAAGCTTCAGGGTGGTTCTCTGGTGCCATAGGGGCATTGATTATTTTTCAACTATCCTTGATGAATACGTAGACATCGTCTCGTCCCCGATGGGTCGCATCACGGTCTAACTGCCAGGGTCGACCGAGTAGCATGCGGCAAGCTTCCATGTCGACCACGTCACAAAGTATCTGATCCCTATAATTTTTACCAATTGAAAATGAGATAGTGCATTGATCAGTTACCTTGGTCTCATTCACCTTTTTTATCCAGCCAATTGAGTACGGGGAAGGATGTTTCGTCGTTGGTAGCCGCAACTTGTCCACCATCACTCTTGAGACGATGTTCTAGCTACTACTGCTATCTATGATCACATCACAGACCTTTCCGTTGACAGTGCATCGAGTACGAAATATATTGTGTCGCTATGGATGTAATTCCTTTCGTGAGGTATACAGTAATCGCCTCACAACTAGAAATTCGTCATGATCCTCGCCCGTCATTTCATCGACACTTGCTATTTCTTCAGTGGTTTGTTTATGTTCATCATAGCCATGGTCTTCTTCTGCAGCCTCGTCTTCAGTGCCCCCTTCGTTTATAGTCAGGTGTACTGCGGGGCGTTGAGGACAGGTGTTTGATAAGTAGCATGGGTAGCCACAACGGTAACAATTGTTCGACCTTGGCCGAGTATAAGGATTTGCAATCCTACTCGGGCCCGCCGTTGTGGGTGCTACACGTTGAGGTCTGGATGAGCCGCTCTCCGTATCACGGTTTGCGGTTGTAGGAGGTTGATGACGTTCTCCTACCGAATCTTTTCCTCGTGCCAGCACTGGATCCTGCGTGGGACCCGTCATGGGGGTCGAGTTGAAGGATTGGGACGAGCAGGAACTCTTGCAAGTTGTGTTTCTGCCCTACCCGCCAATTGAACTACTACATCTATGGTCCCGACTGGGTACATCTGAACTCGGTCCTGAATTGTTAGTCGCAACCCACTTATAAATCGTACCACCTTCTATGACTCAGATTTTGACAGATCGTTTCGTGTAGCCAACCGCTGAAATTCTTCAGTGTAATCTGTAATGGTTCGATTTCCTTGTCGACAATTTTAGTATTGCTGGAATAATATTTGCTCATAATCACTTGGGAGAAATCGTGATTAAAGAAGACGTCTCATCCGTGGCCATGATAAGATGGGAGCCTTGTTCTGGCGGGCTCGTGAGAGTTGTAATTGTTTCCACCATGCAGAAGCACCAGATTTTAACTTAAACGCTACCAATTTTACTCTTTTATAATCTGACACGTCCATATAATCAAAATATCTCTCTACTTCGACTAGCCAATCGAGGAAATCTTCTATACGTAATAAACCATTAAAACTAGGAAGTTTAACCTTACCTCGATAGTCTCTTTCAGCACGATCTAGGTGATCGCCTCCACGGATTTGTCGTCGGGCAAAACCCTCATTAAGATCCTTGTTGCTAGAACTTGAATCATTTGGTGTAGCCCTACGGTTTGCCACTGGTAGTACTCTACGAAAATCGGGGTTGCGTCGTACAGCAATCATGGGTGGTGGAGCCACCATGGGTGGCGGAGCAACCATAGGTGGTGGAGCATCACCTAGGGCTCGGGGTGGAAGTAGCATATCCGAAAGACGATTGAGGGTTGCCTGCAGCCCTTGCATAGTCAACTGACTCTCCCGGTGGAAAGCTTTCATTCTTTCCTAAAGATAATGAATCCCTGGATCACCATCCACAGGATTTTGATCCATACCTTCATTGTTTGCCATCGGCCTTATGGGAGTCCTCGCTTTGATACCAATTGACGTAGGGATGAACGTGATGAGGATAAATACTCCGAATCCACGGAGCTTCTCTAGACTCCTCACAGAGACTTCTCGAATCCACGAGGAAAGAAAGTAGAAAATAGAAATAAATTCTAATAAATTCGAAACTGATTAATTGATGGCTAAAAACGAGTTCACAACCCTTTAAATAGGCGTACCAAGCAATGGGAAAGAAATCAGAATCAAACTACAAATAAAACTCTTAGAATCCGCGACTTACTATAAATAGTAAACTTACTATTTATAGACGGTCGTGATGTCTACTAGTGCGCAAGGTTTTCGGCCAAAAATAGTAAGTATCCTATTTGGCTTCACCAAACCGTTCTCCTAATTATACTAAGCTCTTTTCGCGTTGGGCGCAACTCCTAAAGTCCGACAGACGAAGAGTTATAATCAAACTAAAACTTACTATTTATAGTAAAAACGAAATTAAAGCAGGGAAACGACCGTTGATCCTTGATCCAGGGGTTTTTCGCAATTCCGGGCATCGTAACCCGGCATAGCGGGGTTGGTTGGCTAAAGTATCTCGTTCTACCCCAAAATCATATATTTTACGTCAGGTAAAACTCATTCCGGATTGCGAGATACGCCCGATCGAAGGTCCGACGGTCCGGATCACTTCTGTCATTGACCGGGCCTTTTTTGATCCATCTTGGCCATGAAACTGTCCGCGACCCGCTCTACATCAGCTTTGAGCTAAATTGAGACAGTGTTTGATAACGTGAATGCCCTCCCAACCTACATCAGGGGTCTCTACAGGTTTGACAAAATGGCTTAGGTTCCATCAGAAATTCCGTTAGGAGCTCCATGTATAATTCAACATGATAGGCAGTCGTCCCGGGGTTTTCTTTTTTGACCCCGGAAGCCCGAATTGCTGTAAAGGAAAAAAAAAAAAAAAAAAGAAAAAACAAAGCTTGTACCAAAAAATAAAAATAAAAAATTTAATCATTATTTTAAGATAAAAGATGTGGAACCAAATGGTAATTATATTCAATGACGGATTATTATTTTTTTTTAATTTCTAAATTGATAATATATAATTTCTTTATACTTCAACCTTTGAATTTAAAAACAATATTAAAAAATGATATGATTCAACCTCATATCAGTTGGAATACACCAGACAATAAATAACGGTTAAACCGAGTATTGATGTGCATTGGAATCACAGGAACAAATAGTCGTTGATGTAATTAACGAGGTCATTGATGTTGCCGTCTAATAAGCAATGCTTAATCTACTTTTCAAAAGATCACAAAATGTTCACGTGTGTGTGTGTGTGTGTATATATATATATATATATATATATATATATATATATATATATATATATATATATATAGTAATGAGCCATTTCCATGAAACATCTGAGCCGTGAAGATGATGGGTCATAAGCTAAAGATCAACTGGATCACAAAAGTTGGAACAACTAATTAAGTGGGACACATACATTAAGCTAGAACATCCATCAGTTTTCTATTAATTTTAAGTGTGTTGCCCGCCTGATAAAAATGGCCTATTCTGGTTTTTACCCATGGTGGCATTTATTAAGTGTACCACCTTTTGCACGGCTAAGATTGGACAGTGCTCTGAGTAGCGGTTCAGAGGAGTGATTAAAACTAACCAAGCAGGGGGAATGCGCATCAGATCCACCCCGTCCATTGGGTATGCTGCCACCTTTTCTTTATGGGTTCCTAAATACATTCCAATCGGAGACTTAAGTGGGCCACACCCTAAGGAAATAGTGTAAAATCATGCGTAAAAACTGTAAATTTCATGTGGTGTGTCCCACACCATTCTTGATGTGTCCTGGGGTGTGATGCGTAAGATGAGTGATTGGATGGCATATACACACCATACTGGACCTGCACACAATTTGGATAGTTTTAATTAGAGGTGGGCATCGAGTCAAGTAGGACCGGATTGGGTCAATCCGAATTTTTCCAGTAACTGACACGAACTTGATCCGATCTAGGACTTAGTTAGGGTCCGCTGACTCGATCCAATCCAATGCATTGCTGGCCTGACCCGAACCAGGTCCAGTCGACTCAGTCAGGGAAATGAAGTCGGATTAGGTTGGGTACTGTTCGGATTGAGTTGGGTATGGAAGTAGAATGGGTGGGATAGCAGACCTACCAAGTAGGGAGCGGTGGGATTAGGGCAGTTGCAGAGGAGAGAGAAGTGGGTGGAGTACTTGTCAGAAGCGGATTGGCCCAGTGGTGTATTGACGTTAGCAAGTTTTGTAGGTCAAACTATGAGGTATGTGTTATATCCAAAACATCCATTCATTTGGAGAGCTCGTCTTAAGGCTTGAACCGAAAAATAAGACAGATCAAAAGATCAGTTGGACCGCACTGTAAAAAACAGTGAGGAATTGAACATTTACCATTCAAACCCTTTTGGACATCACAGAAGTTTCGAATCAATATGAAATTTGTTTTTCGTCTTCATCCATATATTTTTAACCTTTTTAACAAATTAGATGGAAAATAAATGTTATGGTGGGCCCTATGAATTTTTTAACGATGAAAATCATTACCCTCGCTGTTATTTTTGGTGTGGTCCATTTTAGCTTTCAATATAATTCATCTTTTTCTCCTCATGCTCTAAAATGATCTCTAAAACTGGATAAACGGTATGGATATAATAAATACATCATTATGGGGCCATGTTACTTTGATCTCATTTCCCTGGATAAAGATAAAATGTTATTTTATCACTCGTGCTCTTTGAAGTTGCACTCGTGTAACCGTGGTATACGGACAAGTACAAAAAGATGGACTTGCTCTCCAGGCGGTCCTCACCGTGTGGATTCGACGCAGGTATAGGTGGAAAATATTACTAAAATCTCAATCTGGTTTACGGGATATAAGTGAGGTCCTGATCATTTCAGCTTCCAATCAGGCCATCTCTAGTCCATCTTTGACATGAAAGTGTCTGCGACCCACACCACATCACTATGGTTCACTTGAGTTCTCGATGTTGGAAATTGGATTTTGGAAAACTATTTAAATTATATAAAATTAAATAAGAAAGTAAAAAGATAAATAAATAAAAATAAATAAAAATCTTATCAATTTGTATAAGTCGAGGCGTGACGTGAGTCGCTTGGCTTGAAATCGAATTTGCTCCCCTTAGACAGCGTCCCAAGTGCAACAAGTTTCCAGAGCAATCGACTTCCAGGATATAACGACTATGACCCAGTCCCAGCACCCTTAAGGGTATAGAGACACCCTTTCACAAAGGGTTGTGACTATTGGGTTTAAACCTAAGTGGTGTAACCCTTAGGCTTCAAAAGACACAACTTTTCAAAACAAAAATTGAAAGGACATAACCTTTCAGTGAAAAGATAGATCCATAGGATATTTTGAAACACTAACTTATTTTAAAATAATTTAAAATACAACACTCGATGGGGCTGATTTTTAGAAATTGAGGTTCTTTTAGGTGAAGTATTGGATGGATGGGGTGGAATCCATGAACACATCACTGGGCCCATATCTGGCTGATATCACCATGCGCACTCCATGTAGGGAAATACATAGCTTGGGATGGTAAGAACAGCCTAGACCGACAATGTACCAACATGGGTCCATTGCGACTAACCAAACATGTCAACACGGAGAATCCAAAGTGGACTTGCCTTGCACCGAGCAATAAATTTCATGGCACCATTGTTCTAAACATGAAAATAATCATCAGTGCACTCCTTGATTGCATCATCAGAGAGATTTTTGGTACGTTGTAACCTGTTTAATTTCTTCTATTTACTTGTTTTGCTCTTTTTTTTTTTCTTTTTTTTTTTTTTATTCCCTTTTTAATAGCCATTTGGTTGCACCAATATTGTAAAATTTCGTAAGATTTTGCATAATCAATAAATAACACGTTATTTGTGCAAAAAATCGCACACTGACTTTTAAGTTTTATGTAATTTCTTGTGAACAGAAACTGAGTTGCTTCAGAGAGCCTTGAAACAAAGATTGCGGCTGAGTACATGTTCCTTCCTTTTCCTCTTCTTTATTTTTAAGTAGAAATGATTTGATTTCCAATTCTGGTCAAATCTTCCTAACTAATGTTTTGATGGGAAACATATAAGTGTGGGTCACAATGATAGCCAAAAATCAGATAGATCCAACCATTAGGTGGGCCATACTATAGAGAGTAATGAAAACTCACCTAAAAATAGAGTTGGGCATGAACCGACTTGACTCGCCTAATTCAACTCGTCTTATTCATTCAGACTTAACTTGACCCAAACCGAATGAGTGAGTCGGTCCAAACCGAGTAGGCTTCACCCTATCCAAACTCAAATCGAGTCGAGTTCAAGTTACCCAATGACTCGATCCGGTCAGACTTGACTCGATCCAAAACCGAGTTGACTCGGGATTCAGGTATAAATAAAATAAAAAATCTTAATTTTTAAATATCTCTAACCCTACACACTCACACCTGACCCCACCCCACCCCGACCTAATCCCCAACTCCCTCTTCCTCCCTCATCCTCCTCCTCTTCCAAGCCCGGCAACCACTTGCCACCATCACCACCCTCCTCCTTCTCCTCCTCTCTCTCTCCTCGTCCACTACATCCTACCCTCCTCTTCCAAGCCCGGCAACAACCCACCAACATCACCGGATTCACCACCGTCCTCCTCTCTTTTCTCTCCACTCCCTCCCTCTCCCTTATCTCTCGATCTAAATCGGTGCCAACTCAAACAAACTCGGTACTTTTTACCTAGTCGGACTTGGTCCGGATTAGCCCAAGCCAAACCTGAATTCGGATCGGTTCAAGCATGCCGGACTCGGTACCGAGTGAGTTGAGTTCGGGTCAGCCATAACTCAGTCCGACTTGACTCGATGCCCAGCTCTACCTAAAAACCCCCAAATTCTCGGTGGTCTCGCCCCACCTGATGATTGATTTGACATAATTTTTAGGGTCTTCAGTCATCATGGTGGGCCGCAGGTTTTGGATGTGTTGGATGTGATGCGCCTACAATTGATGCCCCGTTACATGAAAAAGCGTGTTGGGTTTGAACTGGATTTTAAGACGTTTGATGCTGCAATGGTGATATTTAAGACTTGGAAAAGCATACGGTTGGTGTTGGGTTTCTCAATAGAGAAATGTCATGATATTTGGTGCAACAAACGCACACCAAGTATTTGAGTCATATATTTTTTTATGCAGAAACTAAATTGCCTATGAAGCTTTTAAAGATAAACTTTAGCTGGGTACATCTTACTTTCTTCTTTTTCTTTGCTCTTTGCTCTTTTTCTTTTTCTTTTTCTTTTAACTATATATGATTTGATATTGGATGGCGGTCAAATCTTCCCCAGCCATTTCTGATGTTTTGATGAGAAATAAGGTGTAGAACACCATGATGGCTAGGTAGCCTAAAAGGACAGATTCAACCATCAAGTGGGCCACACCATTGAGAACAATGAAAAATCACCTAAAAACCATCCAAATCCTAAGTGGTTGCACCCCACTTGATGGTTGGATTGACATGATTTTTAGTGTCCCATCATCATAGTGGGCACAGCTTTTGGATGGGTTGGATGCTGAATAGATTCCATGTGGACCCATTATTGGACCTTGGGGGCTTTTGTATGGTTGTACAAGATCTCTATGGTAAGGTCCACCTAATGATTATGTGTGTATGTGTGTGTGGATCACATTTTGGATGGGTGTGTGACACAAGGATGGACGTGATGAGGTCGATCACCTTCTTCCTCAAGGATAGCTACTCCGAATCCAAGGAGCTTCTGTGGACTCCTCATAGAGACTTCTCGAATCCATGAGAAAAGAAAACAAGAAAATAGAAATAAATTCTAATAAATTCATAATTTGATTGATCAATGGCTAATGTGTTTCCTTACACCATTAAAAAAGAAAAAAAATAAACTAAAATTTGTAATTACCAAAAATAGCAAAATTCTAACTCTAATAAAAATCCTAATTCTAATAAAACTCTTCTAAAGCCTAATTTCGAAAAATAAAAATTCTAAATAAACTTTTGCTAAAAGAGTCCTAACATCATTACAAGTTATTTCTAAAAATAAAGAAAATCTAAAACTCTAGAAATAGAAAACTATTAAAAATTTTAGAATTACGAAAAATAGTAAATGTTTCCCAAAAAAAAAAATTTGTTTTTTAGCTGAATGTGTGCATTTTCTGAGGAAACGGACGGATGCACAGATGCGAACCACTTTGGGTTGGTTCATATCGGATAGCCTGTTTCAGTAAAGATTGATAGGTTGTGTGCCTCGTAACGATACCAAGACGAAAGTTACGGTCAATTTGTGGTCCACCTTCTTTTGGCCCAACCATGCTAGGAACGTATCTATAACACGTTCTACATCAGACCCCCTCCACTTGAAAAAAACTCATCCTCGAATTTCTCAAGGAACTTGGCTCATGATTCTGAGATAACTTCTGACATCGATGTTTATTAGCCATTTTCTTGTACTTGGCATTAAGCTCTTGAGCTGACACAATACATGTACTCACGCTTTCCTTGACTTAACTAGTATCGATCAGTTCCTTCACTTCTGCCTTCAAGATCTCACATTCTTTCTAATAATGTGGGCAATTAGGTAGACTTATCCTTGTGACAAGATCAATATGGTTTTGTATATCTCGTTTGGGAGGCAATTTATTAGGGAGTTCATCAAGCACAATTGCCTTGAACTCCTGCAACACTGGCTTCAAATCCCTTGGAATGTTCACAGGCTTTATATATTTTTTTTCTTTTCAACTAATGCTTATATATCTCTTGTTTCCTCAGATTGTTTAACAAAAGCATGTTTAGTTGTGAGAGACTGTACCTTAACTTTAGAAGTTTGAGTTGATTCTTCGTTCCCATAAGGACGAGGCCAATCTTTTTACCGTCTTTAGTAAATATAAATGCGTTATTCTGACCTCTATACATAACAATAACATCAATATTATTTTTCCATGGTCGACCAAGTAACATATGATAAACTTCAATGTCGACTACGTTACAAAGTACTTGATCCTTATAATTTTTATTAATTGAAAATGAGACAGTGCATTGTTCGGTTACTTCTATTTTGTTAACCTCCTTGATCCATCCAATCGTGTATGGAGATGGATGCTTTTCTGTTTTCAGTTGCAACTTTTCCACCATTATTTCGACACGAAATTCTCACTGCTCCTGACATCGATGATCACATTACAGACTTTTTGGCTTACAGTGCACCTCGTTCGAAAGATGTTGTCTTACTGTAATTTTATTTCTACCTTTGGCATGTATAATGGCTTCATCACGATCAAAGTGGTAGCCTGCGATTTACCATCATCTGATGGTGCTTTGCAGAAATGTCATACAGCGACTATGGGCGATTGAGCATTACTTTGAGCTCAATGCAGAATTAGCACATCCGCAATATGGTTGAGGGTTGCCTGCAGCCTTTGCATGGTCAACTGACTCTCCTAGTGGAAAGCTTCCATTCTTTTCAAAAGATAACGAATCCTTGGATCACCGTCCACAGGATTTTTGTTTATACCTTTGTTGTTTGCCATCAGCCCGAGAGGGGTCCTTATTCTGATACCAATTGATGCAGGGATAGACGTGATGAGGTTGATCACCTTCTTCCTCAAGGATAACTACTCCGAATCCACGGAGCTTCTCTAGACTCCTCATAAAGACTTCTCGAATCCACGAGGAAAGAAAGCAAGAAAATAGAAATAAATTCTAATAAATTCATAATTTGATTGATCAATGTCTAATGTGTCTCCTTACACCATTAATAAAGAAAAAATAAACCAAAATTTGTAATTACTAAAAATAGCAAAATTCTAACTCTAATAAAAATCTTGATTCTAATAAAACTCTTCTAAAGCCAAATTTCTAAAAAGAAAAATTCTAAATAAACTTTTGCTAGAAGAGTCCTAGCATTATTACAAGTTATTTCTAAAAAGGAAGAAAATCTAAAAATCTAGAAATAGAAAAATACTAAAAAATTCAGAATTACTAAAACATAGTAAAATTTTCCTAAAAATTCATTTTTGAGCTAAAAGTGTGCGTTTTTCTGACGAAATGGATAGATGCGACCCACTTTGTGGGTCGGTTCACCTCGGATGGCCAATTTCAGTAATGATTGATAGGTTGTGCGCCCCGTAACAATACCCCAGTTCAAAAGTTATGGTCAATTTGTGGTCCACTTTCTTTTGGCCCAACCTTGCTAGGAACGTATCTGTGACACATTCTACATTAGTGTGCGATGTTGGTAGCACAATTACAGAGTGCCGCCATGGTACCATGTGAGCCTTCCCTTGAAAGGGCATGCGGATTGCGTAGTGAGCCTAGCACCACACACATATGTGATGATTAGATGTGGTGGGATTTGATTGGACATTTTCCATTGTCAGTGATGGAGCCCAGTTAAGCATGTCTTTAACCTAATGACTCTCAAACATGTTTTATCTAAGCTTTATTTTTTATGGTGGCACATAACCCAATCAAATCTGGCACATCAGGTCATCATAAATGTCTATGGTGGCAAAGTCACCATGTAATCCACGTCTCTTGAAAGGACGTAGGTTGCCTTACACAAGGATATCCCTGGTGACATGATGTGTCGCAAAGTGATTGGTGATTTATAAATGGGCCCAATAATGATAGAATGAAAAAGCATTATTATGTGTAAAAATTTCCATTTGGGTGAAGTAGAAATTGAACCACAAATGCCAAAATCCAAAATTGGCCCCAAATTCCTCTCTCTCTCTCTCTCTCTCTCTCTCTCTCTCTCTCTCTCTCTCTCTCTCCCCCCCCCCCCCCCCCCCCAAAGAAATGAGATAGTGTGAGGCAAGGGTTTTTTTAATTATTTTAATCGCGACTCTTAGTTTTGTATTGGATTTCTAGGGTTTCTTTTCGCTCCCTAGTTGCACATTTATCAATATTCTAAACTATCACACCCAGAAATTCAAGTACAGTGCACCATCGGAGTGTGCACCATATTGTGTACTTACTCAAGTTTGATTATTCAAAGGAAAAAGTCGTTTTAATTTCAATTAGCATATGATTTAAGCATTAGTATCTATTCATTCTCAACTTTCATAAACATTCAATCATTATAAATTAGGCATCATTCATCAGTCAATACAACTTACCAATGGGTACTTGCTACAGACTTTGAACAATTCAATTAAATAAAACCAATTAAATGCTTAAAATTGTACAACTAATACCATCATTCATTATATATGAATCATAATATCCTAAAAAGTAAAATTCTAATTAAATAATTAGGAATGGTTCAAATGCAGTCAATTTCTCTTCTGATAGATACAGTCACGTCTCACGTGTGTCGTGCACCAATTCAGCCACGACTTTTTATTCATACATCAACTCATCAGCTAATTACTCATTTGTATGATTTTTCCATTAATAAAAATGTAAGATGGCTAAGCTTAGTGAGAAAGCTCACATGGTTCATGCTTATTGATTAACATCCTAGGTGGCTAAACCCTAAATGACCAAATAATTGAAATAATATGTTCATTAAATTCAATTATCAAAATTCATATTTTTGAAAATTCTATTTACACAAATATCAATTGATACCGTCGAATCAAGAAAATACATTTTAATGTACATAGATCGTTGGATGGAATGTAACCAAATTAGATAAATATATACCCATCATTGCCCACTTCTTGGTCAAATACCAGAGAAGACCCATGGATTTACTAATCTGAACCATTCAAATGCTTATTTAGATCTAGATTCTAAAAGTAAATGGCAAATGATTGGCTAGAGTGGCCCACCGGATGATTGGATCATCTAGATCATTGAGGTCATGGTATATTTTGCATTTACACATTGGATAAATGATATAGATCTAACCACACATACACCAATGACCCATCTCGACCTTTTATGCTAAATAATACAAACACTTGGTATAAATCTAAGTATTCCTTATTAAACACTTACAGATTTGACTAGTGTAGCCCATCCGATGTTAGATTGATATGGAAGTTAAGTCCCTTATATATTTTGGCCTTAGGGATCATATAATCTGTACATATCTAATATGATTCAATAAGATACACACAAGTCAATATCTGCAACAAAAAACTTCATATGGAATCTTAAAGTTTCATCATATTTACATCGTACCTAACCACAAATCATTGCAATGAACGTGTGGCCGATCCACATCGTCCATTGCATAAATCAAGTCGAATTACATTAAATGCACAAAAAAAAATGAATGACAATAAACTTACTAGATTTAAGCTCTCTAAAACACTCTCTCCCTCTCTCCATTTCTCAGTTGTACGTAGGGTATCTTTTTGTTAATATCTGAGCTATAGTAGAATTCCTCCTATGAATATGAAAGACTCATTTAATAGATTGATATATGTGGGGAGAGTTAGAGACATAAAAGTGAGAATGATTAGGGATATGTTGAGAAGTGGAGCCACATCTAGGGCCGCCCACGACCAGTCGAGGTTGCACGGATTTCATGTCGCAAGTCCTTTCGCAACTGGGATGAGAAAGGGAAGTTGCCAAAACTATAAATTGGGATCCGTAGGGTTATTCTAGGGTTAAGGTGAATATTGGGAAATATTTCTAAGGTATGGGCAAGGGATTTTCTCTGTACTTCCAAGGGAGAGGTTAGTATATTGCCTTGTAATCTTCATTTCTCTTCATAGTATAATTTTGCATCCGTAGTTTTTTACCCTAGTTTGGGGTTTTTCCACGTATATCTTGTCTTGTGGTTTGTTTGAATGCTTTTATTCCTTTCTAGTTTATATTTCTTCCTGTTTATCGTTTGTGGGTGAGGCCTGAGATTGGATCTAGGCTCACTGCGTTGTTGGCGTGCTGCGCAACAACTGGTATCAGAGCTATTGGTTTAGTTCTATTGGGAGCGATGGCGGAAGATGGGAAAACTAGAATTGAGAAGTTTGATGGTTCAAACTTTGCCTTCTGGAAGATGCAGATGGAGGATTATCTGTATCAGAAGGACCTCTATATTCCTCTAGGAGGAAAAGAGAAGAAACCAGAAAAGATGACAGATGATGAATGGTTTTTACTGGATAGGAAGGCTTTAGGAATGATCCGACTCTCTTTGTCTAAGAGCGTCGCCTTCAATATATCCAAGGTAAAAACGACAAAAGAATTAATGGAAGCCCTAGCCACCATGTATGAAAAGCCCTCAGCATCCAACAAGGTTCATCTTATGAAACAGCTATTCAACATGAAGATGTCAGATGGTGGGAGCGTGGCTGAACATCTAAACGAGTTCAATACAGTCACGAGCCAGTTGAAATTCGTTGGCAATTCTTTTGAGGATGAGGTCAGGGCATTATTGATCTTATCCAGTTTTCCAGACAGTTGGGATGGTTTGGTGATGTTGTGAGCAATTCTTCAGGATCGACAAAGCTGAAATTTGATGATGTGGCCGATCTAATTCTCAGCGAAGAATTTAGAAGGAAGGCATCAGGAGTTTCAGGGGATTCAGGGAATGCTCTAAACATTGAAGGAAGAGGAAGATCGCTGAACAAAGGAGGCAATAAACACGAGCGTTCTAAGTCGAAGAAGAAGTCTAATGGACTGAAAGACAAAGACGAGTGTTGGCATTGTGGCAAGAAGGGGCACATGAAACGTGATTGCAGGGCGCTCAAGAAACAAGAAGGAAGCTCTCAAGGCAGGAACAATTCAGTGAATCTGTCTGAGGAGAGCGACACAGAGGCGTTGATCTTGTCTCTTGATACGAGGAATGAGTCTTGGGTTATAGACTCGGGTGCTTCGTTTCATACTACTTCATGTAAGGAAGTTCTGCGTGATTATGTGTCAGGTGACTTTGAGAGAGTCTACCTGAGTGATGATGAGTCGTGCAATATTGTTGGAAAGGGGGATGTTCATGTAAATCAGAAAGACGGAACGGTCTTGAAATTGAAGGATGTCAGACATGTACCGAGTTTGAAACGTAATCTGATCTCAGTGGGACAGTTAGCCGATACCGGTTATGTGACGACATTCACTAGTGACTCCTGGAAGATCACAAAAGGTGCCTTGGTAATATCTCGAGACAAAAAGGAAGGTACTTTATACGTGACTTCAGGATCATATAGTTCACTCGTGGTCGCATCAACTGGAGTGAATAGGCAGTTATGGCATCAAAACTAGGACATTTGAGTGAGAAAGGGATGAAAGTGCTATTATCAAAAGGGAAGCTACCAGGGCTGAAGTCTATTGACTTGGAATTCTGCGAGGACTGCGTGTATGGCAAGCAGAAGAGGGTAAGCTTCAAGAAGACGGGACGCGCTCCAAAGACACATCTGTTGGAGCTTGTACACACTGTTGTGTGGGGACCGGCACAAGAAAATAAGGCCGAGAAAAAGGAATTCGTAGAGTTAGAAGAGTTACCGGACATGGGTGTTACAGCGCCACAAGATGAAGCAGAGCCGCATACACCGGTTATGAGGAGGTCTACTCGGGAGAAGAGACCCACGGTCTGATACTCACCCTCCTTACATTATCTACAACTAACGGATAATGGTGAGTCAGAGTATTTTGAAGAGGCGTTACAGTCAAATATACGGGTTAAGTGGGAGCAGGCCATGGATGATGAGATGGACTCTCTCGAGTCTAATCGTACATGGGAGCTAGTCACTCTACCCAAGGGTAAGAAAGCTCTTCATAACAAGTGGGTTTACAGACTGAAGGAGGAGCACGATGGTTCGAAACGGTAGAAGGCCAGATTGGTTGTGAAAGGGTTTCAACAAAAGGCAGGTATCGATTTCACTGAAATATTTTCACCAATAGTGAAAATGTCTGCGATTCGCATGGTCTTGAGTATAGTGGCTTCAGAGGACTTACATCTAGAACAGTTAGATGTTAAGACAGTCTTTCTTCATGGGGACCTTGAAGAAGAGATATATATGCATCAGCTGACAGGATACGTGGCACCAGGTAATGAGAACAAGGTGTACAGACTGAAGAAGAGTCTATATGGCTTTAAGCAGGACCCGAGGCAGTGGTATAAGAAGTTCGACAGTTTCATGTCGGGAAACGGTTTTAGGAGATGTCATGCAGACCACTGTTATTACTTGAAGAAGTTTGATACGTCTTACATCATCCTTCTTCTGTACGTTGATGATATGCTTGTGGTCGGTTCAAGCATGAAGGACATCTCAGATCTCAAGAGACAATTATCTTGAGAATTTGCCGTGAAAGATTTAGGAGCTGCAAAACAAATCCTAGGCATGAGAATAAAGCGTGACAGGAAAAACAAGAAATTAGTTTTGTCATAGGCAGAGTACATAGCCAAGGTACTTGATCGATTCAATATGGGAGGTGCTAAGCCGGTTAGCACTCCATTAGCCAACCACTTCAAGCTATCTAAGGAGCAAGGTGCAAAGACACAGGAGAAACAGGACTATATGGCTAAAGTCTCATACGCGTCAGCTATTGGGAGTCTTATGTATGTTATGGTGAGCACGAGGCCAGACATTGCTCAAGCAGTGGGAGTTGTTAGCAAGTTGTTGAGGGTCAAATATTGCATATCAGACCCTAGTTACTGCTTGAATTTACAAACATAATATCGTTTAAAATCCTAATTTAATCGTGTTTGTAATGCAAGGTACATTTGTAAGTGGGGACTACAAAAAGGTACTAAATGTGTGTATTTAATGCTCTGATGACACCACAAGCAAGGGACGGACTCCAGAGGACCAATATTGAAGAAATTATATACTAGGGAGCCGAGGGAATCAAGTCGTTCACATGAAAGAGGCCCGAAACTAGTGCAGAATGCAAGACCACAGGGTTCCCGCCATCCGATTGGCTTGAAACTTCATACGTGACCTAGGGACCATAAATGAACCGTACACGTCAAAAATTATTTGTTGGATCCCTCTGGAAAAGACCCAACGGACAAATCAGCCTATAAAATGATAAAGTGGGGCCCACCTGATATCTGGATCTGCTTCAACTTTGGTCTCGACGTCTAAAATGATATGATAATAAGGATAGACGGAGAAGATTCCTCAAAAACATCTCCATGGGACCCATACATACAGTGCATGTGCACGGTATACAAGTGCAACGGGCGTGCACCAAAAATCAAGAACGGGTCAGCGTGCGCTGACCCGAGCCTCTTCTTGTTTCACAGCTGGACTCCGCTGCGAACCGAACAGAGAAGCATCGGTTGATGCTGTGGACCCCACCCGTCATCAAAAACGTTGATCTGGACCGTTCATTGTGTCCATAGGAGGGGTGCAACCATCACCTAGGTGGCGTAATCTCGGATGACAATGGATATTATTTTTCGTCCATTCAAAGGCAAGACGGACGGTGGAGGGATTTTGTCCGATGGGCCACATAAAACGAGTGAAAAACGATCATTCCTGACCGAAATCTCAAGGGGAATGTGGTGGACGGAGTGGATTTTACACTTGAGATCAATCTGGGGCCCACCAACTATCTCAAACGAAAAGACGTAACGGCTTTTTATTTTTTGCCAGTAGCCGTGTCCCGATTATGGGCCCCACTCGTCGATATTTTCGATGATCCGAACCGTCCAAGTGCCTAGGAGGGTGGCCACGACTCTTACCTAGGTGATCTTCTGGTCACATGCAGGCGACTGTGTGAAGTTCTCGTGTAAAACGCAGGATGGACGGTGCATTACAAAATTCTGTGGGCCACACAGAAATCAGGTAGATCTTGGCCTGACTGGAGGGTTTTTCGTCATAAAGTCAATAGACGGCATGGATTTGTCATACAACATCACCTGGGGTCCACCGATCATCAGAGAAGGAAGCCGTAAGCTCTGTTTAGTGGCAGAGGTTGCCGTTGTTTTTTTGTGGGCCACAATCATAGTCCATATGGAGAATCTGGTCCGTCAATCAGGTTTTAAGAGTCTCGAGGAACATGGCCTAGGTGGCCGAATTGTAAAAGACAGTGGAGATCAGTCTCCATTCATCCGAACAAAAGAATGGACGGTAGCACGAAAGGTTTTTCGGGCCGCATCAACGGATAGCTAAAAACATCCGTTCCTGACCTAAATTCCGAGGGGAATTCGGTGTACGGTATGGATTTCTCGGAAGACATCCAAAGTGGACCCCATCGAGAGCACAGCACGGCTCGTATGCTCTGCCTTTTCATTCGCAGAAGCAGTGCTCCACGAGGATTCTGCTGTGAACCAGGAGTGTGCGTAGGACTTCCAGCCAATTTTCACAGTTATAAAAAGGGGAGAGAACAAAGGATCTGGAGAAATCCTTGGCTGGACGTGGACGGCAGGGGCTGGAGGCAGAGACGTAGGAGGAGAGTTTTTTCCTTTATTTTCTTATTTTCATTTTTATTTTTCGTAAGTTTTTGAGAGTTATAGCCGCATCATGCTTGGCTAAACCTCTTGGCTAGGGCCAAGAGGTGAAGCTTGTAGTGTGATGGGAACTCTTCGCTTGTGCCTTTTGTTTAGACTGATCTGATTTTGATTTAATTTTATTAAGGGAATGTTTTCAGTCTTTAATGGTCTGTTGTGACTGAAATTACAATGGGTCTGCAATGGCTTTGAGCATGTTCTTTTTCTCTTATGTTTATGACGTCAGGAAGCCCTGTTGTTCACCATAGTCTCATGGGCATGGTTGGATGTCAGTACCCTTCCTAACCTTCATACATTGATTGGTTGGTAATTAGTTTAATTCTGTTGTTTGCTTTGTCTCCTGGGTATGGTTAGGTGATGGAATCCATTCTAATTCATATACCTTTCATCTTTTCAAAATTACATTAAAGGAAGTTCAGTTAATTTCCCTGATTTATAATACAGGCATAAGATCTCCCTGATCTCTACAAGTGGATCCTCTGAATCCCTAGTTTCCCACTTCTGAATTCTTTTAAATTTTAGATTAATTATTTCACCATTATTCCTCAAATCATAATTGGTTTAGATTTCATCTTAGCCTAGTTCTAGATCTGGTTATTTTTAGAAAGTGTACAGGTTTCAGTCCCTATGGATTCGACCTCGGTCTTACCGAGTTTATTACTACATCACAACCCTATACTTGGGGAGTGAACACAAGTTCATGAACAACCCTGAGAAGGAACATTGGGAAGCTATGAAGTGGATCCTTAGGTACTTGGTAGGTACTAAGGACGTAGGGTTGTGTTATAGTGGATCGGAAATCAAGTTACAAGGCTACGTGGATTCAGATTTGGCAGGAGATATCGACAACAGAAGAAGCACTACAGGTTATGTTTTTACTCTGGGTAGTGTTGCAGTCAGTTGGGTCTCTCAGTTACAAAAGATAGTATCTATCAATACGACAGAAGCAGAATATGTTGCGGCTACAGAAGCATGCAAGGAGATGGTGTGGATGCAAGGTTCTATGGAAGAGTTGGGTAAGAAGCAAGCAGATTGCAAGCTGTACAGTGACAGTCAGAGTGCAATACACTTGGCTAAGAATTCAGCCTTTCATTCAAGGACCAAGCATATTGTCATCAGATATCACTTCATACGTTCGTTACTGGAAGATGGATCGATTGCTCTGGAGAAGATTTATACAAGTGAGAATCCTGCGGATATGCTGATCAAGGCGCTCACAAGGGAGAAGCTGAAGTTCTGTTCAGCTTTGATTGGTCTTCAGGCTTGAAGACGGGGAGATGGTGCACTCCGGATAAAGAAGACAAAGGTTTATGGCGATGTGTCTCTAAGTGGAAGATTGTTGAGAAGTGGAGCCACATCTGGGGCCGCCCACGACCAGTCGAGGTTGCGCGGATTTCATGTCGCAAGTCCTTTCACAACTGGGATGCGAAAGGGAAGTTGTAAAACTATAAATTGGGGTCCGTAGGGCTATTCTAGGGTTAAGGTGAATATTGGAAAATATTTCTAAGGTGTGGGCAAGGGATTTTCTCTGTACTTCCAAGGGAGAGGTTAGTATATTGCCTTGTAATCTTCGTTTCTCTTCATAGTAGAATTTTGCATCCGTAGTTTTTTACCCTAGTTTGGGGTTTTTCCACGTATATCTTATCTTGTGGTTTATTTAAATGCTTTTATTCCTTTCTAGTTTATATTTCTTCCTGTTTATCATTTGTGGGTGAGGCTTGAGATTGGATCTAGGCTCACTGCGTTGTTGGCGTGCTGCACAACAGGATAGATATAAGATATAAGATAAGATTGAGATAAAATAGAGATACGATCAGAGATAGAGATGCAAAAATCTCTCTCTCAAATTCAATTTGTTATTTTCACGGTCATTACATAAACTTCTAGAGTTTTCTCCCTAGGTCTTATCTTAGAGCTACAACTAGGATTTTTTTGCAATTTCATTTCATTTATTTTTGCCATTTAATCCGTTTATGCCCTTTTCCTTTAAAGGTCATTTGGATACCTACAAAGTTTTTAGTTGTAAATACTTTACACTTAAAAGGAGTGTAAAGTATTCCATTTATTAAAAGGAGTTTTTAGTTTGCCATTTATTAATTGTTTACATGCTATATTGTCTGGCTTTTAAGTAATAATTTGTGTACATGAAAACTAATTATGTATTTGGCTTTTAAGTGGTAAATGTACTATACACATCATGGTGGGCCCCACACGTCATGATTGCATATCAACATTGTGTCCTATTATATATAATGTCTTTTTTTACTATAAAGACTATACATGTAATCTGAAACATAGCTTTTTGCCAATTTTCAAATTACAGCTGAAAGGAATAATGTGTTTACAGCCTGTAAACACTTTATAGGCAAATGCAGATATCCAAGCAGCCCCTACAATCAGATTACCTATGATCTCATTACAACTCAAGGATTTTTACTAGCAATGAAATGGCCACTTCAAAATTGCAAGTGGAGATAAGGATTAGTGTTTTGAATTTGATTGTATAGGAATCTCAAAATCGATCTCATTAAAGAAGAGGCACAACTAGATTTTGTTGGAAATCTTTAATTCTATTATCCTTCTCATAGAAGAAACACAGAGGCCTCGATCATAATCTATCAAGGAAGAAGAAAAAGGTGAGTTTGGTGGTAATTTTGTAAATTTTACAACACTTGATATGGTGTTTTCACGTTTTTATTCATTTCTAGTTGAGATTAATTTTGGTTTTATATGCATTTGGCCTAAAATGTTGGATTTTTTGTTTTTTGTTTTTTTAAGGTCACGATATTAATTCAATGCATATGTGTTGCCTTTTCTATATAAAGAAGTCTCATCCTTTTTTGTTTAATTAAATGAATAAGATAAACTGTTGGTTCTTAACTTCTCTTGTCATTTTCTTCTTTATTCTACTGTTTATTACTCTCTTGTTTGAATTTGATTTGGATATTTTTTTAGTAACTTTTGCTATTCTTTATTACTGTTGGATTAGAGTAGCTTTTAACTGTGTACTTATTAGATTTTTGCTAGTTGTCATTAATTCTAAGTTATATATGAATAAGGTACCTCATGGATTACAACTTAGCTAATCATGCGAAGTAAATAAATTCCATATATAATCAAGCAAGATGTTTGATTCTAAAATCCAACACATTAAAAATATAGGAAGAATATTGGTTTTATGCTATCTATTCAATGTATTATTTAATATCATCATATGGCTTCAACATTTATCAGTATATTATTGGCGCGAAATTTATGATCCAAACCAATTCAATGATTATAACCATAAGATTGATGGCGTCTAATATGGGCAGCCAAGATCATTTGTGACGTAGGGACGAACGTGATGAGATCGATCACCGTCTTCCTCAGGGATAACTACTCCGAATCTACGAAGCATCTCTAGACTGCTCACAGAGATTCTTCAAAAATAATTTCTAATAATTCGAAAAAAAAATTTTTGATTGATGATTTTTTTTTAAAAAAAAAAAAAATTGAAATTACAATCCTTTAAATAGTGAACTCAAGCCTAGGATGGAGTTTCAGACTCAAACTTCCTAAAAACATGACTTACTATAAATAATGAACTTCCTATTTATAGACAGTCGTGATTCCTACTAGACTTCATGGTTTTCGGCAAAAATAATAAGTGTTCAAATCAGCCCAACCACGTTATTCTCTTAATTTTTCTAAGCTCTTTTCATGTTAGGCATGTCTCCTAAAACTCAAAGGATCAAAAGTTATTATCAAATTAAAACTTACTACTTATAGTAAAAACGGAAATAAAATGAACTTTCGACTGTGGATATGATGTAATCTCACCCAAAAAAAAAAAAGAAAAAAAGATGTAATCTCACAAATCCCACGTGATCATAAGTGACATGTGATATGACTTATATGTCACTTATAATTTTAAAGAATCATAAGTGATAAAAAGGCTAATCAAAAACTCATATAAGCCATATCACATGAAATAGTGGGCATCAAATGGCTATGACAGAAGTTTTGTATCAGGATGATATTTATAGTAATGTCGCAGATTCTAGGAGTCTTAGTTGTAGTTTGATTCCGAAATTTCTTCCATAGCTTAGTATCCCTATTTAAAGGGGTAAACTCATTCATTCAGATATCAATCAAATTAGGAAATTTATAGCATTTATTTTCTATTTTTCTTACTTTTTCCTCATGGATTCAAGAAGTCTTTGTGAGGGTGTCCAGAGAAGCTCCGTGGATTCAGAGTAGTTATCCTTGAGGAAGACGGTGCTCGACCTCTACACGTCCTCCCCTGCGTCAATTTGTTATGAGCATCTCTGTGAGCCCCACACAATATCGAGGTTACTTGCAATCCACTTCCTGCAAACAGTAGTTCTCCTTGCATCATGTACAGTAAAGAAGATATTACCTAACTACCCTTAAGTAAGTGTTTTTATGTCTGTACATGAAAAATAAAAAGAAATTCCCTAATTCTAAATATAGCGGGAAAAATAGAGAAGCAATTAGCATAAGTATGGATATAGACTTAACCATTCTAAACATTCTCCATAATTATAAATTTAAAAAAAAAAATTATAATTATCAAATTCCCAGTTAAGGTGGGTTGACTCGCCAAGTTGACCCGCCCAAATTAACATCGAGTCTAGTCGATTTTTTGCGTTTTTAGACTATTATCAGTACAATTTTTCATGAAATGTAGTGTAACCAAACATGCCTTTAACTTATTAATTTTTTTAGTTCAATAATTTTTAATTTTATGTTTCTAAGTTGCTATTGCAGGAGTTGTTATGGAATTCCTCCAGGAGATTGCCAGGAATGCATGGGTTCAATACGACTGCTCTAGAAGGCTTGAAGAGAGTCTTTATGTTCTGAAAACTGAAATGCAAGAGTTGAGCAGCCGGGAGGCCGATGTAAAGAACGAACTGAACACAGTGAAGGTAATGCATGGAAAGAAGCCAAAGCAAGAGGTGAGTTTATGGCTGGAAAATGTGCAAAAGACTGCAAGTGAAGTGACTAAGATAGAAGAGGATTCTAAAGAAGTATGGGGGAATTTCTCACTCTCCCGTGTAGCATTTGGAAAGCTTGTCATAAAGAAGATTGAAGAGGTGGCGAAGCTTAAGGAGAAAGGCAAATTTTTTGAAGGGTTACTTGCTGATCTATTACCTGAAAGTGGAAGTATGCCAACGGCAAAACTCATGGGTAGAACAACAGCTGAAAGAAATTTGGAACAGATTTGGGAGTCGTTGATGGATCAGGAGGTCAGAACTATTGGTGTGTATGGCATGGGAGGAGTGGGTAAGACAACCATCATGACCCACATCTATAATAAAATACAGAGCTCTAGAATATTTGGCCTTGCCATTTGGGTGACAGTGTCTAATGATTCTAGTATTGAGAGACTACAAAATGGTATTGCACGAGAAATCGGATTTGATCTTTCCTATGAAGATGATGAAATGAGAAGGTCAAGGAAATTGTTTGAGGTTTTAAAGCTAGGGGGAAGTTTGTTATCATCTTAGATGATATGTGGAAACCATTTCCATTGGAAAAGGTAGGGATTCCCGAGGAAAATGCATACAAAGTTGTACTGACTACTCGATCCAAAAATGTGAGCCGAAGCATGAAGTGCCGAAAAAAGTTTGAAGTGGAGATTCTTTCAAGAGAAGAAGCATGGGAATTGTTCAAGGAAAGGCTTGGGGCTGATACGATGCTTTCTCCGAAAGTAGAACAGATTGCGAAGCTTGTGACTGAAGAATGTGGTGGTTTGCCACTTGGAATCATCACAGTAGCAAGTGCAATGAGAGAAAAGGACAATGTTAGAGAATGGAGAAATGCATTAGAGGAGTTAAAATGTTCAACAATGGAGATCGAAGGCATGGATGATCAGGTTTTTCCAATTTTGAAATTTAGTTATGATCGACTAAAATCCGAGAGGATTCGATCTTGTTACTTGTATTGTGCTTTGTATCCAGAGGACTATGCGTTGCGTGATGAAGATTTGGTAAAGTATTGGATAGCAGAAGGATTGATAGATGATATAGGAGATTGGGAAAAGGAACAAGATAAAGGTCACACAGTATTAAATGGACTGATAGATGTATGTATGTTGTTAAGGAAGTTTACGATTCACATAGTAATGCATGATTTAATCAGAGATTTGGCTATCGGAATTACAAGGAAGAGGCCTCTGTTTGTGGTCAAAATTGGGAAGGGGATAAGGGGATCAACTGGTGTAGAAGAATTTACTGAAGAGGTTGAAAAAATCTCATTAATGAGAAATGAAATTGAAATGCTTTCAGGTGAACCCAACTGCCCAAAACTCTCCACATTGTTGTTGCAAGAGAACCCTCTCACAGGCAACATTTCTCATGAGTTCTTCAATCGCATGAACAGCCTCAGAATTCTCGATCTCTCTAAGACTGGTATTGAGTATCTGCCGGAATCAGTTTCCAAGTTGGACAGCCTGCGTATACTCTTACTAAATAATTGTAGGAGTTTAAGGAAGGTACCGTCCTTAGCAAAGCTGAAGCATCTAAGGTTTTTGAACCTAAATGAGACTGGCATCAAAGAAGTACCACATGGGATGGAATATCTGGTTAACCTCAAAGAGCTTTATGTTTCATCTGCTCTAGGGACAAATAGGATAAATGGTGTTGGTTGCAATTCCTTAATGCTTCCTAATGGTATTATCAAGTTGATTATGGAGAGATGCGACTTATCAAGCTTACAATGCCTGTCTCGCTTGCAACACTTACAGATATGTAACATCTGGAGGTGTAGCATGAAGTGGTTGTTGCCTATAGGAGACAACAGCACCATAATTCCGTCTTTACCCTCAATACAGTATCTGAATCTAATGGAACTTCCGAATTTAAGGGGTCTGTGTGAGGGAATCTTGCTGCCTCCCTCATTTGCAATCTTCAAAAACCTGAGTGTCTGGGGATGCCATGTATTGGGGAATGTCATGTCACTAGAATTGTTTCAGCACCTCCAATGCCTTGAATCCATCCGTATTGTAGAATGCAGTGAGATGGAGGAGGTGATAAAAGCAGGAGAAGAAGGTGATAACAACAAGAATAACAATACCATCATCCTACTCCCTAACTTGAAGTCTTTCATTTTGAATAATTTAGGGAATTTGAAAAGCATTTGTAAGCAGGTAATCATTTGTCCTTCCCTGACTGAGATTTATATAATTGGTTGTGGTCGGCTGAAGAAGATTCCTCTTTCTATGGGCAACTCAACATCTGTTGTGAGAGGAAGGATTGAAGGAAGCAAAGAGTGGTGGGATGCATTGGGGTGGGATGATCCCAACACCAAAACACTCTTCCTACCTCTTTTTCGAGAACAAGAAGAACGTGGAATGAAAAGAAAATTAAAAGAAGTAGAAGAGGTTGCGTCCACGTCACAGCACCAATAAGCGAGTTGCTTCTTTTTTTTTCGTTACCTATTTCTTCTTTTTTTATTTCAAATGTAATGTTGCTGAGAATTTCTTGTCTTCCTCTGTCTCTCTGTAAATAATGTCAATGTAGAGCACGTTTTTGGATGTCTAACACACGGATCTTCTATAACACCTGTTTTATAGAGAGCGTGAAACCGGATTGGGTATTGATTAAGCTGTGGGGTCCATACATGACTTAAATGTCTTATCCACACCGTCCATCCGATTTTTCAAATCATGTTAGTTCTTTAGTACAAAATTGAAATATATCCAAATCTCAAATGGACCACACCACAGGAAACCCTGGGTTAATGGCGTCCACTCAATACAGAGCCCGTGTCCGCGTGGAACAACCAAGCTCGATTGGACCCACCATGCTGCACATATAAAATCCACTATATCCATCCATTAGCTAATTCATTTTGAAACCTTTAAGCTTACGACAAGTGTTATTTACTAAGAAATGCCCATACAAAAATATACATATTTAGTAAACATACGTTAAAAAGCAATTGACCCATTATAACAAAAATGCATCCAGGAATTGGAGAATGATGATTTTCGGGTGGTGACTTAGTTTATACCGTGTGTGCAACTTTCGAGTGCTAGTTTATCAAGCATAGTGGCAGAGTAGCAAATAAATCCCCTTACAAATGAAGAGACGGAACTAATGTCAAAGATGAAATGGGACAACACACGTTAAAGAACCAGGGGATTCATTAGGTATAGGGATATATTATGAACATGTCATGGACAAAAAATAGTGTTGTTGGCAACTGAAACTTATATAAGAGACCTTGGAAGAAGTTCAACAAAACAGTTACACCCAGATCCATAACTCAACAGGCAGACTGAGTGGAGATACCTCGTTTCAACACTTGAGGTCTTGGTATAGATCCCTAGTAGGGTGGCTAACATGGAGGGTGTGTACTGACATGGGTGTGTACTAACAAGCTAACCCCAGGAAAGAACAAAAAACAAAAATTAAAAATTAAAAAATTCCAACAAAACAGTTTAAATTCAATGTATCAACAAAACAGTTTAGATTCCATGTACTTGCGCGGCTCAGCTCACGGTCACGCTTCCTTAACTTTTTGCTCCGACCTAAAAAGTACTTTTGCAAAATTATAAAAATGGCAACAGAAAAAGTGATTAAAAAAAAAAAAAAAGGTTAATTGCTTCAAAATAAATAATTAACGAGGGGTTAGGTGACCATGGAGCCCATGCTTGATGTATATATTATATATCCATGCCATCCATCCATTTTGCAGCTCATTTTATGTCATGAACCTGAAAATGAAGCAGATTCAATCTTAGGTGGACCACACCACACAAACAGTGGTAGATAACTATTAAAAACTTTTGTGTACTTATAAAGTTTCGGATGAAGCTGATATTTTTTTTCCCATAATCAAGGTCTGTGTGACCTTATCAACAGGTTAGATGGTAAACAACCATTATGGTGGGCCCTAGGAAGTTTTTAATGGTGGGCATTCAATCACAACTGTTTACTATGGTGTGATCCACCTGAGATTTGAATCTCCTTCATTTTGCAGGTCATACCCTAAAATGAGTTCATAAAACGGATGCACTGCATGCATATATAATACGTACATCAAGGTGGGCCCCACAGACAGGGCCGCACCATGTTGGGTGAGGCCCGGCCACACCAAATACGCTCCCAAGTAATTAATGCCCACTCCTTACAAAAAGCTGCTCTTAATAAATAATTAAGTGATTTGGGGAACACAAAACATGTAATTAAGCCTTCTTGCTTTTGTCTTGGTGTAAAGTCATGTTTAATAGGTTTGGTCCGGAATCTTTTTGCTGGCACTCATCCGAATGGTGTACAATCCTTTTTCATATAAATAAAAATAAGGTGGAATGATTCCATCTTTCCTTTTCTAAAAAGGAAAAGAAAAAAAACAAAGGCCTCTGGCCTATGAGCGGATTGCTTCCTACCTCCACCGCGTCTCCAGCTAGGAATGGGCAGGAACTTCCAGTGGCGGCCGTGATGTATTGCTTTTATCCACACCATCCATCTATTTTCCCGGTGGGATTCTATGAGATAGAATCAAAATTTAGGTATATCCAAGGCTCAAGTGGACCACACCACAGGAGGCTATGGTGATAATGATTCTCACCATTGAAACTTTTCTAGGGCCCACTGTGATGTTTATTTGCCATTTGACCTATTCATAAAGTTACAGAGACCCAGATGAAGAGAAAACACAGATATCAGATCGATTCAAAACTTCTGTGAGCCCCAGGAACTTTTCAATGGTAATAATGTAATCCCCATTGTGTAGCCCATCTCTGTCTTGGATCTGCCTAAGTTTTGGGCTTATATTCTAAAATGATATGGAAAAAATGGATGGACAGTGTGGATAAAACTCATACATCACGGTGGCCACTCGAAGCTACTGCCCTTCCCAGCTGGAGACCCAGCCCGTGTTCCGGACCTAGAGAGGTGGTAAAGGGGGAAACGGATTGGCTACTCCCCCTGCGACTAGCCCGGTGGCTCGTGGTCGGTTCTATGTGGGCCCCACCATGATGTATGTGTTTCATCCATTCCATTAATCCATTTTTAAAGATCATTTTGCAACTTAATTACAAAAATAAAAGGAAAATAAATCTCAGGTGGACCACACCACAGGAAAACAATAGTGATTGGATATCCACCATTAAAATCCTCCTAAGGCCTAATGTACTGTTTATTTGACATCCAATCTGTTGATTAGGTCATAAAGACGTAGATGAATGGAAAAAACAAAGATCAGCTTGATCCAAAATTTTTATGGGCCCCAAAAACTTTTTAATGATCGATGTTCATTCAACACTGTTTCCTGTAATGTGGTCCACATGAGATTGGGATATACCTCATTTTTGGTCTCATACTTTAAAATGATTTATAAACATAGATAAATGCAATGGATGAAGCACATACATCATGGTGGAGCCCACAGAGCACCAACCACCAACCGTTGGCAGGTGGCAAGGGGAGTAGCCAATCCACTTCTGGTAATGGGCCGGGTTGTGCCGTGGTCAACTAACCAACCATAAGGACAATATGAGTCAGGGTTGAGGGTCGGGTTATGGGTTATGGGTCATGATCATTGCGCTCTTGGAACGTTTTTGTATTGGTTTGGGCTTAGGTTCCTCTTCGCTCCCTCTAGAAAACTTATCTGGTAAAGAAACCCGGCCGGGTACTTTCTTTACCGGCCGGGTACTTAGCCATTGGTTTAAGACACAAGCAACTCTAAGTCAACTTAAACTCAATCAAACTCAATCCAATTCACTACCACAAGCCATCCAGTTCACTCCTGAGGCTGATAGGCTGATTCAACCCTAACTCAGGCCATGACTCGACTCAAGACCAAGCAAGTGGGTCCCAGTCGCCTGAGTCTTTTAACCATGCACCCTTCTGCCCAAGCCCATGAGAGCCAAAGCCATTGTCACCCGTCGATCCTAACCAATCATGTGTGGCGAATTCATGAAAACATGCGGGGCCTCAATTCCAGGTCGGATCACATAGTCAGTGTCCCCACCCTGAGATATACCCGTATTCCTGTTCCCCCTAGGTAAATGGGGCTCACCAAGATGTAAATGAGAAATCCACTCCGTTCATTAGTTTCCAAAGCTCACAATATAAAAGAAGCCCAAAAATGAGGCAGATTAAAGACTCATATGAGCTAGTTACAAGAAACAATAAGGATTGAACACCTGCCATTGAACCTGCGAGGGGGCACAAGAGTTTAAGATTATGCTAATATTTGAATTTTCAGTTCATCCCAGTGTCAAAATAATCTTTTTAATGAATTAGATGACATATAAACATTATAATGGGCTCCAGGAATGTTTCAACAGTGGGTATTTCCATTCTCACTATTACCTTGTCATGGGGCCCACCTGATTTTTAGATGTCTTATTTTTATTTTTATTTTAATGTTTTGAAATAAGCTTAACCCGAACTTGACCCAACTCAGTACTGAGTCCAGCATGCCTGACCCATCCGAGTTCGGCTCTATCATGGATTAATCCAAACCGAATCTGACTCGGTCAAGTACCCAGTAGGGTCGAGCACAGTAGGTATCCACGGGCTGAAATCACAACTGAAAACCTAGATTCACTTGCCAAAATTGACCTCCAAACCTAGATTCACTTGCCAGAATTGTAACCTCTTCATCAACTACACGGTATCTCAGATTTGAAATGTTATATATGAGTTTTACTCAGATTTGAAATGTTATATATGAGTTTTTTAAATATATATATATATATATATATATATATATATATATATATATATATATATATATATACACACACGTGTAAGTCAAATTTCAAATTGAGTTCAGTCAGTACCGAGTTGGACTTTGAGTCGGGTTGAGTCAAGTTATTGGGTGACTCGAACTCAACTTAGTTTGAGTTTGAAATAGGCGAAGTGAACTCAATTTGGATCGGCTCACCCACTCGGTTCGATTCGAGTAGGACGTGTGAGTTTGCCGATTGGAGTCATCTCATGCTCAGCTCTAAATGCAATGTACCAACATGGGTCCGTTGCGACTAACCAAAGAAGTCAGCAAAGTCACCCCTGAATCCAAAGTAGACTTGCTCTGCACGAAGCAAGAAATTTCAGGGCACCATCGTTCCAAACATAAAAATCATCATCAGCACGCTTGCTTTGCACCCAGCAAGAAATTTCAGGGCACGGTCCTTCCAAACATCAAAATCATCATCAGCACACTTGTTAGATTGCCTACGCAGAGAGAATTTTGGTATGCTGTCACCTGTTTTCTTCTTCTTCTTTTTGTTATTTTATTTTATATTTCCTTTTTTAACACCCGTTTGCCTTCACCAATATTGTAAAATTTCATAAGATTTTGAACACTAAAAAAATATCATGATATCCGTGCAACAACCGCAAACTGGCTTTTGAGTTTTATCTAATTTATTGTGAACGGAAACCAAATTGCTTCTGAAAGCCATGAAACAGCGACTGCGGCTGGGTACATCTTCCTTCCTTTCTTTTTCTTTTTCTTTATCTTTATTTTTAAGTAGAAATGATTTGGTTTTCGATAATGGTCAGGCCCTCATAATTAATGTTTTGATGGGAAACAAGTAAGTAATCATGGCCAAAAATCAGATAGATCCAACCATTAGGTGGGCCACACTGTAGAGAATAGTGAAAAATCACCTAAAAATCCCCAAATTCTCAGTGGTCTCGCCCCACCTGATGATTGTTGAAATAATTTTTAGGGTGTTCTATCATCATGGTGGATTTTAAGACGTTTGATGCTGCAATGATGTCCAGTCGATTGTGTTAAATGTTATCACCACCTCTCTTGAATATTCCGGAGTCTTCTGGAAACTTCTGGACATTTTCGAAAAATTCTAGAATTTTCTAGAATCTTTCGGAAACTTCTAGAGTTTGATAGAGTTTTCTTGACTCTTCCGGAATGTTCCGGACTATGCTAGAACCTTCCAAATTCTCTTTAAATGTTCCAGAATATTATAGAACCTTATAGGATATTTGGAAGCTTCTATAACTCTTTAGAGTTGTGTTGATTCTAAAATCTTCCATAGTCCTCTATAAATATAGAAAGTGTCTCATTATGTACACACATAAACAACAAAGAGTGAGTTTAAGAGTGAAAGCAAGGTGTCCAAGTATTAAGAGTTCAAAAGAGTTTTTCCTTATGTGTGAGAGTTGTCATTTAAGAGTAATAGTTTGTTAGTATTGTAAAGCATACCCTTGTTGTGTACAAGTATTTGTAATAAATATAATTATATTTATTTGTCGTTAGAGCTGGGCATCGGACCGAGTCGGACCGGATTCGGTCCAACCCGATCAGATCCGAAATCTACACGGCTAGATCCGAATCCGATCAGATCCTAAGAGACCGGTATAGGCCATCGGAGTCGAACCGATCGATGCTGCACAATTTGGCTAAACCGAACCGCCGAACCGAGTCGACCTCATCAGATTTTTTAACGGTGAAAATCATTATCGTCGTTGCTATTTTCGGTGTGGTCCATTTGAGCTTTAGATATGATTTATTTTTTTACAAAATGCTCTAAAATGATCATGAAAAATAAATAAACGGTGTGGATATAATAAATACATCATTGTGGGGCCCATTTTAAATTCATTTGAGCCGAGCTCGAAGGTCGAGGCTTTCAAAGATACAGCTGTTTTACAGCTGTGAACGGCAGCGTCAAGTCCATCCACCGAGCGAGTGAGTTTTAAGGCGGGTTTGATCACGGTGCATGTGTTATATCATGATGTATGTGTTATATCAAAACCGTCCATCCATTTTACGAGCATGTTTTAAGGCTTGAGACGAAAAATAAGATTGATCTAACTATTAACTGGGCCACACTGAAAAAAGTAGTAAAGAATGAACGTTTATCATTGAAATCCTTTTTGGAGTCACGGTCTGATGGAAGTTCTAGATGATTTAAAATTTATTTTTCCTCTTAATTAAGGTCTTTGTGATCTCGTGAACAGATTGGATGGAAAATAAACGTTATGGTGGGCCCTACAAATTGTTTAGAGGTGAAATCATTCTCAGTCGCTATTTGTGGTGTGGTCCAGGTGATCTTTGGATTTGATCCATTTTTTTGGATAATATTATAAATTGATATGTAAATATGTATGAACGGTGTAGATATAATAAATACAACACTATGGGCCATATAACTTTGATCTCCTTTGGCTTTGAACGGTTTGTACAACTCGCAGGGAGCGATCTCTTGGCATGACACGTACCCGTTCTCTAAGCTAGCTACATAGCTACTGTGTTTGGTACACCTGCCTGTCTTTTTGCTAGTGTATACGGTAACTCTGGTGGGGCCCAACTTGAATGCATGTAATTTATCCACGCCGTCCATTCGTTTTTTCATATCATTTTAATGGTTGAACCCAAAATTTATGTGAATGGATCAGTTTTCGGGTCGGGTCGGGTCGAATCAGGGTCAATCCGACCACCCGAAAAGTTTCGGATCTGGATGGGGCTACCCGATCAGCACCGATCCAGACCGTCGGTTCGGTTCTAATCGGGTAGGATCGGGTCTGATCGGGTCAGATCCACCGGATCGGGTCTATTTTGCCCAGCTCTATTTGTCGTGTTCAACTCATCAATTTGGTATCAAAGCAAGGTTTGGTCGGGATCTGTTTTCTAAGGTGATTGTGCACGGTTTGGAGACTGTGAAGTTTATTGGCTTACTTAGTAAAGGGAGTGATAATCACACCAACTCACTGTAACGCCCTGAAAATCGGGGGTCGAGCACAAGCCCAACTCCCAAGTTCCAACACATCACTTACGCAACATAGATAATGATGATTAAATATTGTCCGTATTAGTGCATTAAATATGAGTGGGATTATACCAAAACAACATATCATACTCTAGAAACAGTTAAATTACACAAGCGGAAGACTGTGATATTTATATAAAGCACATTAGTGGTGGTGAGTCCCCAGAGTATGGACATGTCACTAGGTCAAATAGTTACATGTATAATTCTCAAATTTACAAAATGATAAAGTGTAATGTCTGTTAATCCATATCCCTGTAGCTCCGGTGATGCAACTCCAGATCTACATAAACCCGCCAAAGAGTTGTAAATAGGAGAACTCCTCCTCATCATCATAAAATTCAGGCTCCATCTCGTAAGTCTCGACGTCACCTGCAACTACAACAGAGTCTGGTTGGTGTTTTAAAACACCGTCCCAGAGTTGGAGTGAGTGATCAACTCAGTGGACCTATAAGGCAAAGGTTAACATGTTATTAATTCAGTCAAGCAGTAATGATAAAGCAGTTCAACATTCATATCCTAAGTACTCTTGTTAATGTAAGAATGGTATGTTGTAATGATGCATGCCCTCGCCTGCACTCCCTCAGTAACATCATCTCACGATCGTGCATGGCAAACTCCCTAAATGTGCTCTTCCTCGTCAAAGCACATGCAATACGGTTCATGGTCGTGTTAGCCAAATAATTTATTTAGGTTTATTCATACAGCAGATTCGGGAAGCTAAGGTACCTCCCTTTATATTGTTTACCCAAACGATGATCCATCTAAGGTCGTCAATCCTAACTAATCACATACGATAGGCAAGTTCTAGGTCGCTACGAAGAGGCTCGTCACCTCAGCACAGGCCTAGTTTATACTCAAAGTTATTACGGAAGGCTTGTTACCTTAGCGTAGTCCTAGGGTATACTCGAGGTCAATATGGGAAAGGCTCGTCACCTTAGCGTAGGCCGACAGCTCGAATACAGTGTCTCATACCACCGTATTCGGCTCACGAGTTCGGGTTGCTCACTAGTCATTACGGGGAGGCTCGTCGCCCCAGCGTAGGCCGACAGCTCGACCATGGTGTCCCATACCACTATGCCCGGCTCATGAGTCTTAGCGGATCGAGATACCAAGGTTAAACGAGCTTTTCACTGGTGAGTTTGGTACCTTAGATTCAAGCAATAGCGTCCATACATGGTAAACATACACTTAGGTCAATCGGGTTGGTTGACGGGTTCGACTGGTACGAGTGTACGCTGAATTAGTCGACATGGAGCACGTAAGCCCTCCGCGTGGCCTAACTACTGTCAACAATCACCGTGCAACTCGGATTCATCGGACGTATCTAAAGTGGTGAAATTAGTTCAGCCACTCGATCGGGATCTGTTACCGATTGCCTGGACTACGAAGTAATCTCAATCATACTCAAACGCAGTTGATATTCACAGGTGTAAATCATAACAGCATTTTAACAACAAATGCAAATACAGTAATCATTTGAGCATTTTATCAAACACATAGAACATGTTAATGTATATGTGCATATTCTACATAATTCACATAGTAGCAATATAGATTACATGAAAGATATTATAGGTATTAGTAAGGTAGTTGAGAATCTCATCGCAACACCTGTATTAAAGACGATTTGTCAAGTAATTTCTTACTTAGACATTTTGTCAAACACTTAGACTACACTTTACTACATACATAAACTATCTTAGCCATAGCATATATTTTGGCAAACCCTTCCATAAAGGAGTTGTCATACGTACAACAAACAGGTATTTATATTTAGTCATAGCAAGCACGAATCATAATTTCATATTCTTTCAAATATTTCAACAAACACATGGAATGCATCATATATTCATATAATTCATAAACATGCATAATCTATCGAATACGTCGTAACTAGGATCATGTGGCAGCAATCAAGTCAGACATAAATCATTGCTAACATTGAAAGCCTTGAAAACCATAACTTAAACGTTTATAGTCCGCACCTTTCGCCGGTAAACTCATAACGAACTCAGTTTAAACACTAAGTCCTTGTCTACGGCACAACGGCAACCTATAGGATGAAATAGGTTAGCTATTTCACCATTTACTCTATTTGAATCCCTAAAACAGATTAAGATTAGGATTTATTACCCGAAAATAGAATCAGAATCACCAGTATCGCGGCACGGATGAGGTGATTAAGTGCGTGGAGTGGTGGGATCGAATCCCAGGAACAATCTCCAACTCTCTCTCTCTCTCTCCACTTTCTCCTTCTCTTTCTCTCTCTTCTCTCTCCTAGGGTTTATAATTCATATGGAATGAGAGAGGGGTGGGTAAAGGACCTTATATAGGCCCAGAACGGATGGAAATGGCCCCAGGGCCATGGTATACTTAGGTTATAGCCAAAGAGTGGTTGTTTCGGTCCAACGGAACACATCTGGAGGCCCCTTTTCTGCATACGATCTAGAGAAAATTCCCTGACATTGGATCTAGGTCAAGTTAAGTTTTCAGTCCGATCGGATTTACAGATTGACCGCGGCGGACTAGTTTTAGTTCAACGGTCACCGATGTTCGATCAGGGCCACAAGCGCACTGACATGTGTTGAAAATTTTTCCTAATCTGAGGGTGTAATTGGGTCAGAATCTGACGGTCTGAAACCTTAAATTTGGCCCGCAAGCGAACGGCCCAGTTTACTTAAATCTAAGTTCATTTTCTAAAGATATTCGCGTTTCTCACACACTTCGCTCCGGACTCAAGGTGTGCGTTTCTTGATATCATTTGGACTTGATTTCCGAGATGGTTATCAAGCCCAGCTAGGCGGTCATAACTGTATAACTTCGCAGTAATCGGACTTTCGACGCCCGGTCCAGGTCCGATACGGAGTTTCAATGTGCTCCCGAGAGCAACTGGGTTTAGAGATTGATCCTAGGTTTTTGGGTAATGTAGTGTTGGCGATTCTGCTAATTTTGGGTCTTGCAGTTTGTATTTAAAGTGGTTAGAGCTAATTTCATAGCTAATCTAGGTTAGCACTTAGTAAATTTTCGTCTAATTTCTAAAGGATTTGGTCCTGAGTGATTTCTGCCTGAGGTAGTACTCGGGTCTTTGTACGGATTTTTCCGAGACGTTACAGTCACGATGGCGGATCTTGTGAACACAACGAGCGGAGTTATGAGGCTTAACAACCACAACTATCAAAGTTAGAAGAGTCCCTTTAAGTCATATCTTAACGGGCAGGACTTGTGGGAGGTTGTTAATGGGAATGAGATTACCCCACCTCCTAAGAAAAATGCTAAAGTACTCCGAAAGTGGAATATTAAGGCCAGAAAGGCAATGCACGTGCTCAAGTCAACCATTGAGGATGAGTTGCTCGGGCGAATCAAGGATGAAGACACACCCAAGATGGCATGGACACCTTTGCATCATTGTTTTAAAAAAACAAATGATGCTCGGCTTCAATATTTAGAGAATGAGTTAATGTCCACCACCCAAGGAGGTAAGTCTATAAGCGAGTACTTTACAAGAGTAAAGGATTTATGCCGTGAAATTTCAGAATTGGATCCTAAAGTAAATATTCATGAGGAAAGAATGAGGAGGATAATTATACATGGGTTGAAGCCCGAGTATAATACTTTTATCACGACAATACGAGGTTGGCCTACTCAACCTACTCTCATAGAGTTGGAGAATTTGTTGGTCAATCAAGAAAGTTTATGCAAACAAATGGTTGGAGTGTCGATAAACAAGAAAGAGGAAGTACTCTACTGCGATAATAAAAAAGGTGGACATCGACAGCAAAACAGAAAAGGCGAACAAAGTTAGCAGAACTTTGGAAAGTTTAAGAAGAGAGAAGCGCAAGGAAGAAGTCCTCGGACAGGGGGAGTTCAATCCGACAACAACACAAATGAACGACGATCCTCCGTATCTCGAAGGTATGATATAGAATGTTTCAATTGTGGCAAGAAATGTCACTTCACAAAAAATTGTTGGTTCAAGCTAAGAAAAAATCATCCAAAGGTAACTTGGTGACTTCCAGAAATCACCAAGAGGACAATGAAGATGACTAAGACTTTTAGGCATCCTTAGCGGTATCTGAATCCATCAAAAGAAATTGTTCAGAGAAGGAGATAGATTTTGATGAACTACTCAAGCAGTCTAAAATAGTCACTGACGAAGTAGCTGCTTCCTCAATAGTGATAGAGACGGGTGAAATAGCCATTGCCGAAGAAGTTTCCAATAGTGGAGCTATCAACTACAGTGATGATTGGATCATTGATTCAGGGTGTTCAAATCACATGACAGGTGATAAGAAGAAACTGTCAAGTTTATCTGCCTACAAAGGAGATCAGGTGGTGATAACGACTAATAATTCAAGGTTGCCGATAACTCACGTAGGTATGACTACTATCACACCTCGATTTAACCTTAATCAAGTAAAGTTGCAAGATGTTTATCACGTGCTAGAGATGAAGAAAAACTTGTTATCAGTATCACAACTGGCATCTTCTGGTAATTATGTGGTATTTGGACCGGATGATGTTGAGGTGTACCGAAACCTTAAACCGTTAGTTACACCTATCATGGAAGGACGACGCTTGGAGTCAATCTACGTAATGTCAGTTGAATCAACTTATGTAGATAAGACTCGGAAAAATGAGACTACAGATCTCTGGCATGCACGTTTATGGCATATGAGTTATCATAAGCTGAAGATAAAGATGAAAAAGACTATGCTCAAAGGTCTTCCCTAGCTAGATGTTCGAGAAGATATAATTTTTGTAGGGTGTCAATATGGCAAAACCCACCAATTGCATATGAAGAGTCAAAGTTTAGAGCTAAAGAACCCTTGGAGCTTGTCCACTCAGACGTGTTTGGACGGGTAAAACTGGCATCGGTTAGTGGCATGCGTTACATGGTGACCTTCATTGACGACTTCTCAAGGTACGTTTGGGTTTACTTCATGAAAGAGAAGTCAGAAACTTTATCAAAATTTAAAGAATTTCGGGAGAAGGTCGAAAGTGAGTTCGATAGAAGGATCCGATGCTTGCAAACGGATAATGGTGGAGAGTATACATCAAATGATTTCTCAAATTATCTAAAGGAGTCTAGAATCTGGCGACAATTGACTTGTTCAGGCACTCCACAACAAAACTACGTTGTTGAAAGAAAAAATCGTCACCTTGCAGAGATATGTCAGAGCATGCTACATGCTAAGAATATGCCCAACCAATTCTGGGCAGCGTGCATGTAGACGGTAGCTCATGTGATCAATAAGCTACCACAAACAAAACTAGGCTTTGTCTCACCCTTCGAGAAGTTATGGAAAATAAAGCCCAAGGTGAGTCACTTACGAGTCTTCGGATATGTATGTTACGTGTTTGTGCCTGATCACTTGCGTAGTAAGTTCGATAAGAAGACGATTCGTTGCATCTTTTTGGGCTATAACAATAAGAAGAAATGGTGAAAATGTTGTAACCTTGCAACTGGTCGGTGCTACACATCGAGGAATGTTGTCTTTGATAAAGCCTTATCATAGTGGTCGCCACTGAAAGAGAAGCTGTCAAACTCTCAAGACTTAGAAGATAAACCGCATGAGAAGATGGGGGAGATAAGGGAAGGAGAAGAATCTCCTAGTTCAACTAAGGAGTTAACGCCTACAGCAGGAGATGGTGAGTAAGTGCCTAATCTATCTGGAACACCAGATAAATCGATGAGTCCATGGCAAATTAGAGTACATCAAAGTAGTCTAAAAGAGTTTCGCCTGAGTCAACAGGAGGTTGCGGTAGACAACCCACCACTTAGGAGGTCGACTAGATAAAGAAAGCCTAACCCAAGATACGTGGATGCTTCCTTAGCAGAAGAAGAGACCGTGAAAGTGCCAACGATATTTGAAGAAGCATCCCGAGACATAAAATGGTAGAAAGCGATTGAAAAAGAGATTAAGGCATTGAACCAAAATCAGACTTGGGAACTAGTTCCAAAACCTAAGGATGTGAAGCTGATATCATGCAAATGGGTGTATAAAGTCAAGACTCACCCCGATGGATCAATAGAAAGGTACAAAGCTCAACTAGTGGCTAGAGGATTCTCATAAGAATATGGGTTGGACTATGATGAGACTTTTAGCCCAGTATCAGAAATTACAACGGTGCGATTACTACTAGCACTTGCAGCGAGCAAATCTTGGAAACTGTGGCAGATGGATGTAAAGAATGCCTTTCTACATGGAGAAATCGATCGAGATATCTACATAGAGCAGCCAAGTGGTTTTCAGAGTAAAAGGCATCGGGATTACATCTGCAAACTAAAGAAGGCCTTATATGAGCTTAAACAAGCACCGAGGGCATGGTACGGCAAGATAGGGGAATTCCTAGTGCAAAGTGGGTTCTCGGTGGCACCTGCGGACTCCTGTCTCTTTGTAAAATTCCAGGAAGGTAAACTAGCAATAGTGCTAGTGTACATGGATGACTTGATCATCACTGGAGATGATTAGGGTGAGATTGAAAGGACAAGAGGGAACTTGTCCATACGATTCCAAATGAAGGAACTTGGAGAACTGAAGCATTTTCTTAGGCTGGAGATTGACCGAAGCAACAAAGACATATTCCTCTGTCAGCAGAAGTACGCCAAAAACCTATTAAAGAAATATGGGATGCTCGAATGCAAGCCAATTGCCACACCTATGGAGGCTAATGTCAGGCTATGTTCGGAAGAAGAAAAAGACTTGGAAGATGCAACTATGTACCGACAAATAGTTGGTAGTCTAATCTAACTTACATTATCGCGACCAGATATAGCTTACACAGTTGGTGTGGTTAGCCGGTTCATGCAAACACAAAAGAAGCCGCATCTTGAAGCCGTACGTCGAATATTAAGGTATGTGAAGGGTACAATAGACCTTGGTCTATTGTACAAGAAAGGTGGAGCATGCAAGATAGTTGAGTACTGCGATGCTGACTATGGTGGTGATCGTGACACACGACGATCAACTACTGGATACGTATTTAACCTTGGCTCAAAAGCAATCTCTTGGTGTAGCAAGAGACAACCTACAGTATCTTTATCAACCACGGAGGCTGAATACAGAGTAATGACAATGGCAACACAAGAAAGCACATGACTTATACAGTTAATGAGGGATCTTTATCAACTAGATGATTATCCAATGATATTGCACTGCGACAATCAATCAGCAATCTGCTTGGCTGAGAATCTATTGTTTCATGCAAGGACCAAGCATGTGAAGGTACACTATCACTTTGTAAGAGAGAAGGTACTTCAAGGAGAAATCGAGATGAGTCATGTGAAGACTGATGACCAAGTTGCAGACATACTCACGAAAGGACTTAGCAATGCTAAGTTCACCGAATTCAGAAAGCAACTTGGCATGATGACCAAGGCAGAATTGTGAGAGTTGGTGCTGAGGGGGAGTGTTAAATGTCATCGCTACCTCTCTTAAATATTCCGGAGTCTTCTGGAAACTTCCGGACATTTCCGAAAAATTCTAGAATTTTCTAGAATCTTCCGGAAACTTCTAGAGTTTGATAGAGTTTTCTTGACTCTTCCGAAATATTCTAGACTATGCTAGAACCTTCCGGATTCTCTTAGAATGTTTCGGAATATAATAGAACCTTATAGGATATTTGGAAGCTTCTAAAACTCTTTAGAGTTGTGTTGATTCTAGAATCTTCCATAACCCTCTATAAATATAGGAAGTGTCTCATTTTGTACACACATAAACAACAAAGAGTGAGTTCAAGAGTGAAATCAATGTGTCCAAGTATTAAGAGTTCAAAAGAGTTTTTCCTTATGTGTGAGAGTTGTCATTTAAAAGTGATAGTTTGTTAGTGTTGTAAAGCATACCCTTGTTGTGTACAAGTATTTGTAATAAATATAATTTCATTTACTTGCCGTGTTCTACTCTTCAGATTAGATGATATTTTAGACTTAAAAAAGCATACGGTTGGTGTTGGTTTTCTCACTGGAGCAGACTCACCCAATTCGATCAGGCCATGACCCTGTATATCCAAGCCGTTTATTTGGTTATTTTGGGCATTAGTTAAAAATAAATCAGATCGAGATCTTAGGTCAACCTATGACAGAGCGCCTGGTTTTTACACAAAGGAATCACAAAACGACCTGGATTTTTGGGGACGGACTCTTAGTCTGGCTTGGACCAAGGGTCTATAAGGAATGGAATCTCTGGTCGGTATTTGTGGAAGCTCTGTGAAACCTACCATGATGTATGTATTTTATCCACACCGTTTATTCATTGTACGAGCTTAATTTAGGGCAAGAGCCCAAAAATGAGATAGATCCAAAGCTCAAGTGGACTAAACAATAAAAGATAAGAATTCAGATCCTTTGCTTGCCACAAACAAAGAATTTCTTTTTTGCAATATAATTAGGCCACATCATCACAAACTGCATTTACTGTGGCATGAAAGTAGGAATTTCCTATTTGTTTCAAACAGAGGATCTGGATTTAGAAGGCAATGGAGATAATGACGACCACTGCTGAAACTGTCCTAGGGTCCACTAGATGTTTATTTGCAATCCAACCTGTCCATAAAGTCACATAAACTTGTATAAAGTGAAAACACAAAAATCATCTTGATCTAAAACTCTATGGCCCATAAGAAGTTTTCAATGATAGGTGTTTAATCTCCACTATTTTCTATGGTGTGGCTTATTGAGATTTGGATTTGTTTTTTTTTATATATATAGGGCTCATGCCCTAAAATGAGCTGGAAAGTGGATGAATAGCTTGAATAAAACACATACATCATGGTGGGGCCCACATAGCTCCCACCATTGCCAACCAATACTAAGCCCATTAGCCGAGGGGTCACTGCCGAATTAGAGTCCCTACATGTAGGGAGACATGCTACTTGGAATAATATGAACTGTCAAGACTAGCATGAACCAACATGGGTTCGTTGTGGCTAACAAAGAAGTCAACAATGAGTCACCTTGAGAATTCCAACAATGCAATTAGAGCTGGGCATTCGAGTGCAGTCAAACTGAGTTAGGGCTGTCCCGACTTGATCCAGTTTTGAAATAGGCTTGACCCGAGCTCGACCCGACTCGGTACTAAGTCGAGCATGCTTGACCCAATCCGAGTTGGGTCTGGCCTGGACTAATCCAGACCAAGTCCGACCCGATTACAAGTACTGAGCCGGGTCGAGTCGAGTTGGGTCGGGTGCAGCGGGTATCTACGGGCTGAAATAACAACTCAAAACCTAGATTCACTTGTCAGAATTGCAACCTCTCCATCAACAACACAACTTCTTATATCTGAAATGTTAATCTAAGTTTTTTTTAAAAATTTATATGTACGAGTCAAGTCAATACCACGTTGGATTTCGAGTCCGGTCGAGTAAAGTTATTGGGTGACTCGAACTCCACACGATTTGAATTCGGATCGACTCACCCACTCATTTCGAATCTAAGTCGGATTCAAACGAGTCTGGCGAGTTGAGTTTGCTGGGGGTGATGCCTGTCTCTAAATGCAATGTACCAACATGGGTCTGTTGCGACTACCCAAATAAGTCAATAACGTCACCCCTGGAATCCAAAGTAGATTTGCTCTGCACCCAACAAGAAATTTCAGGGCACCATCGTTCCAAACAAAAAAATCATCATCAGCACACTTGCTTTGCACCCGGCAAGAAATTTCAGGGCACCGTTGTTCCAAACATCAAGATCATCATTAGCACACTCGTTAGATTGCATCATCAGAGAGAATTTTGGTATGCTGTAACCTGTTTTCTTCTATTCGTTTTTTTTTTTTCTTTTTTAATACCTGTTTGGCTGTGCCAATATTGTAAAATTTCATAAGATTTTGCACAATAAAAAAATATCATGATATTTGTGCAACAAACGCACATTGACTTTTGAGTTTTATCTAATTTATTGCGAACAGAAACCAAATTACTTCTGAAAGCTGTGAAACGGAGACTACGGCTGGGTACATCTTCCTTCCTTTCTTTTTCTTCTTCTTCTTTATTTTTAAGTTGAAATGATTTGATTTTCGATAACGGTCAGATCTCCCTAATTAATGTTTTGATGGGAAATAAATAAGTGCATAACACGATGATGACAAAAAATCAGATAGATCCAACCATTAGGTGGGCCACACTGTAGAGAATAATGAAAAATCACCTAAAAAACCTCTAATTTCATAGTGATCTCGCCCCACCTGATGATTGAATTGATATAATTTTTAGGTTGTTCTATCATCATGGTGGGCCGCAGATTTTGGATGGGTTGGATGTGATATGGCTACAATTGATGGACAGTTGCATGAAAAAGCGTCTTGGGTTTGAACTGGATTTTAAGATGTTGGATGCTGCAATGATGTCCAGTCAATTGGACGATATTTTAGACTTGGAAAAGAATACACGGTTGGTATTGGGTTTCTCACGTGAGCAGGCTCACCCAATTCGATCAGGCCATGACCCTTGCTCACCTTATATGTATATGTTGTATATCTAAACCGTTTACTAGGGTATTTTGGGCATAAGCTAAAAATGAATGGATCCAAATCTTAGGTCAACCTAGGAGAGAACGCCTGATTTTTGCAAACAGGAATCACAAAACGGCCTGGTTTTGGTACTCTTAGGCTAGCCTAGACCAAAGGTCTATAAAGGAATGGAATCTATTAGGGCTGAAAGTCGGGCGGGTTCAATCCGACCGACTCATGATCGACCTGACATTGGGTTGGGTTCAGGCAGGAGGTATCGGGTTTGGTCCCGGCCTTGGGCTATACAAACACTAACCAAATAAAACTTGGGTTGGGCTTGGGTTGAGGTCTTAAGTTGCCCGACCCAACCCAAACCCGATATATAATTGAGTGTGGATCTTCTGTGTTGAATGCACAGGAAATTCCGGTGCCTTCAGGTCTCAGTAGTTCATTATTTCTGATGACTCAAGCTAACAAGATATGCTAGATTTCTCTCTACCAAATAGATTGCGTGCTACATAACACGACTTTTAAAGTAGTGGTTGTTGACGCAAGGATGAACATGATAAGGTCAAGCACCGTCTTCCTCAGGAGGATAACTATTCCGAATCCACGGAATTTCTCTGGACTCCTCACGGATGCTTCTCGAATCAACGAGAAATAAAACAAGCAAAATAGAAAATAAATTCTATAAAATTCAAAATTGATTTATCAATGAAATAAATGAGTTTACAATCCTTTAAATAGGGGTACCAAGCAATGAGAGAGAAATTAGAAGCAAACTATGACTAAAACAACTAGAATTCGCAACTTACTATAAATACTAAACTTACTATTTATAGCCGGTCGTGATGTCTACTAGTGCGCAAGGTTTTCGGCCAAAAATAGTGTCCTATTTGGCTTCACCAAGCTGTTCTTCTAATTATTTTAAGCACTTTTCATGTTTGACACAACTCCTAAAGCCCAACGGATGAAGAGTTATAATCAAACTAAAACTTACTTTTAAAAAAAAAAAAAAATTTGAAAGATAAAGAGATTTCATTAAGAGAAAGAGCAATCAAGAGGGGAGGCTACTGAGAAAGTAGGCCTCAAATTACACGCCTAAAAAAAAAGAAATCAAGGCCCGACAGATCCTTAACATTTAAAGCCCATTTAATGATAAGACGCTTAGCCGAAGACGCCACTGACCCAACCGAATTGAAGAGATTTCTGAAGCATCTATTGTTTCTTTCCCCCCACACTGACCACCAAATTGCTAGGATCACCATTCTCCAGATAGTAGTTTTCGTCTTACCAAAATACGTCCCGTGCCACGCTAGGAGGAAGTGATTTGCCTCTCCCGAGAAGCACCAAAATATGTTAAAACTGTTCATAATCTCTACCCAGATGGATTGGACGAACTGACAGTGAAACAGAAGATGATCTACAGTCTCTTCCGAACACATACAACATAGACATATATTGGGAAGGACCATACCTTTCTTCTTAAGCTTGTCTATGGTCATAATTTTCTTTTTCCCTGTCAGCCATCCAAACACAAAAATTTTCAGAGGGGCCTCATATTTCCAAATAAAAGAAAGATCAAAGCCCATTCATATCCAAACTAAAACTTACTATTTATAGTAAAAATGGAATTAAAATAGGGAAACGACCGTCGATCCGGGGGTATTTCGCAAATCCGGCTTGCACAACCCAGCATAGCGGGGTTGGTTGGCTAAAGTAACTCGTTTTACCCCAAAATCATATATTTTACGCCCGATAACTCAATTCGGATTGTGAGATACGCCCGATCTAAGGTCCGACGGTACGAATCACTTCTGTCGTCGACCGGGCCTTTTTTAATCCATCTTGGCCATGAAACTATCCATGACCCGTTCTACATCAGTTGTCCTATATTTTAGTTTGTTTATTTAGAAAAAAATAGGTTCTTTGGAATAAATAATTACAAATATAATTAATAAAATCATAGGTACAAAGAATAAGACGTGTATTGAAATATAATAAACTAATGTAATAACGAAAATATTAGCATGTATCTACCCAACCAACCTGGCCAACCCCATCGAGCCCGCTTGGGTTGAGAATTCCTAACCTGATGTTGGGTTGGGTTGGGTTAGGGTTGAGAGGTATATGAACCTTGGGTTGGGCTAGGGTTGAGCTCCAACCCGCCCAACTTTCAGCCCTAGAATCTATACATCAAACTCCTGGTTGGTACTTGTGGAAGCTCTATGGGACCTACCATGATATATGTATTTTACACACACCATCTATTCATTGTACAAGCTTATTTTAAGGCGGGAGTCCAAAAATGAGGCAAATCCAAAGTTCAAGTGGACCGAACAATAGAAGGGAATGGAGATAATGACGACCACTGCTGAAACCGTCCAAGCGTCCACTAGATGTTTATTTGCCATCCAACCTGTCCATAAAGTCACACAAACTTGTATAAAGTGAAAACACAAAAATCATCGTGATCCTAAACTTCTATGGCCCATAAAAAGTTTTCAATGGTAGGTGTTTAATTTCCACTATTTTCAATGGTGTGATCTATTGAGATTTTGGATTTGAGTTGGAAAATGGATGAATAGCTTGAATAAAACACATACATCATGGTGGGGCCCACATAGCTTCCACCAGTACCAACCATTACTAATTAAGTCCAATAGGGGAGGGGTCACTGCCGAATTGGAGTCCCTACATGCAGGGAGACATGCTACTTGGAATGGTATGAATGGTCAAGACTAGCCATGAACCAACATGGCTTCATTGTAACTAACCAAAGAAATCGACAATAAGTCACTCACCTCTAGAATCCAAAGAAGTTCCTTTTGGTAAATTGAAAGATAAATCTGAAAATTAATTTAAGACCTGAAAACTTGAAGTGCTGAATTTTTGCATGTATAAGTATTGAAAAATCTGCTTAATACTTTATTTAAAAAAATGCTGGTATTTGAAAATAAGCACTGTTTTTGTTAAACCTTGTTTGGTAAATAGACAAAAAATGTCTGAAAAGTTAAAATTAGTAATTTGTCGTATTTTCTTCTATTATCTCAATTTCTATCTTCAATTAGTAATTTGTCGTATTTTCTCCTATTATCGCAATTTCTATCTTCTGTGTAGTACAAGATGAAAGCTGTGTGGGCCAACATAACTTTGCTACATCACCATACTACCCACTCGGTTGCGTGTTATATACTATGAAATCTGAATCCTCCACTGGACCACATTTTCAAAGCACTAATTGCCTCTGAAAGCCTTCCTAGGAGCTTCATGCAATAGGAAGCTAGTTGACCCACCAGGAAATCCACCTCGTCCATCCATTTTACCACATTATTTTAAGACATGGCCTAAAAGTGAGGCAGATCCAAAATTCAAGTGGGCTGCATGACAGAAAAAAGTGGGTAGGGAAATGCCTACCATTGAAACCTCTTAAGGGTCCACTGGGATGTTTATATGCAAGCCATACCGTTTAATCCTATTAGTAAGAATTGAAAACACTAAAATATTAGCCATATCCGAAACTTCAGAGGTCCTAAGAATATTTCAACAGTCGACATTCAATCCTCGCTTTTTCCTATCATGAGGCCCACCTGAGTTTTGGGTCTATGTCATTTTTGGGCCCATATCCTAACATGATTTTAAAAAATAAATGGATGGGGTAGATTTCTCACAAACATCATGGTGGCCACACCTAGTTGGTGTCGTTCCAAAGCTAGAGTGGATTAGTTGTTAGGGGGAAACATAGGACCGTGGGGCCCACCTTGATGTATGTGTTCCAGACGGTCCATCCAAATTTCTAGATCATTTAGGATATGGTCATTAAAATGAAGAAAATCATGATCTCAAGCAGACCACACCCCAAGGATCGAATTCCCACCATTAAAAACTTTTTGGGGGCAACAAAAGTTTTGGATCAAGCTAATATTTGCTTATTCCCTTCATCCATGTCTATGTGACCTTATAAATAGGTTGCATGACAAATAAACATTACGGTGGGCCTTAAGATGCTTTGGTGGGCATTCAATAACCATTGCTTCCTGGGGTGTGGTCCACTTGAGATTTGGATCTGATTCATTTTTAGGCCCACTCCCTAAAATAAGATTTTTTATTTTTTTTTTTTTAAATAGAGGGACGGTGTGGATATAAAATATATTTATCAAGATGGATCATGGTCACGGCAACACCCTCTATCATGATATTCGGGTAACACCTAATCCGCTCCCACCTGAAGCCGAAGGAGCCCAATTTGGTGGGAAAGCCTCTTGCACAAAGTTCCTGCGATGGAAAGTTGGGTGGGGCCTACCGTGATGTTTGTGAGAAATTCACCCTGTCCATGTGTTTTTTTCGGATAAATTTAGTACATGAGACCAAAATTGGGACATCCAAAACTCAAGTGGGCTGAATGAGAGGAAACAATGAGGATTGAACGTACACCATTGAAACATTTGTAGAGCAAAAGAAGTTTTAAATCAGGCTAATATTTTTGTGTTTTCAGTTCATCCTAGTAGGAATGATCTCATGAACGGTATGGATGCTATATAAAAATTGCGGTGGACCCCGGGAGGTGTCAGTGGTAGGCATTTTCCTATCCAATATTCCTATTGTGTAGCCCACTTAAGTTTTGGATATGCCTCTTTATCTGTCTCATGACTTCAAATGATCTAGCAAAATGGATGGACCGGGTGGACTTGGATATGCCTCATTATCTATCTCATGACATAAAATGATCTAGCAAAATGGATGGACCGGGTGAATTTCTCACAAAGACTACGATTGACCCCACTTAGCTTTCCCTAGTAATAACTTGCGAAGGTTTTGGTATAAAATCAGCAGGAACAGGATTGCCTAGTTCCACACCTATATATATTTTTCATATTAATTTAAGTCATGAGCCCAAAAATAAGGCAGACCCAAAGCTTAAGTGGACAATGTGGAGATTGAACGCCTACCATTAAAAACTTCTTGGGGCCACCAAAGTTTTGGATCCAGCTGATATTCATGTTTTCCCTTCATCCTGATTTGTGTGACCGTATGAACAGGTTGGATGACTAAAAAAGATCATGGTGGTCTTAGGAAGGTTTCAATGGTAGGAGTCATTGTCCCCACAACTTTTTATGGTGTGGTCCATTTGAGCTTTGGGTTTGCCTATTTTTTGGCTCATGCCCTAAAATAATGTGGCAAAATGGATATATGATACATAGATCACGATGGGGCCTAAAGAACTTTGCTATGTCAACACAGTAGTTACACATTTAGAATAGAAAGCTTGAACATGGAACTATGAAAAGGGTAAAGTTATCATTTAGAAAAATATTTTAACTTGAAATCACTTGCTGCATTCCATGTTGAGAAAAGCTTAAAATTACTCCATTTCTTACTGAAAATTCAAATTGAGCACTTAAATTTTAAATTTTATCAAATCATCTGAATTAGGAAAAATCACTTTAAAAGGCCTATTTCAGTATTAAGTGCTGAAAAAATGTTTTAATAAACGACCGAAGTCTCACTTCCTTTGTGCCCAATAAGAAATTTCAGACACCATCATTCCATACATGAAAATCAGCATCAGCACAATAAATTACAGCTAGTTTGCATCACTAGAGTTAATTTTTGTACCCTGTAACCCTTCCTCCTCCTCCTCTTCTTCTTCTTCTTCTTTTTTCCTTTCACACTACTTTTCTTTTTTACTGCCTGTTTAGTTGCACTAAATATTGTAAATTTTCATGAGATCTTGCACAATCAAGAAATGTCATGATATTTGGTGCAACAAACGCACACTGAGTATTTGAGTTTTATCTAATTTCTCTATATATTTTTATTCTGCAAAAACCAAATTGCTTCTGAAGCTTTTAAAGAGAGACTTCAGTTGGGTACATCTTCCTTTCTTCTTCTTCCTTGCTCTTTTTCCTTTTCTTTTAACTAGATATGATTTGATATTGGATGGGGGTCAGATCTTCCCAAGCCATTTCTGATGTTCTGATGGGAAATAAGGTGTAGGACACCATGATGGTTAGGTAACCTAAAAGGACAGATCCAACCATCAGGTGGGCCACATCATTGAGAACAATGACAAAGCACCTAAAAACCATCCAAATCGTAAGTGGTTGCACCCCACCTGATGCTTGGATTGACATGATTTTTAGTGTCCTGTTATCACGGTCGGCACAACTTTAATTTGGATGGTTTGGATGCCAAATGGATATCATGTGGACCCCACTACTGGATCTTGGGGGCTTTTGTATGGTTGTAAAAGATCTCTAATATGGTAAGGCCAACCTAACGATATATATATATATATATATATATATATATATATATATATATATATATATATATATATATATATATATGGAAAAGGTACAATGCGCTCGAGCTGATTTTAACGCCCCATGAGGTCGAAGCTGTGTGGGCCCCACCGTGATGCGTTTTGAACATCTACCCCATCGTCGATGCACCATTCCATCGTGAGCCTAGGTCTCAAAAATCAAGTCAATCCGTGACTTGTGTGGGCCACACCACATACAGAAGTGGAGAGGGGCCGTCCACCATTAAAACATTCATAACCATTTTTGAGGGCCCACCGAGATGTAGTTTGCAAATCCAACCCATCCATTATGTGTGTCCCACTTGAATGAGGGTTCAGACCAAGTTTCAGGCGCATGCAAAACTCAATTGGGCCCCACCAAGTGCTTTTATATGTTTTAATGGTGTCTTCACATAATTTTAGATGGTATGGCCCACCTGAGTTCCGTATACGGCTGATTTTTGGGATATCCCATAATTTAAAGGGTACCCATCAAATGCACGGTGTTGATGGTCGAAACACATCACGGTGGGGCCCACACAGCTCGACCTCATGGGAGCTTATCGTCAGCTCAAGCGCATTGTACCTTTTCCCATATATATATATATGGTATTATGAGGTAGACCTCATGGGAACTTCCCATGAGGTTGTGCTGCGTGACCCTACCATGATGTTTGTCGAACATTAACACCTTGCATTTGATGGGTCTCCTTTAGGTTATGGTATATCTAAAAAATCGGTTGTATATGGAACTCAGGTGGGCCATACCATTTAAAACTATGTGAAGACATGCCTAAAACATATAAAAGCACTTGGTGGGCCCACCTGAGGTTTGGATGCAACTGAAAATTGGTTTGACCCCTCATCCAAGTAGGAAACACAATGAATGAACTGGCTCAGTGGGCCCAATAAATGATTATGAATGTTTTAATGGGAGGGTAACCCCTCTCAACTATTTGGAAACGGATTGGCTACTCCCTGTGCCACCGGCCAATGGTTGGTGGTTGGTGCCATGTGGGCCCCACCATGACGTATGTGTTTCATCCATGTCGTCCATCTATTTTTCTAGATCATTTTAGGGTATGAGACCAAAAATGAGGTATATCCCAATCTCAAGTGGACCACATTACAGGAAACAGTGTTGAAAGAGCGTCGACCATTAAAAACTTTCTGGGGGCCATAAAAGTTTTGGATCAAGCTGATCTTTGTTTTTTCCCTTCATCTAGGTCCGTATGACCTAATCAATAGATTGGATGTCAAATAAACAGTACAGTGGACCTTAGGAGGATTTTAATGGTAGATATCCAATCACTATTGTTTTCCTGTGGTGTGGTCCACCTGAGATTTATATCCCTCTAATTTTTGGGATCAAGCCATAAAATGATCTGTAAAAATGGATGAACGGCATGGATGAAGCACATACATAATGGTGGGGCCCACAATGCACCGACCACCAGCCACGGGGCTGGTGGCAAGGAGAGTAGCCAATCTGTTTCCAACTATTTTTTGTGGTGTGGCCCACCCAAGTCATGGATTGGCTTGATTTTTAAGCCCATAGCCTACCATGGAATGGTGCATCTGAGTGATGGGGTAGATGTTCGACAGACATCATGATGGGGCATACATAGGTCGACCTCATGGGAAGTTCCCATGAGGTCGACCGTACCATTCACACCCCCCGCCCACACACACACACACACACACACACACACACACACATATATATATATATATAAATAAAAGAGGAATGCCCAGTTGTGCACTAGTTCTCGTGAGAACTTTTTGAGAACTCATTTTCGGAGATATGATATTAGTTAAAAATCTGAACTGTTCATTTGATGCAGTACCCTATGAAACCCCTAAGGTCCAACTCTTACCCTAATCTAAAACTTTGGTAGACCATGACGAAAAAGAGGCAAATCAAGGGAGAAAACTATTTCCTTTTTCCATGGCCCCCCAAAGTTTTGAATCAAGGTAAAAGTTGGGCCTTGGGGGTTTCATGGGGTGCTGCATCAGGTGGACGGTTCAGATTTTGAGCTAATATTCTCGAAAATGAGTTCTCAAAAAGTTCTCACCGGAACTCGTGAGAACTGGTGTGCAGTTGAGCACTCCTCTCTCTCTCTCTCTCTCTCTCTCTATATCTCTCTCTCACACACACACACATATATATATATATATATATACACACACATTTTGGATGCACGTGCAATGTTGCTACCACAATTGAAGGGTGCCATGGCAACGTGTGATCCCTTGAAAGGGCATGCAGTTTGCATAGTAAGCCTAGCACCACACATATATGATCATTTGATGTGGTGGGATTTGATTGGACATGTGCCAGTCTTAGTGATGGAGCCTAGTTAAGCATGTACTCTACCTAATGACTTTTAAACATGCTTTACATAGCTTCATTTTTTATGGTGGCACATGACCTAATCAAATCCGGCACATCAGGTCATCACAAATGTCTACGGTGGCAAAGTCCCCATGTAATCCGTGTCTCTTGAAAGGATAAAGGTTTCCTTACCCAAGGATATCCCTAGTGACATGACGTGTCACAAAGTGTTGTGATTTATAAATGAGCCCAAGAATGATTGAAAGGAAAGCATTATTATGTGTAAAAGCTGCCAATTGGGTCTAGTAGAAACTGAACCACATGCCAAAATCCAAGATTGGGCAAAGCAAGGGTTTTTTATTTTTTTATCATCGCTGCTCTTGGTTTTGTATTGGATTTCTAGGGCTTCTTTTCTCTCCCTAGTTCCAATTTTATCAATATTCTCAACTTCTAGAGTTTTCTCCCTAAATCTTATCTTAGAGCTACAACTAGGATTTTTGTGCAATTTCAATTCATTTATCTTTGCCATTTCATCCATTTTTTCCATTTTCCTCTGAGAGTCATTTGGATGCCTATAAAGTTTTAAGTTGTAAATACTTTACACCTAAAAGGAGTTTCAGGTGTTAATTGTTTACATGCTATTTCTTTGACTTTTAAGTAATAATTTGTGTACATGAAAACTAATTATATATTTGGCTTTTAAGTGGTAAATGTACCATACACATCATGGTGTGCCCCACACATCATGATTATGTATCAACATGGCATTCTATTATATATAATGTCTTTTTAACTATAAAGACTTTATATGTAATCTGAAATTGCCAATTTTCAAATTATAGTTGAAAGGAATAATGTGTTTAAAGCATGTAAAACCCCTATAGGCAAATGTAGATATCCAAACAGCCTTTCCAATTAGATTAAACAACCTCTTTAAAATTGCAAGTGGAGATGAGGATTAGTGTTTTGATTTTGATTGTAGGAATCTCGAAATCGATCTCATTGAAGAAGATGCACAATTAGGTTTTGTTGGAAATCTTTAATTCTTCTTAGAGAAGAAACACGGAGGACTCGATCATAATCTATCAAGGAAGAAGAAAAGGGTGAGTTTGGTGGAAATTTTGTAAATTTTGCAGCACTTGATCTAGTTATTTCATGTTTTTATTCATTTTCTAGTTGAGATTAACTGTGGTTTTATATGCATTTGATTTTAAAATGTTGGATCTTTTTGTTTTTTGTTTAGGTCACGATATTAATTCGATGCAAATGTGTGCCTTTTTTTTTTCTTTGCTTTTTTTGTTGGCTTGTTAAGTAGTACACCCACTGTCAGTTCACACTTCAGTGTTAGCCACCCCCACGAAGGAATCGATACCAAGACCTCAGTGTTGAAACGAGGTATCTTTCACTCAGTCTACCACTTGAGCTATCGATCGATATGCAACTGTGTTGCCTTTTTCTATATAAAGAAGTCTAATCCTTTTTTGTTTAAATAAATAAATAAAAATAAGATAATGTGCTGCTTCTTAACTTTTCTTGTCATTTTCTTCTTTATTCTACTTTGTTTATTGCTCTCTTTGTTTCAATTTGATGTGGATAATTTTTTAGTAACTTTTGATATTCTTTAATGCTGTTTGATTAGAGTAGTTTGTAATTGTACTTATTAGATCTTGGCTAGTTGTCATTAATGCTAATTTATGAATAAGGTACATCATGGATAACAACTTAGCTAATCATGTGAAGTAAATAAATTGCATATATAATCAAGCAAGATGTTTGATTCTAAAATCCAACACATCAAAAATCTAGGAAGGCTCTTCTACAAATGCTCCATAAAGATGCTATCATTGATGCCTTTAGAACTACACTAATATGAAAATAATTATAGTGCTTTTATGCTATCTATTCAATGTATTGTTTAATATCATCATACAGCTTTAAAATTTAGTAGCATTTTCATTGGTGTGAAATTTATGAGCCAGACCAATTCAATGATCATAACCATCTGATTGATGGCCTCTAATATGGGCAGCCAAGATCATTTGTATAAAAGTTAAGTCTAACCAACAATCAAATCCATCTATTTGATAGTCCTATCATAAATAACTTATGATTTTAAAGAATCATAAGTGATAATGAGGTAGATCAAAAACACATAAAAACCATACCACACAAAACAATGGGGATCGAATGGCTGAGGGTGACAGAAGTTTTGTATCGGGATGATATTTGCGCCCGCAGTTTATCTGAGTGATAATTATAACCCTATGAACAGTTTGAATGGCATATAAAAATCATGGTCAGCTCTGGAAAGGTTTCAACAGTGGACGATTTCACTCCCACTGTTTCATTTTGTGTGGCTCACCTGAGTTTTAGAATCCTGATCTATATTGGTCTTTCAAAACAGATGAACCGATTGGATTTGTCATGGACATCTCTATGAGCCCCACACAATATCCGGTCACAGGAAATCCACTTCCTGTAAACAGTAGATCTCCTTGCGTCATGTACGGCCAACTACCCTTAGTAAGTGTATTTCTTCTGTCCATGAAAAAGAAAAAAAAAAATTCCCTAATTCTAAATATAACAGGAAAAAAGAGAAGCAATTGACTCTAAGGAACAAGTATGGATATAGATTTAACCATTCTAAATATTCTCCATAATTATAAATTAAAAAAATATTATAATTATTAAATTCTCAATCGACTTGGGTCGACTCACCAAGTTGACCCGCGCAAATTAATGTTGAGTCTAGTCGAGTTTTTGCATTTTAAAGACTATTATCAGTACAAATTTTCATGAAATGTAAGTGTAATCAAACATGCCTTAACTTATTTATATTTTTAGTTCAATCATTTTTAATTTAACATTTCTAAGTTGCTATTGTAGGAGTCACTATGGAATTCCTCCAGGAGATTGCCAAGAATGCATGGGTTCAATACGACTACTCTAGAAGGCTTGAAGAGAGTCTTGATATTCTGAAAACTGAAATGCAAGAGTTGAGCAGCCGGAAGGCCGATGTAAAGAACGAACTGAACACGGCGAAGGTAATGCATGGAAAGAAGCCAAAGCAAGAGGTGCGTTTGTGGCTGGAAAATGTGCAAAAGACTACAAGTGAAGTGACTAAGATAGAAGAGGTTTATGGAGAAGTAGGGAGAGATTTCTCACTCCAACGTGTTGCATTGGGAAAGCGTGTCTTAAAGAAGATTGAAGAGGTGGTGAAGCTTAAGGAGAAAGGTCGATTTTCAGAAGGGTTACTTGCTGATCTATTACCTGAAAGTGGAAGTATGCCCACAACGAAACTGGTGGGTAGAACAACAGCGGAAAGAAATTTGGAACAGATTTGGGAGACGTTGATGGATCGGGAGGTCAGAACTATAGGTGTGTATGGCATGGGGGGAGTGGGCAAAACGACCATCATGACCCACATCTTTAATAAAATACAGAGCTCTGGAATATTGGGCACTGCCATTTGGGTGACAGTATCTAATGATTTTAGTATTCAGAGACTACAAAATGGTATTGCACAGGTAATAGAATTGGAGCTTTCTGCTGAAGAGGATGAAATGAGAAGGGCAATGAAATTGTTTGAGGCTTTGAAACGTACGGGGAAGTTTGTTATCATCTTAGATGATATGTGGAAATCATTTCCATTGGAAAAGGTAGGGATTCCTGAGGGCAATGCATACAAGATAGTGTTGACTACTCGATCAAAAAATGTGTGTCGAGGCATGAAGTGCCAAAAAAAGTTTGAAGTGGAGGTTCTTTCGAGGGAAGAAGCGTGGGAATTGTTTAAGGAAAGGCTTGGGGCTGATGTGGTGCTTTCTGCGGAAGTAGAACAGATTGCGAAGCTTGTGACTGAAGAATGTGGTGGTTTGCCGCTTGGAATTATCACAGTAGCAAGTGCAATGAGAGAAAAGGATGATGTTAGAGAATGGAGAAATGCATTAGAAGAGTTAAAATGCTCAACGATGGAGATCGAAGGCATGGATGATCAAGTTTTTCCAATTTTGAAATTTAGTTACGATCGACTAAAATCTGACAGGATTCGATCTTGCTTCTTGTATTGTGCTCTGTTTCCAGAGGACTATGCATTCCGTGATAAAGAACTGGTGAAGTATTGGATAGCAGAAGGATTGATAGATGATATGGGAGACTGGGAAAAGGAACAAGACAAAAGCCACACGGTATTGAATGGACTGATAGATGTATGTATGTTGGCAAGGAAGGCTCATCTTCATGTAGTAATGCATGATTTAATAAGAGATCTGGCGATCGGAATTACAAGGAAGAGGCCTCTGTTTGTTGTCAGAGCTGGGATGGAGATAAGGGGATCAATTGGTGTACAAGAATTTACTGAAGAGGTTGAAAAAATTTCATTAATGAGAAATCAAATTGAAATGCTTTCAGGTGAACCTAACTGCCCAAAACTCTCCACATTGTTGTTGCGAGAGAACCCTCTCTCAGGCAACATTCCTCATGAGTTCTTCAATCGCATGAACAGCCTCAGAGTTCTCGACCTCTCTACGACTCGTATTGAGTATTTGCCAGAATCAGTTTCCAACTTAGAGAACCTGTGTATGCTCTTATTAAGTAGGTGTGAGAGGTTAAGGGAGGTACCGTCCTTAGCAAAGCTGAAGCGTCTAATGTTTTTGAACCTAAATCAGACTGGCATCAAAGAAGTGCCACATGGGATCGAATGTTTGGTTAACCTCAAAGAGCTTTATGTTTCATCTGTTGAAGGGACAAATAAGATAAATGCTGGTGGTAGCAATTCCTTAATGCTTCCTGATAGTATTGTCGAGTTGAATATGGAGAGATGCGAGCTGTCAAGCTTACACTGCCTATCTCGCTTGCAACACTTACAGTCATGTGATATCTGGTGGTGTAGCATGAAGTGGTTGTTGCCGATAGGAGACAACAGCACCATAATTCCGTCTTTACCCTCAGTACAGTTTCTGTTTCTAATAGATCTTCCGAATTTAAGGGGTCTGTATGAGGGAGTCTTGCTGCGTGGCTCATTTGCATGCCTCAGAAACCTGGTTGTCTCTGGATGTCAAGTATTGGAGAATGTCATGTCACTTGAATTGTTTCAACACCTCCAATGCCTCCAATACATCCGTATTATAGAATGCAGTGAGATGGAGGAGGTGATAAAAGGAGGAGAAGAAGGTGATAACAACAACAATAACAATACCATCATCCTACTCCCTAACTTGAATTCTTTCTATTTGGATAATTTAGGGAAATTGAAAAGCATTTGTAAGCGGGTAATCATTTGCCCTTCCCTGACTGAGATTTATATAACTGATTGTCCTCTCCTGAAGAAGATCCCTCTTTCTATGGGCAACTCAACATCTGTTGTGAGAGGAAGCATTCAAGGAAGCAAAGAGTGGTGGGATGCATTGGAGTGGGACGATCCCAACACCAAAACACTCCTCCGACCTCATTTTCATGAACAAACAGGTGAAGTAGAAGGACGTGGAATGAAAAGAAAAGCAGAACAAGAAGAGATTGCATCGACGTCACAGCACCAATAATATTCCAGTTTGGCTTTCTATGCTTTTTTATTTGGTCATTTATTTCTTCTTTTTTATTTCAAATGTAATGTTATTGAGAATGGCTCATCTTCCTCTGTTTCTCTATTAGTGATGTCAACGGAACTTTACCACACAAGCCTCCCTAATAGGAAATCACAGCACACGTGTCAATATAGCACACGTTTATGAAAGTCTAACACACGGATCTTCTATAACACCTGTTTTATAGAGAGCGTGATACCGGATTGCGTATTGAGTAAGCTGTGGGGCCAACACCTAACTTATATGTCTTATCCACACCGTCCATCCGTTTTTCCAAATCATGTTAGTGATTAAGAGTCCAAAATTGAAATATATCTAAAGCTCAAGTGGACCACACTACAGGAAACACTGGGGATAATGGCGTCCACTCAATACAGAGTCCGTGTCCACGTGGAACAACCAAGCTGGATTGCACCCACCATGCTGCACATGTAAAATCCACTCCATCCATCCATCCATCAGTTGCACATTCTAATGTTAGGCCATGGGACCAAAAATCAGCTCCAGTCAATAGGATATGTTGGGCATCTGTTGGTAAACCTGTCAAATGCTTTATGAAATAGGCTGAGCATTATTAATGCTAAACAGAGCAGTTTTGAGTGTAAAATGAACTTATGCATACAAATCATACAAATCATTAACTTTTGTTTTTTACCTTTTGAACGGCTAAGATTGGACTGCACTATGAGTAGCCGTTTGGAGGAGTGATTACAACTAACCAAGCAGGGGGAATGCGCATCAGATCCACCCTGTCCATCAGGTGTGCTGCTGCTACCTTTTCATTATGGTTCCTAAATTCATTTCAATCAGAGACTTAAATGGACCACACCGTAAGGAAACAGTGTAAAATCATGCCTAAAACTGTAAATTTCACGTCGCGTGGCCCAGACCACCCTTGAAGTGTCCTGATTTTCGAGTGTGGTGTGTCAGATGAGGTGTAAGATAAGTGATTGGATGGCATATACACACCATGGTGGACCCTGCACACAATTTGAAGAGTTTTAATTAAGATTCCCAGCTCAACTGTTATACGTGCCCACGTGAGCGTTGAATCGACCTATTTTTTTGGCCTTGGTCCACAACTAGAGTGTTCATCTGATGGACGGCGTGGATCTCGTCTACGTGAAGTCATGTCAGTATCCATGTCAGCGAACAGTGACGCCCCTCATGACCACGCAATAGTTTCTGTACGTCATTTAACGTTAACATTTTTATTTTCTTAAAAACCGGCCATTATTCACGTCAATATTATACGATAGAAACGTACCTATGGTAATAAGATAGACTCCATCCTTTCATCTTCATTTATCTGGATAAAGTTGAATCTGAACCGTAATTATAATGGACCCAACCATTTATTATCATAAATATTCATTTATGACTGTTAATTAGTAAGCACAAGGAAAAAGAAAGATTTTGTGCTTGAAATTTGGAGAGCACGATTATAAAAAATGTGGAAAAAGTATCATATTACTGTATTTTATGAACCACACGATATATAGGATGTTGGTCGTACTAGTTGGACGGTTTTGATGCTCTATATACGTCTCTATTCAACGTGGATGGTGAAAAGTGGCTCTATCATTAGGATAGAGGCGGTTCCACCGTATATCATTTCTCTTTATTTTCTTTGCCTTCCGAATGAAGTCACGGAATCTCGCGAGCGGCCGATCAGGTAGAGAAAATGTTATTTTATCGCTGGAGTGTACTTTGAAGTTGCACTCGTGTTACTGTGGGACACGGACCACACGTACGAAAGATCAGACCCGTTCTCCAGGTGGTCCTCACTGTGTGAATTCTACACATGTAAAGGTGGGAAAATATTACCATCAGGTGGGCCATATCAGTGCCTAGTACTAGAACCATTGGTCTTTTAACCGTTCATTTGTTTTGTACGAAAATGAATTGAGTATAAGATGATTCATTTTCGTACAAAATAAATGAACGGTTAAAAGACATTGACCGATAGTTGCATAAGCCTGATTTTCCAGGCATGGGGATGTGATCACCTAAAAAGCGATTCTGATTTCACGCAAGCTTTTGTGCGCGTCTACTTGAGGGCTGGGCGAGATTCTGTCAGATTGGAATAACAGAGTTCCGTCGGAAGCAGATTGGCTGGTGTAACTTACGCCAGCTTTATTACTGCTGTGGCCATTATTGACCTCAGCAAGTTCTGTGAGTCTGATAACGAGGTATGAGGTATGTGTTATATCCAAATCGTACATTCATTTGACGAGCTTGACGAGCTTGTATTAGGGCTTGAGACGAGAATAAGATAGATCTGACTCTCAAGTGGATCACACCGAAGAAATCAGTAGAAGATGGAAGGTCTATCATTGAAACCTTTTTTGGAGTCAGAAGTTTTGGATCAATATAGAATTTGTTTTTTCACTTTGTTTAGGAATTTTTGACCTTATAAATCAATTGGATGTAAAATAAATTTTACGGTGGGCCGTACAAATTGTTTAACGGTGAAAATCATTATCTCCACTGCTTTTTATGGTGTGGTCCAAATAATTTTTGGATATGATTATTTTTCGGATAATGCTCTAAAATAAACTCTAAAAATAGATGAACAGTATAGATATAATAAATATATCACTATGGGGCCATGTAACTTTGATCTCCTTTGAACCGTTCCAACTCGGAGCTCAGTGCTCATCTTTACACATACCTACAGCAGCTATATTGCTGGTGTGAGGTACACCAGCCAATCTGCTTCCAGTTTAGTCCGCCTCTGACTCTGGCCCACCTTGATATTTGTAGATATGCACTGTCCATACGTTTTCCCAAAAATTAAATAGATCCAAATATTAGGTGGACCACGCCACTGGAAACAGTGATGACTGACAATTAAAAATTTCCCGAGCGCCACAAGAAATTTGTATCAAGATGATATTTGTCTTTTCGCTCGTTCAGATATTTTTTACATTATCAACTAGTTGGATGGTAAATCAAGATTTCGGTGGGCCCTAGGAATTCTTTAACGGTGGGCGTTCAATCACCACTGTTTCCAGTGGTGTGGTCCACCTGAGATTTGATCTGCTTTGTTTCTTTTTTCTTTTTTCTTTTTTTTTTTTTTTTTTCTATCTAGTAACCTAAAAAGGAGCTGGAATGAACGGACGGCATGGATATTCAGTAAATATATCAAGATGGCCCCTGGACCCAGCAAGTGCAATTGCTATTTTATCCCAATTTCTTTCATGTAATCCCAGCCTACAAAGACTCCATGTAGCCGAAATCCCTGTGGGGCCTACCACTATGAACGTGTGGCATCCAGTCGGTCCATCAGTGTCGCTAGCTTATCTTATGACTTAACAAGCAAGATCCAAGGGAGCGTTTGGCGCATGGTATTAGCTGGGCTTAGGTGGGATGGAATTTGGTCTGTGCCAATTCCACTCCATGTTTGGGAAGAATGTAAAAACTTAGTAGTTTAGATGGAATTGCATTGGGTCCGTGCCAATTTCACTCAATGTTAGAAGGTTGTGTACGTCCCACCATGATGTGTGATCTATATTCACACCGTCCCCCCATTTTTTTAGATCATTTTAAAGCATGGACCAAAAAATCAGGCAGATCTAAAGCTCAAGTGGACCGCACCATAGAAAGCAACAGGGATTGAATACTTACTGTTGAAAACTTCTTTGAGGCCACAAAAGTTTTGGATCCGCCTCATTTTTAGGCCCATGCCATAAAATGAGATTACAAAACAAATGAGCAATTTATATATAACACAGGTGTGTTATTCTCAATAGTTTCAAGTGATGGTGGGTATATCCATTCAATGTACCACCGTATTACAAACAAAGCATCGAATTAATCTTATCCCATCATAACAGGGAACAATAGCTGCCATGGGTAATAATTATGTTTTTTTTAATACAATCCCACCTAATCCTTCCCAATGTCATGCCCTAGACACCCCCAAAACTCAAGTGGACCAGTACACATAAAATTCCAGTGGAATTGAATGGTACTGAATTGTATTAGATGGGATTAACATTATTATTATACAATGATTGTATATATGTTTGGAAATGCCATGGTATTGCAGCCATCAGATTTTTATATGGATAGACATTAGATTAAGAAAAATCATGTTTGGTGGACCATGGAATTATAATCAACAGACCAAATTCATAACGGATGTCGTTCACTTGTACACATATATAACTAAAATGTCACGTGTAAATGGTGCACATGAATGGACAGCATGGATAAACACATTCATCAATGTGGGGCCCACATGTGTAGTGGATTTCAAAATCTAGGAAATTTATGCATGAGACTAAATGCAATTCCATTCCACCCAATCCCAACCTTCCCATCCTCTCCAAATGCTGCATGGAATTGCATAGGACCAAATGCAATTATATCCCACTTAATCCCATCTAATACCTGGCGCATGGTATTGGGAAGGATTAGGTGGGATGAGATTCAAAAAGTGTAATTATTATGAATGCAAGCGATTGTTATATCCAAACCATTAAACTGTTTTGTAACCTCATTTTATGGCATGAACCTAAAAATGAGGCAGATCCAAAACTAGTTATGTGGCCCCAATGAAGTTTTCAATGGTAGGTATTCAATCCCTGTTGCTTGCTGTGATGGGGTCCACTTGAGCTTTAAATCTACTTGATTTTTTGGCCCATGCTCTAAAATAATTTCAAAAAATGAGTGTACGGTGTGGATATAGCCCACACATCATGGTGGGACCTACACAACTTGCTAACATTGAGTGGAATTGGCACCAGACGAAATGCAATTCCATCCAAGCTTTTCCATTCTTCACAAACATTGAGGGGAATTGGCATGGGACCAAATGCAATTCCATCCCACCTAATCCCGTTTAACACCATGCGCCAATCGCCCCCTAGGAGATTGAATGGTCCACCATGGAAACCTTCATGGTAAGGTGATAGAAGTTTCAGATTAGGCTGATATTTGTTTTCCACATCCATCTTAGTAGGACTATTCCCATTAACAGTTTAGATGGCACTTAATCAACAAAGTGGATCTCAAAAAGGTCTTAATGGTGGGTATTTACAGCTCAATGTTTCATGTATTATGGACATTCGAGTTTGGGATCCACTCAATTTTTTGGGCGCAGCTTGGGTTGATCCAAGGTGGGTAGATACCTAACTGTGGGTCCCATTGTATTATATGTTCTTTAAATTCATACCTTTCACGTGTTCATTTTAGTGCATGATCTCTAACATGAAGCAGATCTAAGTCTAATGTGGACAATCTGATATATATATAAGTTTTTCCATCTATGTCTATATAACCTTATCAACAGATTTAGATAGCAAATAAGCACTACCTGTTGGCGAAACCGATCGACACCAGGGTCATGGACACAGTTTGGCTAGTGATGTTACCACTAGGCCAGTGGTGGGTGCTACGAGGTTCCCACTATGATGTAGATATATTTCATCCTTGACGTCCATCTATTTTTTCAGATTATTTTATGGCTTGATCTAATAAATGAGGTAGATTTAAACCTCTAGTGGACCATACCACGGAAAAGTAATTGTGATTGAACACCTATCATTAAAAACCCTGTTAAGGGTTACCATAATATTTATTTGACATCCAACCTATTGATTAGGTAATAGTCATACCATTTGAATGAAGGGAAAAAATGAATATCAATTTCATCCCAAAGTTCCGTGGCTCTCATTAAGTTTTTAACTGTGAACGGTCAATCTATACTTTTCCTGTGATGTGGTCTAATTCAGATTTGGATCCACTTCATTTTTAGTATCAAACTATAAAATGCTCTAGAAAAATGGATAAATGGAGCGGATGAAATGGGCCAACAGAAACCAAGTCCTAGCCATTGGTTATTGGCAGCACCAGTCAATCTGTCTCTATGTCTTAATATAAGCTGATGAAACTGATGGACGGTGTGATGTGCAACGCCAACACGGTGGGGCCGACCGACTTTCGGCTCATAGGGACTCTATGTAGGTGGGGTCACACAAAAGGAATGCAGGTTGCATCCGACCCCATGATGTAGGGTCTTATCTACCCTGTTCATCCATTTTTTGTATCATTTTAACGGGATAGACGAAAAATGAGTCATCCAAGGCTTGAGCGGTCCACACCACACGAAGCAGTTGTAATAACGATTCTCACCGTTGAAACCTTTCTAATGCCCACCTTGATGTCTATTTTCCATCTAACCTATTTATAAAGTTACTTAGACATGCATGCAGCTAAAACACAAATATCAGCTCCATCCAAAATTTCTATAGCCTGCAGGAAGTTTTCAACGGTAAGATTTCAATCCTTATTATATAGTCCACTCTATCCTTGGATTTGCCTTATTTCTAAACTTGTATGCTAAAATGATACTAAAAAATAAATGAACGGTGTGGATAAGATCCTTAAATCACAGCGGCCACTCAAAGCTCCTGCCCGTTCTCAGCTGGAGATGGGCAGGGATAGGACGCAATCCGCGTGACACGAAAGTCGCCACCTGGAAGGATAGAAATTTGTGATGGTTAACTCTTCCACTATACACTTATGAAAGTTTTAACAAATCCAGACCGCCCAAATGTCGGTTTTAAAAGTAAATGTGACACTTCACGTACACTTGGGGAAGTTTTAGGAAATCCAGACCGCCCAAATGTCCTTTTTTAAACTTAATGTGATTCTTCCACTGTACACTTGGAGGAGTTTTATGAAATCCAGACTGCCCAAATGTCGATTTTAAAAGTTAAGGTGACTCTTCCACCGTAGATTTGCGGAAGTTTTACGAAATCAAGACTACCCGAAGTCGGACCCATTTTTAGAATGGACCAAAACCCATAAATTACTATGATAAGATGATAATTACCATTGATTTTTCTCTTGGAGTGGGGATAACTCGCTGATTAACTCCCATCAATTGGATAGTTATGACTTCTTAGTCAGATTGATTTTGAAATGTTTCCTATGAAAATTTCCCACAATATAGAAGGGCTGGATATCTCTACGTACGTGCCACGTGTGAGGATCGGATTAGTCAGTACCATTTTAAATGGTGGTAAACTATCATAGGATCCAGTCGACTCGGTTAGTCCACTCTACACAGATGCGAGAGAGAGAGAGAGAGAGAGAGAGAGATTTGAAAATGGAGAGGAGAAGAGAAGGAGAAGTTGGTTTTTGCAGTGAATGGAGAGAGACTGGAGCTGTCGAGGATTGAAGATTCATCGATTACACTTCTTGAATTCCTAAGGACTAAAACCCATTTCACAGGAGCTAAAACCCATTACACAGGAGCTAAGCTTGGGTGTGGAGAAGGTTAGCTTCTTCTTCTTCTTCGTCTTCTTTCTTTTTTTGACGCTGTTTTAGTTTTAGTTTTTTTTTTTTTTTCTCTTGTATGAATGATTTTCATGGTGATGTTATTGTGTTCTGTTTTGTTCTTTGTTTTTTTTTTTTTTTTTTTTAGGGAATTTTGAATTTTGATTAGTTTGGGATAGTGGGTTATGTAGGGAAGTGGAGATTTTTTTAATTTTTTTCATGCAGTTATGGAATATTTGGGAGATAGGTTTTTGAATTTTGGAATTTTGTATTATACTGTGTTCTGTTCTGTGGTTTATATATATATATATATATATATATATATATATATATATATATATATATATATATATATATATATTTGGAGTTGTGGTTTTTCCAAGGTGGTAGAGTGTATCTTTTTTACTAGTATTTTTGTTCTTACGCATGCAAGGCTTTTGAGATTCTGATTTTTATTATATTGTCTTCTGTTCTTTCTATATTTGGTCTATTTATATTTATATTTTAGTACATTTTTTCTCCTTTATATTCCTGTACCTTTTATTATTCCAATGCATTTATATTCTGGTACTTTTTAATCGATATAATGATTATTTCACTGCCTTCCGGTTGGGTGGGTATGTGCGCAAATGGGTGGGCCCACCGTAATGTGATGGTTTTTTTTTTTTTTTTGACCCATCCTTTCGCAACTAGGATGCGGAAAGGAGTTTCCTAAAACTATAAAAAAGGGTCTCTAGGGTTTTTCTAGGGATGTTGTGTTGATGAGAAAAACACAAGAGGGCTATCAAAGGTGAGAGAGAGGGGGAGAAAAAGAGAGAGGAAGCTTGTAGAAGGGAGGTTATGCTTATGGAGGTGATCTACGGTGCAGTCTATATCTCTCTGGTTTTCTTTTTTCTTTCATTGTTCATCCACTCCTGCGTGAGTGAAGAAGGTTGTAAACGTTTTACTTCATAAAAGAAAAGTATCCCATATAGAATGTTGGTCCCATAAAAAAAAAAGATAAGAAAATTTGGAGAGCACGATTATATAGAATGTTGGTCTTACTAGTTGGTCAGTTTTGATGCTCTATATACGTCTCTATTCAACGTGGATGGTGGAAAGGGCCTCTATCATTAGGATAGAGGCAGTTCCACTGTATATCATTTCTCGTTATTTTCTTTACCTTGGAAATGAACTGAGTTTTTTCCATTATAAGTCTTATTATACGCCTTTGATAGTGTTGCTTTACTATGACAGTAAATAGAAACTGATAGTAAAGGTCTTACCAATAATGGTATTTCTAATAATATGTTTCTTAACTATTTTCCTTCTTTGCTACTAGCTGCCAAAGCTATGAATTCATATTCCATGGTAGAGTGAGTTATGCAAGTTTACTTCTTAGATCCCCAAGAAATAACAGCTCCTCCAAATATAAAAATTCATCCACTAGTAAACTTGGATTCATTATAATCAGTGACCCAACTGCATCATTATACCCTTCAAGTACACTAGGATAACCAGAAAAATGTAAACCATAATTAATAGTTTTTCTCAAGTATCTGAGTACTCTAGAAACATCATTCCAATGATCAAAACTTGGATTATTTGTAAACCTACTCAATTTACTTACTACAAAAGCAATATCAGGTCGAGTAGAAATCATAGCATAAATAAGACTGTCAATCACCTTGGAATACTCTAACTAAGATACACTACAACATTTATTTTTAATTAACTTGATATTAGAATAAAAAAGAATAGAAACTGGGTTCTTATCATAGTGATCAAACTTTTCGAGTATCTTTTCAATATAATGTGATTGAAATAGAGTTATACCATCATTGTTTCTTAATAGCTTGATACCTAAAATCAAATTAGCTTCACCCATATCTTTCATGTCAAAACTATATGATAAGAATCTTTTAGTGTTATTTATAACTTCTAAACATATACCAAATATTAGCATATCATCTACATAGAGACATATAATTACTCCTTTATTATCAGAGAATTTTGAATATACATATTTATCAGATTCATTAATCTTAAAACCATATGAGGTGATTACTTTATCAAATTTTTTATGTCATTGCTTAGGTGCTTGTTTAAGTCCATATAGCGACTTGATCAATTTATACACTTTATTTTCCTGTTCTGTAACTATAAAACCTTTTGGTTGCTCCATATAAACCTCTTCATCGATATCACCATTTAGAAAAGCTGTTTTTACATGCATGTGATGAATTTCTAACTTATGAATGGATGCTAGAGCAACTAAAACTCGGATAGTTGATATCTTTGCTACTAGAACATAAGTATCAAAAAAATCAATACCTTTTTTTGTATAAATCTTCTAGCCACTAATCTGGCCTTAAACCTTTTTGTAGTTTCATCTAGTCTTAATTTTCTTTTGAAAATCCATTTACAACTTATTGGTTTTGATCCTGAGGGCAGATCCACAAGTTTCTATGTTCCATTTTGCAATATAGAATTTATCTCATCGTTTATAACTTCCTTCCAAAAGGAAACTTCTTGAGATCTAAGGGCATCATCTATTATTACTAGATCATTTTGTATGTACAAACCAACATAATTTTCTTTGTTATATTATCTTTATCTCCTTCTATTAGCCAAAGGTAGAAATCGGATCCAAAAGATGTACCTTTTCTGATCATCTTGGTTCTATGTCCACTTTATCGAGACTTTTGATATCTTGATCAGGTATCTGAGAATTACCGCTTGTATTAGGGTCTTGAGATCTTATCTCTTTTCTAGTTATAGAAGAGAATGAGTTTTCATAAAACTCAGCACCTTTATATTCTATTGTGGTGTTTACCAGGATCGCATGATTAGATTTTACAACTAAAAACCTATAAGCCTTGCTATTTTGTACATATCCTATGAAAATACACTCAAGAGATCTCAACCCTATCTTGGGCCTTTTAGGATCAGTAAGCCTAACTAAGGCTCTACAACCCCATACCTTGAAGCATGAGATGTCAGGAATCCTATTATTCCATAGTTCATATGGAGTCTTACAAGTCTTAGAGTGAGGTATCCTATTAAAGATATGACAGGCAGTCAATAAGGCTTCTCCCCAAAATCCTGAACTTAAACGCACATTATCGAGTATAGAATTTTCCATGTCTATGAGAGATCTGTTTTTTGGTTCTGCTATCCCATTTTGTTGGGGTGAATAGAGAGCTATAATTTGGTGAATTATAGCATGAGTTTTGCAAAACTCCAAAAATTCTAAGGATAAATATTTTCCTCCTCTGTCCGACCTTAGAATTTTAATCTTTTGGTCTAATTGGTTCTTAACTTTTGTCTTGTATATCTTGAATTTTTGTAGTGCCTCATCTTTATTCTTCAATAGGTATCTTAAGGTATAATGGGAGAAATCATCTATAAAGGTTATAATCAAGTACCTCTTTCCCCCTCTTCTTATTAAACCACTCATTTCACATATGTCACTATGAACTAGGTCTAGGAGTTATGATTCTCTTTCTACCATTGGAAACGGTATTCTAGTTATTTTGGATTGTACACAAATACTACATTTGTCATTAGGTTTTATATACTTGGGAATTAAATTAAAATTAAACATATTATTCATTTTATGATAACTAATATGTCCTAATCTAGCATGTCAAACATCATGTGAATCAAGCATATAAACGGAAGAAGAATTTTCATTTATAAGGTTCAATTTGAACATTCCATTAGATACATAGCCCTTCCCTACATATACCCCATTTTTAGACACAATCAATTTATCGGATTCAAATAGGAGTCTGAATCCAAACTTAGTCAGTAGACTAGTTGATATAAGATTTATTCTAATATCCGGTACATGTAGAACATCGTTCAGAGTAAGGACTTTTTCGAAAGTTAGATTAAGACGTACCTTCCCTTTTCCTACAACGTTGCATGTGGAGGCATTCCCCATATATAATTCTTGATTAACCTCCATTAATTCATAGGAATTAAACATGTTATAATTTCTACAAACATGTCTGGTAGCACCAGAATCTACCCACCATTCAACATCCTCATTTACTAAAGACGACAACTACCAGATTCATGTCTTCCGTCATATTGACTTGTCGTTTCTTTTCTTGCAATTTCTTTTTGTATTTTCGGCAGTCTTTCTTAAATTGACCACGGATTTTGTAAAAGAAACATGGACCTTGCTTGGATGTGTTCTTTTTTAACCATTGGATATTAGGTTTGAGCCTATCATCTTTCTTGAAAGGTGGCTTCTCTAATTCTCGATTCACACTATTCTCGACTATATTAGTGTTACTTAAGGCATCTTGTTGTCCTTCATTTTTGTCACGAAGACTACATTCTTCTTCTATTCGAATAAACATTAGAAAGTCCTCCAAGGACATTTTCTTTTTTTTTTTTTTTTCTTTTTTCTGTTTCAATGATTTTCTAATATCCTTCCATTTAGGTGGAAGTTTAGTAATAATTATGGATACTTTGAAAGATTCATTGAGATTAGTGTCATCGGCAATAATTTGTTGGATGATGACCTGTAACTTATATACTTGATCAAAGACAGGTTTTTCATCCAACATTTTGAATTCTAAAAATTAACTTATAAAGAATTTTTTGTTGCCTTCATTCTCTAATGTGTATTTGGTGAGTAGCGCCTACCACAAATTCTTAGTAGTCTTCTTTTGACGGTAAACAGCGTATAACGAATTAGAAAGAGCGTTTAAGATATGACCTTTACATAGGTAGTTGTTACGCTCATAACTTTGTCTCTTTTGAATTTGTTCTAACATATTATTATTAGATGGTGGTGAATGAGGATCTTGAGTGAGCACGTGATCCAACTTAAGTGATGTGAGGAAGAGATGGACCCTTGATTGCCATCGAAGAAAATTTGAGCCGTCGAATGGCGTAATTCGAACAAAGTTAGGATGACCCATAGAAGAGGCCATAATATCGTCTTAAAATTGTTATTATTGAAGACGGAAAATAAAAAATGAATCACTTAAATATAAGCTTAAGGCACGTTACGATGTCGCTATCTTTAAGGCGATATTCGCACCTTACTGGTGATTAAACCAATTTGCAATAGGGTTACAGCAAATCCGCCTCCAGGATACAATAAGCCTCTTCTCCAAGACTGGAGAAATGTGGTTTCGGCCTGCAAAACGGAAAAACCGCACCACGAACACACTTTTACAGCGTACAACCTTGACTTCTGTGTTGTTATAATTTATCTCCTGAAAATTATTTATAATTTACCTCCTGAAAACTATTTTCAGTTTAACGCCTGAAAACTGTATCTTTCCAAAAACCTTCTAAAAACAAAAATGGTGAAGAAGAAGATAGAAAGGAGATTGTTGGAATTGTGAATTCGGATTGACCTAAATATGAGTTTATATAGAATGACAAGAGATGCTTAAGACCCTTTTCATGAAAAGATATCTTCTTCCATAGTGTCTTTTCATCAATGGTGGTGTCTTTCCAATAATGATATCCCTCCATTTCAAATTCAAAATATGCTCCCTTTATCAAGAGGCATCACCATTCACATCAACAATCACCAAAGCCACAACCATCCTTTTTCCAGAAAAATTATTTTCTTCTTATTTTGAAAAAACCCAACATATTTTAATTTTCTAGTAATGAGCCACTTCCGTGAAACATCTGAGCAGTGAATATGATGGCCATAAGCTAAAGATAGCCTTGAGCAAAAGTTGGAACAACCCATTGAGTGAGCCACATACATTAAGCTAGACCATTTATCAATTTTCTATTGATTTTAAGTGTGCTGCCCGCCTGATAAAAATGGGCTATTTTGTTTTTTACGCATGGTCGCTTTTATTATGTGTGCCACCTTTTAAACAGCTAAGATTGAACTGTACTACGAGTAGCTGTTCTGAGTAGTGATTACAACTAACCAAGCAGGGGGAATGCGCATCAGATCCACCCCGTCCATCGAGTGTGTTGCTGCCTTTTCATTATGGGTTCCCAAATTCATTTCAATCGGATACTTAAGTGGGCCACACCGTAAGGAAACAGTGTAAAATCATGCCTAAAACTGTAAATTTCATGTGGTGTGGCCCGCACCACTATTGAAGTGTCCTGATTTTCAAGAGTGTGGTGTGTCAGATGACATGTCAGATAAGTGATACAGACCATGGTAGACCCTGCACACAATTTGAACAGTTTTAATTAAGATTCCCAGCTCAACTATTATACATGCCCACGTGAGCGTTGAATCGGCCTATTCTTTTGGCCTTGGTCCACAACCAGAGTGTTCATCTGATGGACGGCGTGGATCTCGTTCACGTGAAGTCATGTATCCACGCCAGCAAACAGCGACGCCCCTCATGACCACGTGAAGTCATGTATCCGTACGTCATTTAATGTTAACATTTTTATTTTCTTAAACACCGGCTATCATTTACGTCAATAAAATATGATACAAACGCATTTATGGTGATAAGATAGGCTCCAAACTTTCATCTTCCATTTATCTGGATAAAGTTGAATCTGGACCATAATTATAATAGACCCAACCATGTATTATCATAAATATTCATTCATGACCGTTAATTAGCTGTAAGCAAAAAGAAAAATAAAGAATTTTAGTGCTTGAAATTTGGAGAGCATGGTTATAAAAAAGGTGGGAAAAGTATCCTATTACCGTAGTTTATGAACCACACACGATATAGGATGTTGGTCCTACTAGTTGGATGGTTTTGATGCTCAATATACATCTCTATTCCTCGTGGATGGTGGAAGTTGCTCTAAGATAGAGGCGGTTCCACTGTATATCATTTCTGTTATTTTATCTGGAGAAATTGACCACCGTAAAAACCATCTTTTACCCAGCGTCTTTTCAAAACTCTCTCAAGCGTCACTTTTTCGAAGTAAACCATTCTGCACGGACACATTATTTGGGAGTACCCATGCATTCAGGACCTCAGGCTGCGGATTATAACCGTAGTTATAGGAAGCACGTGAAAGCAAGAATATTTTCAAACGCCGATTTCTTGCAGAAGGCTTTCTCACCTAAAGTTCCTGTGTGGGGAACCAGGTGGGGCTAGTGTGATGTTTGTGAGAAATCTTCTCCTTCCATCCGTTTTTTGAGTTTATTTTAGTATATGATGCCAAAAATGAACCATATCCAAAGCTCAAGTGGGTCGTACTAAAGGAAAATGTGGTTAGGAAATTCCTACAGTTAAAACCTACCTAGGTTCGACAGTGATGTTTACAAGCCATCGATACCGTTAATATTCCTACTGGGATGAACTGAAATCAAAAATATTAGCATGATTCAAAACTTCTATGGCCCACGAATATTTCAACCATGGACGTTCAATTATCACGCTTTTGGCCCACTTGAGCTCTGGAAACGGTTCATTTTTGGCTTCATGTACTGAATTGAACTCAAAAAATGGATGGACAGGTAGGATTTCTCACAAGCATCATACTGGGCCCCACCTGGGTTCTCAGCACAGGAAGTTCGGAAATCTGCGTCCGGCATTTTTGTGTGTCTGTCAAATACTGTGTCCTTAGGGCGTGTTTGGGCGGTGGGATTAGAAGGGATTAGGTGGGATGGGATTCATCTGGTCTTGTGCCAATTCCACTCCATGATGTTTGGGAAGAATGGAAAAGCCTGGAATTAGATTAGATGGATTTGCATTGTGTTGTTCTAAATTCACTCAATGTTAGCAAGTTGTGTAGGTCCCACCATGATGTGTGGGCTATATCCACACCGTCCACCCATTTTTCGAGATTATTTTAGAGCATGGGCCAAAAAAATTAGGTAAATCTAAAGCTCAAGTGGACCCCACCATAGAAAGCAACAGGGGTTGAATACTTACCGTTGAAAACTTCTTTGGGGCCACATAAGTTTTGGATTTACCTCATTTTTAGGCCCATGTCATAAAATGAGGTTACAAAACAAATGAACGGTTTAGATATAACACACGTGTGTTATTCTCAGTAATTTCAAATGATGGTGGGTGTTATGGGAAGATCCGAGGCCCTTGTAATTCCGAGGCCTGATGTCATGTTGATCCGATCGGACGGATAACTAGCAGCTTAGCTCAGACTACGAGAGTGGGCGGTATCCAATTAAGATTTATAACTACTCCGATTGGAACCTGCCTGCCCAAAGGTCTGAGCCGACTCCACATTTCGAGGCAGGCGCTCCTTAAGCCGAACTTAGAAACTACTACAAATGGGCCGTGACCGGTTACTTCGCACATAGATACGCACAATGCGCACGATATATGACACGATCCTTGAATTGCGAAGCAGTATCTCCACGATCCGAAAATTCTCCTGATTGAGGAAATCGTGTCGTGATTAATGGACCCAGATCATTTGACAGTCAGGTATAAATACATGAAGACTCCATTACTACAGGTACGCAATATCTCGCACTCTCCCTCTACCTTTCAACTTAGACCGCGATTCTCTTGACCTGAGTTAGGCATCAGAGGGTCCCCTGGCTTATCCAGGGTCTCCTTTGCTCACCTTTCGTGCTGGACCAGGGTCCATCCGAGGAGTGGAGGGTGATCCAGATTTTAACCTCAACATTTTTGGCACTGTCTGTGGGAAACTGATACAAAAAGTCAAGTTCCTATTGTTGAGTACAATGGCTAGAGGAAAGAAGAAAGCGGCGGCAGGGAAACCAGAGCCGAATAAGCAAACACGCGCCTCCTCATTACTTCACGCGGAATCAGCCCCGAGGCCTTCCCGACATTCTCACAATCAGGCAAATAAGTATCGCGTCATGTAGGGTGAGATACAAGCCTTGCGAGACGAAGTAAACAGGATGAAGCAACAACAAGAGCCGTAATCGCACCCAGATCAGGAAAATCATGTTCTAAAACCAATTGGTCCCATTGTAGAAGCTCACTCCACACCAATGTTGTCAAATCGCATATGCGATTGCATGCGATCCGCATATGCTGTTCGCATATGCGATCGCACAATCGCATATGCCATGGCATACTTTTTTTTTTCCAAAAAAAATCTTAAAATTCTTTTAAAAAAAAGAGGGAAAACTCATGTTACTCATCTAATTAGTACACATGATTGGATTGAATTTTACTTATTTCATTATAGTTTGTGTGTTTCATTAAGTGATATATTTAATTACTTATATTATATAAATTTTAACAAAACAATCAACAAGCTACATTAAAAGATAACTAATTATTATAAACTTTGAAGAAAGAAATTTTAATGATAAATGGATAACTTGAAACAACATACAAGTTATAACTTACAACAAAGACAACTTATAAAATACAAAAAATAAACGTAGAGAGATTAGAGTAAGAAAGAAAGAGGTGTAAGAGAGAGAGAGTAAGAGATTTTAAGCTTTGGAGTAAAGAATAGTGAAAATGGAGGGGGTATGAGTGCCTAATTATAGGCAAAAGTTCTCACCCGGATTTCACTCTTGGCTATTGGGAAATATGCCATATTATCGCATATCATGTATGCGATCGCAATTTATCGCATACAAAAGTATGCCAATATGCCATCATGGCATCCAATCAGATTATGCGATATGCGATCGCATTTGATAACAATGCTCCACAGAGGAGTGTGAGGCCTGAGGCACCCCGACAACCTCAAGTGTCGATGTCGGGCCAACATCCTCTCCCGACTCAAATCCGAGCCTTTGCTCGGAACACTGCCACACGAGCTCCAACCAATGCTTCGGTCACGTCAGCCTTGACACCGACAGATCTCCACCATCAACTAGAACATAGGAGGGAAAGAAGAACTCCGAAAATAGAAAACCCCCAAGAAATCGTGGCAGAAAACAAAGACCCGTGGGAGAAACGGTTCACGGAGTTCAACGACAGATTCATAGCTCTGGAGAAGAAGCAACAACCAACGTCAGTCCCCGGTGCTGTTAAGGCAATGTTGGAAGAGACCGAACCCCCCTTCACCTCAGAAATCATGAATGAGGTAATGCCTCAGAGGTTCCGGATACCTCCCATCATTCAATATTCTAGCTCTGGGGACCCATCCGAGCATGTGGAAGCCTACCACTCTTGGATGCAGATCTAGACGGCGACGGATGCTATGATGTGATGGGGGTTCTCAATCACGCTTGCAGGATCCTCTCGGAGCTGGTATTGACAGCTCAAACTAGACTCTATCAGTTCCTTCGCAGAATTAAGCCGACTATTCGTTACCCAGTTCATTAGTGGTAAGAGAAGTCGAAAGCCCAACACTCACCTACTTGCTATCAAGCAAGGACTGAAGGAGTCGCTGAAAGACTACATCACTCGCTCCAATGAGGAAGCGTTACTGATAGAAGATTACGATGACAAAATGACGCTTGCTGCTGTGTTCAGCGGCCTGAAAGAAGGGAGGTTCACCTTCTCCATTAGGAAGAACCCCCCGAAGATACTTGCTGAACTTGTGGCCAGAGCTCAAAAGTACACCAACGCGGAGGAGTTCTCCAATGCCCGTAAGAGTGTCCAAGTGACAGAGACGAACGGTAAAGGGAAGAGGCCTAAGAACGAGGAATCAGCCGTCCAGTAAAGGGACCGATGACAGCACTCCTCGCGATCGTCGTCCGAGCAGAAGGCCGGAGGGAAAATTTCGCTCCTACACCCCCCTGAATACGTCAACTGAGCAGATTCTACTAGACATTCGAGGGGAAAAGGTTGAACTGGCCTGTCTGTATGAGAGCCAATCCAGACCATCGAGACAAGCGCAAGTACTGCCTCTTCCACCGAGACCACGGCCACAATACGGATGACTGTGTAGATCTCAAAGATGAGATCGAAGCCTTCATTCGGAAAGGACGTCTGTGCCGATACACTAAGGAAGGAAAAGCCACTCGGAGATAAGAAAAGGAGCGAGAATAGCCGAACAACGCCACGGAGGAGCCCGTCGAAATCTGTACCATCTTCGAGGGCTCGTCTAGTGGAGGAGATTCAAATAGAGCGCGAAAAGTTCACTCCCGGAAGTCTGAACTGGAACTTACATCCATTTAACCGAGCGGCCCAGCAAGGAGCTTCAGGACAATCCATGCACTCTGACCTTCACAGAACAAGATGCACATGGAATCCAGCACCTACATGACGATGCTCTAGTAGTTACTATGACTATAGCGAACTGAAAGGTATACTGCATCTTGTTGATACTGGGAGCTCGGCCGATGTGATCTATTCTGAGGCTTTTGAAAGTATGAGGATTACGAGGTCTCATCTCAGACCTGTGAAGACCCCCTGCACGACTTTGCCGAAAAAGAGTGATCTCCGAGGGAGCCATTGCCCTCTCCATGACTGTGAGAGAAGGACAACGTCAAGTCACGCTTATGGTAGACTTCTTAGTTATCAAATATCATCTGTACACAATGTTATCCTGGGCAGACCTTCCCTCAATGCAATGAGAGCCGTCGTCTCTACCTATCACTTGATGATGAAATTCTCCGCCGAGGGCAGAATAGGCTACCTCCGAGGCGATCAGCGATAAGCCCGAAGATGTTATTCAGTGGCGGTAAAAAAGGGGTCAGTCAAGCAGGCGCTCACCATCAACGTTCTAGACCCCAGGGGGCCTGCGGAAGGCTCATCCGTGGAAGACTTGGAGAAAGTACCGCTCTACGAATCTGATCCGAGCAGGACCGTCCAGCTCGGGACATCATTGAATCCCGAGCAACGACTTGAAATTTAAACATTTCTGCGACAACATAGGGATGTCCTTGCGTGGTCCCACCAAGATATGCCCGAAATTTCTCCGGAAGTTATGGTCCACAAGTTGAATGTGGACCCGGATCACAAACCCTTCAAGCAAAAAAGAAGACCATTCGATGTCGAATGATACGAAGCGATAGCCGACGAGGTTTCCATTATGCTCGACACTGGGTTTATAGAAGAAGTGCATTATCCCGATTGGATCGCAAATGTGGTCTTCGTGAAGAAAGCCAATGGAAAATGGCGGGTCTGTGTAGACTACTCAGATTAAATAAAGCTTGTCCGAAAGATAGTTTTCCGTTGCCTCGGATCAACCAACTGGTGGACAGCACGGTGGGCCATGAATTGCTTTATTTCCTGGACGCATACTCTGGATATAATCAGATCACGATGCACCCCCCAGATAAGCAAAAGACTACCTTTGTCACAAACAAGGGGCTCTATGTTACCAGGTCATGTCGTTCGGCCTGAAAAACGCTGGGGCTTCATATTAAAGGTTAATGAATCAGATATTCTCCAAGCAGTTTAAACGCACCATGGAGGTGTATGTCGACAACATGTTAGTGAAAAGTATTAAAACATCCGATTACCTGACGGATCTCGGAAAAACGTTCGCCGTCCTCCGAGAATACCAGATGAAGCTGAATCCACAAAGTGCGCTTTCGGAGTCAGCTCAGGAAAATTTCTCGATTTTCAAGTTAGTTAAAGAGGAATCGAGGCAAACCTCGACAAGATCAACGCACTCCTCGACATGAGTTCACCTCGGACTATCAAAGAAATACAATGCCTTACCGGGCGAGTCGCAGAGCTCGGACGTTTCAAATCCAGAGCGACGGATAATTGCCTCCCCTTTTTCTAACAGTTGAAGGGTCATAAGAAGGCAGAGTGGACGTCAGAGTGCGAACAAGCTTTTCAGCAACTGAAACAGTACCTGGGATCACCTCCTCTACTGTCCGAACCTGAAGAAGGTTAGCCCCTGTTCATATACCTCGCGGTCTCAGCCTCGGCTGTCAGCTTAGCTCTGATCAGGGAGGTCAAGGGTAAACAACATTCCATTTATTACGTAAGCAAGGCTATGGTACCAACAGAAACGAGATACTCGCCCCTGAAGAAACTAGCACTCAGCCTCATTATTTCAGCTCGGAGGTTGCACCCATATTTTCAAGCTCATTCAATAATTGTGTTGACAGACTCCCCTCTCAAACAAGTTCTTCAAAAGCCCGAGGTGTCAGGTCGGATGACCAAATGGGCCATCGAACTTGGCGAGTTTGATATCCAGTTTCGTCCGAAGACAGCAATTAAGGGGCAAACGGTAGCTAACTTTATTGTCAAATTCACTACTCCGAGCACAGAAGAGTTCAATACTGAAGTCGAAACAAGTCTACCTGCTCTCCCGGGTGACCAAAAAGCGGCATCGGACCTACGATGGGTTCTCTATGTGGACAGGTCCTCCAACATCAAAGGAGCCGGGGCTGGAATCGTTCTGATCGCACCTGACTCCACGATTGTTCAATATGCAATCAGACTAAGGTTCAAGGCCTCAAACAATGAGACAGAATATGAAGCTTTAATAGTCGAACTCATATTGGCGGCGAGTCTGGGTGTCCAATCTCTTCAGGTCCGATGCGATTCGCAGCTGGTGGTAAATCACATCTCTACCGAGTACAAAGCTAAGGAAATGAAGATGATCGCTTATCTTGACAAGGCGAGGAAATTGATCGAAAGATTTTAGAATTGTACCATCCTTCAAATTCCAAGGGTGAAAAATTCATGGGCCGACGCCCTAGCACGGTTCGCCTCGGCTATGGAAGGGAAGATCCTGCCACTCGTCCCCGTTGAATTCATAGAACATCCGAGTATCACCAAGGTAGAAGAAAAGGAAGTCAATCCAATTCGAGCAAGTCCGAGCTGGATGGACCTGATCTTTTATTATCTCACGACAAGCAAGATCCCCTCGGACAGGCTGGAAGCCAGGCGGCTGAGAGTTCGAGCAACACGATATATTGTTCTAAACAGTACCTTATACAAGAAGGGACATTCCCAGCCCTACCTCAGGTGTCTCCGGACCGACGAGGCAGAATATGTCATACGGGAGATCCATGAAGGGATCTGCGAAAATCATTTCGGCAGTCGGGCCTTGGCCCTGAAGATACTCCGACAAGGGTATTTTTGGCCGACTATCAGGGAAGACTCCAAGGACTACGTTCGAAAATGCAATAGATGTCAGCGCTTCACAACCGTGTCGAGGCAGCCCGCTGAAGAAATGGCCCCTATGAGCGGCCCCTGGTCGTTCGCTTAGTGGGGAATCGACATTATCGGCCCTCTACCCGGAGGAAAAGGACAAGTTAAGTTCGTCATTGTCGTTGTCGACTACTTCACCAAGTTAAGCCCGCTGAAGAAATGACCCCTATGAGCCCCGCCTAATCGAGCATTCTCCAAGGCCAGCGAGTCCGCATGGGCCCTAGCCCGGGTCAGCTCAGCTGTCGCAGCGCCGCATCGAGCTTGTAAGTCCTCTACAACCCCTTGCAGTCGCAGCTTCGTAGCTTCGAGGTCAACTGTGACCTCCTACAGCCAAAGCTCCTTAGCCTTCCCATTTTCGAGCTGCCAACGCAACTCGCCCTGCTCCAGTCGGAAGAGAGTTGCCTCATCCCACAAGACCCCCACCTCAGCTCTGAGGGCCTCTACTTTAGCGTCTATCTTTCGACGCTCGCGCACTCTCTCCCAAGCTAGGAGGATCCTCGGAACAGACTAAATAATGGCAAAGAGAAGGGAATAAGAAGGTGCACACAAAAAATGAAGGCTAAGAGATACGAGAAGAAGGAATACCCTGTAACAGACAGCTGCTAGATCATTCAGGAAGGAGTCATCCGACTTGGAAAGCAGATTGGTGATCTCCTCTTCCGGAGCATACTCGGCCGCCCAGTGAGCCAAACAAGACATATGGAAGCCTGGCTCACAACTCGTGCCGCTCCTCCCCACATGTGTCGATCCTCCCTCCTCTGCGGCTCCAGTCCTACTACTGGCCGATGCCTGAGCCCCGGACCCGAGGGCATTCCCTACCTTAAGAGGGGACTCCGAGGCCATTCCCTACCTCAAGAGGGGACTCGAGGGCATTCCCTACCTCAAGAGGGGATATCATCGCATCAGCCATCAAAATGGCATGAGGATGAAGGAATGGCAATACAGGGGGTAGCAGTCAAAGGACGGACCTCCACGGTGGGGGGAACAGCAGGAGGCAGTAGGGGAGGAGTTACGACCGCTGGAGGAATGGAAGTTGCTGGAATCAGAACAATAGTTGCGGGAACCCCGACTTCGACAGGCACCGCAATCGCATTTGTGGCAATGGAAGCTGCAGCTGAAGCTGCAGCAACAGGAACTGGAACCGATGGGCCTTCTCCGCGAGGAGTTTCTTGCCTCCTCCGAATAGTGGTCTTCGTCCGAGGCTCGGGTCTCAACAATTCCTCCACCGTCGGAGCCATCTTCCTCCTTCAAGAACCAGATGCCTCAACCATGCCTACAAAAAAAAAAAGAAATGGCAAATCAGTAACAAAACGGATAAGTTTGATCCCTCCTAGAGAAGTAGAAGAAGAACTTACTAAAAGAAGTCTGGAGAGGCACTGATTTGCAAAGCCTAAACCAACGGAGATTGGCGGCGGTGATCAGATCTGACCAGGAGCTGAGCTCTCCCGATCGCGCCTTTGCCTTGGTAATACGGTTCTTCTGGTCTAAGTCAAGGAGGGGCGTGCCCCCTTGGGAAGTCTACAAAGATAAAGAGTAAAGGTTTCAGTCCGACTGACGTAATAAGAAGTATAAAGATAAAAGAAGTTAACTAGTCCGACCTAGTTTTAAAAATCGGGTCAGAACCCGAGTCGTCAAAGTTCCGACTTCAACCGCTGGTGCCTCTCATTCACCCGTAGCCCAGAACCATTTATTCTTCCAGTCTTTGTTGGAGGACGAAAGATTCATAACCAGCCCTGACCCCTTACTACCTCGGGTTGCGAAGTAGTACCATGGTTCGTTGCTGTCATGCTTGACCAGATACAAGCTCATCAACTCCTCTAGGGTCAGCTCTGAATTCCCGACTTGCCGCGAGATGATGTAGGCAGAAACGAGCACCCTCCAAGCATTGGAGGCTAGTTGCCTAGGAGCTAATCCGAGGTGGGCAGTCATGGATCGAACAAAGGGGTGAAGAGGAAGTCGAACCCCATATTGCAGCGCACAGAGAAAAATAGCGACTTCCCCCTCAGCAGGCGCACCGGCGGTATCAAGGGGCCCAGGGGCCCTTATCCGGACGGAGTCTGGGATTTGAAATTCCGAACGGATCCACTCTATCTGAGACTCCGATAGTATGGAGCCTCCAGGGACTACCTCCGAGGCCCGCACACTCGTTAGCATTTCAGCGACCTCGATAGTTATGGTCCGGGGGATCCGAGCGGATTTCTTCTTGCCAGTTTTACGAGTTTGAGCCTCAGTCTCCTTCTGCTTTTGGGGCGGAGGGTACAAGGGTGCAGCTTCATAGGGGCCTTCAGAGGCCCCTCTCCCATTGCCAGAATTCTCTGACTCGAAGTCATCATCATAGTCCCACTCGGTCTCCAGGTCAGAAGACATCTTAAGTAAGAAGGAAGAAATGCGAAGAGGTGCAAGGAGACTCACCAGACGGTCACCGGGAATTGCTTCTACCGGAAACGCTCGATCGGTCGGAATCGCCTAACGAAAAATTTTGAGTGGCCGGAATCGCCTTTGCCGGAAATCGTCTCCTCCAGTAACAGCTTAAATACAGAGCGTAGAAGTGAACAGAAATCTTCGAAGGAGGGTTTATATAGACCCTACCGAATCCTCGCATTAATGACTAGCAATGATGGCCGGGGCCGAATCATCATAAACCAACCTCGGAGCTGATGTGGCCGCATGCTATTGGCTTAAACTCTGTCGGGCAGCACGCCTCCAACGTCGAGCGGCATGATACAGATGAACGAAACGACGCCTGAATAAGGGGAGGACCCGTCCAAAACATCACTCAAGGTGCACGTGGTAACAGGTGATAAGCGGACGAGTATTCGAAATCTTAACCGTCGCCACGCGTCTGCTGTGAGTAGACCCATGGGCGGGAAACTCTAGAAATGTAATGTTTTAAAAAGTAAGGGTTGCGGCACGCTCGGGAGAACCGGCGGATGAGGCATTTGATCTTTCACGTGATTACTCTCCGAGCCCTTAGCAGACCTCGAAGAGTAGAGGACTTCTGTTATGGGAAGATCCGAGGCCCTTGTAATTCCGAGGCCTGATGTCATGTTGATCCGATCGGACAGATAACTAGCAGCTCGACTTAGACTACGAGAGTGGGCGGTATCCAATGAAGATTTATAACTACTCCGATTGGAACCTACCTGCCCAAAGGTCTGAGCCGACTCCACATTTCGAGGCAGGCGCTCCTTAAGCCGAACTTAGAAACTACTATAAATGGACCGTGACCGGTTACTTAGCACGTAGATACGCACAACGCGCACGATATATTACACGATCCTTGAATTGCGAAGCAGTATCTCCACGATCCGAAAATCCCCTTGATTGAGGAAATCGTGCCGTCATTAACGGACCCAGATCATTCAACAGTCAGGTATAAATACATGAACACTCCATTACTACAGGTACGCAATATCTCGCACTCTCCCTCTACCTTTCAACTTAGACCCCGATTCCCTTAACCTGACTTAGGCATCGGAGGGTCCCCCGGCTTAAGCAAGGTCTCTTTTGCTCACCTTTCGTGCAGGACCAGGGTCCATCCGAGGAGTGGAGGGTGATCCAGATTTTGACCTCAAAAGTGGGTATATCCATTCAATGTACCTCTGTATTACCAACAAAGCATGACATTAATCTTATACCATGGCAACCGGGAACAATCACTGCCATGGATAATAATTATGTTTTTTAAATCTCATCCCACTAATCCCTTCTAATCCCACCGCCCAAAGGGCCTGTTTGATTTTCAGTGGCCGGGTAAATACCCATGAAAATGTATAATAATTATTTCCTCCCTGTTTACTTCTCATTTTCCGATGTTTGACGTGATGAGATGCAATTTTGACACAAAACCCAATATGATGTATGTGTTTCATCCATGCCGTTCATCCATTTTTACAGATCATTTTAGTGCTTGATACTAAAAATTAGAGGGATATAAGTCTCAATTGGACCACACCACAGGAAAATAATAGTGATTGGATATCCACCATTAAAATCCTCCTAAGGCCCACTGTACTGTTTATTTGACATATAAACTATTGATTAGGTCATACAAACCTAGATGAAGGGAAAAAACAAAGATCAGCTTGATCCAAAACTTTTATGGCCCCCAAAAGGTTTTTAATAGTCGACGTTCATTCAATACACATTTCCTGTAATGTGGTCCACTTGAGATTGAGATATACCTCATTTTTTGTATTATAGTATAAAATGTACTAGGAAAATATATGGACTGCGTGGATGAAACACATACATCATGGTGGGGCCCATAGAGTACTGATCACCAGCCATTGGCTGGGGGCAGGGGGAGTAGCCAATCCGTTCCTGTCTACTTCGGAGACGGATTGGCAACTCCCCCTGTGTTCGGTGCTCTGTGGGCTCCACCATGATTTATGAGTTTCATCCATTCTGTTCATCCATTTTTACATATCATTTTATGGTTTGATACAAAAAAATGATAGGAATATGAATCTTAGATGGACCACACCACAGGAGAACAATAATTATTGGATATCCACCATTAAACTCCTCCTAAGGCCCATTGTACTGTTTATTTGACATCCAATCTGTTGATTAGGTCATAAAGACCCATATGAAGGGAAAAAATAAATATCAGCTTGATCCAAAACTTTTATGGCCCCTAAAACGTTTTTAATGGTCAACATTCATTTAATACTGTTTCCTGTAATATGGTTCACTTGAGATTACAATGTACCTCGTTTTATTTTTTAATCTTAAAATGATCTATAAAAATAGATGGACGGAAAGGATGAAACACATACATCATAGTGGGCCCACGGAGCACCGACCACCAGCCATTGGCGGGTGGCAGGGGAGTAGCCAACCCGTTTCCGTCTACTTCAGGGCTGAGTGCACCCGGGGGCTAATTCGGTCAGATCGGAGTAGCATAGTTCCGTCTGTCTCTGACTCTGGGGCCCACCTTGATGTTCGTGTTGTATATCCACACTCTACATTCGTTTTGAAAGCTCATTTTAGTTCATTGTCCAAAAATTAAGCTGATCCAAATATCAGGTGGACCACACTACTCGAAACAGTGATTACTTGCAATTAAGAATTTATTGTAGGCCACAAAAATTTTGGATCCAACTGATATTTTTATTTTCCCTTCATTCAGTATCTTTTACCTTATAGGTTGGATGGAAAATCAAAATTCCTGTAGGCCTTAGGAATTCTTTAACGGTGGACGTTCAATCACCACTGTTTCCAGTGGTGTGGTCCACCTGAGATTTGGATCTGTTTTATTCTTTTTTCTAGTGACCTAAAAGGAGCTGGAAATGGACGGACGGCATGGATAAACAGTAAATATATCAAGTTGGTCCCCTGGACCCCAGCAAGTGAAATTGCCATTTTCTCCCAATTTCTTTCATATAAACCCCCCTACAAAGAGTACCTGTAGCCGGAATCCCTGTGGGACCTACCGCTATGAAGGTGTGACATCCAGTCGGTCCATTAGTTTCTCTATCTTATCTTAGGACTAAACAAGCTAGATCCAAAACTTAGGTGGACCAATCGACAGGAAACAGTAAGAAATTGAACGGTCCACCATGGAAACCTTCGTGGTAAGGCAACAGAAATTGAGATAGCACGAACCTAGCCCAATCATAAAAAGTGGGCCGAGTCCATTAGGCCTTGTTTTGTGTCTTTGTTCCAAAAGAGTATAAAGACAGCAAACTACTAAAACAAACAAACAGTTAAAATCACAGCCTTATAAGCTCCTAAGCTATGCAATAAAACTCATGTACACGTCACACGTGTCCCAGCATCGTATGATAGGTCTGAGATCAATCCGTCCGTTGGACGGTATTGCTATATTAATGCCCATTAGACAAAGAGTCAGGTTGATCCATTGGGTAGGCTACAATTTGCAAAACAAATGTACGGCTCTGATGTTTTCTGGCCCATCCTCCTACTTCCAATGTTAGGACCCACGTGCTGAGTGGACCAGATTTCCAACATGATCGAACCAAGCTGGTGGATGGATTGATCTCACATCTATGCCTTCTCGTCAAATGTGCGGCGTTTACATTAGCTTTATCCTGCAGGAACATGCCATTATGAAAGCTTCGGAAACAATCAAACAAACAGTGGTGTATTATTTCGGTCCAAATGCAGTCGGAAAGGTAATCTGAACCGTCCATTGAGAAATTCCCAGAGTGTTCCATTACAAAATAGTTTCAATATGCTAGATGACATCATCCATTGCGAAATACATTGAACTCAGGAATGAATTAACGGTGTTGATTGTTGACTAGTAAGATGTTTTTTTATTTTTTTAATAATGCTCACCACATACTATAAGATCTTGAATATGAACCGTCTGATCATCACATGGTGGATGGGGGAAGTGGATGGTCAAGTGAGTATAACTCATAATGCTATAAGCATACCGAGTAAATTCTGTGGGGCCCACCATCATGTATGAGTCTTATCCATGCACTCCATCTGTTTTCAACTCATTTTAGGGCATGATCTCAAATTGAAACATATACAAAGTTCAAGTTCAAGTAGACCACATCACAGGAAACCCTGTGAATGAAATACCCACCTATTAAAACTTCGCGGGGCTAGAGAGGTTTTTGGGCTTGGTTAGATGACAAATACACATCACCATGGCCCAGGAAGGTTTCAATGGTGGCCTTCATTATATGATGTTTTCACTATGAAGCGCAGATATTCACTATAAATCGCCAATCCCACAAAAACATTTATAACTCCATCATTACACATTTGATTTGGGTGATTTTATACTTTTTAGAAAGATAAATTGATCAACTTTTAAATGGTTTTGGAATTATCTTATTTGAACACTATTTTATCACTCAAACGTGAGCCCAAAGTTCATGAAAGACTATGGATCGCCTATATTCACTATGTATCAACAATCTCACAAAAAGGGCCATGACTCCCTCACTATAAGTTTGATTTATGTGATCATGTGTTCGTTGGAAAAATAATTTTATAAAATTTCGAATGGCTTTAGAATCATATCATTTGGACACTATTTGATTGCTTAAAAGTGAGCTCAATATTTATCAAGGACTATGGGTCAGTAATCTCACGAAAACAGTCGTACCTCCCTTATTATAGGTCTGATTGGGGTGATTTTGTGCTCGTTGGAAAGATAACTTGATAAAACTTCAAATGGATTTAGAATCATGACATTCATATATTATTCGATTATCCAAAAGTGAGCCCAAAATTCATAAATGACTGTGAATGGTAGATATTCACTATGGAGCGTCGATCCCACGAAAACGGTCATAATTCTCTCATTATAGCTAGGTTCATTTAAGGTAATATTGTACTCGCTATGAAGATAATTTGATGAAATTTCAAATGAATTTAAAATCATATCATTTGAACATCATTTAATTTCTTAAAAGTGGGCCTAAATTTCATCAACAACTATAGATCGTCGATATTCACTATTGATCATTGATCCCACGAAGATAGTCATAACTCCCTCGTAATATCTCCGATTAAGGTGATCTCGTATTCATTAGAAATATAATTTGATGAACTTTCAAATGACTTTAAAATCATCATATTTATACAACATTTGATTACTCAAAAGTGGATGCAAAGTTTATCAAGGATTATGGATCGCAAATATTAACTACGAATCGTCAATCTCACAAAAATAGTCATAACTCTCTTGTTATAGGTCTGATTGGGGTGATCTTATACTCGTTGGAAAGATAATTTAATGAACTTTTAAATGTATTTAGAATAATCTCATTTAGATACCATTTAATTTTCTAAAAGTATGCACAAAGTTTATCAAGGACTATGAATCGCCAATATTCACTATGGATCGTTGATTCCACAAAAACTTTCATTACTCGGCGATCCACAGTGAATATGCGTGATCCATAGTCTTTGGGCTTACTTTTGAAAAGTCAAATAGTGTCCAAATGAAATGATTCCAAAACCATTTAAAATTTCATCAAATTATCTTTTCAACAAGTACAAAATCATCCTAATCGAACCTTTAATGAGGGAGTTATGATTATTTTTGTGAGATCGACAATCGATAGCGAATATGGCGATCCACTATCCTCAATAAAATTTAAGCTCACTTTTATAAAATCAAATGGTATTCAAATAAAATAATTTTCAGTACATTTAAATTTTCATCAAATTATCTTTTCAACAAGCACAAGATTATACCAATAGGACCTATAACGAGGGTGTTATGACTATTTTCATGGGACCAACGATCTATAGTAAATATCGGCAACACATCGTCTTTGATGAAATTTCGGCCCACTTTTGAAAAATTAAATTGTGTCCAAATGAGATAATTCTAAATTCATTTGAAAGTTCATCTAATTATTTTTTCAATGAGTATTAGATCACCGAAATCGAACATATTATAAGGGAGTTATAGCAATTTTCATGGGATTGGTGACTCATTGTGATAATTGGCAACCCACAATAAAAATATTAGCAATCCATAGGAAATATTGATGATATATACTGAATATCGGTGATTCACAGTGAATATCAACGATCCATAGCAAATATTAACAATTCATATTAAATATTGATGATTTATAGTAAATATCGATGATCCACCATACAATCATCTATTACAACATACTTCCATTACAACATTCTTCCACTATAAAAATTCATCCATTATAATATTTATCCATTTTAATATTCATCACATTCATTCATTACAATATTCTTCCATTACAAAATTCATCCACTATAATATTCTTCTGTCACAAAATTTATCCATTACAACAATTTTCAATTACAAAAATTCATCAATTATAACATTCTTTCACACCCTCCCTTTCATAAACTTGCACCATTCACACCTTTCTTAGAAATATTTTTTACTATTACTCTTGCAGTGATTTAACAATGAAAAGAAAGAAACAAATATAAAAAAATAACTAAAAAATAACTATAAAGTAAACTACTACACCCTTTCACAGACTCTCACTATTCATTAAAAAAAAAAAAAACTATAAAGGGAACCAAGGAAAAAAGAAGAAAGAAAGGAACTAAAAAATATCATCCTATCCCTTTCACAGCTTCCTTCCTTGCCATGAAAAAAAATCAAGAAATGAATGGCCATCGTGCGGTAATGCCACATGTTTTGAACCCATCCACATTTTATGTGGAGCCCACTGAATTGTCGTGAAGCAAATTCAACCCATTCAGTGTAAGGGGTTTTAATTTCATATTTTTTGCCTAAGTTTTAAGGTAAAACTCATCACAGATGGATCACATCGAAGGAAACAATTCAGAATTAATACACAATATTAGTGTAGTTATGGGCCACAAACATCTTCGTATAAAAATCTAGAAAAACCTTTTCATGGGCTGACGATTGTCTGATTAAAATGAATGTATCAAATCAGCCAAGGAGCAGGTCGAATCCTTATTTTTGATAGGGCCCATGCCTCTTTTTTCAAAAAAATCTTTCTCCTTTTGAAAACAAGTTAACATCTTACATGGAATAGGTATGACAAAAAAATTGAAAAAGTACCCCTAGGCTAAAAAAAACTTAAGTCATGAAATAAGAAGCTAAAGTCATGACTGTCATATCACAAGGTTATTTTGACCTAAAACTTGTCCCTGACACATTTTTCACAAGACATGGTGCATTAGAATATGTAACAAATAGGAATTTGGATCCCCTTTCCACAAATAAAAAATTCTTATTTTCCTACATTATGATTGGTCCACATCATCACTAATGTAGTCAGCACTGTTACATTAAAAGTGTTGATAATGTGGCCCAATCACATTGCAATAAATAGAAATCTCCTGTTTGTGTTAAATATAGGATCCATATTGGACATACAGATGATGACATCATGCAACATATTGAAATGCCGGATATATTAACATGTAGGGCACTCAAAGATGGTGGTTGCACATTTGCACTTGTTGCACTGCACTTGGTACAAGGTTGTACGGTGCTTTAAGATAGATGTGAGTCTATTTTGAACATGTGGTGCATTGGCACACGTGAAGTAAGGAAAATATTAATTTTATTAGAAGCCATGTTTCCATAATTTATCTTTTTGTGAATCCAAGAAAACCACACTATATTATTATTCCGGTACTGGCTATAAGTGGAGCCCACATGATGTATTTGGACGGTCCAACCCATATTAGAGCATCTCAATAAACACCTATAATGTAGGGGCATTTTCAAATGTAGGGGCACATTCGGGGTGGGTGCGGCGAGGACGGTCTCGTGTTCGAGACTCTCAATAAACACCTAAGTGCCAAATATTTATACTCTAACGATCAAACAGTAAGTGATGAACAGTACAAGCTAGGAGAGAACGGCCACAGTTGAATTGAACAGGGCACACATAAATAACAAGATAGCCTTTTGGCATACTCATCCTCTGGCCTGACCCAATGGTCTAAATGTTCTAGATTTTATATATACAACATAATAGGATCCCATTCTAATTAATGGTGGATCTTCCTTCCCAAATGTGCCATGTGCTATGGCTCACCTGAGTTCTGGATGGAGCTGGTTTTGGGAACTGAGGTTTTTTTTTTTTAGGTGAAGCATTGGGACGGGTTCAAATACATGAAAACATCACTAGACCTCATATCTGGCTGATATCACCAAGTGCACTCCATGTCATGTAGGGAGATATATAGGTTTGGATGGCATGAATGACCAAGAATGCAATTAGAGCTGGGCATGGAGTCCAGTTGAACTGAGTTAGGGCTGTCCCGACTCGATCTAATTTTGAAATAGGCTTGACTTGAACTCGACCGGGTCCAGCATGCCTGACCCGATCTGAGTCGGTTCTGGCCTGGACTAATCCGGACCGAGTCCGACCCTGTTACAAGTACTGAGTCGGGTTGGGTGCAGCGGGCATCCATGGGTTGAAATAACAACTCAAAACCTAGATTCACTTGTCATAATTGCAACCTCTCCATCGACCAGGACATCTCATGTATGAAATGTTATATCTAAGTTTTTTTTTTTAATTTATATGTATGAGTCGAGTTTTAGATCGGGTCAAGTCAATATCAAGTTGGATTTCTAGCTAGGCCGAGTAAAGTTACTGGGTGACTTGAACTCCACTCAGTTTGAGTTTGGATTAGACAATGTCAACTCCATTGGGATCGACTCATCCACTCGTTTCAAATTAAGTCAGATCCAAACGAGTCGGGCGAGTCGAGTTTGCCGAGTTGACTCATCCGTTGCCCACCTCTAAATGCAATGTACGATCACGGGTATGTCGCGACTAACCAAATAAATCAACAAAGCCCCTCGTATCCAAAGGAGATTTGCTTTGCACGCAGTCAGTCAACAAAGTCACCTCTGGAATCCAAAGTAGATTTGCTCTGCACCCAGCAAGAAATTTCAGGGCACCATCGTTCCAAACAAAAAAAAAAAAAGAAAAATCATCATCAGCACACTTGCTTTGCACCCAGCAAGAAATTTCAGGGCACCATCGTTCCAAACATCAAAATCATCATCAGCACACTCGTTAGATTGCATCATCAGAGAGAATTTTGGTACGCTGTAACCTGTTTTCTTCTATTTGTTTATTTATTTTTTTTCTTTTTTAATACCTGTTTGGCTGCACCAATATTGTAAAATTTCATAAGATTTTGCACAATAAAAAAAATATCATGATATTTGTGCAACAAACGCACATTGACTTTTGAGTTTTATCTAATTTATTGTGAACGGAAACCAAATTGCTTCTGAAAGCTGTGAAACAGAGAGTACGGCTGGGTACATCTTCCTTCCTTTCTTTTTCTTCTTCTTCTTCTTTATTTTTAAGTAGAAATGATTTGATTTTCGATAACGGTCAGATCTTCCTAATTAATGTTTTGATGGGAAATAAATAAGTGCATGACACGATGATGGCAAAAAATCAGATAGATCCAACCATTAGGTGGACCACACTGTAGAGAATAATGAAAAATCACCTAAAAAACCTCTAATTTCTTAGTGGTCTCGCCCCACCTGATGATTGAATTAATATAATTTTTAGGTTGTTTTATCATCATGGTGGGCCGCAGATTTTGGATGGGTTGGATGTGATATGGCTACAATTGATGGACAGTTGCATGAAAAAGCGTCTTGGGTTTGAACTGGATTTTAAGACGTTGGATGCTGCAATGATGTCCAGTCGATTGGACGATATTTTAGACTTGGAAAAGAATACACGGTTAGTATTGGGTTTCTCACGGGAGCAGGCTCACCCAATTCGATCAGGCCATGACCCTTGCTCACCTTACATGTGTATGTTGTATATCTAAACCGTTTACTAGGGAATTTTGGGCATAAGCTAAAAATGAATGGATCCAAATCTTAGGTCAACCTAGGAGAGAACGCCTGATTTTTGCAAACAGGAATCACAAAACGGCCTGGTTTTTGGGACTCTTAGGCTGGCCTAGACCAAAGGTCTATAAGGCCCTGTTTGGGCAAACGGCTTTGGGTGTAATGAGGGGTATGGATTTACCATGTCGGGCATTTATTGCCGTCAGTGGATGGTCGGGTGCTTTGGGTGTAGACGCCAATCTCATACCCAGCAAGTGTTCCGTTTGGGTGTTGTAGTATTGCAATCATCAACCAACAGTATCCGTTTGGGTAACCCATAAAAACCAGCCATTGGACTAGCGACAAAACATTGAGGATTTGCAACTTTTCTCTCACACCAGAACATTGAGGATTTCCAAGTTATACGGCCTTCTATCTTTACACAGAACATTGAGGATTTGCAACTTCTCTCTCATACAATCAGATTTGAAGGCCCTCAGATCAGACGGCAAGGATCATCCTATGGCTGTATAACTTGGAAACATACCATTGCCAATAAAACTCACCACACCGTGATTTATGGGTTTTATCCACCCATTCATTTTTTTCTTATCATTTTACGATATAAACCAAAAAATAACGCAGATTCAAGGCTCAAGTCGACTACACAATGAGGATTAAACTCTTACCATTGACAACTTTTTGGGGGCCACAGAAGTTGTAGATAGAGCTGATATTTGTGTTATCAGCTCTATCTAGGGCTGCGAAAGGTTGCGTGCAGACGAGGACGGGGAACAGATTCATGGGTTGGTTTTGAAAATTGGGTTTGGGTCGGATGTCTATGTGCAAAGTAGTTTGGTTAGTTTCTATTCAAAATGTAGCGAGATCATGTCCGCAAGGAAGGTGTTCGATGGGATGGTTGAGAAGGATCTTGTTTGTTGGAATTCTTTGATTGATGGCTACATGAAATGTGGGGAGGTTGACATGGCAAGGGAGGTGTTTGATGGAATGCTAGAGAGGGATTCATTGTCATGGACTGTTTTGGTTAATGGTTATTTGAAGCGTGGGGAGATTGGGGTTACACGTGGGGTTTTTTTATTGGATGCCAGCGCGAATCCGATGAGGGATTTCACAATCCCTCCATATCTCCCACTAATACAGCAAAGGACGAATGACTTCCTGCAGACGACGCCACCCAAACAAGAAGAGGGATAGGGTAGGAGGGATTTGACAATCCTATCCGACCTAATCCCCTTTAATACGCCAAAAGCCGTTTGCCCAAACAGGCCCTAAAGGAATGGAATCTATTAGGGCTGAAAGTTGGGCGGGTTCAATCCAACCGACTCATGACTGACCTGACATTGGGTTGGGTTCAGGCAGGAGGTATCGGGTTTGGTCTCGGGCTTGGGCTATACAAACACTAACCAAATAAAACTTGGGTTGGGCTTGGGTTGAGGTCTCAGGTTGCCTGACCCAACCCTAACCCGATATATAATTGAGTGTGGATCTTTTGTGTTGAATGCACAGGAAATTCTAGTGTCGTCGGGTCTCATTAGTTCATTATTTCTGATGACTCAAGCTAACAAGATACGCCAGATTTCTCTCTACCAAATAGATTGCGTGCTACAGAACACGACTTTTAAAGTAGTGGTTGTTGACACAAGGATGAACATGATGAGGTCGAGCACTGTCTTCCTCAAGAGGATAACTACTCTGAATCCACGGAATTTCTCTGGACTCCTCACTGAGGCTTCTCGAATCCACGAGAAAGAAAACAAGCAAAATAAAAAATAAATTCTATAAAATTCAAAATTGATTTATCAATGAAATAAACGAGTTCACAACCCTTTAAATAGGGGTACCAAGCAATGGGAGAGAAATTAGAAGCAAACTATGACTAAAACAACTAGAATTCGCAACTTACTATAAATAGTAAACTTACTATTTATAGCCGGTCGTGATGTCTACTAGTGCGCAAGGTTTTTGGCCAAAAATAGTAAGTGTCCTATTTGGCTTCACCAAGCTATTCTCCTAATTATTTTAAACACTTTTCATGTTGGACACAACTCCTAAAGCCCAACGGATGAAGAGTTATAATCAAACTAAAACTTACTATTTTATTTTATTTTTGAAAGATGAAGAGATTTCATGAAGAGAAAGAGCAAACAAGAGGGGAGGGTGCTGAGAAAGCAGGCCTCAGATTACACACCTAAAAAAAAGAAATCAGGGCTCGATAGATCCTTAACATTTAGAGCTCATTCAATGATAAGACGCTTAGCCGAAGACGCCACTGACCCAGCCGAATTGGAGAGATTTCTGAAGCATCTTTTGTTTCTTTCCCCCCACACTGACCACCACACTGCTAGGACCACCATTCTCCAGATAGTAGTTTTCGTCTTACCAAAATACGTCCCGTGCCACGCTAGGAGGAAGTGATTTGCCTCTCCTGAGAAGCACCAAAATATGTTAAAACTATTCATAATATCTACCCAGATGGATTAGACGAACTGACAGTGAAGTAGAAGATGATCTACAGTCTCTTCCGAACGCATACAGCATAGATATATATTGGGAAGGACCATACCTTTCTTCTTAAGATTGTCTATGGTTAAATTTTCTTTTTCCCTACCAACCATCCAAATACAAGAATTTTCAGAGGGGCATCATATTTCCAAATAAAAGAAAGATTGAAGCCCATTCAGATCCAAACTAAAACTTACTATTTATAGTAAAAACGGAATTAAAATAGGGAAACGACCGACGATCCGGGGGTATTTCGCAAATTCGGCTTGCACAACCCGGCATAGCAGGGTTGGTTGGCTAAAGTAGTTCGTTTTACCCCAAAATCACATATTTTACGCCCAATAACTCATTTCGGATTGTGAGATACGCCCGATCTAAGGTCCGACGGTACGGATCACTTCTGTCGTCAACCGGGCCTTTTTTGATCCATCTTGGCCATGAAACTGTCCGCGACCCGCTCTATATCAGTTGTCCTATATTTTAGCTTGTTTATTTAGAAAAAAAATTTTAGGTTCTTTGGAATAAATAATTACATATATAATTAATAAAATCATAGGTACAAAAAATAAGACGTGTATTGAAATATAATAGACTAATGTAATAACGAAAATATTAGCATGTATCCACCCAACCAACCTGGCCAACCCCATCGAGCTCGCTTGGGTTGAGAATTCCTAACCTAATGTTGGGTTGGGTTAGGGTTGAGAGGTATAGGAACCTTGGGTTGGGCTAGGGTTGAGCACCAACCCGCCCAACTTTCAGCCCTAGAATCTATACATCAAACTCTTGGTTGGTACTTGTGGAAGCTCTATAGGACCTACCATGATGTATGTATTTTATACACACCGTCTATTCATTGTACAAGCTTATTTTAAGGCGGGAGTCCAAAAATGAGGCAAATCCAAAGTTCAAGTGGACCAAACAATAGAAGGGAATGGAGATAATGACGACCACTGCTGAAACCGTCCAAGGGTCCACTAGATGTTTATTTGCCATCCAACCTGTCCATAAAGTCACATAAACTTGTATAAAGTGAAAACACAAAAATCATCTTGATCCAAAACTTCTATGGCCCATAAGAAGTTTTCAATGGTAGGTGTTTAATTTCCACTATTTTCAATGGTGTGATCTATTGAGATTTTGGATTTGAGTTGGAAAATGGATGAATAGCTTGAATAAAACACATACATCATGGTGGGGCCCACATAGCTTCCACCAGTACCAACCAGTACTAATTAAGTCCAATAGGGGAGGGGTCACTGCCGAATTGGAGTCCCTACATGCAGGGAGACATGCTACTTGGAATGGTATGAATGGTCAAGGCTAGCGATGAACCAACATGGGTTCATTGTAACTAACCAAAGAAATCTACAATAAGTCACTCACCTCTAGAATCCGAAGAAGTTCCTTTTGTTAAATTGAAAGATAAATCTGAAAATTAATTTAAGACCTGAAAACTTAAAGTGCTGAATTTTTGCATGTATAAGTATTGAAAAATCTGCTTAATACTTTATTTTAAAAAAATGCTGGTATTTGAAAATAAGCACTGTTTTTGTTAAACCTTGTTTGATAAATAGACAAAAAATGTCTGAAAAGTTAAAATTAGCAAGTTGTCGTATTTTCTTCTACTATCTCAATTTCTATCTTCAATTAGTAATTTGTCGTATTTTCTCCTATTATCGCAATTTCTATCTTTTGTGTAGTACAAGATGAAAGCTGTGTGGGCCAACATAACTTTGCTACATCACCATACTACCCACTTGGTTGCGTGTTATATACTATGAAATCTGAATCCTCCACTGGACCACATTTTCAAAGCACTAATTGCCTCCAAAAGCCTTCCTAGGAGCTTCATGCAATAGGAAGCTAGTTGACCCACCAGGAAATCCACCTCGTCCATCCATTTTACCACATTTTTTTAAGACATGGCCTAAAAGCGAGGCAGATCCAAAATTCAAGTGGGCTGCATGACAGAAAAAAGTGGGTAGGAAATGCCTACCATTGAAACCTCTTAAGGGTCCACTGGGATGTTTATATGCCAGCCATACCGTTTAATCCCATTTGTAAGAATTGAAAACACTAAAATATTAGCCATATCCGAAACTTCAGAGGTCCTAAGAATATTTCAACAGTTGACATTCAATCCTCACTTTTTCCTATCATGAGGCCCACCTGAGTTTTGGGTCCATGTCATTTTTGGGCCCATATCCTAACATGATTTGAAAAAATAAATGGATGGGTAGATTTCTCACAAACATCATGGTGGCCACACCTAGTTGGTGTCGTTCCAAAGCTAGAGTGGATTAGTTGTTAGGGGGAAACATAGGACCGTGGGGCCCACCTTGATGTATGTGTTCCAGACGGTCCATCCAAATTTCTAGATCATTTAGGATATGGTCATTAAAATGAAGAAAATCATGATCTCAAGCAGACCACACCCCAAGGATCGAATTCCCACCATTAATTAAAAACTTTTTGGGGGCAACGAAAGTTTTGGATCAAGCTAATATTTGCTTATTCCCTTCATCCATGTCTATGTGACCTTATAAATTGGTTGCATGACAAATAAACATTACGGTGGGCCTTAAGATGCTTTTAATGGTGGGCGTTCAATGACCATTGTTTCCTGTGGTGTGGTCCACTTGAGATTTGGATCCGATTCATTTTTAGGCCCACTCCCTAAAATAAGATTATTTATTTATTTATTTATTTTTTTTTAAATAGAGGGACGGTGTGGATATAAAATATATTTATCAAGATGGATCATGGTCAGGGCAACACCCTCTATCATGATATTCGGGTAACACCTAATCCGCTCCCACCTGAAGCTGAAGGAGCCCAATTTGGTGGGAAAGCCTCTTGCACAAAGTTCCTGCGACGGAAAGTTGGGTGGGGCCTACCTTGATGTTTGTGAGAAATTCACCCTGTCCATGTGTTTTTTTCGGATAAATTTAGTACATGAGACCAAAATTGGGACATCCAAAACTCAAGTGGGCTGAATGAGAGGAAACAATGAGGATTGAACGTACACCATTGAAACATTTGTAGAGCAAAAGAAGTTTTAAATCAGGCTAATATTTTTGTGTTTTCAGTTCATCCTAGTAGGAATGATCTCATGAACGGTATGGATGCTATATAAAAATTGCGGTGGACCCCGGGAGGTGTCAGTGGTAGGCATTTTCCTATCCAATATTCCTATTGTGTAGCCCACTTAAGTTTTGGATATGCCTCTTTATCTGTCTCATGACTTGATCTAGCAAAATGGATGGACCGGGTGGACTTGGATATGCCTCATTATCTATCTCATGACATAAAATGATCTAGCAAAATGGATGGACCGGGTGAATTTCTCACAAAGACTACGGTTGACCCCACTTAGCTTTCCCTAGTAATAACTTGCGAAGGTTTTGGTATAAAATCAGCAGGAACAGGATTGCCTAGTTCCACACCGTTTATATATTTTTCATATTAATTTAAGTCATGAGCCCAAAAATAAGGCAGACCCAAAGCTTAAGTGGACAATGTGGAGATTGAACGCCTACAATTAAAAACTTCTTGGGGCCACCAAAGTTTTGGATCCAGCTGATATTCATGTTTTCCCTTCATCCTGATTTGTGTGACCGTATGAACAGGTTGGATGACTAAAAAAGATCATGGTGGTCTTAGGAAGGTTTCAATGGTAGGAGTCATTGTCCCCACAACTTTTTATGGTGTGGTCCATTTGAGCTTTGGGTTTGCCTATTTTTTGGCTCATGCCCTAAAATAATGTGGCAAAATGGATATATGATACATAGATCACGATGGGGCCTAAAGAACTTTGCTATGTCAACACAGTAGTTACACATTTAGAATAGAAAGCTTGAACATGGAACTATGAAAAGGGTAAAGTTATCATTTAGAAAAATATTTTAACTTGAAATCACTTGCTGCATTCCATGTTGAGAAAAGCTTAAAATTACTCCATTTCTTACTGAAAATTCAAATTGAGCACTTAAATTTTAAATTTTATCAAATCATCTGAATTAGGAATAACCACTTTAAAAGGCCTATTTCAGTATTAAGTGCTGAAAAAATGTTTTAATAAACGACCAAGTCTCACTTCCTTTGTGCCCAATAAGAAATTTCAGACCATCATTCCATACATGAAAATCAGCATCAGCACAATAAATTACAGCTAGTTTGCATCACTAGAGTTAATTTTTGTACCCTGTAACCCTTCCTCTTCTTCTTCCTCTTCTTCTTCTTCTTTCTTTTACACTACTTTCCTTTTTTACTGCCTGTTTAGTTGCACTAAATATTGTAAATTTTCATGAGATCTTGCACAATCAAGAAATGTCATGATATTTGGTGCAACAAACGCACACTGAGTATTTGAGTTTTATCTAATTTCTCTATATATTTTTATTCTGCAGAAACCAAATTGCTTCTGAAGCTTTTAAAGAGAGACTTCAGTTGGGTACATCTTCCTTTCTTCTTCTTCCTTGCTCTTTTTCCTTTTCTTTTAACTAGATATGATTTGATATTGGATGGTGGTCAGATCTTCCCAAGCCATTTCTGATGTTCTGATGGGAAATAAGAAGGTGTAGGACACCATGATGGTTAGGTAGCCTAAAAGGACAGATCCAACCATCAGGTGGGCCACATCATTGAGAACAATGACAAATCACCTAAAAACCATCCAAATCGTAAGTGGTTGCACCCCACCTGATGCTTGGATTGACATGATTTTTAGTGTCCTGTTATCACGGTCGGCACAGCTTTAATTTGGATGGGTTGGATGCCGAATAGATATCATGTGGACCCCACTACTGGATCTTGGGGGCTTTTGTATGGTTGTAAAAGATCTCTAATATGGTAAGGCCAACCTAACGATATATATATATATATATATATATATATATATATATATATATATATATATATATATATATATATATAGGGAAAAGGTAGAGCTGATTTTAACGCCCCATGAGGTCGAGCTGTGTGGGCCCCACCGTGATGCGTTTCGAACATCTACCCCATCATCAGGATGCACCATTCCATTGTGAGCCTAGGTCTCAAAAATCAAGTCAATCTTCCTGACTTTTGTGGGCCACACCACATACGAAGTGGGGAGGGGGTGTGCACCATTAAAACATTCATAACCATTTTTGAGAGCCCACCGAGATGTAGTTTGCAAATCCAGCCCATCCATTATGTGTGTCCCGCTTGAATGAGGGTTCAGACCAAGTTTCAGGCGCATGAAAAACTCAGGTGGGCCCCACCAAGTGTTTTTATATGTTTTAACGGTGTCTTCACATAATTTTAGATGGTACGGCCCACCCGAGTTCCGTATATTGCTGATTTTTGGGATATCCCATAATTAAAAGGGTACCCATCAAATGCATGGTGTTGATGGTCGAAACACATCATGGTGGGGCCCACATAGCTTGACCTCACTGGAGCTTATCATCAGCTCTAGCGCATTGTAGCTTTTCCCATATATATATATATATGGAAATGGTATTATGAGGTAAACATCATGGGAACTTCCCATGAGGTCGTGCTGCGTGGCCCTACCATGATGTTTGTCAAACATTAGCACCGTGCATTTGATGGGTCCCCTTTAGGTTATGGTATATCTCAAAAATCGGTCGTATATGGAACTCAGGTGGGCCATACCATTTAAAACCATGTGAAGACATGCCTAAAACATATAAAAGCACTTGGTGGGCCCACCTGAGGTTTGGATGCAGCTGAAAATTGGTTTGACCCCTCATCCAAGTAGGAAACACAATGAATGAACTGGCTCAGTGGGCCCAATAAATGATTATGAATGTTTTAATGGGAGGGTAACCCCTCTCAACTATTTGGAAATGGATTGGCTACTCCCCGCGCCACCGACCAATGGTTGGTGGTCGGTGCCATGTGGGCCCCACCATGATGTATGTGTTTCATCCATGCCGTCCATCTATTTTTCTAGATCATTTTAGGGTATGAGACCAAAAATGAGGTATATCCCAATCTCAAGTGGACCACATTACAAGAAACAGTATTGAAAGAGCGTCGACCATTAAAAACTTTATGGGGGCCATAAAAGTTTTGGATCAAGCTGATCTTTGTTTTTTCCCTTCATCTAGGTCCGTATGACCTAATCAACAGATTGGATGTCAAATAAACAGTACAGTGGGCCTTAGGAGGATTTTAATGGTAGATATCCAATCACTATTGTTTTCCTGTGGTGTGGTCCACCTGAGATTTATCTCCCTCTAATTTTTGGGATCATGCCATAAAATGATCTGTAAAAATGGATGAACGGCATGGATGAAGCACATACATAATGGTGGGGCCCACAATGCACCGACCACCAGCCACGGTGCTGGTGGCAAGGAGAGTAGCCAATCTGTTTCCAACTATTTTTTGTGGTGTGGCCCACCCAAGTCATGGATTGGCTTGATTTTTAAGCCCACAGCCTACCATGGAATGGTGCATCTAAGTGATGGGGTAGATGTTCAACGGACATCATGATGGGGCACACATAGGTCGACCTCATGGGAAGTTCCCATGAGGTCGACCGTACCATTTCCCCAGCGCGCGCACACAAATATAAATATATATATATAAAAGAGAGGAATGCCCAGTTGTGCACTAGTTCTCATAGTTCTCGTGAGAACTTTTTGAGAACTCATTTTCGGAGATATTAGTTAAAAATCTGAACCGTTCATTTGATGCAGTACCCTATGAAACCCCTAAGGTCCAACTCTTACCCTAATCTAAAACTTTGGTAGACCATGACGAAAAAGAGGCAAATCAAGGAAGAAAACTATTTCCTTTTTCCATGGCCCCCCAAAGTTTTGAATCAAGGTAAAAGTTGGGCCTTAGGGGTTTCATGGGGTGCTGCATCAGGTGGACGGTTCAGATTTTGAGCTAATATTCTCGAAAATGAGTTCTCAAAAAGTTCTCACCAAAACTCATGAGAACCGGTGTGCAGTTGAGCATTCCTCTCTCTCTCTCTCTCTCTCTCTCTCTCTCTCTCTCTATATATATATATATATATATATATATATATATATATCACATTTTGGATGCGCGTGCAATGTTGCTACCACAATTGAAGGGTGCCATGGCAACGTGTGATCCCTTGAAAGGGCATGCAGTTTGCATAGTAAGCCTAGCACCACACATATATGATCATTTGATGTGGTGGGATTTGATTGGACATGTGCCAGTCTTAGTGATGGAGCCTAGTTAAGCATGTACTCTACCTAATGACTTTCAAACATGCTTTACATAGCTTCATTTTTTATGGTGGCACATGACCTAATCAAATCCGGCACATCAGGTCATCACAAATGTCTATGGTGGCAAAGTTCCCATGTAATCCGTGTCTCTTGAAAGGACAAAGGTTTCCTTACCCAAGGATATCCCTGGTGACATGACGTGTCGCAAAGTGTTGTGATTTATAAATGGGCCCAAGAATGATTGAAAGGAAAGCATTATTATGTGTAAAATCTGCCATTTGGGTCGAGTAGAAACTGAACTACACGCCAAAATCCAAAATTGGGCCCAAATTCTAGTGCAAAGCAAAGTTTTTTTTTTTTTTTTTTTTTAATTATCATCGCTTCTCTTGGTTTTGTATTGGATTTCTAGGGCTTCTTTTCTCTCCCTAGTTCCAATTTTATCAATATTCTCAACTTCTAGAGTTTTCTCCCTAAATCTTATCGTAGAGCTACAACTAGGATTTTTGTGCAATTTCAATTCATTTATCTTTGCCATTTCATCCATTTTTTCCATTTTCCTCTGAGAGTCATTTGGATGCCTATAAAGTTTTAAGTTGTAAATACTTTACACCTAAAAGGAGTTTCAGGTGTTAATTGTTTACATGCTATTTCTTTGACTTTTAAGTAATAATTTGTGTACATGAAAACTAATTATATATTTGGCTTTTAAGTGGTAAATGTACCATACACATCATGGTGTGCCCCACACATCATGATTATGTATCAACATGGCATTCTATTATATATAATGTCTTTTTAACTATAAAGACTTTATATGTAATCTGAAACATGACTTTTTGCCAATTTTCAAATTATAGTTGAAAGGAATAATGTGTTTACAGCATGTAAAACCCCTATAGGCAAATGTAGATATCCAAACAGCCTCTGCAATTAGATTAAACAACCTCTTAAAAATTGCAAGTGGAGATAAGGATTAGTGTTTTGATTTTGATTGTAGGAATCTCGAAATCGATCTCATTAAAGAAGATGCACAATTAGGTTTTGTTGGAAATCTTTAATTCTATTATCCTTCTTAGAGAAGAAACACGGAGGACTCGATCATAATCTATCAAGGAAGAAGAAAAAGGTGAGTTTGGTGGAAATTTTGTAAATTTTGCAGCACTTGATCTAGTTATTTCACGTTTTTATTCATTTTCTAGTTGAGATTAACTGTGGTTTTATATGCATTTGATTTTAAAATGTTGGATCTTTTTGTTTTTTGTTTAGGTCACGATATTAATTCGATGCAAATGTGTGCCTTTTTTTTTTTGGCTTGTTAAGTACACCCACTGTCAGTTCACACTTCACTGTTAGCCACCCCCACTAAGGAATCGATACCAAGACCTCAGTGTTGAAACGAGGTATCTTTCACTCAGTCTACCACTTGAGCTATCGATCGATATGCAAATGTGTTGCCTTTTTCTATATAAAGAAGTCTAATCCTTTTTTGTTTAAATAAATAAATAAAAATAAGATAATGTGCTGCTTCTTAACTTTTCTTGTCATTTTCTTCTTTATTCTACTTTGTTTATTACTCTCTTTGTTTCAATTTGATGTGGATAATTTTTTAGTAACTTTTGATATTCTTTAATGCTGTTTGATTAGAGTAGTTTGTAATTGTACTTATTAGATCTTGGCTAGTTGTCATTAATGCTAATTTATGAATAAGGTACATCATGGATAACAACTTAGCTAATCATGTGAAGTAAATAAATTGCATATATAATCAAGCAAGATGTTTGATTCTAAAATCCAACACATCAAAAATCTAGGAAGGCTCTTCTACAAATGCCCCATAAAGATGCTATCATTGAAGCCTTTAGAACTACACTAATATGAAAATAATTATATTGCTTTTATGCTATCTATTCAATGTATTGTTTAATATCATCATACAACTTTAAAATTTAGTAGCATTTTCATTGGTGTGAAATTTATGAGCCAGACCAATTCAATGATCATAACCATCTGATTGATGGCCTCTAATATGGGCAGCCAAGATCATTTGTATAAAAGTTAGTTCTAACCAACAATCAAATCCATCTATTTGATAGTCCTATCATGGATAACTTATGATTTTAAAGAATCACAACTGATAATGAGGTAGATCAAAAACACATAAAAACCATACCACACAAAACAGTGGGGATCGAATGGCTGAGGGTCACAGAAGTTTTGTATCGGGATGATATTTGCGCCCACAGTTTATCTGAGTGATAATTATAACCCTATGAACAGTTTGAATGGCATATAAAAATCATGGTCAGCTCTGGAAAGGTTTCAACAGTGGACGATTTCACTCCCACTGTTTCATTTTGTGTGGCTCACCTGAGTTTTTATCCACCTGAGTTTTAGAATCCTGTTCTATTTTGGTCTTTCAAAACAGATGAACCGATTGGATTTGTCATGGACATCTCTATGAGCCCTACACAATATCCGGTCACAGGAAATCCACTTCCTGTAAACAGTAGTTCTCCTTGCGTCATGTACGGCTAACTACACTTAGTAAGTGTATTTCTTCTGTCCATGAAAAAGAAAAAAAAAAAATCCCTAATTCTAAATATAACAGGAAAAAAGAGAAGCAATTGACTCTAAGGAACAAGTATGGATATAGATTTAACCATTCTAAATATTCTCCATAATTATAAATAAAAAAATATTATAATTATTAAATTCTCAATCGACTTGGGTCGACTCACCAAGTTGACCCGCACAAATTAACGTTGAGTCTAGTCGAGTTTTTGCATTTTTAGACTATTATTAGTACAAATTTTCATGATATGTAGTGTAACCAAACACGCCTTAACTTATTTATATTTTTAGTTCAATAATTTTTAATTTAACATTTCTAAGTTGCTATTGCAGGAGTCACTATGGAATTCCTCCAGGAGATTGCCAAGAATGCAAGGGTTCAATACGACTACTCTAGAAGGCTTGAAGAGAGTCTTAATGTTCTGAAAACTGAAATGCAAGAGTTGAGCAGCCAGGAGGCCGATGTAAAGAACGAACTGAACACGGCGAAGGTAATGCATGGAAAGAAGCCAAAGCAAGAGGTGTGTTTGTGGCTGGAAAATGTGCAAAAGACAACAAGTGAAGTGACTAAGATAGAAGAGGTTTATGGAGAAGTAGGGAGAGATTTCTCACTCCAACGTGTTGCATTGGGAAAACGTGTCTTAAAGAAGATTGAAGAGGTGGTGAAGCTTAAGGAGAAAGGTCGATTTTCAGAAGCGTTACTTGCTGATCCATTACCTGAAAGTGGAAGTATGCCCACAACGAAACTGGTGGGTAGAACAACAGCGGTAAGAAATTTGGAACAGATTTGGGAGTCGTTGATGGATCAGGAGGTCAGAACTATTGGTGTGTATGGCATGGGGGGAGTGGGCAAAACGACCATCATGACCCACATCTTTAATAAAATACAGAGATCTAAAATATTTGGTCTTGCCATTTGGGTGACGGTATCTAATGATTCTAATATTGAGAGATTGCAAAATGGTATTGCACGAGAAATAGGATTGGACATTTCCTATGAAGATGATGAAATGAGAAGGTCAAGGAAATTGTTTGAGGCTTTGAAGCGTAGGGAGAAGTTTGTTATCATCTTAGATGATATGTGGAAATCATTTCCATTGGAAAAGGTAGGGATTCCTGAGGGCAATGCATTCAAGATAGTGTTGACTACTCGATCAAAAAATGTGTGCCGAGGCATGAAGTGCCAAAAGAAGTTTGAAGTGGAGGTTCTTTCGAGGGAAGAAGCGTGGGAATTGTTTAAGGAAAGGCTTGGGGCTGATGTGGTGCTTTCTGCAGAAGTAGAACAGATTGCGAAGCTTGTGACTGAAGAATGTGGTGGTTTGCCGCTTGGAATTATCACGGTAGCAAGTGCAATGAGAGAAAAGGATGACGTTAGAGAATGGAGAAATGCATTAGAAGAGTTAAAATGCTCAACGATGGAGATCGAAGGCATGGATGATCAAGTTTTTCCAATTTTGAAATTTAGTTACGATCGACTAAAATCTGACAGGATTCGATCTTGCTTCTTGTATTGTGCTTTGTTTCCAGAGGACTATTTATTCGGTGATGAAGAACTTGTAAAGTATTGGATAGCAGAAGGATTGATAGAAGATATGGGAGACTGGGAAAAGGAACAAAACAAAAGCCACACGGTATTGAATGGACTGATAGATGTATGCATGTTGGTCAGGAAGTATCGCAATCTGGTAGCAATGCATGATTTAATCAGAGATTTGGCCATCGGAATTACAAGGAAGAGGCCTCTGATTGTGGTCAAAGCTGGGAAGGGGATAAGGGGATCAATTGGTGTAGAAGAATTTACTGAAGAGGTAGAAAAAATCTCATTAATGAGAAATCAAATTGAAATGCTTTCAGGTGAACCTAACTGTCCAAAACTCTCCACATTGTTGTTGCAAGAGAACCCTCTCTCAGGCAACATTCCTCATGAGTTCTTCAATCGCATGAACAGCCTCAGAATTCTCGACCTCTCTAGGACTGGTATTGAGTATCTGCCGGAATCAGTTTCCAACTTGGAGAGCCTGCGTATGCTCTTGCTAAATAATTGTAAGAGTTTAAGGGAGCTACCGTCCTTAGCAAAGCTGAAGCGTCTAATGTTTTTGAACCTAAATGCGACTGCCATCAAAGAAGTGCCACATGGGATCGAATGTTTGGTTAACCTCAAAGAGCTTGATGTTTCATCTGTTGAAGGGACAAATAGGATAAATGATGGTGGTTGCAATTCCTTAATGTTTCCTGGTAGTATTATCAAGCTGCGTATGGGGAGATGCGAGCTGTCAAGCTTACACTGCCTGTCTGGGTTGCAACACTTACAGTCATGTCACATCTTGTGGTGTAGCATGAAGTGGTTGTTGCCGATAGGAGACAACAGCACCATAATTCCGTCTTTACCCTCATTACAGTCTCTGGATCTAAGGGATATACCGAATTTAAGGGGTCTGTGTGAGGGAGTCTTGCTGCGTGGCTCATTTGCATGCCTCAGAAACCTGAGTGTCTGGGGATGTCAAGTATTGGAGAATGTCATGTCACTTGAATTGTTTCAGCACCTCCAATGCCTTGAATGCATCAGTATTGGAGAATGCAGTGAGATGGAGGAGGTGATAAAAGGAGGAGAAGAAGGTGATAACAACAACAATAACAATACCATCATCCTACTCCCTAACTTGTGGGAGTTGATTTGACAGCTTTAGGGAAATTGAAAAGCATTTGTAAGAGGACAATCATTTGCCCTTCCCTGATTGTGATTCGTATAATAGTTTGTCCTTGGCTGAAGAAGATCCCTCTTTCTTTTGGCAACTCAACATCTGTTGTAGACGGACGCATTAAAGGAAGCAAAGAGTGGTGGGATGCATTGGAGTGGGACGATCCCAACACCAAAACACTCCTACCTCTTTTTCATGAACAAACAGGTGAAGTAGAAGGACGTGGAATGAAAAGAAAATCAGAACAAGTAGAAGAGATTGCATCGACGTCACAGCACCAATAATATTCCAGTTTGGCTTTCTATGCCTTTTTATTTAGTCATCTATTTCTTCTTTTTTATTTGAAATGTAATGTTATTGAGAATGGCTCATCTTCCTCTGTTTCTCTATTAGTGATGTCAACGGAACTTTACCACACAAGCCTCCCTAATAGGAAATCACAGCACACGTGGCAATGTAGCACACGTTTATGAAAGTCTAACACACGGATCTTCTATAACACCTGTTTTATAGAGAGCGTGATACCGGATTGCGTATTGAGTAAGCTGTGGGGCCAACACGTAACTTATATGTCTTATCCACACCGTCCATCCGTTTTTCCAAATCATGTTAGTGATTAAGAGTTCGAAATTGAAATATATCTAAAGCTCAAGTGGACCACGCTACAGGAAACACTGGGGATAATGGCGTCCACTCAATACAGAGTCCGTGTCCACGTGGAACAACCAAGCTGGATTGGACCCACCATGCTGCACATGTAAAATCCACTCCATCCATCCATCCATCAGTTGCACTTTCTAATGTTAGGCCATGGGACCAAAAATCAGCGCCAGTCAATAGGATATGTTGGGCATCTGTTGGTAAACCTCTCAAATGCTTTATGAAATAGGCTGAGCATTATTAATGCTAAACAGTGCAGTTTTGAGTGTAAAATGAAGTTATGCATACAAATCATTAACTTTTGTTTTTTACCTTTTGAACGGCTAAGATTGGACTGTACTATGAGTAGCCGTTTGGAGGAGTGATTACAACTAACCAAGCAGGGGGAATGCGCATCAGATCCACCCCGTCCATCGGGTGTGCTGCTACCTTTTCATTATGGATTCCTAAATTCATTTCAATCGGAGACTTAAGTGGACCACACCGTAAGGAAACAGTGTAAAATCATGCCTAAAACTGTAAATTTCACGTGGTGCGGCCCACACCACTCTTGAAGTGTCCTGATTTTCGAGTGTGGTGTGTCACATGACGTGTCAGATAAGTGATCGGATGGCATATACACACCATGGTGGACCCTGCACACAATTTGAACAGTTTTAATTAAGATTCCCAGCTCAACTGTTTTACATGCCCACATGAGCGTTGAATCGGCCTATTCATTTGGCCTTGGTCCACAACCAGAGTGTTCATGTGATGGACGGTGTGGATCTCGTCCACGTGAAGTCCTGTATCCACGTCAGCGAACAGTGACGCCCTTCATGACCACGCTATAGTTTCCGTACGTCATTTAACGTTAACATTTTTATTTACTTAAACACCGGCTATCATTCACGTCTATATAATATAATAGAAACGCACCTATGGTAATAAGATAAGACTCCATCCTTTCACCTTCCATTTATCTGGATAAAGTTGAATCTGAACCGTAATTATAACGGACCCAACCATTTAGTATCATAAATATTCATTTATGACCGTAATTAGTAAGCACAAGGAAAAAGAAAGATTTTGTGCTTGAAATTTAGAGAGCACGATTATAAAAAATGTGGAAAAAGTATCATATTACTGGATTTTATGAACCACACGATATATAGGAGGTTGGTCGTACTAGTTGGACAGTTTTGATGCTCTATATACGTCTCTATTCAACGTGGATGGTGGAAAGTGGCTCTATCATTAGGATAGAGGCGGTTCCACCGTATATCATTTCCCTTTATTTTCTTTGCCTTGCGAATGAAGTCACGGAATCTCGCGAGCAGCCGATCAGGTAGAGAAAATGTTATTTTATCGCTGGAGTGTACTTTGAAGTTGCACTCGTGTTACTGTGGGACACGGACCATACGTACAAAAGATCAGACCCGTTCTCCAGGTGGTCCTCACTGTGTGAATTCTACACATGTAAAGGTGGGAAAATATTACCATCAGGTGGGCCATATCAGTGCCTAGTACTAGAACCATTGGTCTTTTAACCGTTCATTTGTTCTGTACGAAAATGAATTGAGTATAAGATGATTCATTTTCGTACAAAATAAATGAACGGTTAAAAGACATTGACCGATAGTTGCATAAGCCTGATTTTCCAGGCATGGGGATGTGATCACCTAAAAAGCGATTCTAGATCTGACTCTCAAGTGGATCACACTGAAAAAACCGGTAGAGGATTGACGGTCTATCATTGAAACTTTTTTTGGAGTAAGAAGTTTTGGACCAATATGGAATTTGTTTTTAATCTTCGTTCAGGAAATTTTGACCTTATAAATCAATTGGATGTAAAATAAACTTTATTGTGGGTCATACAAATTGTTTAACGGGAAAAATCATTATCTCCACTGCTATTTATGGTGTGGTCCAAATGATTTTTGGATATGGTTATTTTTTAGATAATGCTCTAAAATAAACTCTAAAAATAGATGAACAGTGTAGATATAATAAATATATCACTATGGGGCCATGTAACTTTGATCTCCTTTGAACCATTCCAACTCGGAGCACAGTGCTCGTCTTTACACGTACCTACGGCAGCTATATTGCTGGTGTGAGGTACACCACCCAATCCGCTTCCAGTTCCGTCGGTCTCTGACTCTAGCCCACCTTGATATTTATAGATATGCACTGTCCATACGTTTTCCCAAAAATTAAATAGATCCAAATATCAGGTGGACCACGCCACTGGAAACAGTGATGACTGACAATTAAAAATTTCTCGAGGGCCACAAGAAATTTGTATCAAGATGATATTTGTCTTTTCCCTCGTTCAGATATTTTTTTACATTATCAACTAGTTGGATGGTAAATCAAGATTTCAGTGGGCCCTAGGAATTCTTTAACGGTGGGCGTTCAATCACCACTGCTTCCAGTGGTGTGGTCCACCTGAGATTTGATCTGCTTTGTTTCTTTTTTCTTTTTTTTTCTATCTAGTAACCTAAAAAGGAGCTGGAAATGAACGGACGGCATGGATATTCAGTAAATATATCAAGATGGCCCCTGGACCCAGCAAGTGCAATTGCTATTTTATCCCAATTTCTTTCATGTAATCCCAGCCTACAAAGACTCCATGTAGCCAAAATCCCTGTGGGGCCTACCACTATGAACGTGTGGCATCCAGTCAGTCCATTAGTGTCGCCAGCTTATCTTATGACTAAACCAAGCAAGATCCAAGGGAGCATTTGGCGCATGGTATTAGATGGGCTTAGGTGGGATGGAATATGGTCTGTGCCAATTTCACTCCATGTTTGAGAAGAATGGAAAAGCTTAGTAGTTTAGATGGAATTGCATTGGGTCCGTGCCAATTTCACTCAATGTTAGAAGGTTGTGTACGTCCCACCATGATGTGTGGGGTATATTCACACCGTCCCCCATTTTTTGAGATCATTTTAAAGCATGGACCAAAAAATCAAGTAGATCTAAAGCTCAAGTGGACCCCACCATAGAAAGCAACAGGGATTGAATACTTACAGTTGAAAACTTCTTTGAGGCCACAAAAGTTTTGTATCTGCCTCATTTTTAGGCCCATGACATAAAATGAGATTACAAAACAAATAAACAATTTATATATAACATATGTGTGTTGTTTTCAATAGTTTCAAGTGATGGTGGGTATATCCATTAAATGTACCACCGTATTATAAACAAAGCATCGAATTAATCTTATCCCATCATAACTGGGAACAATCGTTGTCATGGGTAATAATTATATTTTTTTAATACAATCCCACATAATCCTTCCCAATGTCATGCCCCAGACACCCCCAAAACTCAAGTGGACCAGTACACATAAAATTCAAGTGGAATTGAATGGTACTGAATTGTATTAGATGGGATTAACATTATTATTATACAATGATTGTATATGTCTGGAAATGCCATGGTATTGCAGTCATCAAATTTTTATATGGATAAACATTAGATTACAAAAAATCATGTTTAGTGGACCATGGAATTATAATCAACCGACCAAATTCATAACGGATGTCGTTCACTTGTACACATATATAACTAAAATGTCACGTGTAAATGGTGCACATGAATGGACAGCATGGATAAACACATGCATCAATGTGGGGCCCACATGTGTAGTGGATTTCAAAATCTAGGAAATTCATGCATGGGACTAAATGCAATTCCATTCCACCCAATCCCAACCTTCCCATCCTCTCCAAATGCTGCGTGGAATTGCATAGGACCAAATGCAATTCTATCCCACTTAATCCCATCTAATACCTGGGGCATGGTATTGGGAAGGATTAGGTGGGATGAGATTCAAAAAGTGTAATTATTATGAATGCAAGGAATTGTTATATCCAAACCATTCAACTGTTTTGTAACCTCATTTTATGGCTTGCGCCTAAAAATGAGGCAGATCCAAAACTTATGTGGCCCCAATGAAGTTTTCAATGGTAGGTATTCAATCCCTGCTGCTTGCTATGATGGGGTCCACTTGAGTTTTAGATCTACTTGATTTTTTGGCCCATGCTCTAAAATAATTTCAAAAAATGAGTGTATGGTGTGGATATAGCCCACACATCATGGTGGGACCTACACAACTTGCTAACATTGAGTGGAATTGGCACCCGACGAAATGCAATTCCATCTAATCTAATTCCAAGCATTTTCCATTTTTCACAAACATTGAGTGGAATTGGCATGGGACCAAATGCAATTCCATCCCACCTAATCCCATTTAACACCATGCGCCAATCGCCCCCCTAGGAGATTGAATGGTCCACCATGGAAACCTTCATGGTAAGGTGATAGAAGTTTCAGATTAGGCTGATATTTGTTTTCTACATCCATCTTAGTAGGACTATTCCCATTAACAGTTTAGATGGCACTTAATCAACAAAGTGGATCTCAAAAAGGTCTCAATGGTGGGTATTTACAGCTCAATTTTTCATGTATTATGGACATTAGAGTTTGGGATCCACTCAATTTTTTGGGCGCAGCTTGGGTTGATCCAATGTGGGTAGATACCTGACTGTGGGTCCCATTGTATTATATGTTCTTTAAATTCATACCTTTCACGTGCTCATTTTAGTGCATGATCTCTAACATGAAGCAGATTTAAGTCTAATGTGGACAATCTGATATATATAAGTTTTTCCATCTGTGTCTATATAACCTTATCAACAGATTTAGATAGCAAATAAGCACTACATGTTGGTGAAACTGATGGACACCAGGGTGGGTCATGGACACAGTTTGGCTAGTGATGTTACCACTAGGCCAGTGGTGGGTGCTACGAGGTTCCCACTATGATGTATATATTTCATCCTTGACGTCCATTTATTTTTTCAGATCATTTTATGGCTTGATCTAATAAACGAGGTAGATTTAAATTTCTAGTAGACCTTACCACAGAAAAATAATTGTGATTGAACACCTATCATTAAAAACCCTGTTAAGGGTTACCATAATATTTATTTGACATCCAACTTATTGATTAGGTAATTGTCATACCATTTGAATGAAGGGAAAAAATGAATATCAATTTCATCCCAAAGTTCCGTGGCTCTCATTAAGTTTTTAACTGTGAACGGTCAATCTATACTTTTCCTGTGATGTGGTCTAATTCAGATTTGGATCCACTTCATTTTTAGTATCAAACTATAAAATGCTCTAGAAAAATGGATAAATGGAGCGGATGAAATGGGCCAACAGAAACCAAGTCCTAGCCATTGGTTATTGGCAGCACCAGTCAATCTGTCTCTATGTCTGATGAAACTGATGGACGGTGTGATGTGCAACGCCAACACGGTGGGGCCGACCGACTTTCGGCTCATAGGGACTCTATGTAGGTGGGGTCACACAAAAGGAATGCAGGTTGCATCCGACCCCATGATGTAGGGTCTTATCTACCCTGTTCATCCATTTTTTGTATCATTTTAACGGGATGGACGAAAAATGAGTCATCCAAGGCTTGAGCGGTCCACACCACACGAAGCAGTTGTAATAACGATTCTCACCGTTGAAACCTTTCTAATGCCCACCTTGATTTCTATTTTCCATCTAACCTATTTATAAAGTTACTTAGACATGCATGCAGAGAAAACACAAATATCAGCTCCATCCAAAATTTCTATAGCCTACAGGAAGTTTTCAACAGTAAGATTTCAATCCTTATTATATAGTCCACTCTAGCCTTGGATTTGCTTTATTTCTATACTTATATGCTAAAATGATACTAAAAAATAAATGAACGGTGTGGATAAGATCCTTAAATCACAGCGGCCACTCAAAGCTCCTGCCCGTTATCAGCTGGAGATGGGAGGGGTTGGGACGCAATCCGCGTGACACGAAAGTCGCCACCTGGAAGAATAGAAATTTGTGATGGTTAACCACTATTTCAAAAGTTAAGTTGACTCCTCCACTATACACTTATGGAAGTTTTAACAAATCCAGACCGCCCAAATGTCGGTTTTAAAGGTAAAGGTGACTCTTCCACCGTACACTTGGGGAAGTTTTAGGAAATCCAGACTGCCGAAATGTCCGTTTTTGAACTTAATGTGATTCTTCCACTGTACACTTGGAGGAGTTTTATGAAATCCAGACTGCCCAAATGTCGATTTTAAAAGTTAAGGTGACTCTTCCATCGTAGATTTGGGAAAGTTCTACGAAATCAAGACTGTCGAAAGTCGGACCCATTTTTAGAATGGACCAAAACCCATAAATTACTATGATAAGATGATAATTACCATTGATTTTTCTCTTGGAGTGGGGATAACTCGCTGATTAACTCCCATCAATTGGATAGTTATGACTTCTGAGTCAGATTGATTTTGAAATGTTTCCTATGAAAATTTCCCACAATATAGAAGGTCTGGATATCTCTACGTACGTGCCACGTGTGAGGATCGGATTAGTCAATACCATTTTAAATGGTGGTAAACTATCATAGGATCCAGTCGACTCGGTCAGTCCACTCTACACAGAGATGGCGAGAGAGAGAGAGAGAGAGAGGGAGAGATTTGAAAATGGAGAGAAGAGAAGAGAAGGAGAAGTTGGTTTTTGCAGTGAATGGAGAGAGACTGGAGCTGTCAAGGATCGAAGATTCATCGATTACACTTCTTGAATTCCTAAGGACTAAAACCCGTTACACAGGAGCTAAGCTTGGGTGTGGAGAAGGTTAGCTTCTTCTTCTTATTCGTCTTCTTTCTTTTTTTGACGCTGATTTGGTTTTAGTTTTTTTTTTTTTCTCTTGCATGAATGATTTTCATGGTGATGTTATTGTGTTCTGTTTTGTTCTTTGTTTTTTTTTTTTTTTTTTTAGGAATTTTGAATTTTGATTAGTTTGGGATAGTGGGTTATGTAGGGAAGTGGAGATTTTTTTTTATTTTTTTCATGCAGTTATGGAATATTTGGGAGATAGGTTTTTTGATTTTTGGAATTTTGTATTATACTGTGTTCTGTTCTGTGGTATATATATATATATATATATATTTATATATATATATATATATATATATATATATATATATATAATTTATTTGGAATTGTGGTTTTTCCAAGGTGGTAGTGTGTTTTTTTTACTAGTATTTTTGTTCTTACGCATGCAAGGCTTTTGAGATTCTGATTTTTATTATATTGTCTTCTGTTCTTTCTATATTTGGTCTATTTATATTTATATTTTAGTACATTTTTTCTGGTACCTTTATATTTATTATTCCGGTGCATTTATATTCTGGTACTTTTTAATCGACATAATGATTATTTCACTGCCTTCCGGTTGGGTGGGTATGTGCGCAAATGGGTGGGCCCACCCTGATGTGATGGGTTTTTTTTTTTTTGACCCGTCGTCCTTTCGCAACTGGGGTGCACAAGTCCTTTCGCAACTACGATACGGAAAGGAGTTTCCTAAAACTATAAAAAAGGGTCCCTAGGGTTTTCTAGGGATGTTGTGTTGATGAGAAAAACACAAAAGGGCTATCAAAGGTGAGAGAGAGGGGGAGAAAGAGAGAGAGGAAGCTTGTAGAAGGGAGGTTATGCTCGTGAGGTGATCTACGGTGCGGTCTATATCTCGGCGCTCCCATGTCCTCGTATCGGTGAGATCTCTCTCGGTTTTCTTTATTCTTTCATTGTTCATCCACTCCTGCGTGAGTGAAGAAGGTTGTAAACGTTTTACTTCATAGTGGATTGTTGATCTGGACGAGGTCCCGTGGTTTTTACCTCTTTGAGGGTTTTCCACGTAAAAATCTATTGTGTGGTGTGTGATTGATGCTTTGATTTATTTCATTGATTTATTATCCATAATTCTGGTTTGTTCTGGAGGGCTAGATCCTAAGGTTTTGTGCAAGGCCCCCAACATGATGTTTATGTAAAATCCATACCGACCACCAGCAGGTGTGTCACCTCGTTAGTCCAAGGAACCAAAAATCAGGACCATCAGTGATTTAAGTGGACCACATGATTGGAAAAAGTGTAAGGCAATCATCACCCTCCAAACTGTTTCCCTTGGTACCGCACACCTGAATCACGGATGGGCGTGATTTTTAGGACCCAAATCTAAATTTTGGTGTGGCATCTAATGGTTGGAGTGGATTTCATATGATCAATGGACTTTGTAAAAATCAAGGGTGGACGAGTCATTTTTTTGACAAGAGACTAAACTGGGATTGCTTGTTTGGAGTGGATTTCATGTACACATCATAACGGCACGACCAAAAAAAAATAAAAATCGAGTGTCGGCTTACCTCTCCAATTATACCTAGATTAGAGATTATTTAGAGAAGAAGGGAATTGTATTGGACGACACTGGTTTTGAAAGGGCCCACTGTTATGTTTACATAATATCCACTCCAATAATTAGATATTTAGCCCTAGTTTAAGCCCATAGACAAAACAATCAGGCTGACTTATGATTCTGGTGGGCTAGAGAGACATGTCCATGCTTGATTTTTACAAGGCCCACCATAATAATTATATAAAATCAATCCAACCATTAGATTCCACCCAAAAAAATAGACCCATGACCCAAAAATAATACCCTATCATAATTCACCCAGGCCACCCGTCAAAATCACATATGGAAATGATTTTTGGGCCCTTGGCCTAACAAGGGGTGACACACCTAGTAGTTGGGGTGGATTTTACTGCATAAACATCATGGTGGGGACTACCCGAGCACCTACCAATTTGCTTGCACGACCATCATGACATAAGGTAGTGGAATGATAATTATATTAATTAATGAGGTAGCTTTTTAAAAGCCTTTTTGAATGAGATAAATGAATGTAAATTTCATATTAATTAGGTAATGTTTTATAAAATTCTCTTAATTTTTTCATATATTCTATTGGAAATTTGAATTTTTGTATGGAGGAAGGTGGTATTGGTTTTTATTTATTTATTTATTTTTGCACTTGCAAGCCTTTTGAGATGGGTTATTTGGATTTTTATTAGACTATTCTTCTTTCCTTTATTCCTTATTTTTTTCAAAATCTTATTGAATTGTTGGAGTTGGGTATGTGTTTTAAAACTTGAATTGGACCAGACAATTAGATAGTTTTGATTAGCGTAAAACCTAGAATATTAACTGTTTTATTTAAAAAAAATTAAATTAAATTAAATGTTTCCATATGACCATCATTTAATGCATATATCAAAACCGCTTACTTTTAAAGTTTTAAGTTCTCACAGCTAGAAATTCGATTTTATTAGAGAGAGAGGGAGAGATTGGTGCGTGTGTTCGTCTAGCACTCCCTTGGGATATGTGTGTGTGTGTGTGTTGGGGGGGGGGGGGGGGGAATAGTACTATTAGGTCGACCTCATGGGAACTTCCCATAAGGTCAAGCTGTGTGGGCCCCATCGTGATGTGTGTCAAAAATCTACCCCATTTGTCAGATGCACCATTCCATGGTGGGTCACAGACTTGAAAGTCAGGTCAATCCATGACTTGGGTGGGCCACACCACATACAACAGTTGAGAGGGGATACCCTCCCATTAAAACATATTCATAATCATTTATTGCGCCCACCAAGATGTGGTTCACAAATCCAGCCCATCCATCGTGTGTCCCACTTGGATAAGGGGTCAAACCAAGTTTCAACCGCATCCAATACAAAGGTGTGCCCCACCAAGTGCTTTTATATATTTTAGGCAGTCTTCACATGGTTTTAGATGGTATGGCCCACCTGAGTTCCATATGCAGCTTATTTGTGGGATATCCCATAACCTAAAGGGGACCATCAAATTCACGGTGTTGATTTTCCACACACATCACAGTGGGGCCCACACAGCTCGACCTCATGGGAAGTTCGTCGACCTCATAATACCATATACATATATATATATATAATCCTTTTTTAATCAAATAAGTGAGCTCGTAAATCTTCAAAAATAACATGGTATCATAGTTATGATTTCCCTATCCTTAGTTCTCTTATTCCTCTTCCTTAATCAAATAGTTCTCTTCTTCCTCTTTCTTCCCTTCTTTTCTTCACTCTCTCTTCTCTGTTTTCCCTTTTTATCATTTCTCTTTCCCTTTATTCCTTTCTTTCTTCCCCTCCTCTTACGGTCTACAACTTCGCAACTAGCACTAGCAGCACCGCCAGTTGCAATGGCTCTACATGCTGCATCGACAGAGACATCCAAAATCGCTGTAGCATTGTCTGGTGCTCCATAAGGTTGCACTATCTTCCTTTCTTGCCTTTGGGTGGCCCATCTTCACCCACCACATTACTGAGTTCTATATTCATTTGATTCATGGACGTTCGGCAATGCTTGTCAAACCCATGAGTCATTGAATTTGAGATGTTTGTCATTTGAATGCTACGGCTTTGTCCGTGAATGATATTATGGTGTGGTTGTTCTGTTGATTGATTACACTTTTATCCTTGTTCATCATGTTTCTAAATTATTTGGGGATGGGTGATCAGGAAGGTGGATCCATTAAAGGGTCTAGTTATTAAGATTATATGCAGGATTAGTTATTACCATTACCACCTTGCTGTAGAGCGGGTCACGTACAATTTCATGGCCAAGATGGACCAAAAAAGGCCCGATCGGAGGCGGAAGTGATCCGGACCGTCAGAACTTAAAACAGGCATATCTCGCAAACCGGAATGTGCTATCAACTGTACCATATATGATTTTGGGGTAGAATGAGCTACTTTAGCCACCCAACCCGGCACACCGAATTTGCGAAATACCGTCAGATCGACGGTCGAATTCCTCTTTTAATTTCGTTTTTACTATTTTAAGTAAGTTTTAGTTTGAGTATAACTCTTCATCCATTGGGCTTTAGAGTTGCGCCCAACATGAAAAGTGCTTAGGATAATTAGGGGAACATCATGGTTCAGTCAAATAGGACACTTACTATTTTTGGCCGAAAACCATGCGCACTAGTAGGAATCGCGACCGCCTATAAATAGTAAGTTTACTATTTATAGTAAGTCGCGATCTAGGAGCTTTAGTTATAGTATGATTCTAAAACTTCTCCCTAGGCTTGTAGCCTTATTTAAAGAGTTGTAAACTCGTTTTTCATTGTCAATAAAATTATTGTGAATATTTTAGAATTATTTCTATTTTCTTTTCCTCGTGGATTCGAGGTTTCTCTGTGAGGAGTCCAGAGAAGTACCGTGGATTCGGAACAGTTATCCCCCTAAGGAAGACGGTGCTCAACCTCACGTCCTTCTCTACCTCACACCCTCAAGTCAGATGGTGTTAGGATCTGTGGAGACTAATAATTAGATATATACTATTCATCCAGCCAGCATTGTCACAGGTCGAGCTCTATGCTAAGCTTGTTGGGGGTCATTGGCCTAGAGGGTAATTTTGTAATTTCGCCCAATATTTTTATGTAAACCGCCGTTCGTTTGGGGTAATACATATTCTGCCATGAGAAAGAGAGATATTATTGTATTGAGGGCTGACACTTCATTTTTTGCCTTTGAGCATAGTTGATCAGTGTGAAACATAAGGGAACCACATAAATCTTTGTGTTGTAGTTTGCATCTTTTCTTTATTTTTCTTTTCATTTCAATAAATCTAGTGATGGTAGAGATTTCATTTGGGTTCTGGTACTGTTCATGATGATTAAGGGGCATGGTATGGTCTATTGATTCTTTGAAATTAGGATTTCTTACATCACGTAGATTCTAAGGTAATGATTTCAATGGGACCTTTTTTCCCTATTGGTTTGGTAGTGTCTATGGTAAATAATGGGCATATATAGCCTATTGATTATTTAATACTAGAATTTCTTACAATATGTGATCCCCGAGAACATATTGGATAAAGGATCAACCAGTGGGTCCCGAGTTGGATAAGGGAGGAGCGTTGATGTTGGGCAGGTAGCCAATTTTAGAACTTTTGCAAAGCAATCATGAGAATCACCAACCCCAAATAGCTGGGAACCTCGGACAAGACTATCAATGGTGATGGGAATGCAGCTTCTAAGATCACGATAATGTAGTTTCAACACGGCTGTATTCATTTGAAAATTTAGTATCTTTTCTGTTGCAGGTGGTTGTGGAGCGTGTGTCGTTCTTCTGTCGAAGTATGATCCTATAAAGGACCAAGTCGAAGAGTTCACAGTGAACTCATGCCTGGCTCTTCTTTGCAGTATAAATGGCTGTTCAATTACAACAACCGAAGGCCTTGGAAACAGCAAAGATGGGTTCCATTCAATTCATCAGAGGTTTTCGGGTTTCCATGCTTCTCAGTGTGGCTTCTGTACTCCCGGCATGTGCATGTCTCTCTTTTCAGCACTTGTTAATGCTGAAAAAACCGAAAGGCCTACCCCTGCCGACGGATTTTCAAAGATCACAGCATCTGAAGCTGAGAAGGCTATTGCAGGCAATCTCTGCCGGTGCACAGGATATCGACCCATTGCCGATGTCTGCAAAAGCTTTGCAGCAGATGTTGATATGGAAGACTTGGGTCTCAATTCCTTCTGGAGAAAGGGGGAGAATGCAGATGTAAATGCGAATGGATTACCCTTTTATAGTCGTGGAGGGATCCGTACATTTCCAGAATTTCTGAAAAATGAAATCAAAGCATCCATGAATGGCTTTACTGACTCGCCAATGAAGAATCCTAGTGATTTTATGTGTGCAAAACCGCAAGTTCCTGGTAATTGGTATAGTCCTGTTAGTGTTGAAGAGCTTCATAACCTGTTGAAATCCGAAGTAGCTGAGAATGGAAACCAGGTGAAATTGGTTGTTGGCAATACAAGTGCCGGTATTTACAGAGAAGCAGTTAAATATGACAAATACATAGATCTAAGACACATTCCTGAGCTTTCAGTTATAAGAAGGGACAATACAGGGATTGAATTTGGAGCTGCCTTGTCAATTTCCAAGGCAATCGGAGCATTAAGGGAAGAGAGAGAGAGTCTTCCAAGGTCCAATGAAAGACTGGTGTTTACAAAAATTGCAGATCATATGAATAAGATTGCATCTCAAAACATCCGAAATACCGCTAGTTTGGGTGGTAATATAATCATGGCGCAACGAAAAGCATTCCCCTCGGATATGGCTACCATTCTTCTCGCAGCCGGTTCGTCTTTAAACATCCACACTGGTTCAGAAGCGGTATTGCTTACATTGGAGGATTTTCTCCAAAGGCCTCCATGTGATCCGAAAACCTTACTTTTAAGCATTCAAATCCCAAGCTGGAATTCGATAAGAAACTCTTCATCTGAAACCAAATTGCTGTTTGAGACTTATAGAGCCTCTCCACGTCCCCTTGGAAATGCAGTGGCTTATGTCAATGCAGCTTTCTTAGCTACTGTTTCGACCCAAGAAATGTCGGAAAGTTTTGTTTTGGAAAATCTACGGCTGGTTTTCGGTGCTTACGGGACTAAGCACGCAATCAGAGCAAGAAAGGTCGAGGAATTTTTATCCGGGAAATCTGTTACTCCGGCCGTGCTGCTTGAGGCAATCAGAATACTTCGAGCGACCATTGTACCTGCAGAAGGCACTTCCCATGCCGCTTACAGATCGAGTTTGGCAGTTGGGTTTCTCTTTGATTTCCTTCGACCCTTTGTTAAAGCTCCGATGGGACCTGAAAATGATTTATGGATGAGGATCTCCAATGTTGTTGATAGCACTAAAATTCAAAATGGTGGCCTCAATGGATATTCGAATGTTTTGGCAGATGAGTCTTCTGAAAACGGTCATCTTTCTTATAGAAAAGACCATCCGGAGAGACCAGTTTCGCTCTTATCTGCAAAGCAAGTTATAGAAATCAGCAAAGAGCATCATCCAGTGGGTGAGCCTACTAAAAAAGTGGGGGCCGAGATTCAAGCTTCTGGTATGTTTCCCTACACACTGTTTCTTACTATTCCAACTCGTTCATGAAGCTTTATTTGAAACTCGGTAACTCTATGCTGCTATGTAAGAGGACACTCCCTTTTCCTTCAGACTCTATTATGGAAAAACTTCAATTTATCTTTTACTCCTTTTAGAGGTTTTCTAAACCCACATGTAATGTGGCCCTTCTACAGCCATCCAATGTGGCACAAGTATGCGAGATCTAAGCAGTCCATCAATGCTGTTGCCCAAAATTCAGGTCCTTCCACTGATCTGGGGGTTACATCTTATGAAACAATGGATGGCTAAACAAAATTTGGTCAGTATCTTCTAGGCTGTCGACTTTTCTCTTATACTATCACCACATGATGAATGGAGTAACCTGATCTTTGGGCCAGGGATCTGCACCTTAGTACACCTGATGGATACTTGGGATCTTGCACCCAGATGCCTAGTTAGCAAATATGGTGGCATGAAGACGGTCTGCCTTATACACATGTAGGCTTATCAAACCCCCTTTTATATTTTGTATTTATATTATTATTTAGTTTCAATGTATTTATGGTGACATACTATGTTTTGTGATTTTAAGAACTAATATTATATAACTATCTAGATTTCAATATTATCATATAACTATTCAGTTTCTAGATTTGTCAACTTATCAGGTGTTTCATGATCCTGTTTTGACACCTCGGAGTTTGTGTTGGACATGGATGCATGTGTCCTTGTCTTAAATTAGACCAGGAATATGTTAATTGTAGAAATATGCAAAAGTAGAGGAGAGAAAATCTTCTCTCTCCTCCTCAAGAATCCTTTATTTATGATTTCCTAATTGCAGAGATAATCTTCTGTATACAAAGAGATATTTTACCAAATATATTTAAAAGATAACTAAAGGATAATAACTGAGAGATATACATCAATATGATCTTCATCAAGAAAACACAAAACTGTACGCCGTCAGTATGGTGCTCTGTGGGTATGCACAGAGCTGTGTTCTCTAACAGTAATGAATTGGGTTCCAGTGAATCATACAACATGTTGGTTTCGGGTCAGGTTGTCGGGGTCCTTGGTTTAGGTTAGCGTTGGAAAATGCCAACCCGATTTGAAATCATAAAAATTAGGGTTGCGTTAGGTTAGGTTGGGACTTGGGAATAATCATATGTTTTTTGGGTCAGGTTTGGTCAGGTCAGGTCAGTTTGGGGTTTAGTATAGAGGAATTTGAGTTAGGAACCTTGGGTTGGAATTTGAGTTGTGGGTTGGGTCCTCTTAAGGTCGGGTCGAGCCTCAATCCAACCCAACCCGCCAAGTCACACCCCTAACTCTTTGCAAAATAAATGGATACATAAAGCAAGTGTACATTTGTTGAGAGATTTAAAAACAGCATTTGAATATTTATGATCAAATCATGTAGGTGAAGCAGTGTATGTAGATGACATTCCTGCTCCCAAGGATTGCCTTTATGGAGCACTCATCTATAGCACAAGGCCTTTGGCACGTGTAAAGGGCATTGGATTCAAATCCACATCAGCAAATGAAAGAATCGTTAAGGTTATTTCTGTCAAAGACATTCCGCGAGGAGGGGTTAACATAGGCTCTATGTCTATGTTTGGTGAAGAACCTCTATTTGCCGATGATCTTACTGAGTTCGCGGGTCAACCTCTTGGTTTCGTGGTAATTCAATGACCTGTCATGCATGCACATTTTTTCTCTCTCATGTATGTACATTTTTTTCAATTTCACATTCATAGTTAATGGAATGGTTGGTTTAGATTGCAGAAACACAGAGATATGCCAACATGGCTGCTCAGCAAGCGACAGTTGATTATGACACAGAAAACCTGGAACCTCCCATTTTAACTGTAGAAGAGGCTGTTGAAAGATCCAGTTTTTTTGAGGTCCCTCCTATGCTCTCCCCAAAAACAGTTGGTGATTTCTCGAAAGGAATGGCAGAGGCAGAACAAAAGATTCTCTCTGCTAAGGTATTTCTCTTATACTTTAGGGCATGTTATACATTGAATTGAAGGCAAAAGGAAGGAAAGAAAATAGATATCTGATTTCCATGAAAAACTATTGAAACATAGTTTACAATCTTCAGTTCTTGTTTGGGTAGAAAGTGGAAATCTCTCTTCTTCTTTTCGCGTTTTTTTTTTTTTTTTGAAGAGCAAAGTGGAAATCTCATATTCCTCTCACATGCCAAGAATCCAAATATGGAAAAGTGTAATGCTTGCTTGGTGGAATCCACCCTTTTGTTTGCTATGTGAACGACACAAATCATCATATCAGAGGAAAATCCTTTTCCTTTTCTGCTGTTTGGTATGGAATCCATGGATTCCAAACATGGCCATAGTGTCTTTTTTATCAAGGTCAGAAAACTTGAAACTTGACTTGAACATAAGGATGACCAACGTGACTTAAAGCTCGGTTCAAGTACTCAATTGAGTTTTCTCAGTTTAAAAGCTTCTGGTCCAGTATGTTTTTTTTTATCTTACTGGATTGAGTTTTCTGGGTATTTGAGGAAGTTCTTTTGTTCTTCTCAAAAGCCAAGCAACCCCTTAATTTTATGCCTGTCTTGATCAAATCAACTCAGTAACTTCTTTGAAGACTTGATTGAGTTTCAAAAGCTCAGATGAACTGAATTGCTAGAATTCACTTCAATAAGGAGTCATGAGCAATGTGGTACTAGCCTAACTCTGTTCCTTGTAGAATACTTCCTGAATTGCAATTAGTATCATTTCTAGTCCAAGTACAGATGCATAAATTTGCATTAGGGGTTTTGTTGTCATTAGTTATCAAAATAGGACTGCCGCACATTGGTCATCTCCTTTTTAATGAATTGAATGAATTCCAATTTAGTTGAATTGGGTATGCAAATGCAGATTTTTCTTTTGGTGATGTGTATCTCTAAAAGTAGGTTTTTCATAGTCCATAAGCATGTTAATGAATGTGGCATTGGTTTTCAGATTGAACTTGGATCTCAATACTATTTCTATATGGAGACGCAAACAACACTTGCTGTACCGGATGAAGATAACTGCATGGTGGTGTACACTTCAACCCAGTGCCCTGAGATCGCACACCGTGTAATCGCAAAATGCCTTGGCATTCCCGACCATAACGTTCGTGTGATTACACGGAGGGTCGGTGGAGGATTTGGTGGGAAGGCCTTAAGGGGTTTAGCTGTGAGTATCGTTAGCATCATTTTCATTGGGCATGAATTTTGTAGACCTTGTTTTCTCTATTATTTGTTTGAATAGATGTAGATTGCTTTCAAATCTAGTCTTCCAGTCTTAGACCCTAGAATGTTACCCATGTTGAACTTCCCTAACCTTTCCATAAGCAACCAAAATATCTTGATGTCTTCTTAAACAACATGACACCCATGCATGAAACGTTATTCATGAACTTGAATGAGCCGCTTGGTTTAGCAAGGCTTGAAGTATTTCAGACTCTGATGAAAATATCGGTAGAGATGTTGATTCCCCCTTTTTTTGTAATAATTTTGGTGATTTTTACTATGATTCATCCGAGTTGAACTCGAAATGGTTGTTACAAGATTTGGATTTGGAAAAATAAAAAATAAAAATCAGTGAGTTAAATTAGCTGCTGATTTTGGGAAAAGCCAGAGATTCTTTCATTTTACCAAACCAGGTCCTTTTTCCCCCTCCTTTTGGTTTCTTTGAGGCCGCATGTGGCTCATGGCCATTTCAGGAGAGAAAAATAAACTAAAGTTTTGGAATTTTAATTCTTAGTAGAATTTCCAAAAACCATGAAATTGGGCTCTCATCTGTGTGCACATGAGTATCTTTTCATGATTTTTGTAAACTCGAATAAGAGAAGAAATCCTAGAGTGGTGTATTATTTTTCCTCCAGGCCGAGCCAAACGAAGCTTAACTATTGAATGATTCATGACTAATTCTTGAATGTGAATCTTTAGTGAACTGTTCAAAATTCCCGAATTACTTGCGTGGAACTCTTTCCTTAGAGTTCTCTAACATTTACCAATGTACCTTGTTCTCTTTTTCCATTTACTCTTTTTTCAAGCGCATACTTCTCTCTTGGACTTTATGGGCCACCAGCTATTAGAGAACAATGTTGTACTAAGCTATCCATTTTGCAATATGTAGTCTCAGTTAACTAACGAATGATTTCTTGCATGCATCCACGACCTCACAATCATGGGACTGTGCAATGTTTAGGTTATGGCTGCGTGTGCACTTGCAGCATACAAGTTACGCCGCCCCGTCCGAACCTACCTAGATCGCAAAACTGATATGATAATCGCTGGCGGACGGCATCCAATGAAGATAAACTACTCTGTTGGTTTCAATTCTGATGGGAAGATTACAGCTCTACATACCGATATATTACTCAATGCAGGGATAACTGAAGATGTAAGCCCAATCATGCCATTGAACATTGTGGGAGCATTAAAGAAGTATAATTGGGGAGCTCTCTCTTTTGACATTAAGATCTGCAAGACAAATCATTCGAGCAAGTCAGCCATGCGGGCCCCAGGAGAGTTACAAGGGGCCTACATTGCCGAAGCTGTAATCGAGCATGTTGCTTCAGCTCTTTCCATGGAGCCCGATTTGGTTAGGAAAAGGAATCTGCATTCATTCGAAAGCCTCCAGTTGTTTCATGAAAGTAGCGCTGGTGAACCCGCTGAGTATACTTTACCTTCAATTATGGATAAGTTGGCTGCATCTGCAAGTTTCCATCACAGGACTGAATTAATCAAGCAATTCAATGGTTGTAACAAATGGAGGAAACGGGGCATTTCTCGCGTACCCATTGTGTATGGAGTGCGGCTGAGACCGACCCCGGGCAAAGTGAGCATCCTCAATGATGGTTCAATTGTCGTTGAAGTTGGAGGGATCGAGTTAGGACAGGGGCTGTGGACAAAAGTGAAGCAGGTTACGGCATTTGCCCTGGCTCAGCTATTGAGTGATGGAAATCAAGCACTTCTGGAAAGAGTTCGAGTCATTCAGTGCGATACTTTGAGTCTAGTGCAAGGAGGATGGACCGCTGGGAGCACCACATCAGAGTCAAGTGGCGAAGCAGTTCGGGTTGCATGCAATATCTTGGTTGAAAGGCTTACGCCGCTTAAGGAAAGGTTGCAGGAGCAAATGGGTGCAGTTTCCTGGGATACTCTAATCCTCCAGGTGATTATTTCGAAATTCTGAAACCACATACGACTTTCTGTGATCAGTTTGCATTGGGAGTTGTACTCTATGTGGGTATGGGTACACCATGCGACCATTTGTTTCTTACCAGTTCTCATTTGATAAGTGGGCGTCACCCTTTCTACTTTTCATGCTAATATCTAAATAGAGAACTTATCACTCCACTACAATTTCAATTTTGCAGGCGAATCTCCAAGCAGTGAACTTATCAGCACATACCTTATGGGACCCTGACTATAGTTCCATGCAATATCTAAATTATGGTGCTGCTGTAAGCGAGGTAATTCATGGCCCCTTTTCCACCATCAATGTTTTAAATGGCATCTAAGATTTACGCCTCGAGGGCAAGTATAACCATAGTTCATCATGGTTTACTGCTTTGAGACACATGCTTCAAGCTTTGAGGTTTATGCTCAACACCCGTCTCTCGCTCTATCACTGTTGATTTATCATTATATTTAAATAACTACTACACCCTTCTGAGTGAATTAATGCACCATGCTTTGATGTAATTAAGAGGAAAGCAGAAATATTAAATGGGTAAAACTGTTTTTTCCTTGAACTCAAGTCATTAGTGTTTTGGTTTGTTTTAAGTTTTTAACTTCATTCTGCAATCATACCACCGCTCGACCTCATCCAACTTGCAGCAACTAGTGACTAACAATAACCGAGTAGCTTGGCGGACAAATAACCAACTCAGCAGACAAACAATGACCAACAACCAAAATTGAAGAGGCCCTTTTCTTTATTTTACTAGGTGGCACTGACAGGATTTTTATTTCATAAATGGTAACATGTTGCATTTTTCATAATTTTCTGTAATTTTCTGTTTTATCTTTAATTTTTATTGAAAAAAAAAATCATGAGATTTCCACCTGAAGCTTAGGCTTGTGTGGCCAGAAGCCCAAGCACTTCGCCTCTACCTTACACATTTTGAAATGCTGATTGCCAGTGTTTTGAATCTTAACACTTCCAAGTTTCTGATAAATTTCGTGATTTATGAACATCTATTGATTGAATACTAATAGGAAGTTTTTGTGATCCCAGGTGGAGATAGATCTTCTTACAGGTGCTACCACAATCTTGCGAACAGATCTGATCTATGACTGTGGACAGAGCTTAAACCCTGCTGTGGATTTAGGACAGGTCAGCTCAATCAACTGCTATTTATACTAGTATTGTTTAAGTATTTATTTTCCGGCCTGTTCTGTTTTTTTTTTATCTGTTCCTTGAGCCATGATGATGCATTGGTTGTGCCTATCCGATGAAGAGCACATGTGATATGTGTCCATGGTAAACGTGCGCCCATACTCTTCTCCCCATTCTAGGAGTCATGCAAGCTCACTTGGTTGCAGTTCTAATAGATTGGCTCTTGGGGTTCTTAAAGGCCTCTGATAGAAGCATACATGCATCTCAATGCATCATTGAACATTGGCTCGAATTGATGTGTGCTTGGAAATGCATGTATTTCCATATGGAATGCATGTTTACATTTGTGATTGTGCATCACTCCATTCATGCATGCAAATGTATTTGGTGGTAGTCTTTAAGGATATTCTATGTTTGTGCTCAAAGACAAGATAAAATCACATGTTCATTTCAGTGCATCGAGTAGTCTGACATAGTTCTAATGCAATGCATGCATGCATGTCCATCTCTCACGCCCATATTAGGTGGACTATTGGGCTCTCCTAAAAATGCACAATAAAAACATGTGTATATGTCCATGCATCAATGAACATGGTCCCACATGTATTTGGCTGTGGACATTCATGCCAGAGGGGCACAACATTACCTGTTCATCGTTGCCATTACAAACTTTGAATGGTGATGAGGTTCTCTGATTTTCTGGCCTTGTTTAGAATATCCTATTTTGCAACTAATATGAATGCATAGACACTTTACATTTGAATAAACTCCTTACAGATTGAAGGATCTTTTGTCCAAGGAGTTGGATTTTTCATGCTGGAAGAGTATCTATCAAACTCAGATGGATTGGTGGTTTCGGACGGAACATGGACATACAAGGTCCCAACCATGGACACAATCCCCAAAGAATTCAATGTCGAGATACTTAACAGCGGCCATCACAAAAAACGCCTGCTCTCTTCCAAAGGTATCACTTTCTCATCCTTTTTCATATATAGGAAGGCGTCTGATAAGCACAACAAATAGAAACATATCTAGGGAAGTTGAATTGAGGAAACTACATTGTTATTTTTGTGGTTGCTTCAATTGAACCCGCAATATCATGGTTCTTCAATTAAGGGTGACGTAGGACATGAAAATTAAATATGATATGCAAGATCTCAGGCTTTAGATCATACTAATTCAAAACAATCACATAATAATTCCACATCCTACACAAAAGCTCAAGCATTCAAACAAGGGGAATCTGCACGGGTCCAGGCCTACACAGGCTAGGGCTGGATCTATAAAAAATTATAAACCAAACGATGCTCAAAGATAAGTAATTATCGTCTACACATGCACAGCAATCAGTCCCTAATCCAAGGGATTCACCAATTTCAATTCAAGGAACCCTAAGGTGAGAAAAGGGGCAAATAAATTAAGGATAATGCAATCTAAGGTTAGAGTTAATGAAAAATAGGTATGAGAGGGTAAAATAAGAAGAAAACCTGAACCGGAAGACAGTTCTCCCGTGCGGACAGCGGGTCAGGCCTGACACACGTGCGCAGGGAGTCTCACACGTGGAAACTGACTCCTTGGCTCTGGTTGGCTATGAGTGGGCTCCAAACCTTCCAAGTTTCGGGTCGATCCGAGCTACAGGCTGTGCGTGGTGCTCCGCCGAAGTTTCAGCCCTCCTGCAGGGCCAGATTCTGGAAACTGGCTGTAGGGAGAAGATCTGCTGCAAAAACTGATGGATTCGAGGCGAGGATGGCTGTAGAAGGTGAAAAGTATGGATGATAGGCGATAGGCGGATTGGGATAAATGTGGCTTCGCACCATGGTAGTTAGCCCTTCGATGAAGGGAGGGCTTCACACCCAATTGGATTTTTCCACAACTCAGGAACTTAAAGTAGAAAAAAACGCAGGAATTTTTTTATTAATCTTAAATAATCCAAAAAAGCTACAAGGGGTACCTATTTATAAGAAAACCCTATACTCCAAAACTCTCACCATGTGTGCAACTAGGGCTGTAAATGGTCGGGTTCTGGCGGTTTAGTTAAAACTGACTCCGCCCATTTACTAAACGGTGCGGGTCCAAATTTTAGACCTGCACCCTTTTACTAAATGGGCGGGTCCTGGGGTCCTAGTCCGAGTCAACCCATTAGACCCATTTATAAATGGGTCCGGGTCTGGTAGAGGGAGATCCATCCAGACCCATTTATAAATGGGTCGGGTCTAACGGGTTTGGTTAAGGGAGATCCAGACCCTGAACCAAACCCGTTTAGAAACGGGTCCAACGGGTCTAACGGGTCCAACAGGTTGTTGATGCATGAGAAGTGTAGTTCTATTTTTAGCCTTAAATAAATAAACTTTTTTCAAAAACTTGAAATTATTTTAAATATCATTCAAACTTCTTATCTTTCTTAAATAGATAAGATACATCGGGAGAGGGATATAGAAAATAAAGAGGAGATGAAGAGTAACTTCCATTAGTTCGTCACTTTGGTACTAATTTATGAGAAGGAAAATGGTTCACTACTTGTGCAGGCCCCATCATGATTATGTAAAATCTACACCAATCACAAGGTGAGGCACCACATGCTAGAATGAGGGCCCTAAAATCAGCTTTATCCGTGATTAAAATGGACCACACCATCAAAAGAACTATATAGGACAAAGCTCACCTTCTAAACTCTTTCCATTAATTTAGGCCACCTAAATTACATATGGGCCTGATTTTTTTAGAAAGGGCTTAAGATTGTGTGACATCTAATGAATGGAGTGGATTTCATATAATGATCACAGTGGGCTGATTAAAAATAAAGGGTGGACCTTTCTTTCCCAATTATTTCCTTTGAGGTGGCCCACCTAAATCTCAAGTCAGCCTAATGTTTTTGCCCCGGGATTAACTAATGATTATACATCTATTGGCTGGAGTGGATCTCAAATAAACAACATGGTGGGCCAGATAAAAAATCAAGGAGGTGTATCTTATTTTCAAACTAGTTTGTATTTTATTTTGAAGTGGGAACGTCGTTAGTTGCTTAATATATAGGGAAGTGGGAACGCCAGTAGAATATATAGGGAAGTGGGAAGGATATGGGTCTGGGCGGGTCCGGGTCTGGGCGGGTCTCATGTAAAGACCAGACCCGCCCATTTACTAACAAATGAAAGGAACCTGCACCCGCACTGCTTGACAAATGGGTCTATCCTTGGACCCGGACCCGTACCATTTAGCAAACGGGTCGGGTTTGGGTCGGGTCTTAATGGGTCGGGTCCGGGTACCCCATCAGGTCCGCTGACCCATTTACAGCCCTATGTGCAACCTATCACTTGGCGATGAAGTAAACTAAAATAAAAACTAATCAAAGAAATCTAAACCGTCCATAATATTCTAAATAACATTAATAAGAAAAATCCAAAATATGAGATTAATCAGACTAGTGGGCCACGATCATGAGAACCCATGATGGGCTTTACTTGACTATAGGGCCCACTCCAACAAACCAAAACTCACTCTTCTAACTAGGAGGCCGTCCCTGGACGTCGTTATCGATCCAGATCGACGGTGGGGCCTTCCTTCTCCTTGCATACGTGCATAGGGGGGGCGACGTGCGTGTGCGTGTACGCGTGATGTCCCCATCAAAGGGCCTCTTTGGAACACACGATTAGGTGGTATTGAATTGCATTAGGTAGAATTAACACCATTATTACACAATGATTATATGTCTGGAAATACCATAGAATTTTGACTGTCCAATCCCACGTTTGGGATCAAATTCTTCCTTTGGGAAAAACACTGTATTAAGTGAAATCAGTGTTTGGTGGACTATGAAATTGTAATCAATGGACTAGATTTCACGACTAAAACTAGTCACCTATACGCATATGCAACTTGAGTGTTACATGTAAAGGGCGTATATGGATGGACAGCGTGGATGCAACGCATGCATCAACGTGGGGCCCATAGATGTGGTGGATTTCGAATTCTACTAGAAATCCCATCGATTCCAAATGCTACATGGAATGTACATCAGACCAAATGCAATTCCATACCACCTAATCCCATGTTCTAAACCCATTCATTTTAGAACTACATGATTAGTGGATACACATGAAATAACCCCAGTAAGAGAGGAAGTTTGTCTGGTGGGCCACCCCTCATAAAAGTTTTGCCAATCTAAATATTGAAAGCCGATGCTGGATTGTTCGGAGAAGGCTAAGATGATGATGGTGGTGGTGCTGTGTGTGTAAAACACAATGAAAAACACCTACAGGGAGAATTTTCTACAGGCGAACATTATCATTGTCCACTCAAGGTTGGGCAGTGAGTTGAAATGGATTTCAATTGATCCGACCATACACCCAAATAGTCAATGCATATAGGACCTCCCTCCCTCACCAATTGATTGTAATCAGCTTATGATAAGGTTCTGCCATAGGGAACTTCTGTATGTGTCCGTATCTAATCATTTTCTCTATAAATAATACTGAAAGAACAATATAAATAAATAAATTGAGGCTCCTTTGTTTTAAACAAATCGACAACCATTCAAGAATATTATTTGCATTGACACTTCTGGCATGCTTCTCTAGCACATGTTTGATACAATAATTTTCTTAAAAGGTGGTCTTGTTGACATAGATTTTTTTTTCTTTCTTTCTTTCTTTTTTGAAATTGACATAAAAGCACATCTAATTTTGCAAAATTTCACTAAGAGCTATGTACTTGAAATATCAAATTGGGTTACAAGGTTCTCTTTGTGACATCTGAGTCATTCATTAGGTGGGCCACACCATTGGTACCTGACTGCATGGCTGATTTCAAAGTCAGACCTCCAATTTTTCTTGAACCCAAGAAAATAAAAGAAGTATTTAGGAAAGGATTCCTATTTCGAGTCAAGTTAGTATCTAGGTTTTTTTGCTTATATAATCTTCATTAGATACGCTGTAAGCAGCACGTTTCATCAATAATATCAATTTTTATCTACCATTTGTAGAGATTTCTCTCCTTGTGAACCAAGGGCTATTCTTGAGAAGAAGATTGTGATCTTTTCTTTTTATCCTTGCACCCGCTACATTAGGTCACTAGGAAACCCATGTATGAGTGTGACTGAGTCTCGACTTGGAAACACTCATCGAATTGGCTCACTGACTCAGTCGACCCAACGTGACTCAGCCCGAGCCGCTTGCTGGTGAACTTTTCGTTTCTTTTTTTCTTTTTGGTAATAAAAGTTAAAGAAACCCATGAGTTTCAAACCCACAACCTAAGCTCAAAAGGCAAAGGTCATTTACCAACATGCCAAGAGCTAGGAATACGTATTTCACCTGACCACAACTATTTAAAAATATTACTATTACTCTAAATATTTCTTAATTCGATTGCTCGATATCTAGTCAAGCCTCATCCAACTTTGAGTTGACCCAACCTGGCTAGATATTGAGCCGATTCGAGTTTTCAAGCTTTTAGCTGCAGTCTTATCCCACTAATGACATGGATAGAAAAGCCAAGAAATGCACTTCCAGATTAGTGCTTCGACCCAAAATTAAAGTGGATCGGTTCCACTGAAATAGCATAACTGACCCCAATTTGGGGTTGATTACCAAATGCAACCATAAGTTAGCTATATATCAAAGTTTTCTACACAACCATAATTTTCTTTTCTTTTTTAATCTTAGTTAAGATTTTGAACTGTTAATGGGTTATGATTAGTAAGCAAATCGATCATCTTTTACAGCTTCTGGGGAGCCGCCGTTGCTTCTAGCAGCCTCTATTCATTGTGCAACTAGACAAGCCATCAAAGAAGCAAGGAAAGAGCTCCTTGCAACCAACAGCTATGATCATCCTTCTTTGACATTCCAAATGAAGGTCCCGGCAACCATGCCGGTGGTCAAAGAGCTCTGTGGGCTGGACAATGTGGAGAGGTACTTAGAAACCATGATTTCTCACCAATAAATACCGTTTTGCTTGTCTATTTCCATATTCTCCATATGTGAATATATGCTTGATGAACTGACATATAGACTTGTAAATTGGTGATATACGATGCTACAAGTGGGCCTTTTGTTACGTGATACAACCGTCGATACTATGGGCCTCAACATGGATGACATATGAATAAAAAAATAAATAAATAAATAAACCCTCTATTTGAAGATCATAGCTATAGAAACATTTGGCATTTCCTTTGTTGAATGCGGATTTGGTGATGTACATCTCTTTTTTAACCATCTGTTTGTCGGACACATCGAAGGGTAAGAACGCTTCCAATAAGCTGGACCGTCCACAGCGGGGCCCATAATATCAGCAGCTTTGGATCAATAAACCCACTTTTACAAATTAAATATCCAAATGGTATTTTCCGTCCAAGCATTTGTATGATACTTCTGTATAAAGCTTGAGAAAAATGTTGTGTATGGATTATACACAGTTTATGTTCTGGTGTTCATATATACATTTATGTATGGATTGTAGTTTGCTACATGGGTTAATCTATGAGAGTCCATAGTGTGATTGTAGGGCTACCAATAATGGGGTGGCCCCACCTGGGCGATTTATTTTCTGGCCCCACTGTGGGTTCAAATATCAGGGCCAAGCACATCTAACTGCAGCATTCCATAGAAAATGGTCCTAAACCTAGGCCTGGCCCAGCCCTGTTTATCTGCAGGGTGTGAACGCATTCCTGGGCCAGGCCCATGGAACTGCCGTGGTGATGTAGAGCGGGTTGCGGGCACTTTCATGGCAAAGATGGACCAGAGAAGGCCCGATTGGAGGCGGAAACGATCCGGACCGTCAAAAGCTTAAATAAGTTGTATCTCGCAAACCGGGATGAGTTTTTCGACATATTATATATGATTTTAGGGTAGGGCGACCTACGTAAGCCAACCAACCCCACTATGTTGTGTTGACCACGCTGGATTTGCGAGATTCCATCAGATTAACAGTCATAAGGCCCATTTAGTTTCGTTTTTACTATAAATAGTAAGTTTTAGTTCGAGTATAACTTTTGATACTTTGAGTTGTAGAAGTCGTGCCCAACATGAAAAGGGCTTATAAAAGTTAGGAGAATAATGTGGTTTGTCCAAATTGGACACTTACTATTTTTGGCCAAAACCATGAATTCTTAGTAGGAATAGAGGTTGTATATAAATAGTTAGTTTGCTATTTATAATAAGTCACATTTTTAGGGTATTTGAGTTGGAGTCCAAGTCTAAAACTCCCTCCTAGGTTTGAGATCCTTATTTAAAAAGTTGTAATTTTATTTAAAGAGTCGTAATTTTGTTTTTTTTATCATCAATCAAATTATTTCGAATTTATTAGAAATTATTCCTGCTTTTATCTTTTATCTTTCGTCGATTCGAGGAAACTCCTTGAGGAGTCTAGAAAGCTCCATGTATTTGGAGTAGTTATCCCCTAAGGAAGACAATGATCGGCCTCATCACGTCCCTCCCTATGCCATGTGGTGAGCCAGGCTGGAACAAGGCCAGCCCCATCAACAGCCCTAGTGTTTTCGGTACTAAAAACATCTTGAATGCATATGCAACTTAATTATCACATGTAAAGTGCACATATGAATAGATATCATGGGTGCGTGTGTAAAAATTTTTAAAAATAATAATAATAAATAAATAAGAATAGATATCATGGATAAAGCACATGCATCATGCCAGTCACATGTATATATATGCAACTCAATTGTCATGTGTAAAGTGCACATATGGATAGATATCATGGATAAAGCACATGCATCAATGTGGGGCGCATGAATGAGTGAATTTCGTAATCCACTAAAAATCTCACCTTATCTCATGTTCTGACTAGATGATATGATAAGTGGATTAATCTAATTCTTCATGTCATTTCATCTCATGCTGGGAGTAGATGATATGATACCTGGATTAAACTAACCCTTTCAATCATTTCCAAACATTGGATGAAATTTACATTGAACCAAATGCAATTCCATACCACTTAGATCCCCCATTCCAAACGGGGACATGGGGAAGGATTTTAAAATCAAAGCAAGAGCATTTAAGACTCATTCGGTGGCTTGGATTTGGAATACTGTGAAATCCAAATCACAATTCCATTAGAATCTATGTGATTTCGAATATTTAGTTGTGTTTGGCAGCCTGAAATTAGAATCACATGTAATATAAAAATTATAGATTCCGCAATTTCAAGAGAAATTCACAAGAGCTATGGTTTCTACTGAAAAGGTGAGAGAGATGTTGTAAAAGGGGTTAAAATACTTCCTCTTGACGTTATTTCATAAAATTTAAATAAATAAATAAATAATCTAGCTGAAATCTAGCTGTTGGAGAGGATTCATATTCCTCTCTACATGATTCATGGGTTCGGGAGGAGAGAGTTTCAAAAGCCCCTCTTTTTTAATATTCCAAATCCATTCAATTCCAAGCTGCCAAACGCCCCTAAATCAAGTCCTCTCAGTTACATCCAATTCCAGGCTGCCAAGATGAAGCCCCAAGTCAAAGAGGCTTACTTTTCACTACTACATTTCATCTCTATGTAGCATGTGTTGCCTCTTTGGGGGTCTCCATGTTAAGATGATCCAATGATCAGAACCATCCATGTTCTTGATGCTACTCTACGCGGCCCACCTTAAGAAAGGTTGAAATTTTGATCATAGCACTCTCTACAGATGAATTAAGAACATATTCACCACTAAAAAAGAAAATTTCCACAGCTCCAAAATTCAATGGCGTATCTTCATCAATGAAGCCTGACTATTGGAACAAGGCTCATCTATCATAGAACCAAAACTATCAACGGTTCAAATCATTTTAACCAGCTCGGCATGTGGTCCCATCAGGGTTTTGGAATGGCCTGATGTTTGGGTTGTCCATTCATCCTAGATGTGTGCACATCTTCCACGAAATTGGAATGGCATGTACAAAACATGGTGGGCCCAATGTACAGTCTGAAAGGTTGTAGTAGTGGGCCTCCCCATCCCAACCATTTCCTATGGGTATGTGATGTAGAGCGGTCACGGATAATTTCGTGGCTAAGATGGACCAGAAAAGGCCCGATCGGAGGCGGAAGTGATCCCGACTATCAGGACCTTGAAACGGGTGTATCTCGCAAACCTGAATGAGTTATCTGACTTGCTATATATGATTTTTGGGTAGGACGAGCTACTTTCACCACCCAACCTGCTACGTCGGGTAGTGCACACCGAATTTGTGAGATTCCATCAAATTGACAATTGAATTTTCGTTTTATTTTCAATTTTACTATAACTCTTCAACATTTGAGTTTTAAAAGTTGAGGCATCTCTGTGAGGAGTGGAGAAAAGCTTCGTGGATTTGAGTAGTTATCCCCTTGAGGAAGATGATGATCGACCTCATCACGTTCATCTCTTAATGACCCACCCTTATTTTAGGGGGGGAGGAAGGCCTGGGTGTAGGCTGATGCTACATCAGGGTGGGCCCCACACGGCTTTGTTGAATAAGAGGAACCGGCTTCTTAGAATCTTATTATTACCGTTGTTGTTGATATTAAAACTTTAAAAAAGCCTTTACTCGAGCGAGTCAACTCAGCGGATCAGCCGGCTACAGCTCAGCTGATGCAACAACTGAGTCGGATCCCACTCGGGGCTTTAAATTATTCAAGCCCAACGCGGATTCGGTGAGGCCAAGGAGACACGGACTTCAGTGGACCACTGAACCGTGACCGTGGGGCCCACCTTGATGCACGTATTGTATATCTATGCCGTCCATCTGGTTTTTTTTTAAGCTCATGAACCCAAAAATGAAGCAGATACAAATCTAAGGTGGACCACACCACAGGAAAATGTGGTGATTGAACGCCCAACATTATAAACTTCCTGAGTCCCACCGTAATTTTTATTTGCATCCTAACCGTTGATTAAGTCACACAGACATGGATGAAGGGAAAACACGATTATCAGCTCGATCCAAAGCTTTTGTGGCTCCCATGAAGTTTTCAATGGGGGGCGTTCAATCACCACTGCTTCCTATGGTGAGGTCCACCTGAGATGAGATTTGTATCTGCTTCGCTTTTTTTGCTCGTTCTCTAAAATGAGCTGGCAAAAAAAACGGATGGACGGCATGGATATAGAATAAATACATCAAGGTGGGCCCCACAGTCCGTATCCACCGAATGCACGTTGAATAGCAATCATCAAAGCCTCTCTTCACAACGCGCTTGCACGTATGCTTTGACTAGTCAATGCCAGAGTCCAAAAAACGGATGGACGGCATGGATATAAAACAAATACATCACGGTGGGCCCCACAGTCCCGGATCCACCGAGTCCGCTTTAAATAGCAATCATCGAAGCCTCTCTTCGCAACGCGCGTGCACGTATGCTTTGACTGGTCACTGCCAGAGCGGAAGCTGATTGCGTACTGAGTAAACTATGTGGGGCCCACAGTGATTTATATGTCTTATCTATTCCGTTCTTCCGTTTTATTAGCTCATTTTAGGAAATATTCCAAAATTTTAAGCACATCCAAATCTCAAGTGGACCACACCATGGGAAACAGTGTGAATTGAACGTCTATCATTGAAAACTTCTTAGGGCCACGGAAATTTTAAATCAAATCTAAATTTGTGTTTTCACTTCATCCATGTTTACATGGCTTTATGACCATCAGGACCTTGGACCATTTCATCGAATGGATTGAATGGCATATATACAAGCACCTCAGCCGGCCTAATGTGCCAAAAACATGAATTTACAACGGAATTTGCGGCGGGTGCGGTTTGTGTCTTGGTTTAACGGCGGACTTAGTCCGCCTCTAATGCAAAAGTCAGTCACGCCCGTCTTTTTTACGGAAATTGTGGTGGTACGAAGTGGCCGGATTTAGCAACCGACTAATGTCCGTCCCTAAAATGAGATTTTCGACGGATTTGGTCCGTCGTAAATTTGCGACGGTTTTATATGGTTTTCTTTGCTGAAAACATACGGTGAACCAAAAATCAGTATCAATCCACTGGTTGGAGAGGTCACACTTACAGACGAAAAGGTATAAAAAAGACCAACGGCCCAAGTTCAATTTACATGGGTGGCTAACTTGATGAGTGTACTAAAATGATTTTTGGCACATTGCATTTTCACTGTGGATAACACCTAATGAATGACTCAGATGGATCGCATATGAGCCATGCTACACCAGAAGTAAGGTGATGTGGGCCATGTTCTAATGTTGATCCAATAGGGTATAAATGGAACGAAGATAAGGGGGCGATTGGTCGCATAAGCCAAACAGGAGCGGTGTTTAGTCTTTATCTTATCTTTTCTTTGTGTTATTTTTCAAGTTTCAACATCAACAGTTAATTTTATTTAGTGATTGACAAACAGTCCCAGCCAAATCCAAACGTTTAATTGTCTGATCCTCGACCACAGGATACATCCACCGTACTCTGGTTCTCATTTTGTGATAGTGTGGCCACGGTTCAACGATCCTGACCATCAGTATGCTTGTGCCATAACGTGGATCTTGACCATTGGTACGGTTGAGGAAGATTACAGTGGTGGGCCCCACTCGAAGTACGCCATGCTCCAAATACTTCATAATGGTAAGATCCTAACTGTCCAATCTTTGTTACTTGCAATAAACAAATCCAAGGGTTAGAATTGTGTGGTTGGCCAGAAGTCTAGCCATAGCTGATCAAGAGTCCGGATCACCTTACCTGGGCCCCACAAGTTCAGATTCAGAGCCCAAGGATATTATACATATCCTGTGGCTGAGGTTCATATATAAGTCCTCTTTTAATGCATGCTTTTAGTGGACCTTTGTGCTTTGGCTAGTGGCTACATTCAAGAGCGGGTTTAACGGTCCACATTCAAAGCTACTCATTTAAGAAGACAAGAAGAAGAGAACATACTGAAAATGATGTGAAAAATGAATGAGATAATGTCCAAAATGACCTTGTTCTTAGTCCCAATTTACTCCTATACCATTGGCTGGAGGGAGTGTAAGGGATCCCACGAAACTACTGGATAGGCGCACTTGGCACACGTGTAAAAAAAGTCAGATAGTCATATGATGTTATCTTGGTGGGCCAAAGTTTGTGCTAGTCAGATGACCGTTGGATCTGACTAATGTGTGTTTCAAACATTATTTTAAAACTTGCTAACTCGGCTGAATATTAAATGCTTCCTTTGGCTGATGATATTAGGTGATGTAGAATTGTATTTGGTCTGGTGCAAATTTTATCTAGTCTTAATAAAGGTCGAAAAGGATTGAATTTTGTTTTGTTTTTTTTTTTTTTTCTGAACACATGCACACACACCCAGAGCTAATAGTAAATAATGTATGATTTCTTAATAAAGGTTGAAAAAGATTGAATTCATCTGACTATCATATCATCCAGAGCTAATAGTAAATAATGTATGATTTCTTATGAATTTTTAAAAAATCCATTATATTCATGGCCCCACATTGACATGTGTTTTATCTATATCATTCATTCATAAGTGCCCTTTACATGTGACATTTAAATTGGATATTCTTACAGTTAACCAATTATGAAATATAATTTCTTGATTACAATTTTATGATCAACTAAACGCATGTTTCACTTAATATAGTGTATTTCTTAAATGGAAGTAGATCCTAAACATTGGATTAAACAGTTAAAATACCACAATATTTTCAAACATATATGTAACCATTGTGTAATTATAATGTTAATTCCATCTAACGCAGCTTCATACCATTTAATCCCCCGTTCAAGTGGGCCTAAAATTATGCAAATTATGTTTTTAACTTTTCAGTAGTTCATTCTCAGCCAAAAGGATAATTTGAGGATGTAATCATTGATAATTAATGTGAAAAGTGATAATTGATGCTTTTAACCGACTATATTCAGTTTATATTAAATATATAGAAAATTCTCATTTTGAAATCACAATAAAACCATGTTATTTAATTCACTAGACACTCATTATCATTAATTCACAAGTCAGAGTTATCTCTATCAATCTCTCTTCACCAGTGCATTTTGAATATAGTTTATTAAACACATTCACTTGATTTTCTATAAATTTTAATTACATGCTATCAAACATAATTACTAATTTCATTTCACATGTATTTCATAGTAATTGCCAATCCATATCAAATATACTCACTACTCTTAAATATAAAGATATTTCTAAAGTTTAAAAAGACATTGTGATTATATCTTAATAATGTAAAATATTGTATTATGGCTAGATTGAGAGTATCCTTTCATATAACCAACCCTAATCACCTATGATGTAACTGATACTAACTAGTTGGGATATGGCTTAAATGACGATGACAAAGGACAACAACGAGGTGGGCAATTACAAAAGGCGTTTAAGATATTCTGTAACTAAAAAGATCTAAACATTAAATGTTAACAAGTGGGCTTGGGATTTGTATAAGTTATCCAAAGCATCAGTCTCTTGGGTCCCACCTTCGATGGACTATATATAGCCAAAAGTACCCCTCACTTGAACACTCTAGATACCAACCTTGGACCATTTTTCAGTTGAATGTGGACAATTCCTGACCGTTTATTTGAATGGCACCAATTGAAACGTCGAAATTGTCCCATTGAAGAGGATTTCAAGAGATGTGGATGGGACCCATAAACCAACGGTTTTGTTTGCTTGAATTACTTTATAATTCCAACATTTTACACAAATCCTTGTCGATGACCAAGTACAATCCATCTAAACCTAATCGGAGCCATTCACTTCATGAACCACTTTTATGGCAGACATCCAACGGTGAGATGACAGCTCATGTCCAACGTAGACTTTTAATAAAAATATGAGAAATTTTAATTTTTATACTCCAATCGCCTCTCCCTCTCTCTCTCTCTCTCTCTCTCTCTCTCTCTCTCTCTCTCTCTCTCTCTCTCTCTCTCTCTCTCTCTCTCTCTCTCTCTCTCATTGCATGCATGTCTACGATAACACGGTAGTTTATGACCTATTATATCATTTCCGGGGACCCAAACTCTTAGATAGATATTCACGTGGATAGATATTCACGTGTAGTGGTTGGTTGAGACGTGTAATCCATACATACAGAGTATTACTCCGTGCTTCTCATGAGCAAACAGTTTCTCCACGGACTTGCATGATTTGATGCACGTGGGGCTGTGGTTCAACTATCCAAACCGTTGATCTGATGGTACACATAGATGATAGCGTATTCCCTACAAATATTCAAGATTGGAAGATTCTAGCCTTTCAATTAATGGCCCACAAAAAGATGGTTAATGAGATGGTCCATATTCAAAAAATACTTAGATAACAATTGAAACATTCGAACGATAGAGATTATTTCTTACTACTACGACCATCCATCCATTGTAGGCCCATCATGTAAACGGATTAGATCGTTGAAACGTGTCCCTATATGTAGCGAATCATGTGCGTACGTTTCCTGATAAACTGGACCCTATATGTACGTGTATTTTACGGGGAATGGAAAGATTCAGACCTTTGTCCAACAGCTTATTCGCTTTGGCGTTATACGGCATCATCTGACCCGTAATTCCTACTTGGGATTTTAACGAAATGCGACCGTACTTTGGATTTATTAGATAGAACCCCTCAAAAAACATTTCTTTAAACGTCAGCACCTACGTTTTAAGGGTCTATTTATTTTTCTTCAAATTCAAGTGATGTCCATTACCTTTTTTTTTTTTTTAATGACAAAAATGCCTCTAAAACATTGTCATATCTTTACATGTATTGATGAAAGTATTGGTCGACATTCATGTCCAACATCTTTGAAAGATCTAAATAGTTATCCACTTACCTTTGAAATATTCTAGATCATTGTGCACTATATTGGGATTATTCCAATGTCATCCGTATATTTTTGGACAGTCTAGATATGATAATTTTACTGTCGGTAGTCATTGGCTTTATTTTCTGTCATTCTCTTTCATCCCTTTTGGACAAACATATTTCATTAAAAGAAAGTTGTTTATCTACTTTTAAATAATCCAAATCAACAACCAATGACTGATTTAGATTATAATCGATCTGTTGCTGAGTGTTGAATGGGTCTAGATCGTTGTCCATCATCTTGAAATAATCAACATCATTGTCTACGGTTATTACTTTAAAAGATATTTTTATTATTTTAATTAAAAAAAGTTAGTCAGGGTAGGTTGAATTTAAATGAAAAAAAAAATAATAAATAGACCTCTCCAAATGCAGGTAATGATACTTAAAGAATAGGTTTTTAAGGGGTTATGGCTAATTAAGCCAAAAAAGATGGCATATCTTCTTCATTGTGTTTTGGACATGGGAAGCGTGTTAGCTACTGTACCGCACGCCAGAACACGCTCTGGTGTATGTACCTGGCGCATGCAAAGGAGCCTGTAGTCCTCGAGCACAATAATAGTAGAAACGATGAAAAGAAAATCAAAGTTTTATAGCCTTTTTTATTTTATTTTTTTTTACACGCACATACTCACGCTGGTGGAATTTCACCACCTATGGGTACTCGAACTCTTGACGGGAGTTGAAATTCCTTAGAGTCTACCCGGTTCAAAGTTCTGAATCCTATCGTGATACATTTATTATATCTACACTACTGTTCATTTATTTTATAGTTCATTTATTTTATGAGATCAGAGCATATGACCAAAAATAATTCATTACCAAATTTCAAGTGGACCACATCATAAATAACATTGGGGACAATGATTTCTACTGTTAAAATATCAGTACCACTCATCATAATATATATATATATATTCCATTTATCCTGTTTATAAGATAATACAAACATGGTAAAAAAGAAAAAAAAAAAAAACAAATATGAGATTGATCTGAAACTTTTATGACCCTTGAAAAGGTTTTCTCATTGCTTTCTTGAGAGTGGTTAACTTGATATTTGGATCGATTTTATTTTTGGGCCCGTTAAAATAATCTTATAAAATAGACAAACAATTTAAATATAACACCTACCTCATAGGGGCCCACGGAACACTTGGTGACGTCAACACACCAGCAAGCTAGGTGGCGTGCGGAACACCAGCCAATCCGCTTCTAGGACATGTTGCCGCTGCAAAACCAGAAGATGGCAGAGAACATAGATAATCGAGTCTTACAAATTCATCAAAGTACACGTGGCAGTGTGTTGTATGAATTGGGACCGTCCATTTGGTGAGACCGAGTGTGGATGGCAAATAGTATAAAATAAATGTAACGGTCGACTTTTGAGGGTGTGATCGTCCAGCAGGTGTGATTTTTGAAAAATGGCCGTCCATATGACCAGAAGAGCGCGACGGACGCGGATTCGGTGGATCAGGTGAACACCCAGGTCAGTGTATCCGTGCTGTGGAGCCTGCCCTCGTGTATTTTATTTTTTAAAATCCAAACCGTTCATCAGTTTTTCCAGATCATTTTAAGGCATGAAACCCAAAATTAAGCAGATCCATATCTCAAGTGGACCATGCCACAGTAAACATTGGTGACTGAACGGTCACCATTAAAATCGGCGTAGGGGCCACAAAAGTTTTGAATCAAGCTGATATTCGTGTTTTCCGTCCTTGCCTGTGGCCTTATCAACAGGTTGGATGTAAAATAAACATTACGGTGGACCCTAGGAAGTTTCTAATGGTGAGTATTCAATCACCACTGTTTCCTTTGGTGTGGTCCGCCTGAGATTTTTATCTACTATATTTTTTGGCATATATCTCAAAATAAGCTGGAAAAACTGATGGACGGTATGGATATAAAACAAACATCATGGTGGGCCCCACAGTCACGGAATTTAGAGCCTCCATGGTTCCCATTATCCACCTATATCCGCGTCGGGGCGTGTTGGCGAGGAACTCCGGCCATCGTGTCGCACGTGCGCCAACATATCATGCATAAAATGGGCCATAAATCCGGCTGAGGATCACATGGGCCACTCTTGTATAAGTAAAATGGATGGACAGACAAAATCAGCAGTTGCATTTATTCAACATGCCGGCGGGTCTCATCTGATGAATGGACCCGAATTAATTTTGTGACGGTGGGTCGTTGTCGACTGATCCGGACCGTTAACGTCATTGTCCCCACCGTGGATGAGGCGGCAAAAGTCCTTTTAAGATCAGAAGGTCCTGGCTCTCGAATATGGGGCCCTCTCGTTTTTTGAACGTGAGTTGTTGCTGTACTTCCTTTACTAACTCACTATCGGCCACCTGTCGAACGGTTAGGATATTCTCATCTGGGACTTTTGATTCATAGCCATCCATCGTGGGGCTCCCAATATCAACGCTTTGGATCAGATGATGGGCGCCAAGAAGATGCTCTGGCCTATCTATAGGTGGTCCATCAGACAACCTTCGGTCATCTTTTTCTTTCAGCACACGTGCGGTTCACCTGGTCCCTGATGGGCTTTATTTTTCGGCCGCCAGGTCGCGTTCAATGAATTCTACCTGATGAATGGCCCGGATCTCGTCTCCGGAGTATCTAAATGATGAGAAATGATCTATAGTGGTCTAAGTGTGTGTAAAACTTTCCATGCAACTACTTGCATTTGTACTCATTGAAATCCTCAGCACCTATCTGGACCATCCATTGGGTGGACCGGATTAGCCGTGACCCCGGTAACAGATTAGTGGAGTGTCACCTTAACGTGGGACAGGAAAAAATTAGCACGGTAGACTCCTTCCTTCTATGCTTTTTTTTTTTTTTTGGGCCGCCTGAAAACAGGCCCTATACTTGAGGGTAAAGCAGCCGAAAAAAATAAAGGTATTTTCATCTATACAGGGTTTATCTACTCAGATAGAGGTCTAGATTAGCTAGGTAAGTTTTACACGGGTGGAAAAAAAAAAAAAAAGATGGATACCAAGTACTGAAAAATTACAAAAGTAAATTGTGTAACACTCCATGACATGCTTGGTAATGAGTAAACTACCAACATACATGTGTTATTAAGCACACCATCCATCCATTTTTGCAGCTCATTTTAGGGGCATGAGCCCAAAATCGAAGCATATCCATAGCTCAAGTGGACCACATGATAATGAGGTCCACTGTAGAAATCTTCCAAGAGCCCAAGTGATGTTTATGGACGTGGATTGCGTCCTACTCCCATACCTCTCTAGCTGCGAACACGTGGACGGGCTGACCGTGATATATCTGTTTAACTATCTATCCCTTTTCTCATATCATTTTTAAGTATATGATATCTGGTTTTAAAGGTCTTGTCATCGAGCCCCAGTTGATGTGGCTAACAGTGATGTGTGAACTGACATTGGAGTGTAATAACATGCTAACCAAAAAAAGATAAAGATAGAAAGTGTAAGCACATGAACGAAGAAGAGAACCACACCAAAGATGACTCTTACATTTCATGCAACTTGTATTTGATGAAAACCAAGATTATTATTTGGTGTGGTCTAATTGAGTGTCGGATCTGTCTCATTTTTGTGCACCTAACTTTAAATGATGTGGTAAAATGGATAAACAGCCTGGATACAGATACATCATGTTGGGCCTGACCACGGAACTGCGACTGATGTTTATTTGTCATCTAACCGGTTTGTAAGGCCACATGGACATGGATCAAGGAAAAAAAAAAGAACAAACAAACAAACCCAAATACAGCTTGCTCCATAACTTCAGCAGTTTCGGAAGCTTTCAACGGTAGTCATATCTGTTACTCTTTTTTTTTTTTTTCCTAAACCCTAAAAAGAAAAAGAAAAAAAAAGAAGAAGTTCACTCTGTTACTTGTGGTGTGGTCTAATTGAACTTTGTATATATTTCGATTTTGGCCTCATGACATAAAATTATCTGGACAACTAGACGGACAGCATGGATAAAGAGGAAACGGATTGGCTACTCCCTCTGCCGCCGGCATGATGGTAGCTGGTCAGCATGATGGTAGCTGGTCTGTGCTATGTGGGCTCCACCATGATGTATGTGTTTCATCTATTCTGTTCATCCATTTTTATAGATCATTTTAGGGCTTTATTTCATAAATGAGAGGGATATAAATCTCAGGTGGACCACACTACAGGAAAACAATAGTGATTAGATATACACCATTAAAATCCTCCAAAAGCCCATTGTACTGTTTATTTGACATCCAATCTGTTGATTAGGTTATACAGACCCTAGATAAAAGGGAAAAAAACAAAGATCAGCTTGATCCAAAACTTTTATGACCCCCAAAAAGCTTTTAATGGTCCACCTTCATTCAACACTGTTTCCTATAATGTGGTGCACTTGAAATTTGGATATAACTCATTTTTGGTCTCATGCCATAAAATGATCTAGAAAAATAGATGAATGGCATGGATGAAACACGTACATCATGGTGGGGCCCACCGTGCACCGACCATCAGCCATTGGCTGATGGCAGGGGGAGTAGCCAATCCGTTTCCGGATAAAGCACATAGATCACAGGGCTCCATAGAATTTCCTCTGCACGCTACAGGGTACTGAGTCACAGTACACAATACATCATTTTCGACTGAATAAGTTTTTTTTTTTATTATTCTATCATTAAAATAATGCTTCCTGAATCCTAACGTGGCTTCCAACGGTAAAAAAAATTTGAAATGCTTCTTCACGACGTGCCGTTAGTTTGAAAGCAGCTGTTTTCTTGTCGTGGCCAAAGAATCCCTCTCCCACGTGACAAGGTATAATTCAATTCTTCTTTGTCAGCACCTGTACATCAACTTGCCTAAAGTGGGCGACAAAGAGATGAAATTTGTATTCCTACCAAAAGATATTCTCCAAGGAATTAGGTTTGGTGGGGGTAACACCGAGTTCGGTCAGGCCATGATCATGGCCCACTTTAATGCATGTGTTATATATCCACGTGGTGCATCTATTTTGCCAGCTCATTTAAAAGCATGACTCAAAATGAAGTAGATCTAAATCTTAGGTGGACCACATAGGAAATAGTGGTGATCGATCATTAAAAGCTTCTTGTGAGCCACACAAGTTTTGGATGAGGGTGATTTTTGTGTTTACTCATTATAGTCTACGTGCCCTTATCCACAGGTTGAATGGCAAAGAAACATTATGGTGGGCCTTATGAAGTTTTTAATGCGAGCCGTTCAATCACCATTATTTCATGATGTGTAGTTTATGTATTTACTTCATTTTTTAGCTCTTGATCTAAAATGAAGGGACAAAATGGATGGATGACATGGATATATGACACCTACATTAAGGTAGGCCCCACGATTCCTAGCCTGATTGATTTTGCTCTCATTTATATGAACTAATAACATATAGGTATTTGCACCACTATTTAGGGTACATGGCTTCTTTAGCCATAAGATGTATTCTAGAGCAAGTTTAAAATAATTGCATTGGGTCCCACATCATTTCCCACACAAATAGCTATGCATCACTCACATTTCTCTGCATCAGTTGAGAGGGAGCATAACAATATCATTCATCCATGATACCATTACGTTGTAGCCACAAGATGTATTTTAGGGCAAGTTTAAAATGATTCTCATCCTCTACTTACCACAAGTAGAAAAATCCTACTTTATTACATTGTGATTGGTCCATGTCATCACTTTATCCTTAGATCTGCTTCATTTTTGAGTTTCTACCGTAAAATGAAATGAAAAAATGGATGGACAATGTAGATAAGACCCATACATCACGGTGGCCACTCAAAGCGCCTGCCCGTTCCAGCTAGAGATAGGCAGGGGTAAGACACAATCCGTGTCCATTAAATAGAATGTGTGATGATGTGGTCCAGTTAGATTGCAACAAGCAGGATTTTCCTGCTCGTGGCAAGCGAAGGATCTGAATTCGTTTAAAATAACTGTATTGGGACCCACATCATACACCACCCATATGGCTATGCATCACTCACATTACTCTACGCTGGTTGACAGTGAGCATAACAATATCATTCATCCATAATACCATGCGACCATTACCATGTAGCCACAAGATGTATTTTAGAGCAAATTTAAAATGAATTTGGATCTTCTGTTTGCCATGGGTGGAAAAATTCTACCTCATTACGTTGTGATTGTTCCACTTCATCACTCACATTGTCAGCAGTGCTGCATTAAATAGTATGATGATGTGGTCTAATTAAATTGCAACAACAGGATTTTCCTGCTTGTGGCAAGTAGAGAATCCAGATTCTTTTAAAATAACTGTTTTGGGTCCCACATCATCCACCACTCATATAATTATGCATCACTCACATTATTCAGGCCGATTGACAATAAGCAAAGCAGTATCATTCATCCATGATACCATGATACCATTATACGTTGTTTGGTTGATGTGCACTGGTTTTACAAGGGGCTTTCAATCTTCATTGTGATGGGAGAAACCATGTGTAGCAAATAGCACACTGCATGCCTATAAGTGATCAGTTCTCCATTTATATTTTTATTCTAAGGATGATTGTAAGACTTTTAGTACTTTTTAGGTATTTAAATGATAAGAAATAAAATAGAAATTTGATTATTCAAAAGAAATTTGATTTGAGTTTGTTTATTGTCGGGAACAATCTCTTCTCTTTTTTTTTTGCTAATTGAGGAACTGTGGTGGGCTCATCTTAGTGTTTTCTTTAGTCAGTGGGTGTTAGATGTATCATTTATCCATATAGTCATTGGGCATCAAGTGTCTCACAAAACTAAAATTTGCACCTTGGGATTGCCCGTGAGAGGCGATGGTGTCAAACAACCCTATAGCCAACAAGATGTGGGATAATTAATATCCAATGAGGTGGTACCCAAAGGTTTTTTTTTTTTTTTTTTTTTGTTAGCTTGTTAGTACACTCATTGCCAGTTCTCACCCCACTGTTAGTCACCCCTATTTAGGAATCGATACCCAGACCTCAGTGTTGAAACTCAGTCTACCAAAAGGTTAAATTCATGCATATTGTTTAGATATTTAGAATAGTTAGGAAAACGGGTCATTTCTTTATTTCAATTTGAGAAGATGTGCATGGTATGCATGCTATACACCTAATGTATGTCGTGTGGCTTCCAGCAATATATGGATTGAGATCAAATCTCAGGTTGTGGTTTGACACATGCCCTTAATTGAACTCTCAAGAAGAAGAAAAAAATCCTCTTGATTAAAAGTTGAAACCTCTAAAACTATCATATTGTATGGTATAAAATAACATTAGCCATAATCTACAATAATTTATCTTCGAGTAGTCAGATCGCCAATCAAGTTGAGGTAAAAGCTTACGAAGGCCTAGGCTTTGATTAGGTCCCAACCATGAAAGTGGGTATAATCATGGAAAAAGTGAAGGAAATTGATGGATATAATCATCTAGTGGGTGTGAATTTTAGGGGGAGAAAAAGCCAACCATGAAAGTGGTGTGATTAATACATCACCCAATCTAATGTGCTAACGTGAGAAATGAAAATAGTTGAATATTCTCTTTGAAAATTGAATGAAAATGGTGGATGTGATTATCTAGTGGGTGTGATCTTTGAAAAGTAAGCCAACCACGATGGCAAGGACGCAGTGTATAAGTTGCCTTGCCAAGTAATATAGAGAGATTTCTCTTTGTTATCACCAACCTTATCAAAACCATGACAAAAGCCAACATGACGAAAACCATTCCACTTAGTTTTTGCCAAGTCAAAAGGTTGGCATGAAACCAGGAATCCATCGAGTGCTAATGAAAAAGCTAACATATATTGATTACTAACGTTGGGATTAGCAAGGTGGTTATTGGGCAGTGTCATGTGGACCCACCATAACATATGTGTTCTATCCATGCATTACATCTATTTTTTTATATTATTTTAGGACATGAGCTTAAAAATGAGACTGATTCAAATCTAGTACACCAGATCACAAGAATATAATGGTGATTGAACGCCCCCTGTTGAAAGTATTTTAAAGCCCTCTGTAATGTTTAATTTATTTTTAAAATTTTTATTATCCAACTTGATGATTGGATTACGAAGGCCTAAATGAAGGAAAAACATAAATATCGACTTTATCCAAAACTTCTACAGCCCTTAAAAGGTTTTTTTAAGGTTGGCATTCAATTTCCACTATTTCTTGTAATGTGGTTCACATGCAATTTTAATATATCTTATTTTTGGGCTCATGATCTAAAATAATTTGAAAAAAAAACAAAAAAAAAAAAAAACAACGAAAATAGACAGCATGGATAAAATGCATACATCGTGGTGGGGCCCACCGAGCACCATCCAAGCATCAATAGGATGTCTTTTTAAAAAAAAGCATCATATGCAAGTGTAAGGCATGGGACCCACACTTAAAGCAAAAATTTACTAAACAAAAAGATAATTTTGCCTTTTCATGGTGGGTCTAACACCTTACATACTCATATGACATTTTTAATATGGCAATCCTGACCGTGTGATCATTGGACATTAATTCATATAGATGGGAAATGTCATTTGCACAAAAATAGGTCCAATCTATAGTCTGGTCAATCTATTTTTCGATCCAACCTATGGTTGTTTATGACTCTAAAAAGTCACTTGTATTAGGCCCGAATAACCAATCCATACATGGCTTTGAAAATAGATGGCTGCCATAAAAAAGTAGTATTTTGGGATGGTTAGATCATCCTATGAGTGTGACTTCAAAAGTGACGAATGCAACTAAGAACGTGATCAATGATAGGTGGGCCCCACCGGGATGAAATAGTAGGTGGGACCCATCTGGATATGATGCTGAAGATGGATGGTCAAGCACTGCATATGCTTAGCTTAAAACAAGAAAATGTTCATTAGCTGATGCCCAAGCAATTTTCTTTTCTTTCGGTGCAGTAATTGTATAGATGGGGTCCACCACTCCTAAGGTGCCTTCCCGTACACAGATTCGGAGAACAACCTGGTCGGTGGATCAGTGATTGTGCGGCCCACCATGATTTAAGTGTTTTATATCCGTACCGTCAATGTTTTTTGCCACCTCATTTTAGAGCATGCGTCCAAAAATGAAGAAGATCCAAATCTCAAGGGACCACACCTCAGGAAACAGTGATGAATGAACATCTACCGTTAAAAACTTCACTATGCCCACCGTAATTTTATTTACCATCGAAATAATTAGAGGTAAGGACGAGTCCGTACGATGGCTTTTTGGGCCGGTTTGATTTTCGGTGAAATAGTAAATCGCGCGTAAAAAAAAGTGATGATTATTACCCGTGAATTCACAGCATCCTGATACGACTGCTTACTTTTTGACACAAAAATCAAGAATATTATAAAATATTTGTGGGTCCCAACTTTTTTCGCTTATCCACACCGTTTTCGCTTTGAATTCCTGAAAAAAATTGCTATCCATACTCAAGTGGACCACGTCAATAAACGACTTTGTGGAGTTCATTTGAGTGTTAGATTAAAAGTCCAAAATATTGTAATAAAACACCCTGAATATATCATACACACTGTTAGGTTAGCAAGAAATTAAAATTACATCCGTTAAACCAATTTCACTAGCACAAACTACAGTGAGTTTTCAAACGCAATCGTAATAATCACCGTTTCCATTGCATTTCCCATTTCTCTGAAAAACAAACAGGCCCTTTATTTTCGCTGCCTGAAACTTATTTTACAATAAACGACTTTTTGGAGTTCAGAAGCTGCTTAAGGCTTACCTTGACTGTTAGGTTAGCGAATGATTTTAATCTTTTGGTTCATCCGAAACCTGAGGTCTATACCCCTCAAGAACCCTTTACCATCCCACAAGAAAATTTTAACGGTAGGAATTCAATCACCACTGTTTCCTGTGGTGGGTCCAATGAGATTTCTATCTGCTTCATTTTTTGTCCTATACCCTAAGATTATATTTCAAAACGGATGGACGGCTTTGATATACAACACATACATCAAGTTGGGCCCCACAGTCCCGGCCCCACCGAAGTCGGTGTTTCCCGTCCTTACCGACTCCAAAGTTCGATTATTGGGGTACGGCGCCGCACGAATGTCCCCACTTGCCGTTTACAGCGAGAGTTTTTCTCTTTCTAAGCTCACACGCGCGTACGGCCCTGACTATCTACACGTTGACAGTCATCCAGGTGGGCCACACTCTGTTCATTTTCTAGGCAAAAAATTCTGGAAGCTATACTTATCAGGTTGGCTGCAGTTTATGAAACCAATCTACTCACAGGAAGAAAAAAAATTGTTTGTCCGTCCAACTGTTTGTAATTTAATGTGGCCACCTAATGAGTGGACTTACCTAGTTTACTTTCCATAATCTTTTCACGTTTTGGACACCTGATGGACTGTCCAGATTTATCTTCAACATGTCAGACAGCATGCACTGGCGCGTAGATGGGCAGAGATACAAACGCGCGTGGGCTTAGCAAATGCTTATTCGAGCATGTGTCGTGCTCCAGGCAACTAAAGGGTTTTGATAGAGTAAGGTGCACCGTGCCACAGACAGTACAGTGGCCGGTTTCCATCACCGAATTGAATACTTAGATTGATCTAAACCGTTCATAATTTTATAAATACCATATAAAATCTAAAGTATTATAAATATTCTTCATTTATGATCTGAAACATTAATTATTTTATTTGAATCTGATTCATTAAAAATTTACTTTTCGATCTTCGTTCGAAACTTATATTAAAACAAAATTTTCTTCCGACCATAGTTATATGATGGATCCATAATATTAACGGTTCAGATCTTCACCTAAGTTGTAATCTGGTGGTGAAAACTGGCCCACGCACGGTACCTTTGGTACGGATGCATAGTACTTTATAAAACCCGGCGACGAAAAGGCGTTCTAAAGTCACAAAAGTACGTGCGGTTTTCCCACGGTCTTATCTGTTCCAATTGTAATTATGGAAGGGGTGATCTCATACATCCCATGTATATAAAACTTTCGTATACGTCGCCCTAATCTTTTCCAACTTTTAAGTCTGTCAGAAATCCGATCTGTTTAAAAGGTGGGCCCCACCATGAAGATCACCTGACAAAAGGATCAAGCTGTTCAACCTATGAGGTGGCTCACACGTTTATTTTGGATAATATCTGCAGCCTTCCGTTGTTTCCTACGGGCCCACCTATTAGTGGAACGACCTGACTTGTTTGACCGGTGAGCATACTGGAAGGGCCCCACCTCTTGCAAGGGTTGAATCTCCAGCACGGATGATAATTGGCAAGTTTTACCGGGATGTCGTATTAACGTGATAAGTAATGACCACATTCAGCCGCTCCGTGAGAACTGTCACATCTACACCGTCCATCAAAAAAAAAAAAAAAAAGTAAATCCAAATATTAGGTGGACCCCACCACAGGAAAAGGTGGTGATTGAACAGCCACAATTAAAATATTTATAGGGCCCACTTGATTACGTTGATTAGATGAAGTTTAAAATTTTTTTAAAATAATATTAATATCTGGCTCAAAACTTTTGTGGCCTAGGAAGCTTTTAATGATGCGCGTTCAATCACCTGTGTTTCCTAGGGTGTGATTAGATTTAAGATATCTGTTTTATAATAGAGAGAACTCTGTAGATTAAGAGAAGGAGAGAGAAATTGGAGCCAAGCCGGATCATCAGATTTTTTTAAAATAAGTAATCTTTTACGAATATAAAATTTTATATTTTTATGTTTTTAAATTTAAATTTTCGTGTAATTTTATTTATAATTTATTAATTAAAATTCATATAATAGGCTAGTGAATCTTTTATTTTTAAAATACATTATTTTGTATTCTTGGTGTGATTCTAACTCATATATAAAAAATTTAAATACCCTTGTCAATTAAATTTTTGTTATAAAAATTGATATATAATTAATTTAAAATATAAAATTCTTAAGAATTATTAAATTTAAAATATTACTAAAAAAATGTTCACGTGAATTTATGGTTTCAATTTGTTATAATTTATAAACTCATTTGAATTAAATTGTTTTACCATCAATAATATAAAACCTACTTTAAATTCATATATTTATTAATTAATTGAAATTCTTTTATATCTAACTTCAAATTAATCTAAAATTTTGTAGAAAAAAATAAATAAATAAAATTTATGTTATAAATTAATTAATTTAAATACAAATTATAAGAAAATTTGATGTATATAAATTAAATTAGTAGCATAAATCCTTTAGAAGATTTTAAAATTTTAATTTAATATATGATAACATTTTGAAATAATTAATTCAATTAATCTAACATATAAAAATATAAATATATGACTTTAGATTAATTGATTTATTAACCTAAATAAAGAATTATCTTAAGATGTTTAATTAAGTTATAAGTTTATATTATAATTTAATTTGTAGTCATTATTTATAAAATTAATAGCAATTACGCTAATTGGGAATACGAATTCAATTCAAATATTAATAACTAAATCTATTTGAAATTAATTAAAAGAGAATAAGATTATTTATGAAATTTTTGAAAATTATATAATTTGGTGTTTAATGATTAATATAAACTTTAATATATATATATATATATGGTTAAATAATTATTTAAGTTATAAATTTAATATTACAATTTCTATATTGTTTCAAAATTTTAAAAATTAATTAGTTATATCAATATATAAAATATAAAAAGAAAATCACAAGTTGAGAGCTCAAATAAAATTTTCAAAAAAAGTTGAGGGTTTTAGTATAATTTCCACACTATTATGAAACACGACCTATACCTCAGAAAATTTAAATTTACAGTCGGTTACAGTAAACAGTCTTTTTGCAATTTTAGAGACTAAATTTTTATCAACATTAAATTTATGTACCTTGTATAGATTCTGCATTGTAACGTAGAAATTAGATTTATTAAATTATTTTATTGCTGATTTTAGAATTGTTCATATCATTCTTACTCTTCTATTTTTATTTTTTATTTTTCAAGGAGAAAGAAATAAAGAAATTATATTTGTATTAGCAAGTAGGCCAATTGTGTCCCTTGGGTAAAAGACTCTAAAGTCAGAAAGTATGGCAATTGTGTCTCTTGGATGAGAGTCCCTAAAGCTAGCAATTAGGGCAATCGTGTCCCTTGGGTGAAAAACCCTAGAACCAGTTAGATCCTTCTGAATCTCATTTGCGTACGGCGTATGAGTATAATTGTGTGCGTGGACATACGTTTAAAGTACAACTGGAACAGTAGTCCGACCAGCTAATATATAAACTGGTTCATCACCACAAGGTACCGGTGCGTGGATGTTAATGCAACGTGGCCATATACTAAGTATGGTGTTGTAATTAATCCTGGATGTTTATTTAATTAATTATATTGAATCATCAAGTGGTATCGTATGCTGTAACATCTCGAAAAAATCCGTACAAAGACCCGAGTACCACCTCAAGCAGAAATCACCAAGGACCAAATCCTTTAGAAATTAAGCGAGAGTTAACTAGTGTTAAACTAGATTTCATGCGAAATTAGTACTAATCACTTTAAATACAATCTGCAAGACCCAAAACTTATAGAATCATTGGCACAAGGTTACCCTAAAATATAGGATCAAACTCTATTCCTGGTTGCTCTCGGGAGCACATTAAAACTTCGTATCGGACTTGGACTGCACGTCGAAAGTCCGATTATTACGATATTATATAATTAAAGCCGCCTTGCTGGACTTGACCACCACCTTGGAAATCAAGTCCAAATAATATTCCGAAGCTATTCACCTGAGCCCGAAGTGAAGTGTATGAGAAACGTGGATATCTTTAGAAATAACAATATAAATTTAAGTAATCTGAGACTTGTCGCTTATAGGCCAAATATAAGGATTTAAACCGTCAGAATTTGACCCAAATACACCCTCGGATCAGGAGAAATCTCTCGTACATGGCAGTGTACTTGTAGCCCTGATCGAGTGCCGGTGACCGTTGAATTGAAACTGGTTTGCCACGGTCGATCTGTAGATCCGATCGGAGCGAAAACTTTGTCTGACCTGGATCCAAGGTCAGGGAGCTTAAGTCCGACCACACGCAAAAAAGGGGGCTCCAGAAGTGCTCCGTTGGATCAGAACAGTCCCCTTTTGGTTATAACCTAAGTATACCTTGGCCCTGGGGCCGTTCCCATCAGTTCTGGAACATACTACAAACTACTCCACTACTAGGTCTATCAACATGAAAACACAAAGATCCTAACACAGCAACAAAACAAGCCACAGGGCGACGACATGGATGACTAGGCATCCGAGTCTGGTGACGGAGGAGGGGAACCCTTATTCTGTACACAGCACAGAATGGCCCTTAAAGTGCGAGACACCTTCTTGAATTTTCGCTTCATGAAGGCCTCGGTCTCTTCAACCTTGGTTCGAATCTGCGTGATCTCCTGTCGCAAGGCAGCTTGGCCCTCTTCCAGTTGCGCCAAGCGGGCTTCCCTGGCAGCCCGATCACTGTCATGCACCTGAGTAGCAGGGGGAGAGCCTTCCCTAATGCCTTGCACCTCATCTTCCTCTGCCTCACTTTCTCTCTCTTCACCTCCTTCCTCTGACTCGCCCTCTTCTTCTATCTCATCACCCTCCTCTTCACTCTCCGTCTCGTCCCCATACTGGTCAAGTCGGGCTTGACGTTGCCGAGGGCCAATCCCCATGTTGTTAAGCATAGCCTCATTGACGTAGTGGATCGGCGCAAGGTCATCCATGTTAAGTCTGTAGGCAAACTCTCGGGCAATCTCGCATATGAGTCGGCCAAATGGTAACGAGACATCATTCCTAGGAGAACGCGCCGTCTAGACTATCTGTAGCAGGGCAAGCATAGGCAGACACGACTAGTCTCCCTACTCAGGGCGTTACACATACATATCATTTTTTTACATTAATTTTACTTGATGTTAGCATAAGTCTTGTTGTTATGTTATTCAAAATATCTTAATTAAAGATATAAGAAATTTAGAACTTCAGATTTGTGTTTGAGACAATCTTACCGAGTCGTTGTACTCATGTTAAATTTAAACTATACAGGTGCCGAGTTTGAATATTTCGAGCAGGCAAGCCTTTATTATTAGTTGCATTAGGTTTAGTTTGAAATTTTAATGTTAATGTAATAAGTTAAGTTACTTAATTTAATTAGTTGTTTTAGTTATGGATGTATGGAAAATGTTGCTTAATTAAGTTCAAAAATTTGTACTTGTCTTCATTTAATTTATATGCACATAGCCTTGTGTGATTGAGTATTTACTTGTACATTAATGATAACATATAAATTGTAACTCACGTGTTTGAATTTTGGGTATGGAGTAGCCCTACACGGGTACCCAAAATTTGGGGCATGATAGTATAAGTCTTATACACACCGTCCATCTATTTTTACTTATCATTTTAGGATATGAACCCAAATATGAGGTAGATCCAAGGCTCAAGTGGACCACACCAGCAATGATAATGATTCTCACTGTTAAAACTTTTATAGAGCCCATTATGATGTATATTTGCCATCCAACCTATTCATAAAGTTACATGGACCTGGATGAAGAGAAAACACAAATATCAGCTCCATTCAAAACATCTATGCCCCCAGGAAGTTTTCAATTGTAAGAGTTTAATCCCCATTGTGTAGTCCACATTTGTATTGGATTTGCCTCATTTCTGGATTTATATCCTAAAATGAAAAAAAAAAAAAAAAAAAAAAAAACAAAAACAAAAAAACAAAAATGAATGAAGATAAGACCCATACATCACGGTGGCCACTCAAAGCTCCTACCTGTTCCTAGCTGGAGAAGGGTCGGCAGGTCACAATCCACGTCCACCACTAAGATATGACTCCAAAATCAGTTTGATACAATACTCATGTATACCACACCATAAAAAACAGTGAGATGGGGACACAGTTGAAATCTTCCTCGGCCAACCTCGACGACTCATATTACATTTAGGGCATGTTTGATTTTTTAGGGCATGCTTGATTTTCTCGTGTAAATGTAAATGCAATGGAAATGAGCAATAATTATTCTTAGGAATTACCTTCATTGTTGCCTATGTTGATTTGATTCTTCCTTTTTTCAATGCAAAAACCGAAGAGGCTCCCCGGGGGGGGGGTTACCATGATGTATGTGGTTTATCCACACCATCCATCCATCATGCCAACTGAATTTAGGACATAAGCTAAAAAATGAGGCAGATTCAAAGTTCAAGTGAACCACACCACAATAAAAATGTAATCGAACACTTACTGTTAAAAACTTCTTGGAGTCACTGTTTACTTTGGTGTGGGACACTTGAATGTTGGATTTTTCTCATTTTTCAGCTCATGCCTCAAAATGTTAGGGTAAAACGGATGGACGATGCAGGTATGCCATATACATGATGGTGGGGCCCACAAAAATTTATGCAGTCATTTTGGACCGTTTTTCAAAGCAGGAATACCATGGCATTTTCAAACAGGTGAAATTGTAATAACAGGGTATTTATCCTGTATTTGGAAAATCAAACGGGCACTTATGGCCGGTTTGATTTTCGAATTACAAAGGTAATTACAGTAAATGGGTAATAATTATTTACCCTTGTGTTTCAGGTTGATTTTCCAAGGTGATTTGACCGCCACCTTTCATTTATAGCACTCGTCACGCCATCCGATGAAAAAAAAGTTCAATTGTGGGGCCCACCTTGATGTTTTTGCATTATCCACACTGTCTATCCCTTTAGCCAACTCATTTTAGGGCATGAGCCAAAAAATATGTAGATCCAAAGATCAAGTGGACCACACTACTGGAAACAATGAGAATTAAACTCCTACCATTGAAAGCTTCTTGAAGACCTTGAAAGTTTTGGATCAAATTGATATTTTTGTTTCCACTTTATCCAAGCCTGTGTGACCTTATTAATGGGTTGGATGACAAATAAACATCACTGTGGGCCCTAGGGAGAAAACAACTTTCAACCATTGACGTTTTAATGATCCCTGTTTCCTCAGGTGTGGTCCACTTGAGCTTTTTATTTTCCTCAGTTCTGGGCTCATGCCTTAAAATGTATTTTTTAAAAGGATGGATGGTGTGGATAACTAATATATATCATGGTGGGGCCCACATATTTAAATCAGTAATACAAATGTTTGTATAGACCGATTTTCAAAATGTAATTATTGCAACTTTCAAACAGGTGTAGTAAGCAATAAGCAGGTAATTCCGTATATTTACCAGTGTAAATCGAAAATCAAACACCCCATTAGAGTAAATGTAAATGCATGAGAAGTGAGCAATAATTACTTCCCAGTATAATTACTGCATCGTTCTCTATATATATGTAGGGCTCACCATGATGTGTGTAGATTATCCACACTGTTCATCTGTCATGCCTAATAAATTTAGGACATGAGTCAAAAAATGAGGTAAATTCAAAGTTCAAGTGGGCCACACTATAGTAAAAATAGATTCAAACACTCATCGTTAAAAATTTCTTGGGCCCACTATTTACTTTGGAGTGGGCCACTTGAATGTTAGATTTGCCTTGTGGGTTAAAATGTACCAATGAAATGGATGAACAACGCGGATACATCGTATTCACGATTATGGGCCCCATAAATTTATGTCATTCATTTTACACCGTTTTTCGAAGCAAAAATACCAGTCTAATTTCAAATCGGTGAAAATTGTAATAGTTAAGCTATTTCCACGGCATTTGCACTGAACTTGGAAAATCAAACATGCCCTTAATCCGTTCCTAACGTTAATACAGCAGGACAAAGGGAAGGCCTGATTTAAAATTCCTGTAAATGTCTGTGGGTCCCATTCCAACCAATCCATGTGGTGTTTCCCGTTGGTGGTTTGAACCGGCCTGAGGTTTCGGAATGACTTCGTAACATGAACTGGCGCTGACGGTCGATGGACCAGATCTCACAAGCATCCGTGTGGGTCCTACATAGACTTTTTGCAGTGCGCTAATTGCGTTAACTGCGAAGGAGGAGGAGACACGTGCCGGAATAGACGGCCAATCGCCGTGGCGAACCGTCACGAGAGAATGCCAATTGGCAAAGCAGCACTCTTTCCTTTTTCTTCCTTCGGCGTTCATGTGGGCCCACCAACTCTTGCTAAGCTAACACGCATCTCGCGGACACACGTGCCAAGTTACATGCTGAGCCATCCAATCCACGTATCTTGTAGGTCCACCACGCAGGTTAAACTGGACCAAAAATCCAGGCCATGCAAAAGATCAGGTGGGCCCAGACACGATCACAGCTTGCCAAGCAATAGACAGATTTTAAAAAGAAGGAAAACGCTTGGTTGCCTAGCCTAGGCGCTACCGGAGAAAATTGCATAATGTGCATGTAATCCATACCGTCCATCAGGTCCATCTCTCCTATTTTACCATGATCCTAAAAATTTGGCTTATTCAATATTCAGGTGGGCCACCCTATGAAATTATACCTAAAATCTTCCAAATTCACTTGGTATGGCCCACCTAAGTTTTGGAATAAGTTTGATTTTTTGGATAAATCATTCATCCTGATTATGCATATCGGATGAATGGATTGGATGACATACTAACTTCACGGCGGGCCCCATACAAAGCCAATATTTTTCCTAGGGTGTGGTCCACATGAGTTCTTAATAATCCTGATTTTTATATTTGAGGGAGAACATGAGGCAATGTACCCGATGTACGGCGTGGATCTCATGAAATTTCCACCCACGTGGCACCTCTAGGTGCGCAAGTTACCCCGCGTGCAAACCTTTTTAAAAAACGTCAATTGCCCATGATCAAATACACGTGTGTGGCCCACCATGGAAAAAACAAACCATCATTTTGTAGTGGGTCCTACCATATCCACGGCTGTGATGCCACCGCACTTTTCAGAGTTTTGCTTTTTGCGCTTGCTTCGATGGAAAAGATTAAAAGGCTGTCGCAGCACAGCGCCGGCGATGAGTAGGTGCGCGCATCATGTAAGAAAAAACTTTAATACTCCGCCAGACCATGATGAACGATACGCAGGCGCTTAGAAATTTTATTGAAATTTTTTCTCACGCTGCATTACGTGTTAAACCGTCCATATTATTGTACCCGTTTTATATGTCTCGTGTAAGAAATATTAATCTTATTTGATAATACAGCTACCTGGGTGGTGGATATTTTTTGGACGGTTAAAAATGAAAAATATCCAACGGTCTATCTCCACAAGCCCACGAATTAGAGGATAGGCGATAGTCACGGTGCTCTAAATCTAGTCCGTTTTATTTAAGTTAATGTATGACACGTTTATAATTTTTAAATGCCTGCTTATCCAGTGTCATGGACAACCAGAGTATCATGTAACAGCTTTTCAGATGGTTGATTAGCCAGTGAGAACCTGAAAATGCGCATTTAATGCGTGGGCTTTTAAAATCATCATATTTCAAAGAGGAGCGCCGATATGGTGATGGGCTGATGTGGGGTCAAGTCGACTATGCATATGATCCACACCATTCATTAGATGTGCACTTTTATTTTAAGTCATCCTGATAATATTTAGTCCGAGAGGAAAGATAGGTGGGCCACGCCAAAGGGAAAAGTTGGGAGGGGACCCTCAACCAATGAAAACTTCCCCACTATTTGTGCGGCCTAGATGTTTCATATACGCCATCTAATCCATTCATCAGATCCGCACGCCTACTAAAATGAAGGAACAAAAAAATAAATCTATTACAAAACGCAGGTGGACCACACAAAGTGGAATTAGAGGTCTTAGGCATGATTTTACATCGTTACCTGATCTGTGGACCATCGAAGTTTTTAATGGACCTGATTTCTTGTTTGTAAGATGATCATGAGTGGAAGAACACGATGGGCGCAGTGGATCGGGTAGAAACTCGTCGTGGCCCCACTGAAGCCTGGCGGCGTCCCAATTTCTTTAAGTGTTTACTAACATAAAAGTCGAGAGGGGATTAGGTGCGGTTTTACCGTGGGGCGCACCTTGACGTGTTTATTCTGTATTTAGGCTGTTCATTTTTTTGTCCGATCATTTTGGTGCATGATCGAGAAAATGAAGAAGATCCAAATCTCGGGTGGGCCATATCATACTTGGACGGTGGTAATTTAACGGCTACCATTAAAAACTTCCTAAGGCCCACCGTAATGTTTCTGTAATGTATATTTGCCATCTAACCTGTTGATAAGGTCACGTAAACTTAGATAAAGAGAAAAACGAATATCAGCTAGATTCAAAACTTATGTGGCCCATTAATGGTTAACCACCACCGTTTCCTATAGTATGGTTTATCTGAGAATTGGATCGTATTTATTTTTACCTCGTGCCATAACATAAATGGGAAAACCGATGGACGGCGTGGATATAGAATACATGTATCAAGGTGGGCCCACGGTGTAATCCGCTCCCTAAAAGTTAGTGTGGGATAATGTGTGCACTGTTGCTGGGTGCACCTCGACGGACGTTCTAGCCGTGCATGTATTGTGTTTCTTTTACCTCACTTCAACCAAAATGTTCCAAAAAACTACAAAATTCACCTTCCCTCCTCACGTCTCTCCTTTCTATACATACCCCTCTCTCTCTCTCTCTCTAAAAAAATCAAAGCTCCGATTCCTGAAGGAGCTTTCTCTCCCTCTCTCTCTCTCTCTAAAATCAAAGCTCCGATTCCTGAAGAAGCTCTCTCTCTGTGAGTCTCTCTCCCTCCCCCAAAAAATCAAAGCTACGATTCCTGAAGAAGAGAGAGACTCTCTTTCTCTCTCCACAAAATCAAAGCTCCGATTCCTGGAGAAGAAGAGACTCTCTCTCTCTCTCTCTCCTTTTCTTCTTGCAATGCATTAGCTTTTCTCTCTGTTTTCAGCATCTATAGCTGTAAACTAGACGAATGCAGATCATTTTCTCTGTTTTTTTTTTTTTTTTTCTTTCTTCCTCTATAGCTGTAAACTAGACTAATGCAGATCATTTTCTCTGTTTTTTCTTTCTTCGTTTAAGCGATCTTATTTTTATTTTTATTTTGATTTAATTTTTTGAGTTCTCTGCCTATTTTAGTCTGACATCTCGTTTTTCGGCTTCTTTTCGTCTCTTTTTCTGCCTTTTCAGAGCTCGATCTTTGGAACGCCATTTTTTTCAAATTCTATTTGTATTCGCTTTCATAATCAGAGCCCGATCTTCGAGATTTCATCGATTTTGATGCTTCTCTACTGCGTTCTAGCTGTCAAACGGTGTTTTTTTCTTCTTCTCTTTTTTCTTACTTTCCTGCGTAATGCTTTAAGAAAAACGGGCCGGACGGACTGGTTCGACCGGCGGATGGAGCCCTGACGTCAGGATGATTATCGTATATTTCTAGAAAAGCTGCTCGTTCAGCTCTTCCGACATCTGGTTGGCCCCGGTTCTACTATTCTTTGAGCTAGACCGGACCGTTTGCAAGTTCCGGTCTACCTTTTACAAAGACTGCCCCGTGTCTGATTTTTCTTCTTTTTACAGATTCTCAGTAGCTTTTTTCAAGAAAGCGAAATTTTTTCTTTTTGTGTTTTTTACGCATTCTAGATCTCGATCTCATGATGCATATGTTCTAGCTTTCTTCATCTTGAAGATCTATTAAAAAATGATTTTTTTTTATTCCTCTTCAAGTCTGTAGATTCCTACTTGTTTGAGGCTTTTGAAGGTGTGGATTTTTTATATTATTTTATTTTCATTCCTTTTTTTAAAAAAAGACCTGGAGCTTGATTGCTGAGCTTATTCCATTTTAATCGTTTTTTCCCCTTTTATTGGATTTTTATATGTTTCTATTTGCTGTAGCTGCTGAAGGTGTGTATTTTCTGGAATCTGATTATAGCTTTCCAGATATCTTGATCTTGCAATGCTCTGTGTTTTGTAGCTTTTGGTGGCTTGATCTTTTAAATTTCTATTTTAATCTGTTTTTATCTTTTAAGGCTGTGTTTGGATGCACCAGTGTATTGAATCGAGAACTGTCAGCTTTAAGCTAGATGAAATGACCAAATTGTAGCGACTTTTCCTAACATTGCAATCATTCCTTTTCTAACTTGGAAGTAATGTAATTGCTATTCAAGCCCCCATCATTCAATATCAATGCTAGGGAAGGTAATCACGGGTTGGTCATTCCACTTTATTAGATTTATAATTGCAATGCGATCGGATAGTGCATCCAAACACATTCGACGATTGTTTTTCTTCTCGGGTTTTGGATCATTGGATGTTGATCATCATCCGGTCTGTTGATGCATGTAACTGAAGTGGTCTGATGGCTACTGATCTTCAGATGGTGAAGACAAACCGTTTGGGAGTTGTCCTAACCATCTGATTGGCCCATCCTTTTTCTATTCAACTTGGATCCTTGGCTGAAATTTTCCATTTCTGAGCCACCAATCAGATGGCAAGGATCATCTGGTCAAGGAGGTATTGGGGCATGCCTCATCCCATCCCGGACCCCTCTTGAAGAGGTGGGTCCCACATGTATGATCCCCTAGGTGAATTGTGCATCATATCATTATGCCTCTGTTTTCCTTCTGATGTTTCATTGTGTTTTTTAATCTCAATTGCAATCTTTGAATGCTCTCTTGGTTTGAGTGTTACACAATAAGGGGTTGTTTGGATGCTTGTAAATGGTTTAAGTGGTAAATGATTTACATCACCTGTAAATCATTTACAGCCAGGACTCATTTACAGGTAAATAATAGCCTGTATTTGGATAGCCTGTAAATTGTTTTAGTCCTGTAAATAGAGAGCCAATCTTTCCATTTATAGTTGTTAGGCTATATATGGAGAGCTTGTACCCACCTTTCTGCCTGTAAATGAGATGGAGGTAAATGCTGTAAATAATTTACAGCCTGTTAATGATTTATAGGCAAAAAAGTCATCCAAACACAGACTGTGAATGATTTCCCTGTAAATCATTTACAACTTGCCCCATTTACAGGCATCCAAACGACCCCTAAGGTTTCTCTCGGGTTTTAGAATGTTCTGCTGATTTTCGTTGGTTCTATCTTGCAAGATCTTCATCATGAGAGTCCTTTGATCTTTTGAGTCTTCAAAGGTTTTCTTGTTTGGTTGATGCTTTCCAGATCTTTATTTTAATGATCAAGTACTTGCATTTAATGATGAAGAGTTACTTGCTTTAACAAAACCATTTAGCTTTTACTTCAACTGAATTTGCACTTCAATTCAATTATTTCCATTCTCAGGACTGGAGACAAATTTGGGCAGGTCAAAAGCAGGATTGAATATGGCAAACATTGGAATCGGTTTGGTTCTTTTGTTTATATGTTGCTGGGCAGCAATCGGAGAAGCCAGTACTGCGAAGTACAAAGATCCTAAGAAGCCATTGCGTGTTAGAATTGAAGATCTGTTGAGCCGGATGACTCTAGCTGAAAAGGTTGGCCAGATGACACAAATAGACCGAACTGTTGCAACTCCTGAAATTATGAATAAATACTTCATAGGTAATATTCCATCCTATTCATTTGTATTTTCCTTTTTTGGTAATTCATTTCCTTATCTGAACTGAAGAAGTTGATTTACAGGAAGTTTATTGAGTGGGGGAGGGAGTGTTCCTGCTCCAAAGGCTTCTGCTGAGGCTTGGGTAAATATGGTGAATGACTACCAGAAGGGTTGCCTCTCTACCCGTTTGGGTATTCCAATGATTTATGGAATTGATGCTGTTCATGGTCACAACAATGTCTACAAAGCAACAATATTTCCTCACAATGTTGGGCTTGGTGCTACGAGGCAAGTATACACTTCTTTGATTTTTGGAACTTAAACATGATATCTTGATCTGTTGTGTCATTGATGCTGTTCATGGTCACAACAAGTTTTTTTTTTGGCAATATTCAACCATCATCAACTAAAGCCTTAACCCAACTAACTGGGGTTAGCTGATATTCAAGATTTAAAATATAATAATATGTAATTATTATTGAGTCTTGGCCAATAAAATAGATCTTTGTCAAGTTTCATCGATTTCTTTCTGAGTTTTGTTGAGTCTTGACAGAGTAATGACCAAATTGATTTATTTATTTTTTTCAAATCCTGCTGAGATGTGACCAAGTCGAGTCAATTTGACCAAGTTGTTTAGGGCCTGTTTGGTTTTCCAATTACAATGGTAAATGGTTGTAAATGGGTAACGGTTATTTACTCTTGTATTATATGGTAACATCACATTTGACTGCAATTATGATTTTGTTATGTTGTTTGTTTCATCCAGAAATTACTGTAAAAATGACAAATTTATAGTATGAAAATGTAATAATTATGATTTACTCAACCTAATCCTTCATAAGTATATTTGACTCTCGATTTACGAGCCACAATCCCTGTTTGAACAAATACTTGGAAATGATAATGATGGCTCATTTACTTTGCATTTCATAGGAATTTGGAAAACCAAACAGGGCCTTGTAGGCATCATAGCATCGTTTGTGCTTTATGCGATACTGATAGACTAGAATCACTATCTTGTGTTCTTTAATCTTGTGGTTCTTGATAATGGCTAAGACAAGAGTGGTCTGGTTCTGGTCAATCTAAAAGAAAAGAAAATATAAAGGAATAAAACATGCTACCATTTGATCAATGTTTTCTTTGTTATGCTTTTTTTTTTTAAAAAAAAAATTTTAAATTTTAAAATTTTATTTTATAACCTTTTTTATGAACCTGTATTTTCCTAACAGGGATCCTGAACTCGTGAAGAGGATTGGTGCTGCAACTGCCCTTGAAGTTAGAGCAACGGGCATTCCTTATGTTTTTGCCCCATGTATTGCGGTAAAGAGTCAAAACTTGCTAATCAATTGCTCGATATTCTAGCAGTTTTTGTTCATATGCTAATTAAATTGAATTCAGATAAAACGCCCAGAATTTTTTTTCCTTATTTTTTCATTTTATGATCTCCTTGCATAGGTCTGTAGAGATCCGAGATGGGGTCGGTGCTATGAAAGCTACAGCGAAGATCCCAAGGTGGTCCAATCAATGACAGAGATCATCACTGGATTACAGGGAGAGATCCCTGCTAATTCTCGAAAGGGTGTTCCTTATGTCGCTGGAAAGTAAGAGTCTCTGCAAAACATAACTGCTTTAACTGAAGTTCCGTCATCTTCAGAGATTTCTAAATTGTATTACACTTATAGGTGCAACGTCGTATCTGTGGTTATCAGTGTCATTGTCATCAATATCAATGCTACAGCAATTCACACAAGGATAGATTGGAAGGATGAACCACTAGTGTGAGAGATCAGGTCACTCATTTGAAGTGACCGTTTGTGTACATGCCGCGGCCCGTAAATCAGGCTGACCCCACTCAACAGGCAGGCCTCATTTGTATGAAGAATAGAAAGAAAATCACCAATGGCCCATATTCAATTACACTTGTGGCCCGCCTGATGAGTGGACTAGTCTGGATATTGGAGACAGCATGCTCACATAGTGGCCTAACTGGTACAAGGGCTAGATCTCACACATGTATGCCAACTTGGCATGTGTTATGCGATTCACCTCTCCAATTTCTCCTCGCAAATCGCTTTAGCACTTCACTAATCATTGATCATAGCCTTATTCTATTTTTGGAAAATGTTAGAGTTTCTATATATAGCAAATTCACGTCTGCGTTTAGGATAACATCCCATGGGCTTTCTGTTGGTGAGGGGGTGGAGTTTCTATATATAGCAAATTCATATCTGCATTTAGGATAACATCCCTTGGGCTTTCTGTTGGTGAGGGGGTGGCCCGCATTCCCTTTGTGACTCAGAAGTCTTCGTACATGGTGACAGAATTCTTCATCTGTTTCCAGATCAAACTAGATTAAAAGTTCCATTTCAGTTTTGAACATTGACTTTCCTAACTTCCTAATGATTGAAATGCCCTTGCATCATATATTTTGAAATAATCGAAAGTGTTTTATAGATGTGTATATTGGCTGTTCTGTTAAATATAATTAATTTAGGGGGTCTACAAGATGACTAACATACCTTTCTCTGTAATCATAAATCAACAATATTGTTAATAGTAAGGTCTGAAAGGCTGGAATAATATCCCGAAGTTCAAATGGGAGGAGTCATATTTGACATTCAGCTGACTGCTGCATACATGAGGACAAAATATCTGTTTTACCCCAATGATGTTTTTTTTTTTTTAAAAAAAAAAAAAAAAAAAAAACCTTTCAAAATGTTTTGTTAGTTGTTAGTTTCAGAATCTTGAAATGTGTCAATCTTCAAAAAAATAAAAAAAATAAAAAAAAAAATAAAAAATCTTGAAATGTGTCAAAGTGGAAATGCAGGATCCTTCTCATCAGCAATCTACAGTCTTCTGGCATTTGCTGACGTGCAGGATTCTGAACATGTGAGGTCATAGATCAGTGATCTAAAGTGTTGATTTGGTAGTCCTTGCTGTGGATGGGGATTTTCTTGTAAAGCTCCCAGATTGGAAGATTACATCTTCGAAAACGGCTTACGGTTTGATAGTTAAGGAGAAAATACAGTAACAGTTCAGATACAACAACATATGGTCCGAGTGTGCAATAATCAAAGGATTGGAATTTGGATGAATTTTTTGATGCAAATCCAAGTGAGACCCATGGGATCAGTGGCCTTAATCACAGAGTTGTGGCCCCACATGCACGTGGACCCAATATTGACACAGCTTATTTAGAATCTCATTGAGTTTTAATGTTTGCTGATATGTTCTTTTCCTTTACAGGAAGAATGTCGCAGCTTGTGCCAAGCATTATGTTGGTGATGGTGGCACTAACAAGGGCATCAATGAGAACAACACCATCATCGACCGCAAAGGATTGCTCCATATACACATGCCTCCGTACTACAACTCGATCATCAAGGGCGTCTCGACTGTCATGGTCTCATATTCAAGTTGGAATGGGCAGAAGATGCACGCCAACCACGATCTTGTCACCGACTACCTCAAGAACAAGCTCCGCTTTAGGGTCTGTTGTCATGGTTGTTAGAATAATTTTGTTTCTCTGATTTTGTTCAAATTGCTAGTCTACTGACTCTGAATGTTCTTTGCTGTCTTTTCTTTCAGGGTTTTGTCATCTCAGATTGGGAGGGGATTGACAGGATCACATCTCCACCTGGTTCGAATTACTCGTATTCTATCAATGCTGGAGTTCATGCTGGCATTGACATGGTCAGTGCCTATCTTCTATATATCAATTTCATTTTTTATAAACTTTCCTGTGCAATAATAAAGGTTGCAGAAAATGCTACAATGCCCTACATAACGATCTTGGTGTTATATGATTAAAATTACCTGTTAAATAACAACTGTTCTTTTCTAATGAACAATTGTCATATCATGGAATGGCGGCAGTGATTGACACAACTCTTGTTTTTTTTTTTCTCCTTCTCCAGATATAACAGTGGAGTTTCGCTTGAATATGTCTGTATTGCAATGTGATAAGTCGAGACTTTATCTATTGGAATTGGGTTTTTTTTCCAATGACCCAAATTGTTTTTGTGATGAGGATCCCCTTGGATGGGGGATGCCCCAAAAAAAATATCAGATCTAACGTTTCAACCCATTGATTACACAACGGTTATGGTGGCTGTCCATTTTCAATCAAAGAGCCAAATTTCAAATGGTTGAAATAATTGAGTTTAAGAGATAATTTATTGTGTATCTACCACGCAAACTGGGAGTTGTATAAAAGGTTCGGATCATTGGAAGACAATCCATATTCAAAGGATAAAGTCCTAATGTATCACATTGCAATAGGGATGTATTTGTGCAAACCTCATACCAGTGTTATGTTATGGTATGTAGTGCCTTTTTTATTTTATTTATTTATATTTTTAAGTCCATTTTTTGGCACGAGCTTGGCGTTTCCTGTTCTTCCATTTAGTAATGGCTAGCTGTAAGCCTGTAACCCTAGTTGGCCATTAAACCTTGATAATGATGAATCTTGTTAAGCAGAAGGAAATGATATTTAATTAGGTCCTGTTTTACCTGTATTTAATGAGGAATTCAATTCTAATTTACTTCATCATTTTAATGATGCAGAATGCACAGTTCTAACAAACTTGCTCAATAGTCCAAGTTGATATAGAGCATGAGAGATCTTGACAGAAGCCTTCTGAACTCTACGGCGGCATTTGGATGCATTATTGCATTGAATTACAATAGCCAGTTTGATATTGGATGCATTATTGCATTGAATTACAATAACCAGTTTGATACTGAGGAAATGACCAAATCATAATTTGCCATAATCAGGAAATGGCACTCGAGCAATTACAAACCTTTCAAGTCCAACTTGAGCTCATTAGATGAGCTGGTGGAGACTGTAGTGTGTGAGTGATCCAGGGTCCAATTCCTGGTAGTGTTACCTTTCAATAAAAAGTAACATAATTCCAATTTGAAGGGTAGCTTCTGAATGAGAAATTTACATCTGGAACTAATGATTGCAAGTCGATTCACTTGTGCATCAACACGCAACCTAAATCTCTTGCCATAAAATTGGCTGTGTGTGCGTAACAAGTAAAAATGCAGTCGGGTATCCCAAAAAGTTGCGTAATTCACTCGAAGGTCTAATTTGATTTCTATGTTATTGTTAAGATAACTTGATTTGAGTACTCTGAAAATCAGACTATTGGATAGGCTTGTCATAAACCTGTGATTGGTATACTTGAGCTAGCATGCAAGAGTCAACTCTGAGGTGGTGTTTGGATGCCCAATGCCATTGAATTGTGAAGCCTTCAGCTGAAGCAAGTGGAAACAAAAACACAAAACATTTTTTTCCTAATACTTGTAATCAGAAAGTAGCCCTTGAATTGCAGTTCCATTCCATGCTCTTTCAAAATGAAACATAGTAAATGCAATTTCGAGTTCAGTCTGTTCATACTTGTAATCAGAAAGTAGCCCTTGAATTGCAGTTCCATTCCATGCTCTTTCAAAATGAAACATAGTAAATGCAATTTCGAGTTCAGTCTGTTCATATGAATGCTGAAGAAGGCAATTACAATTTGGTAATTGCCCACTTCACTAGATTTTTTTTTTATCGCGATTTGATTCAATAGTGCATCCAAATGACCTTGAATTTTGAATCTGAGTCAAAATGTACAATGTCCATCTCCATGTTTTTTCTTATTCTTGGGGTGTTGTTGCAGGTCATGGTTCCATTGAACTACTCCGACTTCATTGACGATCTGACCCTCCAAGTTAAGAGCAAGGTCATCCCCATGAGCCGGATCGACGACGCAGTGAGAAGGATTTTGCGAGTCAAGTTCATAATGGGCCTGTTCGAGAATCCATTGGCAGATCTCAGCTTAGTAGACCAGCTTGGAAGTCAGGTTAATCTACAGAAATCCTCAAAATATGCTGTGTTTAAAGACTATGATCAATGATTGAAATTTTAAATGGCCCGGATTTGAACAGGAGCATAGGGAGTTGGCAAGGGAAGCTGTGAGGAAATCCCTCGTACTTTTGAAGAATGGGAAATCTGCCGATAAACCATTGCTGCCCCTTCCAAAGAAGGCACCAAAGATCCTCGTTGCCGGGGCCAATGCCGACAACTTGGGCTACCAATGTGGGGGGTGGACAATTCAGTGGCAGGGATTGAGCGGAAATGACCTTACCATTGGTATGTTTCTAATATCACCAATCCACACTAATAACTACGTCTGGCCAAATCATGAACAATGAACATGCGGTTACTCATAAATCAGGCCGATCCATTCATCTGATGGGTCACAATATTCCAAGTGAAATGATTGGCTAGAATGAAAATCACAAACAGCCTATATTTGCCGTATGTGTAGCTTGTGCAATGAAGGGACCCGCCTGGTCAGATGGGCCACACTAGTTTGAATAAAATGAATGGCTATATTGGAAATCACAACAGCTGTGGGGACCAACCTGAGATTTTCAATGGGCGGGATCTTTAATGCGCATGCTATGTTGGCATATTTGCTTCTGTTTGCCTCTGGCATTTCATGTTCTTCATGAGCAAATCTAATATTTTCCTTCTGGTTATTAAATGGAAAGCTTTTTGTGTTAACAGGAACTACAATCCTCGATGCTATCAAATCCACTGTCGATCCAGCAACCCAAGTTGTCTTCGAGGAGAATCCCGATGCAGACTTTGTAAAGTCCAACGGCTTCTCCTATGCCATTGTTGTCACCGGGGAGCACCCTTACGCAGAAACCTATGGCGACAGCCTCAACCTCACTATCCCTGACCCGGGCCCGAGCACAATCAAGAATGTCTGCGGTGCCGTCAAGTGTGTGGTTATTGTGATATCTGGACGGCCTGTTGTGATTGAGCCGTACATCTCCACTATTGATGCTCTTGTAGCTGCCTGGCTGCCAGGCACTGAAGGCAAGGGTGTCACTGATGTTCTTTTTGGCGACTATGGTTTCTCGGGCAAGCTCGCTCGGACGTGGTTCAAGTCCGTTGATCAGCTGCCGATGAATGTAGGCGACCCACACTATGACCCGCTCTTCCCATTTGGGTTCGGACTCACCACAAAGCCAGGGATGGCGAGGTAGACATCTCTTGTCTAGCAGAGTGCCCTTTCGTTCTTATTTTTGAATCTATTTAAGGCGGCATTCGCCCAAGAAATATAGAATGATTAACTACTTGTCTTTTTAATTAATGGAAATCTCATTTTCTCACTGTGCTCGGCTCCTGTGTTTGGTTGTGACACATGAGTTACAATGGGAGTTGATTGTGGACCTCTGTGGTGGCAGGACTCTGTGAGGCCCTCCATGATGTATGTGGTTTATCCATGCCGTCCATCCATTTTGCTTAGCTCATTTTAGGCCTTGAGCCCGAAATTGAAGCACACGTGACCTGGATGTGGATGTAGGACATACAAATATCAGCTTGATTCAAAACTTGTGTGCTAACCAAGAAGTTTTCCACAGTAGGCGTTCAATCCCCACTGTATACTGTGGCGTGGTCCACTTGAGCTTTTGATATGCTTCACTTTTTGGGCTCATGGCCTAAAATGAGCTGGCAAAACGGATGGACGGCGTGGATAAAACACATACATCATGGAGGACCCTACAAAGTCCTGCCACCACGGAGGTTGGTGGTGGCAGGGTCGTTGGACGTCCAGTTCCAATGGACACCGTCCATTTGGGTCGCAACTGCAGGGCCTACCATGATGTTCGTCTTATATTCACTTGGTCCATCCGTTTTGTCCTCTCATTTAAGACATGGGAACAAACATGGAGATCCAAAATTCAAGTGGGCCATACCATAGGAAACGGTGGAATGGAAATGCCCACTGTTGAAACCTTTTCTGGGGCCGTGATGTTTATATTCCATCCAACCATAAGGTGATTCCCCACGTTGATGAGCATGATTGAATGTTTTAAAGGTGGACATTCAATCTTCATTTTTTCCTATCATGTACTCACTTTAGTTCTGAATCTCCCCCATATGTGGGTTCATGTCCTAAAATGAGTGGGCCAACAGATGGATGGAGTGGATATAACACAGACATCAAAGTGGCCCTACAGAGCTTGGGGTTATAGGCAAGTGGTGTTCATCCGTTTTGTGGAGGGGCCACATCACTCTGTCACATTCAAAGCTGGAATATATCTAATCCAGCTTAGAATGTGAGTAGGAATTCCCACAGACGGCCCACCGAATGGATGAATGGGATTACGCTGTTGGTACAAAATCTCACGTGTACCAGTTGAATGAAAGACGCAATGTTTTTTTGCCCTGTTGGAATTTTGTAGGTCAACATCGGCAGGTGTTGTGAGCAGAGGAGCGAACGTTTTTAGCTTGATTTCTGTTTCTATTATCTTCCTTCTTCCATTCTCTCTATTTATTTAAGTTATTCTGTAGCACTCCCATCTGTTTGTATTGTGTTTTGTGTTAGGATGAGAGGTTGGATTTTGGTTTTCTCATTGCTTGTTTTTTATGTCAGCCTTTTCAGGAATCAAAATGGTTGAGTGGGCCCCCACATCTTTGCACAGCATACTAAGGCTAATGGTTCAGTAATCCGGACCATTCATCTGTTGTGTTCCACGATGGAAAATGTTCAGAAAAGCTCGTCACTACAAGGCTGTTTTAGACCTGATTTGGGATGCGTCGGCGGATTTGGGAACCACCCAGGTTGATGGATCTGTGACTGTGGGGCCCACTATGGTGTATTTGTTTTGTATCCATGCTGTCCATCTGTTTTGTCAGTTCATTTTAGGGCTGTTTTAGGCTTTGATTTGGAACATGGTGGTGGATCAGGGGAACTACAGATGGTGGATCGTGACTGTGGGTCCCGCTATGATATGTGTTTTATATCCACGCCGTCCATCCGTTTTGTCAGCTCATTTTAGGGCCGTTTTAAACTTTTTGATTTGGAAAATGTTGGTCGATCAGGGGAACCACCAATGGTGGATAAGGACTATAGGGCCCACTATGATGGATGTGTTTTATATCCGCTCCGTAAATCCGTTTTTTCTGCTCATTTTAGGGCTGTTTTAGGAACATGGTAGATCTGCAAGTGTGGGGCCCACCATAATAATGCATGTGTTTCTTATCCAAGCCATCCTATAAGGTATTTGTTTTATACCTACAGACAACTGTCCGTCCGTCCTCTTTGTTTTGTTTGTTTATTTTTCAGCTCATTGGAAGGCATGAGACCAAAAATGAAGCAGATCCACGGACCGTCTTTTTTTTTTTCAGCTCATTGCAGGGTATGAGACCGAAAATGAAGCAGATCCAAATCTCAGGTGGACCCCACTACCGGAACCAATTTTGATTGAACGCCCACCGTTAAAAACTTCCTAAGGCCCGTTTTAATGTTTGTTTGCGATTCAGTTGATAAGGTCACACAGACAACTTGATCCAAAGCTTTTGGCTGGTTCTTTAAAAGTTTTTAACGGTGGGCATTCAATCAGCACTGTTTCCTGTGGTATGTTCCACCTGATATTTAGATGTGCTTCGTTGAACTGGCAAAGCAGATAGACCCGTGGATATAAAACACACGCCACAGTGGGCTAACGGTCATGCATCCACCGACATCAGTGGTTCCCCATCCGAATCCGCGGCGTTGATTTGTGGCATGCAGACGGTTAAGAAAATACAACAGTGGTATATGTTACTGAAAAGAAGCCTTTATGGCACAGGGCCCCATCTCACCATCCATGATGGGACTCAACGGACCGATGGCATGAATTAATGGACCACAGACCGCACTAGTCAGAAATAGAAAATGTATGTATTGTGAAAAGGCATGGACCACGTTTGTCTTTTAGCAACAGGACATATCTTAAAAAATCAAAGGGATGGTGGGCCATGATTGTTGGTGGATGTGGTTGTTTGTTGTTTTCAAAATCAAAATGGTTTAAAGCTATTTATGAAAGCATAAATGACATTTTCACAGCTGTAAAAGATTCTCATTTTCAGCTTCTAAAAAACACGTTTTCTACATTTTGAGAAAAAACTGTTTTTTACCAAAATGGTCTGGTTGGGTCCAGCTGCTTCGGACTCGAATCTTGGGTCTATTGTGATGTGTGTGTTTATATCTACTTTGTCCATCCATTGTCCAACTTATTTTTGAGTGTAGTCCTTGTTGGGGATTGTGCTGTGGAATCACACGGAGATGGATCTAATATAGCAATCCAAGAGCACCAAGCAAGCACAAGAGAACACAAAGATTTAACGTGGAAAATCCTTTCGGAAAAAAACCACGGTACAAAGCGACAAATCTTCACTATGAAAACAGAAATTATAAAAAGAATGAACTTACCAGACTTGAGTAATCCTCAAATCTCTTCCTTATTCCACCCTTTCAGAAACCTTAAAACCCTTTTAGAAAGCCTTAGAATCTCTTAGAATTACTCCCAATCCCGTTTACACCCATATATATAGTTGTAGAAAGAATCCCAAACAAAATCGGAAAGAATCTTAAAAGAAATCGGAAACAAATCCTGCACTTTTGTAGTTTTGCAAAAAAAATCTGCACAGAATCTGATTAGATTTAAGACATCAAATACAACAATCTTCATCATGTCTTCAATCTTCAAATATGTAGTTTCTTTGTGCTCTTCTCTTATCTTTGTCTCTCATCATAGCTTCAACAATGCTTTTCGTGCATACACCATCCTCCTATTACGCCATCGCCAAGCTCAAAGAAGTTGCACAGAACTTCTTTGTAGAAACAGCCTTGGTGAGCATGTCTGCTGGATTCACGCTGGTGTGAATTTTCTCCAAAGTTATGCCTCATTCCTCAAGCACCTGTCAGATGAAGTGGTGACGAACGTCAACGTGTTTAGTACTGATAATACCTTGCTATCACAATTAACCGGCATGGCTTCCTGCTGAAGTCCCAACTAATTTATCATGCCTCTTAAATAAACACCTTCTTTAAACGCTTTCGTCACAGCCATATATTTTGCTTCGGTCGTGAAAAGTGCTACCACGGACTGAAGCTTCGACATCCAACTAATTGCTCCACCCGCTAGTACAAACGAGTATCCTGAAGTTGACTTTCTAGAATCCACACTGCCCGCGTAGTCTGAATCCACATACCCTACCAACTTTGCCATGTCTTCTCAAAAGTTAAGAAGTAGTCTTTTGTATCCTGAATGTATCGAAGTAGCCATTTCATCGCTTCCCAATGTTGCTTGTCGAGGTTTGACATGTATTTGCTCACAACACCGACTGCTTGTGAAATATCTGGTCTCGTACAGACCATGACATACATTAAACCATCAACCACATGGGAGATAACCTATTTTTTGTCATTTGATTTAGGACATTATTTTGATAAAAGCTTGAAGTGAGCCGCATAGGGAACGCTCAGTAGCTTTGCCTGGTTCATCACATACTTGATCATTACCTTTTAAAGGTATTCTACTTGTGATAATCAAAGTCTGTTCCTCTTCCCGTATTTAAGAATATTTATGTCGAGAACCCTCTTTGCAGCTAGAGGTGGGCATCAAGCCGAGTCGAGTCGAGTCGAGGTGGGCCAAGCTTGGCTTGGCTTATCCATGATGTACTCGAGTTCGAGCTCGAGCTCGAGCTCGAGCTTAGCCTCGAGCTTAACATTGAAGCTTGACTTGTTTGTCAAAGCTGTCGAGTCGATTTCAAGTCGAGCTAGTGGTTCGAGTCGAGTCGAGTTTACCTCGAGTCGAGCTCGAGCTTGTTGGGTTAAAGAGTAATGGATTATGTTCTTGATCCTCCTCCATTGATGAAAAATTTTAAAATCTTAAGAGAATCAAAGAAAAACCCGATGAAAAAAACAAACAAAGCTTCGAATTGGATGAGGAAACTTGTAAGAACCGATCTGTTCTTGATCTTCTTCCACCAGTAGAAATCCAAGTACTAGAAAAGAAACAGATCAGAACACATATCAGAAATCCAAGTAAAGAGCTCTAGCCAATCAGATCATTGAATTTCCTTGAAGCTCTAACAAATCTGAGAAGAACCCATCTCGAATTTCTTGGGTTTCTCGCCTAAGAAGTAGATCTCAAGAGATTGAAATCATACTATTGTGGAGCTGAAATGAAAACTGTGGTGGTGGTCGGGCGGGCGTCGGCACGGACAGAGGCAAAAGAAAGAGAAGAAAGGGAAAGGGAAGGGGGTGCGTGTGGTCGGGTAGAGACTCTAGGGTTTTTTATTTTTATTTTATTTTTATTTTTTTTTAAGTTTAAACTTAAAACTTATATATATATATATATATATATATATATATATAATATTTAATATATTTATTAATCGAGCCTAAGTCAAGCTCGAGTTCGAGCTTCGAGTTGAGTCGAGTCGAGTTCGAGTCGAGTTGAAATGCCCCCTGGTCGAACTTGGCTTGAACTCAACTCGAGCTTCAAATAATTAGCTTGGCTCGGCTCGAATCAGCCCTTCAAGCCGAGTCAATCCGAACTGACTCGAGTAGAGTCGAGTGAGCTTTTCGAGCTAGCTTGACTCGTGAACAGCCCTATTTTGCAGCCCCTAGATCTTTTATTTCGAATGTCTCTCATAAATGAGTCTTTAGTATGTTGATTTCAGACATATCATGACAGACAATCAACATATAATTAATATATAATACTATGATGATAAATTTGCCATCACTTAGTGGCTTGTAATAGACACAGTGATCGTATTCACTCCAAGTAAATTTCTGACTCAACATGAAAGAATTTATTTTTCTGTACTACTGCTTAGGTGACCGTTTCAGGCCGTACAACGACCTCATTAACCTGCAAACCTTTTTCTTTGTCCCTTTAACTTCGTAGCCCTCTAGTTGCTTCATATAGATCTACTCTTCAACTTCCCGTGCAGGAAAGCAATCTTGACGTCCATCTGTTCCAGCTCGAGATCGTATTGGGCAACCAGCGCCAACACGAATCTGATGGATACTTGCTTAACAACTGGTGTGAATATCTCTGTGAAGCCAATTCTTTCTCTCTAAGCATACCCCTTTGCTACCAGCCTTGCTTTGTATGTATCCTGTTTCCTTTTTAATAACCACTTGCATCCAATCAGTTTTCGACCCACTGGAAGCTCCACCAGTTCCCATGTGTGATTTTTGTGTAACGGGTCCATCTCATCATCCATAGCCATCTTTCACTTTTCTACATCAGGCTCATCAAGAGCCTCCTGAATAATTGACGGGTCTCCCTCATCTGTAATGAGGGCATATGCGATATTAGAGTCGTCCCTGTATCTTGCCGGTAACTTGCGATCACGCGATGGGTTCTTTCTCACAAGTGGTTACTCCACCTGCTCTTGTACCTCTGTTTGCGCATCCGTTTCTGTCTGAGTATCATTTGTGTCAATTTGGACGTTTACGATTAACCTTTCTGGTTCCTCTTTCTCCTATTGATCATTCTTGCGGAATAGAGAGCTTTCATCGAATCTGATGTCACGGCTAGTGATAATCTTGCGCGTGACCTTGTTGAATAACCTGTAACCTTTCACACCAACACCATAGCTAATAAAAATATACTTTTTGACTCTATGGTTTAGCTTATCTCTATCAACTGATGGTATATGAGAGTAAGCCTCATAACCAAATATGCATAGATCTGAGTAGTCGATCTTACGACCACTCCGTACTTCCTCTGGGATTTTACATTCAATTGTTGTAAAAAGATACTGGTTCACCAAATAGCAGGTTGTGTTAATGGTCTATGTCTATATGTCATTAACTAACGCAACATTACTTAATATGCATCTGGCCATCTCCAAGAGAATCTGATTCATCTGTTCAGCCACACCATTTTGTTCAAGCATGCGACACACTGTGTTGTGCCTAATGATCCCTTCATCCTTATAATATTCATTAAATTCAGTGGAAGTAAATTCTCCACCATCGTCAGTCCTTAAAACCTTTATTTTTCACCCCGACTGTTTTTCCTCCACTGCTTTTCATTGTTTGAATATGGTGAAAACTTCAGATTTACGTTTCATAAAGTAAACTCAAACTTTCCTGGAGTAGTCGTTAATGAATGAAACAAATCATGACGACCCTCCAATAGAAACCTCTGGCGATGACCCCTATACGTTAGAGTGCACATAATCAAACATTCCCTTACATTCATGTTTTTCAAATTTAAAAGATAATCTAGATTGTTTACCATATATACAATGCTCGCATATATCTAAATCAAAAATTTTAAAAGTTGAAATCAAACAACGACTAGATAGTACCTTCATGCTTCGCTCGCTCGTGTGGCCCAAATGAGCATGCCATATACATATAGATGTGGAATCTGTAACAGTCGCTGCCGCTCCACCTGCTGAAGCGTTCTCAATCAACCTGTAAAGGTTTCGGTGCCTTTGCGCTCTAATAACCACGAGTGTCCCTTTTGAAACTTTAAGGACACTATCAATACCAGTGAACTTGCACTCTATAGCCTCGAGTGCAAAAATCAGACTTTTATTTATATCAGGAATGTGCTTGACATCAGTCAAGGTATGCTCTATCCCATCAAACATCTTGATGCTCACAGTACTAATAGCCACAACATTACAGGCATTGTTATTGCTCATAAAGACTTGTCCACCATTGCATTCCTTGTAACTGGCGAATAAACTCCGATGAGGAGTCATGTGATATGATGCTCCTGTGTCAATGATCTACTTATCTCTAAGATTGTCATGCAAGTGTCTGACCATAGACACAGATAGAACATCACCTCCACTTATTTCTTCATCAGATGTGACAACATTGGCCTCCGTGGAAGAAGCCTCTGAGTTTTCTTTCTTTGCTTTATGATTTGTACAATCCTTCTTCATGTGTCCATTCATCTCACAGTTTCAACACTTTTGTTTTCTTTTGCCCTTGCCCTTGGATTTGGATCTAAGTCTTGAAGATCTTATACCTCACTCAGTATTTCGTCCCTTCGTAAACAGTGCATCGAAAGATGTCCCCATGCCGACGTTTAGGTTTTACATGGTCTTCCCTTGAAGGGCTGAGATGTCATGCCTTAAACTCGAAAACCGTGCTCACAAAATTCCCGATGGCCGAATCCGGCGCCGACAGTCTCCGTAGTACCCCATTCTCAGCTCCCGACACCCATATACCCGGTTCTGATCCTGGGATCCTATAAGGAGGATTTTTCAGCATGAATTTATTCCGTAATAAGCATAATTATAAGCATAACCCACGAGCAATAACCAAGACACCATCACAAAATTCACTATGATAAAAAACTTTAAGGTACAATGCATAAAAGGAAATACAATATCAATAACAGGAGCTCCAGAAGTCCACTGCACTCTCCAATTTCAAGGTTGCTGCGGCATCCTAACATCACCTGCACGCAACGGTTGTGCATAAGCTTATGAAAAGCTTAGAGGGTGGTGTAAATGTGTGCGCAAGGCAAATGTCAGGTATGCAATATCAGAGTAATGTGGAAATATGCTGGTAAATCAATGAATACTATCAGTCGTACTAAGGCTATGCGATGCAAGGCATGAATGCTATCAACCATATCAAGGTCATGCGATGCAAGGCATGAATGATGTCGGCCATACCAAGGCCATGCAATGTAAGGCTTATGTAGCTGAATGTCATATGTGAGATGCAACACATGCATGCCAGTCCTCATCTGAATCCACAAAACCATACAGCTCATCGTTAGAGGATCAAATATCAATACAGATCTCACTTTGGACAATCACCAGGGTCTAGTACACTCTACGCTAGCTTGCCGCCCCTATTCGAGTGCACAGCTGGGTAAGTAGAAGAGACTTTACTATCTACTTGCCAATATTGGGCCCAGCTCGTCGATAGCGGACCCATTCCTCAAGCCGGTCAAACTCAACCTAAATATTGTCCTCTCACTTAGGCGGGTAAGGCCACACCCCCTTCCAACTGACCACGCCACAATGGGAGATGCGGCCTACTGGTATACGGCCCTCGTGCGCTCGTATATCCAGTCGGTCTCGACATTGGAGTCATCCTCTAGTACCATCAGGTATAGGGATTTTCACCCAGGGCTATGACGCCCTGATACTAATAACAGTATTTTCGGTATCCAATCTGACCATCCACGATATGCTTGTGGAGGCTATGGCCCTGATGTCGCTAGGGTGTACAAAAATCATATCACACAGATGCGAGATGCATGAATCATACTGTAACGCCCTGAAAATCGGGGGTCGAGCATAAGTTCCACTCCCGAGTTCAAACGCATCACTTATGCAACATAGATAATAATGATTAAATGTTGTCTGTGTTAGTGCATTAAACATGAGTGAGATTACACCAAAACAACATATCATACTCCAAAGACAATTAAATTACGCAAGCGGAAGAACTGTGATAGATATATAAAGTATATAAACTGTTGTAAGTCTCTAGAGTGTGAACATGTTACCAGGTTAAATAGATACACATGTGTGATTCAAAAGATAAAATAGTAAGTGTAAGGGTATCTAATCAACATCCCAGAAGTCCCCGTCGATCAGGCCACTACTCACATGAATCCGCCTGAAAACTGCATGAAAGAAAATGCCTCCTCGTCATCCTTATAGTCCGGCTCCACCTCTTAGGCATCACCTCCACCTGCAACTAAGACAGGGTTTGGTTGGTGTGTACAACACCGTCCCGTAACGTGAGAGTGAGTGAGTGATCAACTCAGTGGAACCATAAAGCAAAGGTTAACATGTTATCAATTCAGTCAAGTAGTAATGATAAAGCAATGCAATTAAACATCCCTACATACTCTGATTAATGTAGGAATGGTATGTATAAATGATGCATGCCCTCGCTTGCACTCCCTCTGCGATCTTCATCTAACGGTCGCGCATGTCAGTCACTTCCTCAGTGCTCTCTACTTAACACCAAACGGCACATACAATGCGGTGCATGAGCGTGATTACCGAGTTCTTATTATTCCTTTTCATACAGAAGGATTTGGGAAGCTAAGGTACCTCCCTTATATCAATTCTCAAACAATGATCCATTCTAGGGTTGTCAGTGCTAGTAAATCTCATACGATAAGCAAGTTCAGGTCACTACCACCAACGCCCTACCAACTGACAGTCTATTTTCGAAGGCTCGTCTTCAACCCAACTGGGAACCACAGTCAGGCTGCACCGAGGTATGCCTATTTCATACTCGAGGTCACTTCACTAACGCCCAACCAACTGGCAGTCTATTTTCGAAAGCTCATCACCGACCCGACTAGGGACCAAAGCCAGGCTACGCCAATGGAGGCCGATAGCTCGAATACAATGTCTCATACCGCCGTAGTTGGCTCATGAGTTTGGGTTACTCACTAGTCACTATGGGGAGGCTCGTCGCCCCAGCGTAGGCCGACAGCTTAACCACGGTGTCCCATACCACCATGCCTGGCTCATGAGTCTTAGCGGATCGTGGTACCATGGTTAAATGAGCTTTTCACTGGTAAGTTGGTACCTTATATTCAAGCAGGAGCATCCATACATGGTAAACGCATAATAGGCTAATCAGTTTATTAGACAAGTTCGACTGGTACGAGCGTACGCTGAATTAGCTGACAAGGTACCGCTGTCGACGATCATCGTACGACTCGGATTCATCGAACGTGTCTAGTGTTGCGAAACGATTCGACCACTGGATCGAAAACCACTACCAATTGCCTGGACTATCGTGTAGTCCCATTCACACTCCAAATGTAACAGATAATCACATGTGCTAGTTATGACAGTATTGAACATACAATTCAGTCACAACAATCATTTGAGCATTTTATGAAAAACAGAATAAACATAACATCACACATATGCATTTCATATTTAAATCACGTATTTGGGTCTAAGTTATGAGAAAAGATTTACTCACATAGCTAAGGTAATTGAGGATCTCATCTCAACACCTTTAATAAAGGCATTTCACAATTCAATTACTCATTCAGACATTTATCGAACGCTTAAACTACGCACTTCAACATACATGACATATATTGGTTATAACGTATATTAGGGCAAATCCATTCACAAAGGAGTCGCCTTACTTTCAACAAATATGTATCCTAGGTCACCAGTCATGGCAAACGCCAATCCTAGTTCTTTACTTTCATTCAGATATTTTTACAAACACTTAGACTACTCCTTTCATCATACATGTATTAGACTAGTTATGACATATATCTTGGTAAGCCCTTTTACAAAGGAGTTGCCACAAACACAACAAGCATATATCCATGATGGATAATTATGACAAGCACGAATCTAAATTTCATACCCATTTAAGCATTTCAACAAACACATGGAATGCATAGTTAATAAGCATAGTTCATACACATGTAATATATGGAAAACATCGTATCTAAGGGTATATGGTAGCAATCAAGTCAGTTATAAACCATTACTGACATTGAAAGCCTTGAAAACCATAACCTAAATGTTTATAGTTCGCACCTTTCACCGGTAGACTCGTAATGAACTCAGTTTAGACACTAAGTCTTTGTCTACGGCACAACGGTCACCTATAGCATGAAATAGGTTAGCTACTTCATCACTTACACTTTTGAAAACCCTAAAACAGATTAGGGTTATGTTTTCTTACCTACGAACGGAGTCGGAATCGCCGGAATAGTTATGCAGAAGCGGTAGCTAAGCCCGCGGAGCGATGTGATTGAATCCCGGAACTCTCTCCCACTTTTTCTCTCACTTTCTCTCTCCTAAGTTTTCCAAATTCGTATGGAATAAGAGAGAGAGAGGGTTTAAAGCCCTTATTTAGGCCCAGAACTGACCGGAATGACCCCATTATATACTTAGGTTATAGCCAAATGGGGGTTGTTTCGATCCAACGGAGCACTTCTGGAGGCTCCTTTTTTACGTGCGGTTGGACTTAAGCTCCATAATATTGAATCCAGGTCGAGTTAAGTTTTCGGTCCGGTCGGATTTACAGATCGATCGTGGCGGACCATTTTCAATTCAACGGTCACTGGTACTCGATCAGGGCCACAAGTACACTGACGTGTGTTAGAAATTTTCCCTGATTCGAGGGTGTAGTTGGGTCAGATTTTGATGGTCTGAAACCTTAGAATTGGCCCGCAAGCGAACGGCTTAGTTTACTTAAATCTGAGCTCAATTTTTAAAAATATTCACGTTTCTCATACACTTCGCTCCGGGCTCAAGTTGTGCGTTTATAGGTATCATTAAGACTTGATTTTCGAGGTGACCGTCAAGCCCAGTAAGTCAGTCTTAATCATTTGGTTTCGCAGTAATCGGACTTTTGACGCGCGGTCCAGGTCCGATACGAAGTTTCAATGTGCTCCCGAGAGCAACTAGGTTTTGAGATTGATCCTAGATTATGAGGTAATGTAGCGTTAATGATTCTATAAGTTTTGGATCTTACAGTTCGTATTTAAAGTGGTTCAAGTAAATTTCACAGCTAATCTAGTTTAGCACTTAGTTATTTTCGTCTGATTTCTAAAGGATTTAGTCCTGAGTGATTTCTGCCTGAGGTGGTACTCGGGTCTTTGTACGGATTTTTTCGGGATGTTACACATACTATCCAGTAATGCAGCAATCCTCCACGTACCGCGTGCTCATGTGGACAACTCTTATCAGGGAGTCCCATAATAATCCACTCAATGACATGTGCTATGATCAATCACTCCTTATATTAAGCATATATATGATGCGCATGGGCATGAATCATGAAGCTATACTAAGCATGTTATATGATGATGATGTACTCTCCTCATATCAAAGATGGGTCTAGATGGCCTATTCATATCAAGAATGGGCCCAACGATCACGGGGACCCAACGGTTTGGGCTAGCCCACTAAAGAGAGGTGAGAATGGGCCTAACAATGGGCCCTAGGGAGAGTTACAATGTGGACATGTAACCATCCTTGCTCTTACAATATGAACATCAAACCATCATTGCTCCCAAGGCATGACCCATCATAAACATCATTACATACATCATGATGGAATCACACATCACATCGGTCCTCATACACATCGCTTCGGGCCTCATGGACCTCACATGCATCACATTAGGCCTCATACAAGGGCCTTATATACATCGCATTGGGCCACATCCCATGAGCCTCCAATATATCACAATGGGCCATGTCTCATGGGCCTTGAATAGATCACAATGAGCCTCAAACACATCACAATGGCCCTCATATCTGGGCCTCAAATACATCATAATGGGCCACGCCCCATGGGCCTCGAATACATCACAATGGGCTATGACCCATGGACCTTAAACACATCTCAATGGGCCTCATTTCTAGGCCTTACATATATCATAATGGATCACATCCCATGGGCCTTGAATACATCACAATGGGTCACAACCCATGGGCCTCAAACATATCACAATGGGCCTCTCATTCGGGCCCAATATACATCACATCAAGGTGGGACCCACACACTATATTTTCATTTTATTATATCTACACCATACATCTATTTTTAAAGATTATTATAGAGCATTACCCAAAAAAATGAATCATATTGAAAGGTTATCTGGACCATACCACAAATAGTAGTGGAGATAATGATTTTCACTGTTAAAATTCACCGGGCTCACCATAACGTTTATTTTCCATCCAATCTATTTCATAAGGTCACAAAGACCTGAATTAAGAGGAAAACAAATTTCATATTGATCCAGAACTTCTGAGACCCCAAACAGGTTTCAATGGTAGACATTCAATCCTCCACTAATATTTACAATGTGGTCCACTTGATAGACTGATCTGTCTTATTTTTCATCACAAGCCTTAAGACAAGCTCGGAAGGTGGATGGACGGTTTGGATACAACAAATGCATCAGGGGTGGGTCCCACTGTCCAGGGTGCTAGATAGTGTGGATAAGACCCGTACATCACGTTGGGCCCCACATCGCACCATCCAGATGGACAGTGTTAAAACACAATACATACATTAAGGTGGGCCCCACCCCCACACATGCAACAAGTGTGGGGTGGGTCCCACGTTGCCAATGGATGGACGGTATGGTATAATACATACCTCATAGTGCGTCCCACAGGACTCGCAGACATCCATACCGATGGACGGTTTGGATATAACAGACACACCATAGTGGAGTTCCACCGTCCGGGGATGGATGGTGGATGGTGTGGATCATCCACGTAGGGTCCACGTGATGGGCGACTGGATATAACACACTCCTCATGATAAGACCTACCGATATGGCTGACGTCTAGACTGATGGACGGTTAAATATAACACATGCCTCACGGTGAGGCCCATAGAACTTGCTGACATCAATAGCAGCAGCAAGCTGCTGGGGTCCCCACCGTCCAGATAGACGGTTAGGGTATAACCATACCTCATGATCAGACCTGTTGACGTCAAGTGCAGGCCCCACGTTTTGCATCATGCTGATATTTGTGTTTTTACTTCATCCAGGCCTGTCCAAATGAACAGGCAGCGAGGTGGGGCCCAACACATGGACGGTCTAGATCAGGTGGGCTACATTCCATCACAAAAGAGAGAGAGAGAGAGAGAGAGAGAGAGAGAGAGAGAGAGAGAGAGAGAGAGAGAGAGAGAGAGAGATGTGTGGAGGGGAGGGATTTCGCCACTATGAGCCCTCCCTATACATGATACAATGCATACATCAAATGGGTCCCACCACAAGTGGGCCCTCAATCATACAAATCCATGGTAGAAATGATAGATCACCCACCGATGGTCTTCTTCTTTATCTCCTTGGAGTCCTTGGCTCCTAAGCTCTCTCTTTAAGGGTGGATGATGAAGTTTGAAGGGTTGAATGGTGAGATGAGGGGGTAGGAAGTGGGCCTTGATCTTTTCTCTCCTTAGAGCTTTTTTCTCATGGAAGCTTGGGAAATAGTGGAGAGACTGAGAGAGGAGAGGGTATTGTAAGAGAGATGGGATGAGAGGAATGAATGTTGTAAGAAAATGACATGGAGGGTATGGGTTTGGTTGAATTTTGGATGAGAGAAGGATTGGTGGAGAGAAAGAGAGTTGACTTTGGGTAAGGCTTGTGTAAGAGAGGGATGAGTTGTATACTTGACTTGTGATTGATTGATTGATGTGAAAGGTGGTAGAGATTCTCTTGGAATTTGCAATCCGTGACATTTTCTTCGAAATAAATGTGGGCTCACAACTCCTGGCCTAGGCATCGCATCGGCGCCCGAGACGCAGCGTTGAAACCGCGACAACAACGCGGTCGCTAGGGTACAAGTTTCGAGTTGAGCTGATTCGGGTTGACAGGGTGCAACTTAAGGTCGTGCGCAAATGCTATCTACGCGTTTCGCGTTACCGAAATTCGACCGGGAGGACCACGGGATCCTAAGGAACAGTACGGACTATGATACGGGCCTTACATGAGATAACGGTATTGATATTCAAAGTTTTATTTGCGGTGCACATTGTGTCCCTGAATGACTTATACGATACCAGAAGAGAATTCTACAACTTACATGCTTGTTCCTCATATTTAATTACTTCCTCCATATCCAGCAGTTTGCAAACTAATTTATTAAAGTTACTGATGTGGGCCATCAGATTTCCACTCTCTGCCATCTTGAAGATATACCACTGTAGCTTCAAGTGTAAGCGATTTTCAGAGAATTTTTTCACATATAAATCCTCTAACTTCGCCCATAAACTAGTCGTAGTTTTCTCCCTCAAAACATTGTAGAGAACCTCATCCGTGAGACATAAATTGATGGAAGCTAAAACATTCATGTCAAGAGTATTTCAGTCTTCGTCATTCATTATCGATTTCGGCTCCTCAAGAGCCTTAACTCCACCTTGCTTGATTAATAGACTAATCATCTTGATCTTCCATAACTCAAAATTATTTTTGCATGAGTACTTCTCAATATCAAACTTGGCGTTTCCCATTGATGTTAATCCCGCAGATCCAAATCTGTGCCCCAACGATTACTCTGATACCACTTGTTGGGGATTGTGTTGTGGAATCACACAGAAATGATCTAGGATAGCGATTCAAGAGCACCAAGCAAACACAGAACACAAAGATTTAACGTAGAAAACCTTTTCGAAAAAAAACCACGACACAAAGCAATAGATCTTCATTATGAAAGCAGAAATTACAAAGAGAATGGACTTACCAGACTTGAGTAATCCTCAAATCTCTCCCTTATTCCACCCTTTCAGAAACCCTACATCCCTTTTACAAAGCCTTAGAATCCCTTAGAATTACTCCATATCCCGTTTACACCAATATATATAGTTGTAGAAAGAATCCCAAACAAAATTAGAAAGAATCCTAAACGAAATCGGAAACAAATCCCGTACTTTCACAGTTTTGTGAAAAAATCTGAGCAAAATCTGATTAGATTTAAGACATCAAATACAACAGTCCTTGTTATGGATAAATATGGTCTGACCACCTTCAAGGTTAGCTGGGGCTGACGAGCGCACGACTCTACACCATCTCACTTAGAGAGGTTAGACTTCACACCCCCAAGCATTGTCGTCACTAGTATGTACTTTCGAGCCCTCATCTATGTGCCTCACAAGGATTGTCCTAAAGTGCCCAGTCATAAAAGACTCAGGGGGGTTGATCAGCCCAGTGAAGTCGAGGGAAAGCTCGTCAAGAACGGAAGGAACCATCAAGGGGACAAATACACCCCTCTACTCGGATAAACCAACGACCCAGGTGAATGAGGGCACGACTAATGCCAACCAGTGCAAAAGTTCCGAGCTGTTCGTAAAAATCCTCGACCAACCGACTGACCGGTTTAGCTTGGCTTTGGCGTAAATAACCGAGGACTTAGTTCAAGTCGGTCCCAACCGTCCATTGTAATCGTCGACACCCATCACTCACACATAACCATCCGCCGCATGATTCTAGCGTAATCGTCAATGTTCATCACTTGCGTACACCTCATGTCATGGCTAAGATCATGCCTAAGATCACGGGCTACCATGTCCTACCCACACTATAAACCGAGGATCCGTCAACACGAAAAGGTACGCAAAATATCTGACCCAAAACCCTCCACACGCTCAGACCCAGATTCCTAACTTGACTTTGGCATTGGAGGGTCTCCTGTACTATCCAGGGTCTCCCGTGTTTTCCTCAGTCTAATCGGTTGATCTGAACCGTCCATTAAGCCTAAGACACATTTCGTTGGCTACCACGCAAAAATTGCAATGATAGGACTGTTTGTCTTTTCTCTAACATTCCGTACATCTTTACCACCCATGCGGCCATGCATGCATGCAAGTGTCGATACTTTACACGTGGTCCCGCCTATTTTTCGAGCGAGGTTTGTTCCCCAAAGGGAACGCAAGGACATTCATATGCGGATGTGTCAATTGGCTAGGCTCCGCTTAAAACAACGGCCCGAAGGCCCGGCCTGAAACAGTTCTAATTCCGGGCAGAGAACTACCCCAGGCCCAGCCCGTTGACAGCCCTACTAGGAATTATAAGAGCCTCCCGAGGATTTGCACACTATATACGGGTTCTCAGTTTAGATAAGTGGCGCGCGTGGATCATAATCCTGACCATTGGTACATTTCATCCCACGGTAGATAGGCCATGTCCTGAAACTCTCCCAGATTGAAAGATACAAGCCAACAATCTCCGGCCTTTGTTTAGTTAAATGTCAATTCATGTTGTATTCCTCTTGCAACCATCTAATTTTAGGCCCCCAAAAGAACAGCTATGATTTTCTTAGGTATTTTCAACCAACGGTAGGATCACCCGATCAAAGTCTGGATCATTAAAACATGGCCCATTTGTCACCACTTAAAAGCCAGAGTACAGTGCAAAGCTATATGTTCCGGCTTTATACCATTTTCTAAGTGATTCATCACCTCAACGTGGCCCACCTTGTCACCAGACTGGCATGATTTTAGGCCCGAGTTCATGATGAATGGTATAGATCTCACACATGTGTACCAGATGACACATGAGCCTTCAAGTAGGATTACAATACCTGCGAGAGAGGTTAACAATACTCTCAATGTACCTTCTCACAAACCTAGAGTTGTACACAAACCTCGCTCAAATCGACTCGAAAAAGCTTGACTTGACTCGGATTAAAATTGTGTTTGAGCCAAGTCGAGCCAATTTTATTGAACTCGAAAAATCTCGAGTCGAGTCCGAGCTGGACCGAACTGGATCGAGCTTGACTCGACTCGATTAAGTTCGACTCGATTTTTTGATCGGGTATATATATTTCAAAACATTAAATAAATAAATAAATAAACCTAACATGCTCGAGTCTCAGCAGTTCTCTAGTGCCTGACCTTAAAAACCCTAACTCACTCCAGCCGTCCAGCGGCAGCTGTAACGCCCTGAAAATCGGGGGTCGAGCATAAACTCAACTCCCGAGTTCCAACGCATCACTTATGTAACAAAATGAATGATGATTGAATGTTGTCTGTATTAGAGTAGTGAACATGAGTGATGTTAAGCCAAAACAACATATCATACTCCAGAGACAGTTAAATTTGCAAGTGGAAGATTATGAGAGATATATAAAATATATAAACTGCGGTGAGTCTCCAGAGTGTGAGAAGGTTACCAGGTTAAATAATTACAAGTACAATTTAAATTATACCAGGTGTGTAGTGTGATCTAGTCAATATCCCAGAAAGTCCCGTCGATCAGGACACGGCTCACAGGAACCTGCCTGAAACAGCATAAAGGAGGAATCCTCCTCATCCTCATAAAAGTCCGGCTCCGCTTCGCAGCATCGCCATCATCTGAAACTTAAACAAGTCTGGTTGGTGTGTACAACACCATTCCGTAACGCGGGAGTGAGTGATCAACTCAGTGGTACAATAAAGCATAGGTTAACATGTTATCAAAACAGTCAAGCAGTAATGATAAAGCAGTACAATCAAATAATCCTAACTATTCTTATTTAATGCAAGTATGAAATGACATGATGAATGCCCTTGCCAAACCGCCCACATGCGACACCATCTTACGTTCGCGACATGCATTCATCCCTCAGTGCTCCACATCTACCAGGCACATGCAGTGCGATGATGAGCATAATTACCGAGTAGTTATTAGTCTATTTCAAACAGCAGGATTGGAAAACTAAGGTACCTCCCTTGTATCATTCCCAAACATGATCCATTATAGGGTCGTCAGTCCTAGTAAATCTCATATGATAATGTGTTTCTAGGTCGCTGCAAAGGCTGCCAGGGCTGTTACGCATAATGGTTACACCACTCCACTATCACCTCTTTAATGGTTTATCACTATACAGATACAGGCCTAGTTCATACTCTATACACCGCAGCAAAACTCTAAGGCTCACCGTAAATTTAGAGTATGCTCGAGGTCACTACAAAGGATTGTCAGGGTTGTTACATGCATTTGTTGCACCACTCTCCCATCACCTTATCAATGTAGGCCGACAACACGAATATAGTGTCCCATACCACCATAATCGGCTCACGAGTCTGATTGCTCACTGGTCACTACGGGGAGGCACATGGCCCCAGCGTAGGCCGACAGCTTGACCACGGTATCCATACCACCATACCCGGCTCATGAGTCTTAGCGGATCGAGGTACCATAGTTAACAGAATTTCACTGGTAAGTTTGGTACCCTAGGTTCAAGCTGTAGCGTCTAAACATGGTGAACATACATAGGACAGATCAGGTTACTTGACGAGCTCGGCTAGCTCGAGCGCACAACGAGTTGAACGATATGAAGTGCATAAGCACTTCGTGTAGCCAACCACTATTGCCAACCGAAGTACGACTCGGGTTCGACGAACACATCTCTCGTGGTGACTGAATCTCAACCATGAACTCAGTTTCATTGCCGATTGCCTGGACTATACAATAGCCCCAATCACATTCAATTGCAGATAGTTAAAGCAGTAATGGATCAAGATTCAAATCATACAATCAAAGTCTGATAATATCCGCTAGTATCGCCGCTGGGCTATTGCACGCACTCGTTACACCACTCCCCCATCACCCTTCACGGCACTTATGGAATACAACATAAACATGAATTTAAACATATGCATTACATAGATAAAATCATACAATCAGTTGAGCATGTTATGAAGTACAACATAAGCATGAGTTTGTACATAATCGATTCCTAATCACACAGATATTTAAAGAAATTATACACATAGTTAAAGAAGTTGAGAATCATATCTCAACACCCTTATACATTACAATTTGCTAACTACTACTCATTCAGATATTTTAACAAACACTTTAAACTACATACATCAACATACATGACATATGTTGATCACATAGGCATTAGGCCAAAACCTTTCACTAGGGAGTTACCCCAATTATAACACGTGTGCACCCACGGCGGATAATCATGGCAAGCATGAATCCAAGTTCCATATTCATTTGAACATTTTCACGAACACTTGGGCCACACATTGTAACATATATAGTGTATATTGGCCGTGGCGTGATTTTGGGTAAATCCTTTCGTCAAAGGGGTATCACCAATACAACAATCATATATCCATGACAATTAGTCATGGCAAGCACGAATGAGAATTCTATACTCATTCAGTCATTTTCACAAACACTTAGAATACACTATTTTCACATACATAATGTATATTAGCAAAAATATGTATTAGGGAGAACCCTTTCGCCAAATAAGTATCTTATCCATATATAATATATTCATACAGCAAATAATCATGGCAAACACATTTCCAAAATTTATACATATACGGTACTTTCTACAAATACCTAGAGTATGTAAAATTCCATATTTATCTTTAATCGAAACGGAAAACAGACAGCACTTTGTACACGTGCAATTACATGCAAATCATGAATCTATCATTATCTGACATTGAAAGCATTGAAAACCATAACCTATACATCTAAAGTCCGCACCTTTTGTCGTAGAATCGTAACGGATCCGATAGGTTTGCTAAGCTTCCGTATTCGGCAGTTTGGTAACCTATAGAATGAAATAGGTTAGCTATTTCATAACCTACAACCTACACAACTCCAAAATAGATTAGGGTTAGTGTTTCTTACCTAGAAATAACGTCAAAATTGCCAGAAAAGTGATAAGAATGAGGTGGTTGAACACGTATAGCAGCAGAGAAGCATGGCAGGGAGATCCTCCCACAACTCCCACACTTTCTCTCTCTTTTTTCCCTCTCTCTAGGGTTTCTCTCAAATTCGTATAACTGTGAGAGAGAGGGTTCTAAGGTCCTTATATAGCCTAAAAATACTCTAAAATAGACTTATGGTCAAGGTATACTTAGGTTATAGCCAAAGCGAACTAGTTTCAGCTCAACGAAGGACTTCTGGCAGCCCCCCTTGAGCCAAAAGTCGTACTTAAGCTTACCAACCTTGGATCCAGGTGGAGTTAAGTTTTCGTTTCCGTCGGATTCCCATATCACGCATGGCGGACCAGTTTCAGTTCAACGGTCAGCGGATCTCGATCAGAAATTCTAAGTACATGGATATGTTTGGGGAAATATCCCTGATCCGAGGGTATAATTTGGTCTGATTCTGACGGTCAGGTTGCTTAATACTGACCCGCAAGCGACAAGTCTCAGATTACTATTTGAGATATTTATTTTGTAAAGAAAACAAGTGTTCTCACCCTGTCACGCTCCGAACTCAAGCGAACAACCGTGGGACACTGTCTGGATTTGATTTCCGAGATGGTTGTCAAGTCCAGCAAGGCGGTCCTAATTCCTTAACTTCGTGTTATTCGGACTTCCGACGTGCGGTCCAGATCTGATACGGAGTTTCGATGTGCTCCCGAGAGCAACTGGGTAATGAGATTGATCCTAGGTTTTAGGGTAACCTAGCGTCAATGATTCTACAAGTTTTGGGTCTTGTAGATCGTATATAAAGCAATTCTAGCAGATTTCGTAGCTAATCTAGTTTAGCACTTAGTTACTTTATCTCATTTCTAAAGGATTTAGTCCTATAAGATTTCTGTCTGAGGTGGTACTTAGTCCTTTGTAGTTTGTATGTAAAGTGATCCAAGTTATACTACTTAGCTAGTTTACGATAGTGTCTAAGGTGAAAGTACTTAGAAAAATTGAAAGATCAAGGTGATGAAGGGTGGGATTTGTCACGACCCTAAATCTAGTGTTGGTAATCCACGATTACTAAACACCAGATTTTGGTTGACAGCCTCCATAAAACTCCGATTCTTGGGACTTTCAAGTAGCACATACTAAGTCACATAAGCGGGGCTCCACAAGGAGGATTTCTGAAAGTAAAACCAACAAACACGTTGCATTTCTCAAAATTTCATCATATTCACTGTGTACAACTGAGCACATCAGGGCAAAACCAAAACATAAACCATGTCATATTTACTATACCTGATGTACATATGCAGGGTATTACAAAAAAATACACACTGATATATACAAAGCAAAAAAGGACAACTGGAGTCTGTGGCCTTTACTCTTGCAGCTCCCTGCTCTCACCTGAAAAAAATGGAAAGGAAAGCTTGAGCTACTAAGCCCAGTGAGTGCGTGTGTGCCGTGAAAATGCATGTTTCATGTCATGCTCATTTAATGGACATGAATGCACAGGCTTCCAAATCATTTTTATATACAGAAGTGGGACTTCTACCCACTTGTAACATACATACGCTTTCAACATTTTCACAACTTTTCATATTTCCCAATTGGATCACCAAAGTCTAAAACAAAGGTGGGACTTCTACCCACTTGTATAGACTTTTCCACCGTGGTCAACTACAGAGGTAGGACTACAGAGGTAGGACTACATAGTTCACGGGCCGAACTAGTCTAACCCACTTGTGTTGAACCTCACTATCTGCATAACAGCGAGAAGTCATAAGTCGCCTGACAAAACGATTGCGGACAATTTACGAGCTCGTCATACACAACCTATTTTTGCTTGCCCATAAGCAGGTCAGGTCAAACCTCTCAACCAATCGACACACGTCGGTAGGAGTCGCTGCCTACTTTGGTATTTCAACATTTCAGCGCTCTGTTTTTCCACCCAGTCTAAGCATTGGTCGTTCCCAATGGTACCAATCGGGGTTTAGGGACTTTCACCCACGGACCCTCTAATCATGTCCTGTCGAATTACACATTTTCGGTGTGGTGTCCAACTCAAGTTATAACAATGTATGTTCATATGCATAAGCCTACATACAAGCACAATATGTCATGATTTTCAAGGCAAGCATAGGACGACCTTCCTCATGCGGTCTCCTCATACATTTAAGTTTCACATTTTAGTTCCTCATAAGGGTGTTCCACATTTAAGTTCCTCATAAGGGTCTCATTTAATACCACATGTATCTAGACAGTTTACATATTCATCATAGACATATCGTTTGTCGCACCACAACCCACTATGATCACCACATCATGATATAATTCAGTCACTCTCAAGCATATAAGGATACAACAACTATGATTCATACATATGATATGCACATGACTTAGTCAATCTAACTCCAATCCGAAATTTATTATGCTATAAAACTTCATGCTACAAGCATATTTTTTCTCAAGAAGTAACTACATTAAAAGGATGAAGGATATTTCTTTGAAACAATTTGTCAAACAGGTAGCGAGCGGACGTTGTAAGGGACAAAGAGGGAACCTGTTAGAAAGACATATGACTTTCATCTACTCAGCCATTAATAACCTAATCAACTAACTTAGAAAGTCCAGTAATAACTTAACCAACTCCATCAGAAAATCCAACAATAACCGAACCCTCAAACAGAAAAGCCAGCATTGATTTCCCCTTAAAACAAAGAATTTCAAAGAATCATCTAACCCTAATCGAAAATCCAAATAAACCCCGAAAATCCCTAACCCTTAAACAAAATCCAACAATTCTTTTACCTTAAAACTGAAAATCTAGCAAATCTCTAACCCTTAAATAAAATCCAACAATTCTTTACCCTTAAAACTGAAAATCCAGAAAATCCCTAACCCTTAAACAAAATCCAAGAATTCTTTACCCTTAAAATCGAAAATCCAAAAAACCCTAACCCTTAAACAAATTTCAGCACTAGGGTTTTGAAAGAAACCTCAACGTACACCCTTAAAACAGATATGCACTCACCTCAACTTCTTCTTCTTCTTCTTCTTCTTCTGCTCCTTTTCCTCTTCTTCTTCTTCTTTTCCTCAACTAAAGGGCTGGAAATGAAATGTGTGAAAGAGGTTTAACCTATTTATAGACTTGTAAATGGCTTTTAGCTAAAAAGGGGGTTATGGGATGTTTTGTGATAATATTTTAGAAGTTTAAACTTATGGTGGCAATAAACAAAATGTTATATAAGTGATTTAACAACAAGTATTCCAAGGATTTTTAAAAAAACCCGAGCTCATTTGAGTTATTTTATTAAACTATACATATACATATTGATGCGTAACTTACAATCCAGGTGTCATATTGACATGTGTTTTCGTCAGTAACTCTATAACTTGACTACAACCACAACGATTAGGCTATCCGACTTAACGGATTTGAAAACTCGATGTTGGCGGAGCCCCACCTAAAATAAGGACATAATGGTCATTTCTCAAATTGTTTAATTTTAAGTCTGTATCTTAACATTCAGACATCGGGCTGACATACGGCTTGCGGCTTGATAATGGAACAACATTATGATCAAGTCAAAATATTCTCGGGGCTAATGGACCTACAACCAACGATTATCCAGTGTACAAACCAGATTTCTCGAGTATAGGGTATTACAGGATTTATGAAGGAAATGGGTTCAAAAGCGTTTTTTAGACTTTGAGATTGAGTTCTGACAAGTTAATAAGGTGTTAGGATCGACCCATTGCCTAAGGACGTCTAATTCCATGTTGGCAAAAATTCGAGATGTTACAGCAGCACCCGACCTAGACCCTCTCTCTCTCTCTCTTTATTCTCCAACGCCCGAATAGCGAGCGGTGACCACGCTCCTCTCCTCTCTTTCTTGCCGTTCTCCAGTGCCCGACCAGCGACCGATGACTACTCTCCTATACTCTTTCTTTATTTTCTAGCTTCCGCTTGGACTACCAGTAACTAAAAAGTACTCTCCCCTACTCCTCTCCTCATCTCTCTATTCTCTAACGTCCATCTGATTAACGGACCTCACTCGACCATTGGCCTGGTGGCTATGGCTAGGGGTGTACACAACTGAGCTAGCCTAGTTAACTCGCTCGACTCAGGCCGACCCGGAACTAAGTTCGGGTCGGGATGGGCCATTTTTTGCAGCCCGAAACTGAGTTCGGGCCGAGTTCGAATAGGTCCAAGTTCGGATTGACTCGGTCCGAAACCCGACTCGGCCCGACTCACCCTTTAAGGTCTATATACCCTTAAAAAAAAACCTAGTCCCCACTCCCAGTCGCTTTCCCCTTTTGAGAAAACGCTCGACCCTAGCAGCTGACCCCACCAAACCCTCTCTCCTGCTCGCTCTCTCCCTGCTCGACCCCAGCAAATCTCTCCCTCCCTCCCTCTCTCTCTCTCTCTCTCTCTCTCTCTCTCTCTCTCGTCCCTCTCGGCTCTCCACCTCTCTAATCTCTCTCTCTCTCTCTCTCGTCCAGGCCAGAGGTCGTCCGCCTCTCTCTGCTCGTCCGTCCGTCCAACCACCAGAGGACCTCCACCTCTCTGCTCGTCTCGCCGTCCAACCAGCAGAGCTCGTTCGTCCCTCCGTCCAACCGCAACCAGTATGATTTCTCTCTCTCTCTCTCTCTCTCTCTCTCTCTTTCGGTGTATGATTTCTCTCTTTCAGTGTATTTCATTTAGATAGTTTTATTTGAATGTGGAATGTGTATGATGTATCATGCTTATTTTTATAACTTTAAAAAAAAGAGGCATTTAAACTGGGTGATTGAACGCCGTCCGTTCGTGGTTAGAGATGAGCAGGGGTAGGAGTTAGCACACATGCAGCTTGGTCTTCTCGCCGAAAATGTCACTCATGTGGGACATCCAAGCTTCATAAACAATCGGCCCCACCATCATGATCATCTATCACAAAAATCAGGCAGATCCACTCAATAGGTGGGCCACTCTTGTACACTAAATCCATCCACCGTCCATCCCTTGATTTCAATGGTGTGGCCTGTCGAATGAGTGGATTAGCCTGATTTGCAATGGCAAGTGGTGAATGTCCAAGACAGGGATGTATGTAACTTAGGACCCACCAAGCTGGATATGATCAATTTTGATAATCATTACATGAGCTTTACTAAGCCCACACGCTTGTACAAGATAGCTAAAGAACACTGATCAGGGTCGAATATTGCATATAAGACCCAGTAATTGCCTAAATTTACGTACATGATAAGGCTTAATGGAGTGTATTAATTGTGTTTTTATTACAGGATGAAATCAGGAGCGTGTATTGAAAAATGATATTAAAAGCATGGATTTGACGCTCTGAAATTACCAGAGCACGGGATGAACCTCAGAGGACCAATATTGAAGAATTTATATGCCAGGGACCCGAAGAAATCAAGCCGTTCACATTGAAAGAGGCCCGAAATTGGTCTAGAATGCAAGATCACATGGTTTCCGTCATCCGATCAGTTCGAAACTTTATACATGTGATGAGGGCCATAAATTAACCGTACATATTAAATTTCATCCATTAAAGATCTCAGGAAGTGGGCCAACGGACAGATCAGCCCATTAACCTCCAATTTGGGGCCCACCTGACATCTGAAACTGCCTCAACTGAGTATTAACGGTTTAAATAATATGGGAAAAAGGATGGACGGTGCAAATTTCTTATAAACATTATAGTGGACCCCATATGTGATGCATGTACACCATGCACACACACACCTGCCGTGCACCGGACCAGACAAGACGGTCAGCAAGTTGCTGACCCGCGCCCGCTTCTTCAAAACAAGAATTGTTGTTTCAAATAGCGTCAAAACCAGAATCGGTCGTCGGTTGTGGGTTCACATTGTCCATCAAACCACCAATCCGGGCCATCCATCAGGTCTAAATGAAGGCCATTATCACTGCCTAGGTGGCAGATTTGTAAATGATCATCATGAGTGAAATCTAGCCATTCAAACATGGAATGGACGGTGTAATGAGATCTTCTGTGGCCCAGACCAAAACGGAGAAAAATTATGTAGTTCCGACCGAAATTTCGATAGAAATTCGGTGAACGGAGTGGATTTCACTGAAGGATTCGATCACGGACCCCACCATCACCACAGTCCCCGTTTTGGCGTCCGCGTAACGACGGCCGCTGGCCATTTTTGCGGAAGTCAATGGGCCCCGTACGTCATCCTTCCGGACGATCCAAGCCGTTCATCTTATAGAGGGCCGCGAATACTACAAATCCATGTTGTTACTTTGCAACCATGCGTGTACATGTGTGTGATACAGAGGCTACAAGTAGACTGCTCTGGGACGTTAAAGATTGATTTTATTGTGATTTCTTCTCTGGGCCGCGTTAATGGATGTTCAAAACCACCCATTCTTGACTGAAATTTCATCCTGAATCCAATGGACGGGGTGGATTTTCTAGAAAATACTTATGTGGGGCCCACCGATCATGGCTGTGAAAAGTTGCACTCCATGTCCTACTACAACTCTGCGACCGACTCCAGCCATCCAGCAGCTATAAAAGAGGAATTTTGGACGTGGAAAATTCATTCAGAAACAGGGAATTCCAGATCCGGAGCAAGGGAGAGAAGAAAGAGAAGGAAGAAGAGAGAGAGAGATCGATTGTTTTGATGTTCCTTTTTTATGAATTTTGTTTATTCATCTTTTTAATGGATTTTATGGGTCACTAATCTCTCAGCTAGGGCTGAGATGAAGCCCCTAATTTGATTAGCTCTTGTATTGGTTGAATTTACTTTGAATATTAATTGATTTGTTTCTTTCTCTAAGTGGGCTTGATTGGTTTAAATTTTATACTTCTCCATCTATGAACTTGATCAGAGTCTATATATGGACGTTGTATGGATGCTTATTCTAGGTGCTTGTGTCTGATCAAGAGCAGGTTCCTATAGAGAAGGAAACAGGGTGCTTAAATGAATTGTACATTCCATGTGCCCGATCAAGGACATGGGATATGTTATTCATGGCATTGCTTAAAGGAATTAGACAGTCTGTATGCCCGATTAAGGACACAGATTGTGCTTTCTCTATATAAGTGGTATCAATCTAGATTAAGGTGAATCAACAGACAAAACAAGGGTTAGGATAATTAGGGGTGGATTCGAAAGTCCTAGTGCTCTCTCTCTGATTGAATTTTCTTCCCTGTTATTAATTGTTTTTTCCTAGAATTGTGCTTAGTAGTTCATTCCATTATTTGTTGGATTAGTTAAGAAGAATTGTGACGATCAGTCCTCGTGGGAACGATCTCGTAATACGTACCATATCTACATCTGATTCATGTACTTGCGAGTTTAAAAATCATTTAAATCATGTTGGTTTAAATAAAACATTAAGTTTTTGGCGCCGTTGCCGGGGACTGTTTCGTTCCAAATTGAATTTAGGATTCTCTCTTATCATAATTCATAGTCTTAGGATTTTACTAACTTTAGGTTAAAGTTTTTATTTTATTTTATTTTTAGAAACTAACCTATTTCCTGTTTTGTAGGGTCCTGACATAAACTTCTAAATTGATTCTAACATAGATCTCCAAATTGGAAGTGAAGGAGGAGCTCCCTAGTCTTCAGACATTGATCGTCTCATTTTTTTCGGGTTCTTTCTTTCAATCTTTGCTTGCATAATTTTATCTTGTTCTAGTTTTATTTCTCTTAGGTTGCTTCTTAGTTTAGTTTTCTTTCTTACATTGCAATAACATAGTTTATGCTAGGACGTAGATCTCTGAATATAGAACTAGCACCGTTTGATCCTGAAATAGAAAGAACACTTCGTGAAAGATTGAGAAATAATTCTGTTGAAATGGCGAATGAGAATGAAGTTAAAGCTCTCAAAGATTATTCAGCTCCTGTCTAATTTAATGTGCCTTCATGCATAATGTTGCCAACCACTACGGCAGCACACTTTGAACTTAAACCCTGAGTCATACAATTGTTGCCATCCTTTTACGGATTGGACAAGGAGGACCCATATCATCATGTGAAAGAATTCCTAGACATTTGTTCCACCTTTAAGTTCCAAAAATTCTCAGACGATTCGATCCGCCTACGCCTGTTTCCTTTTTCTTTAAAGGATAAGGCGAAAGCATGGTTGAATTCTCTAGAAGTTGGATCTATCACTACATGAGACCAACTGTCTAAGAAGTTCTTAAACAAGTTCTTCCCCGTTCACAAAACCAATGCCCTCCGTAAAGAAATTACTAACTTCACACAAAAAGAGGGCGAGCACTTTCATAAATGTTGGGAAAGATGGAAGGACTTGCTTCTTAAATGTCCTCACCATGGTTTTGAGAAATGGCAACAAGTTCAATACTTCTATGACGGTCTGACACCCCAGAACCGTCGCATGGTTGATGCCACCAGTGGAGGGTCATTCATGACCAAAAGTGATGTCGAAGCGTGGAACTTCTTTGAAACCTTGTGCGAAAATTTCCAAAGAATGGGACTATTCAAATAGAGGTGACAAGTCCCCAACCACAAAAGAGAGGTGGTATATATGAGATAGGACTCATGCCAGATCTGATACGTGCGCCAAGCTTGATAACCTGACAAAGAAAGTTGATGCTCTGGTATTAAATAATGGACCTCCACAAACAACTCAAGCCGAGGCTTGTGCCATATGTTCTAGTCCTGCCCCTCCTATGCAGTCTTGTCCATCTGGTGCAGCATCCCCAGAAGTTCTCTCTGAACAAGTACATGCTATGAATACTTTTCCAAAACCTGGGAATGATCCTTACTCGAACACATACAATCCAGGGTGGGCTAGACATCCAAATTTTTCTTGGGCAAAAGGACCACAACAAGGAGGACCATCTGAAAATCCTCCCATGCAACCGCACCTCCAAGTTGGCAGTCAACAACTTCAACAGTTTCCACAATATCAACAACTGCCTACACAATCAAGGAAACCATCTCTTGAGGATACACTCCATCTTTTTATGCAGAGTTCTCTCTAATTCTAAAAAGACACCCAACAAACCTTACTAGCCAACCAGCAAAGCTTACATGCAAATGCGCAATCCATTGCCAAGCTGGAAGTACAAATGGGTCAACTAGCTGCCACATTGAGTGAGAGAGAGAAGGGCAAGTTCCCTAGCCAACCTGAGGCTAATCCAAAGGGACAGTATGAGATTGGCTCTAATTCCAACCAAGGGCAATATCATGAGCAAGCCAAATCGATCACTACCCTTAGGTCAGGCAAACAGATTGACAACAGAATAGAGATGCCTAGGGATGAATCAAATTCTAAAACAGAAGATCAAGATGAAGCAGAGAGTCACACCAGTGCATCCAAAGTCCAAAAGCTCTCTGACTCTCCAAGAGCCACTAATGTGCCACCCTACGTGCCCAAAGCACCCTTTCCTCAACGTCTGGCACCAATAAAGAAAAAAATAACTTTGATGAAATCTTAGATGTGTTTAAAAAAGTGCAAGTCAACATCCCGTTGCTTGACGCTATCAAGCAAGTCCCTGCTTACGCTAAGTTTCTTAAAGATTTATGCACTCAAAAGCGTAAGCAGAATGTTCATAAGAAAGTCTTCCTTGCAGAGCAAATTTCACTCCATGATTCAACATAACACCCCTCCTAAATTTAGGGATCCAAGAGCTCCCACCATTTCTTGCGGTATAGGAGATCATAAGATCGGGAAGGCATTGCCTGATTTAGGGGCGAGCGTCAATTTGTTACCATATTCGGTTTATGAGCAGCTAGGACTTGGTGAGTTGAAACCGACTAAAATAACATTACAACTAGCTGATAGATCTGTTAAGGTGCCCCCCGTGGTGTTATTGAAGATGTGTTAATCCAGGTTGATAAATTTTATTTTCCAGTGGATTTCATAGTTATAGATACTCAGCCTGTCCAGAATCTTCATAGTCAGATCCCAGTCATCTTGGGTCATCTATTTTTGGCCACATCTAATGCTATTATAAATTGCCGGAATGGAGTTATGAAATTGTCCTTTGGTAACATGAATATTAAACTCAATGTCTTTAATGCAGGACAACAATCCGCAGATTTGGATGACATATCTGAAGTGGACATAATCGAGAGTCTAGTGCAGGACTCCTTCCGTAAATCTTTTGAAGATCCACTTGAGACCTGCTTAGCACAATATGGCATGAATTTTGACATCGATAGTCCCATCCACGAAGTCAATGCACTGCTCGACTCTACTCCTATATTGGAGACTGAAAAATGGAGAGCGAAAGTGGAACCTCTTCATCCCTCGGAGACTCTTCCTGACAGCACAGTTTTTAACTCTGAAAAGACAAAGGCGAGCAGGCTGCTTAATGTTCTTAGAGCATATAAGGCAGCAATTGAACGGAAGATAGCGGAAATACAGGGAGTATGCCCCACTGTATGTATGGATCATGCTGTGGAAATGTCGCGTGAAATGCAAAGGAAGCGTGATCCTAACATGGAAGAAGTCGTTCGAGCAGAAGTCCTTAAATTATTTGACGACAGTGTCAGTTACCTCATTGCAGATAGCACAGCTCATGGGAACTCACATCACTTGTCTGGGATTGGTTAATTAAGGTGTTGAGGTAATTTCTTTGGCGGACCCTGGTTATAAAGATTAGTTCATTCATGTTTCGTTCTTGTTTGGCTGAAGACGTTAAACTTAGCGCTCCTGGGAGGCAACCCAGCCTTTTGTTTTATTGTATTGCTTTTTATTAGTTAGTTACTTCAATGTTTATGGGTAACATTACTGCAAACCCTCACGAGACTACAACTCGTCTGCTAGGGGTAACCTAGGGGTTTAAAAGCTTGTTGCATATGCTAAATGCAGTCGAGAGCACCTACGAAAGTGGTATAGGTAGGATCTTCTTTTATTTTTCTTTTTATTATTTTTGCTTCTGTTAATTTCTCTCTTGCGCTAACTCGCTCTTACATTGATAATTTTGGGAAAGCCTCTTGATTCTTCGTCCAGGTACCATCTTTCCATCACTCTTTTCTGTTCATTGTCTCATGTATATTGCATGTTTATTTCTTTTACATTGAGGACAATGTAGATTTTAGGTTGGGGGTGGGAGATGAGGTTACCTAATCAGTATTTTCTTGGTCTTGAGCAAAATTTGTAATTTTAAAATTTTTCTGGAATTTCTATTGAATTCAATGCGATTTTGAAGGATAGTTGTGATCTTAACAGTATAAGATACGTGATGTTGGTAACTTATGACTCTTGGATTCGGCCATCTGCTTGCTTTCACAGTCAATTTTGAATTGATAATCCATGATTAGAAGTTGTAAACATTGATTGAGCCATGATTTCACATATCAGATTTCACTTACACATTAAGTTTTCAGTTCGATATTAAATGGTAACTTGGTAATCATTAGGCATGAAAGGAACCAGCCTGAAAAACAAAATTTTTAGCATCAGTTTATAAAGAAGAATTGAAAGAGTAAGTCGCATAATCGTCATCATAGGTTTGCTCCCTATAGATGAAGATTCAATTCCTTATAGTTGACATGAGAAAAGAGTTAGGCGACAAGTTTTCACCATAGGTTTGCTCCCTATAGGTGCGGATTTGATTCTCCTCCTTGGCACCACTGTTTATAAAGGAAATCAAAGGCTAATAGAATGAAAAGATTATCTAAAATACTAGTGTTGGTTTCAGGTTGGTTGTCACGAATTACTAATGATATCATGAAATTGACAATTAGATCTTTTACTGATTGTAAGCTGAGATTACACTATACACTCATGGAACGCAATGTTTAAAATTGTTCTAATTAATGGATTAATATTTTGAACTTGATTATGAAGTTTACTGTAAGCTTGATTTCAGGAGAAAAATCTTTTCACCATTCATGAATCTTAGAATTTTCACATCTCAGCTATTTGCTCACAAGTCACTTGAGTCTACAGGAATTGTCTTTTATTTCTGAAATTATTTTTCACATGTTTTGCTCGGGACTAGCAAAATGCTGGTTAGGGGTTGTGATCAGGGTCAAATATTGCATATTAGACCCAGTAATTGCCTAAATTTACGTACATGATAAGGCTTAATGGAGTGTATTAATTGTGTTTTTATTACAGGATGAAATCAGGAGCGTGTATTGAAAAATGATGTTAAAAGCATGGATTTGACGCTTTAAAATTACCAGAGCACGGGATGAACCTCAGAGGACCAATATTGAAGAATTTACATGCCAGGGACCCGAATAAATCAAGCCGTTCACGTTTAAAGAGGCCCAAAATTGGTCTAGAATGCAAGATCACATGGTTTCCGTCATCCGATCAATTTGAAACTTTATACATGTGATGAGGGCCATAAATTAACCGTACATATTAAATTTCATCCATTAAAGATCTCGGGAAGTGGGCCAACGGACAGATCAGCCCATTAACCTCCAATTTGGGGCCCACCTGACATCTGAAACTGCCTCAACTGAGTATTGACGGTTTAAATAATATGAGAAAAAGGATGGACGGTGCAGATTTCTCATAAACATTATAGTGGACCCCATATGTGATGCATGTACACCATGCACACACACACACACCTGCCGTGCACCGGACCGGCCAAGACGGTCAGCGAGTTGCTGATCCGTGCCCGCTTCTTCAAAACAAGAACAGGCCATTTCTTGTTTCCGGTGTCCACAAACGGCAACTGGTCGTCGGTTGTGGGTTCACATTGTCCATCAAACCACCAATCCGGGCTGTCATCAGGTCTAAATGAAGGCCATTATCACTGCCTAGGTGGCAGATTTGCAAATGATCATCATGAGTAAAATCTAGCCGTTCAAACATGGAATGGACGATGTAATGAGATCTTCTGTGGCCCAGACCAAAACGAAGAAAAATTATGTAGTTCCGACCGAAATTTCGATAGAAATTCGGTGAACGGAGTGGATTTCGCTGAAGGATTCGATCACGGACCCCACCATCACCACAGTCCCCATTTTGGCGTCCGCGTAACGACGGCCGCTGGCCATTTTTGCGGAAGTCAGTGGGCCCCGTACGTCATCCTTCTGGACGATCCAAGCCGTTCATCTTATAGAGGGCCGCGAATACTACAAATCCATGTTGTTACTTTGCAACCATGCGTGTACATGTGTGTTATACAGAGGCCACAAGTAGACTGCTCCGGGACGTTAAAGATTGATTTTATTGTGATTTCTTCTCTGGGCCGCGTTAATGGATGTTCAAAACCACCCATTCTTGACTGAAATTTCGTCCTGAATCCAATGGACGGGGTGGATTTTCCAGAAAATACTTCTGTGGGGCCCACCGATCATGGCTGCGAAAAGTTGCACTCCATGTCCTACTACAACTCTGTGACCGACTCCAGCCATCCAGCAGCTATAAAAGAGGAATTTTGGACGTGGAAAATTCATTCAGAAACAGGGAATTCCAGATCTGGAGCAAGGGAGAGAAGAAAGAGAAGAAAGAGAAGGAAGAAGAGAGAGAGATCGATTGGTTTGATGTTCCTTTTTTATGAATTTTGTTTATTCATCTTTTTAATGGATTTTATGGGTCACTAATCTCTCAGCTAGGGCTGAGATGAAGCCCCTAATTTGATTAGCTCTTGTATTGGTTGAATTTACTTTGAATATTAATTGATTTGTTTCTTTCTCTAAGTGGGCTTGATTGGTTTAAATTTTATACTTCTCCATCTATGAACTTGATCAGAGTCTATATATGGACGTTGTATGGATGCTTATTCTAGGTGCTTGTGTCTGATCAAGAGCAGGTTCCTATAGAGAAGGAAACAGGGTGCTTAAATGAATTGTACATTCCATGTGCCCGATCAAGGACATGGGATATGTTATTCATGGCATTGCTTAAAGGAATTAGACAGTTTGTATGCCCGATTAAGGACACAGATTGTGCTTTCTCTATATAAGTGGTATCAATCTAGATTAAGGTGAATCAATAGACAAAACAAGGGTTAAGATAATTAGGGGTGGATTCGAAAGTCCTAGTGCTCTCTCTCTGATTGAATTTTCTTCCCTGTTATTAATTATTTTTTCTTAGAATTGTGCTTAGTAGTTCATTCCATTATTTGTTGGATTAGTTAAGAAGAATTGTGAATTTGAGTTGTGACGATCAGTCCTCGTGGGAACGATCTCGTAATACGTACCATATCTACATCTGATTCGTATACTTGCGAGTTTAAAAATCATTTAAATCATGTTGGTTTAAATAAAACATCAAACACGTCACCACATGTGCCAGCATGGCAGACAGGTGCAACATCCAAGCCATCCATCAGAAGGGCACGACTATGTAGAGATTTTCTATCTCAAGAATCAGGTCAATCCACTAATCAGGTGGGCCACAATTAACTGAAAGAACCTATGGTTGAGAAAGAATCAACCCAAATTTCCAAGCCATCCACTTATTTCTAATGTCATAGTACACCTTCTTAGTGGACCACCTTTATCTATAAGGTAATTAAGGTTCACATGATGGATGGCCTGGATATTTCACCCATGTGCCATGCTGGCATATGTGGCCTGCAACATTGACTTGTACATGAGAGTAGGCTTACAACATTAATTATCTACTATTAATTTAATATTAATATGAAGTATATTAATTTAATACCATGTTTGGATTGGAGGTAAACTAGTTGGAGCCAAGACATTTCACCCCTGTGCCATGCTAGCTTGATGGACACTTGTTCTTTAAAATTGGACCATTGGATGTGTTTCATTTCCAACCGTCGAATAAATGTCTACCATCAGTTATTCTAATCCCTCAAAATAGACCAATCAGTTATTTATATTTTTATAAATGTTGTTAATAGTTAGTTTGATGATGATTGATACTTACAATCGAGAATGACAATAAACAACTTATTTTATATATATATATATATATATATATATATATATATATATATGTTATCCTTGGAGGATGTATTTTTTAGGGGGACATAATATTCATGTAGCCTATGGTATGGTGCCCCAATATTGCTTGTATATTACTAGTATATAGTAGATATTATTAGGTTAACTTATCAAAACGAAATCTGTTTATTTAGTTTAAACACATTTTATTATCATTTAGCTAGATGTTGAATGTAAATTATGATTAATTATAGACTTATTTAAGTATAGGACAATCAGTTGCCAATTATAGAATTGATTTCTTTATAATAAAAACAATAGCACGTTTGGTAGTAGAGGTAATACCTCCAGCCGTGCACTTTGAGCAGTAGCTCCTTTGAAGTCTGCTTTCATGTCAACCCAAGGGTCCTAGCGTGGAACTACCATATCTGCCCGTTGACTCTAAAAGAGACACAATGTTTTCTATTTTTGTTAGTTAGTCTTAATCTATGCTTATGCCAATTGCCTATTAGATATATTTTTATTTTTTGTTCTAGTTGTTATAATATAAGATAATCAGTTGCCCATTTGAGGATTTCTATGTTACCAAACATAAATTGAGTGTGTTCATGGATGCATAGAAATTCTCAAATTGTCCCTTTTTGGACAGTTCAATGTTGGATAAATATTAATGTTTTCATTTATTCTAATTTAAATGCACACGCTTGTTTCGGTTCATCTCTCCTAATTCTTTCTGGATATATTTCTTACATTTACTTCCTCATCAAATATCCATACTTTATGTGAATAGTTGACGTATGAATCAAATACAAGATTAATATATTCTGGAGAGATAAGGGGAGATGCTGCCGAAATTTTGGCGTGACATTTAAATTGAATAATGAAAGCATTACTATCTATTCAACATTGAATGGGTAACTGATTTAATTATTTTTTATGTTGATGTTATAGTATAAGATAATCAGTTGCCCATTTGAGGATTTCTATCTTGCCAGACATAAATTGAGTGTGTTCATGGATGCATAGAAATTCTCAAATTGTCCCTTTTTGGACAGTTCAATGCTAGATAGATATTAATGTTTTCATTTATTCTAATTTAAATGCACATGCTTGTTTAGGTTCGTCTCTCCTAATTCTCTCTGGATATATTTCTTGCATTTACTTCTTCATCAACTATCCACACTTTGAATAATATTAACTATCCACACTTCATCCTCAACTAAATTATTTCATATCTTTAGAGATGACTAGTGAGGATGAAGTCTCAACTACCCCCGGTGCCTGTGCCTCAGTCACATCACCATTTATTGTTGAGGGAGATGGGTCTTCAGCTGTAAATAAAGGAAAGAAACGGTCAGCTGTCTGGGATGATTTTGAAGAAGTAGTAGTTAACAATGTCACCAATATCAGATGTCTGCACTTCAAAAGTCTAAACACCAAAAGTGTCGGGGGGTCGACGTGTCATTTAAACAGATATAGACAAAGTTGTGCAATGAGACCTAGACTTTCACCTTCAGGCCAACAATTGTTATCGTTTACAAAGTCCAAAGGATATGCTTCTGAAGGTACACTTACCACTTATAAATTTGAAAAGGAGAAACTGAATGAGTGGTTTGTAAAGCTTATTATCATTGATGAGTAGCCATTTAAGATGGTAGAGAGTGAAATATTTATGAGATACAGTAAATTTCTTAATCTTTAGTTTGAGAAGGTCTCCCGTGTTACTGTGAAGAGGGAGTGCATGAAGATGTATGTCAGTGAGAAAATGAAGCTGAAAGCAGTTTTAGATTCGGTTTCGAGGGTAAGTTTGACGTTTGATATATAAATGGTGCAAAATCAAATAAAGAATTATATTTCATTGACTACACACTATTTTGATGAAAATTGAAAACTTTACAAGAGAATATTGAACTTTCGCCACCTTCCACTTCCCCATTCCAGTTTGGTTATTTCAGGTTGCATTTACAACTGTCTACGAGATTGGGGCATTGAAAAAAAAGTCAGTTCATTAATTTTAGATAATGCTTTGACAAATTACAATGTAATATCATTCTTATGTAACCAGTTCAAGGTAACCGACAATTTATTTTTTGAGGAAAAAATATTTCATGTTCAATTTTGTGTACAGATTCTCAACTTAATTGTACAAGAAGGGTTGAAATCAATTGACCAAATTATAGAGAATGTGAGGGAGAGTGTGAAGTACATAAGAGGCTCGCCGTCAAGATTGAGTATATGGAATAACAACGTCCAATGTTTAAATTTGAAGTCTCCAAAAATGTTGAAGCTAGATGTATGCATACGTTGGAATTCGACTTTTGAGATGTTGGATTTGGCCCTGGAATTGGAACATGCATTTCCAAAATATGCAGCGCTGATAGAACATATGCTTAGTTGCCTACTAAAGATGATTGGAGCAAAGTGAAAGAAGTTCACAAAAATTTTGAAGGTTTTTTATGATTGTACGAAAATATTTTCTAGTAATAAGTTTCCTACAGCAAATATATTTCTTCCAGCTGTGTGGAAGATCAAAGATGCCCTAAAGAAAGCTGTTGATAACAGTCCATTTTTTCTCCAAATCATGATAGGTGATATGCAAATGAAGTTCGATAAGTACTGGGATGATTGTCATTTGATAATGTCTTTAGTTGTTGTTCTTGATCCTCGGTGCAAGATAAGTTATGTTAAGTACATCTTCATGAGGATTTATCCTAATGAAAAGGCAATATCTGAAACCTCGAAGGTTTGCGACGCAATCGAAGCATTGTACAAGGCGTACACAACCACAGTATCCACACCAAGTGCTTTTGAAGTTAGATCGCATGTTGCTTCAAGCTTCGATGATGATTACATGTCTTTCTTAACAAAAGAAAATACAGACACAACACGAAAAAATCAGAGTAAGACATGTATCTTAAGGTGTCAGTCGTACTACGAAAGGATTCAGAGTTCGATGTTTTAGAGTGGTGAAAATTGAGAGTTAGTGAAGGAAAATACCTTACACTATCGACGATGGCATGAGATATTTTGTCAGTTCCTATTTCAACCGTGGTATCAGAATCTGCTTTGAGCCCAGGAGTAGGGTCGTGAGCAAGACTAGAAGTTCCCTTTCACCAGATACATTGGAAGCATTAATTTGTACATAAGATTAGTTGCGTCCGAGTCTAGGAGGTTATGATCTTGATGAGGAAGAGGAGGAGAATGTGAATGAAGCCGCAACACATGAAACAACAGTAATATGATGGATGTTTAGGATGAATGTTATGATCTTGTTAGTTTATTTGAATTTACAAATGTTGTAATGGGTACTCTTTTATTTTTATTTATCTATTATGTTTATGGATGTTATGCAAGCTGCGCAATGCATTAATGACTTTTTTTTAATGCATAAATTACTTTTATTTTATGTTGGTATTTCATTATTGCTAAAAAGCCCAAAATACTTTTCCAACACAATATGTAGATGTCTTCAAGCGAACCATCGATTGACGTTTGGGACTATGGTTCTTTAGTCCATTCTCCAAAGTCTGAAAAGTTAAAGATTGTGTGTAATTTGTGTGGATCCAAGTTTGTTAACAAAACTAATCGGCTCAGATTACACATATCCTGTCGGGGTGAAGAAGCAAAACCGTGTCCTAAAACCTCAAAAGAAATCCAAATTCTTTTCCAAGCAGTTCTTGATTCAAACAAAAAAGCTTCCACTCCCCAATCCAAACTTTCTGTGGCAGAGAAGGAAGCTAAATTATTAGCATTGAAAGAAGAACAATTCCAACTCGCCTTAAAGCACAGTATGGAAGAGGTTTCTACTACACATCAGCGATGTCCTCCAAGACCACATGGTGTCGAAGCAGGTTCAAGCTGCATGGGTAAAAAGAAGAATACTAAGAATTCAGCTAAGTTTCTCTCTAGTCTGAGTGCGTTGTACAGGACGTTGGAAATTACGTATAAATCTTCTCACAAAAATAGTTTGAAAAATCTAATTCAAACTATACAAGAGGAGGGCGATAAAAATCTATATTCACCTTCTGAAGAGGGAGAAGTGAATGAGTACGTATATGAATATTTAGATAGCAGCTCCATCTCAGCAGGTGAATCTCTTCGACAGTAGTCAGTAGTGTATGACCGTATTCAGTTTGTATAAAATGTTTTATTTTATGCTTTGTCAAATGTATGTAAATGTAGTAAAATTATAATATATCCTCTCTCTCTCTCTCTCAATATCTCTCTCCCTCTCTCTCAATCTCTCTCTCAATCTCTCTCTCGACTTCTGGGATAGTTCATCGCCCATCTTTGAAGTGACAGTGACTCATCCACCTCACAGACGTATAACTTGAACGACCTAGATTCATCCAAATACAAAAAGTAATTATAATGTCCTGACTAGTTAGATTTTTTGTGGAGTCTATAGTTCAACTATCTAAACCGTTGATCAAGGGCCTTATAATGGGATGCGGATTACCTGCCAAAGCCCTTCCCATGAACTTGTTGTAAGGTTCAAAACTGGCCCGAACTCGAAGGTTTGAAACTGGCTCGAACTCGAAGGTTTGAAACTGGCTCGAACTCGCCCGATTGTTGACCGGGCCGAGTTCGAGCTGGACATGTTGGCCCGGTGATCGGGTCGGGCCGGGTTTAAGCTGGGTGTGACTGGTGATCGGGCCAGGCCAGGTTGAGCCCAGTTCGACTCGAATTGACTTGTGTACACCCCTAGCTATGGCCCAATCAGACGATCAGACCTCACCTGAAAACTTGAACTCGAACTTGGCTTGAACTGGACTGAGTTGTTGACCAAGCCAAGTTGAGCTGTCAATCTAGGCTCGATGACCGAGCTGAACCGAATTCGAGCTGAGGTATCTTACTGGCCGAGTCGAGCGGGGCAAAGCTTACTTGGATTAACTCATGTACACCTTTACACAAACCTCTCTCCTCGCAGTTACCAATTTACCATCTCTACAATTAAAGGTGTACACGAGTCGAGCTGAGTCGAGTATTGCCCAGCTCGTGCTCGGCTCGTACTGCTCGAGTCACAGCTCGTGCTCGGCTCGGCTCGGCCTTCAAGCCTTCGAGCTCGGAACAACAGCTTGTGCTCGGCTCGTCCGAGTTCGAGCAGATTTCGAGCCGAGTTCAAATAGAGTTTTCGAGTCCGAGTTTGAGCTTGTTTCGAAGATCAAAAGGCAGATTTGGGGAGAAAGAGGAAGAGGAAGAGGGAAAAAGAAAAACTTCTTCAGAGATTCCTGTCCGTTCCCAATCGAGGAGATGAAGTGACCGCTCGATGAAAATCCATCGGCTGTGGAGGATCTGAAGAAGAAGAGGAGAAAGGAGGAAGAAGAAATGGTGAAGAAGAAAATCCATCGGCCGTGGAGGATTTGAGAGAGGGTGAAGGTTTTTTTTTTTTTGAACGGTTGGGGTTCTTTTTTTTTTTTTTTGAACTGGCGCTGGGATGGGCGATGGGGTTAGGGTTTTTTGTTTTGGAAATTAGAAGGGTATATATACCCTGGTCCCTGTACCGAGTCGAGTCAATTTCGAGTATTATTCGAGTCGAGCAGGGTCGAGCTCGTGATCGGCTCGAACTCATTTCGAGCACAAAAAATCAGCTCGTGCTCAGCTCGAACTCATTTCGAGCCGAGTCTAGTCGAGTTTTTCCGAGTCGAATCGAGCAAGTTAAGGAGTATACTCTGCTCGTGTACAGCTCTATCTACAGTACATCCCGACTTATTGCCGTATCATACGCTGGGACTTCAGGCTTCAAATCTGACGTCAATTTAAACGATCCAAACCGTTTATCTGATGGTCCTCACCATCGATGGTGGATATCCATAATACAAAAGATTTCTGTTGGAAAATTCTAATCCTTTCATCATTTTGACTCTTTTTCATTGGAAGTGAACGGTAACCTTAACTTTATAAGGGCCACAAAAGTTTCCAATCAAGATGATATTTGTGAGTTTCCAATCAAGATGATATTTGTGATTTCCCTTCTTCCATGTCTGCGTTAATGGTCATTCCCGCGGGCCCCTCACCCAACACGATAAGGTCCTTAACACCACTTGCATCTTAAAAAAAAAAAGCCAACCTTGCACCTATTTCAGTCGTAGCCTCTTTATTGTAAGGACTGTGATAGCCTAACTCGCACTCCGATCCAAGGGCTAAAATCCCTCCGATGTATTTTATCACACCTCAACGCCAGATCTGTGCGAGTAGAGATTGAAAGGTGAATTGCCGCACACATGACAATCAGGAACACGTGTCTGACTTTTGGATATTCTACCTTACAAATCATGCCGTTTGACTCCGTTAAGCCGACAGTTAAAACGTTTTCGATTTGACCGTCGACGTTGGATGTCTGGTTGAGTTCAAAACATCAAGGTGTGTCCCACCTGATGGGCAGCTCAGATTTCACACACGTGTGGATGGGCAAACCTCACTTATGCATCCCAGAACGTGCATTATTAATCGGGCCTCTTCGGCTGCCGACAAATCTCATTCTCGGAAATTTATCGGGAGATTTTCTAACTTTGGGGCTTTTCTCTTATTGGGAGAATCTTCCCAAAAAAATATTGAAAATTATTTTATTTATATTATTAAATAAGTTTAAAATATAAATATATATCTACGCAACAAATTCTCTTAAATTTTAGTATTTTTTCGAGTTAATATCGAGATATGTAATATTTTAAAATCTAACGAGATTTTGAAATATCGCGATAAGAGTCTAACGTATTTGTGGAGAAATTATAGCGATATTTTCAAAATATCGGCGATATTTGTCACAGTGCTCTCAGGAAAGCTTTGATAGAATACATTCCGATGTATTGAAATACAATATATTTAGCCTTTGAATCTGGGTCATCTAAAAATGATCCAAACCTTTTATATTTTGATTTTCGCTTTGAATGATGAAAAAATCCAAATAAAATCTCTACATTAGGTTATTTAAATCCTTTTCTAACTTGGCTTTTTAATATGAACATGAACGGTCACCATAACCTTTGTAGAATAAAAAATATGAAATATTCATCGGATATTTTTCTTAGTAATCCCCCATAAAACGAGATCCCCTATAAAATAAACGGTTTAGATCATTGAATAAATCACAAATCACAAATCAATGGCCAGATTCTCAATGTGTCTAGTTGCAATACATCTGGATGTAAATCACGTTCATTTGGAATCTTCGACGACTTTGGGCCGCACATGCTCAAAGGAAGCGTATCCGGTGGATCCGTGACTATGGGCCCCACCGTAATGTATGTTTTATATCCACGTCGTCCGTCCGTTTCTTCAGCTCATTTATGGAAAGCATAAAAAAAATGAAGCAGATCCAAAGCTGAGGTGGACCACACCACAGGAAACAGTAGAGATAATGGCATCCACCGTTCAAACCTTCCATGGCCCACCATGATGTTTATTCGCTGTCCAACGTGTCTAATAATGGAAATCTGATTGTGTACTGAGTAAACTCTGTTGGGCCCATTGTGAATTAATGTGATTTATCCACACTGTCTATCCATTTTTTCATATCATTTTAGGGTTGAGCCGAAAATTGAAGTATATCAAAAGCTCAAGCGTAACACATCAAAGGAAACAGTAAAAGTATTGATTTCTATTGTTGAAACCTTTCTAAGGCCCAAGTGATATTTATTTATCATCCAAGCTGTTCATAAGATATAAATAACATCTTGATCTAAAAGTTCCATACCCCCGATAACTTTTCAACGGTAGAATTCAATTCACACTGTTTCAGGTAGTGTGGTCCAATTGCATTTTGGATATGATTAAGTTTTGGGTTAAAGCCCTAAAATTATATGATAAAATGGATGGACGGAGTTGATGCAATGCATGAATGACGGTGGGCTCCACAGAGTTTACTAAGTAGGCAATCCACTTCCCTAATAATGTTCATGAGTTCACAAAGAGCGATCTGGATGAAAGTAAAACACAAATATCAGCTTGATCTAAACCCTAAGCATTCAATTACTACCGTTTCCTTTGGTGTGGCCCGTATGAAATTTGGATCTGTTTCATTTTTTGGATTTTACTATAAAATTAGCTGAATAAACGGATGGATGGCATGGATATAAAATACATACATTAAGGTAGGTACCACGGTCACGGATCCACCTAATCCGCGGTAGCTGACGCACACCAGCGTGGACTTTGCACACTCCATGCTACTCGCGAGTAGCTATCTGTATATCATACTCTGCACATACGCCAACTTGGCATGTGCGTGCGAGATTCGGCCGTTCATACGGGGGAGGGCACGTTGTATGGGACGCGGGTTTCCTGCAAAAGCCTTTCTCACGAAGTTCCTGCGCTGACATGCTAGGTGGGACCCACCGTGATATTTGGGACAAATCCAACCGTCCATCCGTTTTGCCAGATCATTTTACGACATGCTACCGAAAATGGGGTGGATCCAAAACTCAAGTGTGCCACTCGAGAGGAAAAAGAGGGGATTTAGTGACTACCGTTCAAACATTCATGCGGCTACAAAATCTTCGTATCAGGCTAAATTGTGGTGGTTTCACTTCATCTTAGTGGGAATGACCTTATAAACGGTTTGGATGGAATATAAACATCAAGGTGGAGCCCACAATAATTTCAATGGTAGGAAAATCTTTCCCTAATTTTTCCTCTCTTATGGCCCATTTAAATCTTAGATTCACCTCAATTTTTTTCACATAACCCTAAAATGATATCGCAAAACGGATGGACGGGGTGGATTTCTCCTAAACATCACGGTGAGCCCTACCTAGCATCCCAGGCAGGAAACCCACATCACGTTGTATGCGCGTTGTCCCAAAACCCACGCAGCCGCCATCATCAGGTAAGAACTGACCGTCTAAAATGATAATAGTTGTGATATAACATAGTAGATCTATCATGGATCATTTGAAGTGGGGCCCACCTGTGGACGACCCTCCTTGTTTGGATGAGTAATCTCGCAACTAGATACAGCATGGGGGAGTGTGCAGTGCTTGCATTCATTTCTTGTCTCCCCTTCTCATCTATTTAAGTGTAATGTCTCGCTATCTCTCAAAAACACTCTCTCTCTCTCTCTCTCTCTCTCTCTCTCTCTGTTTGGAAGCTCCTTGCTTTTGTAAGTTCATCGTCTCTGAATTTCTTCACTTTTGGAGAATCTTTCATTTTGATTTTGAATTTGAATTTTATTTTTATTTTTATTTTTATTTTTTTTTTCAGATTTTTTGGATGTTTGTCGCTTGAGGTTTGCTACGGTACGTCGCGACGTATTGTTATATGATAGTGGGACTATGGCCGTTGGATCTCGGTCCTAATACAATGATCCAAACCGTTCATTACGGGACTCATCATAAATAGGAGACACCCAAAAAAAGAAAACTCTCATATTGGGAATGTCAACCATTCGTTGATTATAACTCCTTTCCTTTGAACATGGACCATCTCCTGGACTAATGCTCACCATTGTTAAAGATTTTCATGGTAGCCATCATCCACTATGTCTCTTGTCAGATCAACGGTTTGGATCATTTCAATATGACTCTAAATTTCAACGGCTGTAGTCCCAGGTAACCTGGACAAGAATTCAGACGCATTTTAAGCAGATATGGCATCAGATCTTTCCATAATGTGGTCACATTTTTTTAGATCTTCTTGTATTTAAGGACACAAGTCTAAGACTGATTTTTCTCTAGCCGTCCATTTTTCTTTTTTCAATGCGGCCCACCTGGGGAATGAAATGTTCTGATGTTTTAAGTGATTAGATCTAGACAGTGTAGACTATCTGATGGAAACCTTAGATCTCACTCGCGTGAGGCACATTTGATACCTGTTCTTGGGTGCAGTAAGGGCAAATAGATGGACGGTCCCGATTAATCATTTGATCCATGTGTTTTGAACCATTGTCTATCCACAATAGGAGCAAATAGATGGATGGTGCTGATTGATCCACCGTCCTGTAACTGGTACCGTGGAGAGATATTATTTGATACTCTGTTTGTGCATGTCACTTGATACGCAGCCACTTGAACAATCCCAACCTTTTATTCGGGGACACTTTCCAGACATTTTCATTTTTAACCGTTAATTAATGTTCACTAATCACAGTCAGATAATCAAATAAGTGCAACCGTTGAATCGTGGTACAAACCAGGTACTTAGTCCGGTCGGGTCACCAATCGGGTCTGGCTCTTAATTTTTAGCAATTCGGATTTCAGGACCCGAAGCAAATCGGCAAACATCTATCTGAGTGGGAGATGGTGAGATTTATCAGGCTCTGCTTGTGGGGCCTACTTTTGCTATGTTGTGGGGCCACAGATGCAAAATCAACGGTTTACATGAAGTATAAAGACCCTAAGCAGCCGATCAACGTTCGGATCAAAGATCTGATGGAGCGGATGACTCTAGCAGAAAAGATCGGTCAGATGACACAGATCGAACGGTCAGTAGCGTCCGCCCAAGTGATGAAAGACTACTTTATCGGTAAATATCGCTACATATCCTTTTTCTTGTACATATGAAGCGTGCTGGGCCAGATCTTGCACGTGTAAGATTTAATGGATGAGGATGTTGGGTCCCTCATCTTTCATTCATAGTGGGGCCCACTAGATCAACGGTCTACTCACCAGACCATGCATTTCATTAACGTAAGCCGTTTGATAATCCGGTCGTGGGTGGCCCATGCACTACTACCCTACCTATTATATGATCCTAGTCGTCGGAGACAATTCCAAAGGGTTCATATTAGAGCGGGGCATGGACGACTCGGACTTGGCTGACTCAACTCGTCCGACTCGACCTAAACTGAATAGGTGAGTCGGTCTAAACCGAATAGGCTTCACCCAATATAAACTCAAATCGAGTTGAGTTCAAGTTACACGGTAGCATGACCTGACTCGATCCGGTTAGACTCGACTCTATTCGAAACTTGACTTCAATCGGATCTGGGTATATATATATATATATATATATATATATATATATATATATATATATATATAATGTGGGAAAAGGTACTATGCGCCGATCCATCCGTAAACTCTCCACCCCTCCCTCATCGAGTAAGCCCATGTGGGCCCCACCGTGATGCCCTCCTCTCCTCCCCTCTCTCTCTCTCTCTCTGCAACATTCCAGAGGGGGCCCACACGGCTGAAAATCAAGCCAATCCGTGACTATTTTGGGCCACACCACGTATAGAAGTTGAGAGGGGCCGTGTACCATTGAAACATTCAAAACCATTTGTGGGGACCTTTCGAGACTGTTTTGATGATCAACACTGTCCATCATGTATGTCCCACTTGGATGTAATTTGGAGAGACCAAGTTTCGGTGGTATCCACAACTCAAGTGGGGCCCACCAAGTGCTTTTACATGTTTTTCGGGTATACTTATGTTTTCCGAAATGGTATGGCCCAAATCAAATGTCAAAAGAACCCGACGTGGATGGCTGATTTTGGGCCGTGTCAGTCCACAACAATGCATCGAGAGGAGAGAGAGAGAGAGAGAGAGAGAGAGAGAGAGAGAGAGAGAGAGAGAGATCGGCATCACGGTGGAGCATCGACAACTCGACCTCACGTGATTTCGAGCTGCTTTCTCTATTTTGGGCGCATAGTACCTTATATATATATATATATATATATATATATATATATATATACACACACACACACACACACAAATTTCTAATGTCTTTGGCCCTACCCATTATACCCGATCGGATCAAAAACTCTCGCACTCCCTCCCTCATCCTCCTCTTGTAAGCCCGCTAGCCACCACCCGCCACCTCCTCTTCCTCCTCTCTCTCTCCGCGCTACTCCCTCCCTCCCTCATCTCTTGATCCAACTCAGTGCCAACTTGACCCAACTCGGTACTTCTGACCGGATTGGACTTGGTCCGGATCAGTCCAGGCCAGACTGGACTCGAATCGGGTTAGGTATGCTAGACTCGGTGCCGAGTCGGATCGAGTTCAGGTCGGGCCTATTTCAAAACTGGATCGAGTCGGGTTAGCCTTAACTCGGTCGATGCCCGGCTCTAGTTTATATCATCTGATGGGGTAGATTTTGGGGGAATATTCCATCCATCACGTGGCCCAGCACTGTATGAATGATCATGATTGCTCCATGGTGGGCCCCACTTCTGAGTCAGTCAATGCAAAGTACAGAAGCTCAATGGACCCTTTAATTCCTCTACGATGAGATGAGTTAACGAATAGATTTGAGCCGTTCAATTTTTACCCATGATCCTTGTTGGACCTGGTAGAGCCCATACCGTCCATTGTAGACAAACAGGCCCAGATTTGAATTGGGCCTGGCCCATTTATTATGCAGGACGAAATATGAACCGAGCCTGGGCCATGGCCTGAATATTAATCAAATGGGCCAGCCCGTTGATTGACGGCTCGGATATGTCTCATGGTTTGCAGGGAGTGTGCTGAGTGGTGGAGGGAGTGTACCAGCTCCACAGGCCTCGGCCCAGACATGGATCAAGATGGTGAATGAATTCCAGAAGGGTGCAATCTCGACCCGCCTCGGGATTCCGATGATCTACGGCATCGATGCCGTCCACGGCCACAACAATGTCTATGAGGCCACAGTGTTCCCCCACAACGTAGGGCTAGGAGCCACCAGGTAGGTTCACACAACAGTAGGAAAGTAGAAGGCCTAAGAGACGTTCATCAGGTGGGCCTCATTGTTTCGAGGCCTGGCCCAATAAATCAGGGCTCTTCAATTCATCAGATGTACTGAAAAAATGTCTATGAGTCGACGAATCGTATGTGTGCAACCACATGATTAGTGGATTTGGCCTGATCTTTTGGATGGATCAATTGTAAAGTGGGGCCCACCTGATCTACAAGGTGGGGCCCACCTGTTGCATGGATCCAATGCTAGAACAAAAAAAATGATCACATACACCCCAGTGGAAGAAGGTAAGCTACTATCCACTTCATGGTGAATGTACACATGTCCACAACATCTGACCCATGCAAATGTGGGGCCCACCATGAAGATCACCCAGTAAGAATATTGGGCCGTTTCAATGATAAGATGGGCCCAACCAATGAAAACAGTGAACGATCCAAATCAGACCATCAGACGGTCTGATTCAACGTATAAATGTGGCCCACCTGATCTAGCAGAGAATCTCAGCCATTAACATGATGAATTTGCCATTGTCCATTAGGGATCCTGAGCTAGCGAAGAGGATCGGCGCTGCAACCGCTCTCGAAGTTAGGGCGACCGGCATCCCTTACGTCTTCGCTCCCTGCGTCGCGGTAATGTACCATACCCGATGGCCGGATCACTGTTAATTTTACAGAATTCACTCAGACACTGATCGGTTTTCTTTTTGTATGGTCATGATCTTCTCTTCTTCTGAAAGGTTTGTAGAGATCCGAGGTGGGGCCGCTGCTTCGAGAGCTACAGTGAAGATCCAACGGTCGTCCAAGCAATGACAGAGGTCATATCTGGCCTACAGGGAGAGATCCCTGTAGATTCTCGAAAGGGTGTCCCGTATGTTGCTGGACGGTAAGATCAGTAACCTTGTTGAAGAGATATGATCTGGCCCACTCATTATAGATCAAGGGATGGAAGTGGGCCCAGTTCTAACTGGGCCTCAGTGGGCTGTTCTAACTGGGCCTTGAATGGCCTATTTGTTATTCGAGCTTGTAATTTAGGTCCGAACCTGATCGACGGACCTGAACATTAGCCCAAGCATGGCCCATTGGATTGGGCCTGATCGTGGGACCCTCCCATCCTGGCCCATTACTTCCTCTGGCCCAACATGGCCCATTGCTACCATTTGGGAAGTTTTGCTGTCTTTCTCTAACATTCCAACTAAATAAACTTCACTGCATCTGAAGGACACAAAGAATTTTACTGACTTTATTGCCCGAAATGCTGGGCGGGCCGTCCATCTTATGGGCCCTTGTGCAGGGAAGGACGTGTTGAGGTCGAAATAAATTGCTTAATACTCAAAAATGAGTTTATAACCCTTTAAATAATGTTATCAACCTTAGTAAGAAGTTTCAGAATCAAACTACAACAAAAACTCTTAGAAATCATGACTTAATATATAGTAAACATACTATTTATAGACAGTCAAGATTTCTACTAAACCTCACGGTTTTGGGCCAAAAATAGTAAGTGTTTATTTGGCCCTGTTTTTTAGTTGGGCATAACTCTTAAAGCCGAACCGATAAAGAATTACAATCAAACCAAAACTTACTAAAAATAGTAAAAACGAAGATAAAATAGGATTTTGACTGTCAATCTGATGGAATCTCGCAAATTTGGCGTTGGGTTAGCTAGGTGGCTAAAGTAGCTTCTCCTACCCCAAAATCACATATGGCACGTACCTCAGATAACTCATTCTGGTCTACGAGATATGCCTGTTTTAAGGTTTTGGCCGTCCGGATCACTTCCATCTCTAATCGGGTCTTTTCTGGTCCATCTTGGCCATGAAATTGTCTGTGACCCGCTCTACGTCAGCCCCACCACCAATTCTTCAATGGAAAAAAAGCCCACCAACTTGACTGATCGACATGTGATTTTCCATGTCCTTGATAGACCTGTGCCCATATTTTTCCTAACTCATTGTTTCTATCCCCCATCAAAACACATGATCATTTTATTTATTACAATCTCTTCATGGGTCCCGTCCAAAGTGTATAAACATTGATCTAGACGGTCCAGATCATCGATCATGTGGCCCAGTGGACAAGCATTGGCCAATCACATAACGTCCCTTACTCACAAATTTTATTGATTTATCTTTATCTCTCTTTTTTTTTTTTGTTAGGAATAATGTTGCAGCCTGCTCTAAGCACTACGTCGGCGACGGCGGCACGACGAAGGGAATCAACGAGAACAACACAGTGATTGATTTCCATGGATTGATGAGCATTCACATGCCTCCTTACTACAATGCCATCATCAAAGGCGTATCAACGGTCATGATCTCTTATTCTAGTTGGAACGGTGTAAAAATGCACTCCAACTACAAACTCATCACTGATGTCCTCAAAAACAAGCTCCGGTTCCGAGTAAGTTCGTCCGACCAGCTTTTTTTTTTTTTTTTTTGGGAGTGTTTGGATGCACAAGTGAACTAAATTGCAAAACATTTGGTTGAAGTAAGAGCAAATGACAAAAACTAATGGTTTCGGCACATGTGGAAAGCCAAATTGTTGATCTGGACCGTTCATTAGTTTTGGCCAACTCTTCTTGGATCACCATAAAAAATTCACACAGATCAAAGGAAGTTTTCCTTATCTATCGGTGCAATACAAAATCAATGGCTTGGATCATGTACAAATAAAAGAAGGCATAGTAATCAATGTGGATAATCCACTAGCTAGAGTTCATTTTGGATAATGGATAGTGTATGTCCTCAAATAACCATGAAAACCATCCTTGTCGTCTAAGCCATGTTCGCGCGTCCCATACAATGAACCCTCTGGAATGAGTTTAGAATGTCATATTATTTAGATTCACATTGAAAGTTACAGTGTGTGTTTGTGTTTGACGGGTTATGTAATTATTCTTTTTATTTGAATGAACCGGTAATAAAAGCACAAAATTCTAATAATAAATTTGATTACAAGTAAAACAAAACCTTAATTATAAAATAAAATAAATGGAAGCCAAAATTTAAGAAGTTAAGTTCCTTCATTCAATGTGTTCATGATTACTATAAAGAGACATTTGGACCTAATGGATGGTCTAGATTAATACTACCCTTCAAAGTCATGACCATTTAGGGCTGTACACGAACTGAGTTAGCTCGGTTAGCTTGCTCGTTCGAAAAAAAATCAAAATGAGTTCGAGCTTGACCAAGCTCGACGCAACTCAAATTGAACTTAATGAACTTTCGGTGACTGTTACTTTTGAAAAAAAATTTTAATGAAATGAAATGAGTTTAGGGGTGTAGGGTCTTCCGACTCAACTTGACTCACACTCAAATCGAACCATCGGGCCAACATGTCCAACTTGATCGGGCGAAGCAACCGGTGTTCGGGCGAGTTCAGGCGAATTCGGACCAGTTTCGAACTTTCGACTCGGGCCAATTTCGAACCCGAGTTACTTTAGCTTTATCATACTTAGAGAAATGTTCATCAATGTTATAGTGCGGCCCACCTTTCCAACGGCTTGGATTTTTTAACAAAAGCTCACCATGATGATGATTGTGGAAAGGTTGCAAGTGAAAGTTCATGTACAATGTTGTATGGGAATGGCAACATTTCTCTCATGTAAAATAGCATTATCCACGAATTAGATATCTAGTGGGGCACATGATATCCATGCCGTTGATTTAGTTTATGAAAGGGAAAGGGACAAATATCAAACTCATGTTACACCTATATACACACACACACACACTGACTACTTAGAGTTGAGTCGGTCGAGTCGTCCGAACTCGGCCCGAACTCAATAAATTGGATATCGAGTCGGGCGAGTCATTTTTCGGGCCGAGTCAAGCGAGCTAACCGGGCTAGCCCGGTTTGTGTACACCCCTAGTGGCAATATATGAAACAAATATCAAACTCATGTACACCTTTATGACTATTAGAGTTGGGGTGAGTCGTGTAACTAAATTGGATATGAGCTCGAGCATAAGTTAATATGCTCGACGAGAGTCTATATTAAGTAAAGATATATAAGTCATTTGCCTTTTCTCGTTCTATTCAATATGGAACTTAAGAAAATCACGAAAGGACAAAAACCAAACCAAAATATTAAAAATTTCAAACTTTCATAGATTTGTTGAAATACACATAATAATCCACGATTCTTCCAATTTTATTTTTAATCCAATAAGTTGTTGATGATTATCATATACTGATCCCATTGATGTTTTCTTTCAGGGTTTCGTCATCTCTGATTGGCAGGGCATCGATAGAATGACATCTCCACCACATGCGAATTATTCGCATTCTGTCTACACTGGGATTCATGCCGGCATTGACATGGTCGGAGTCCGTCATCCCTGCATCTGAACATGTCCAACACAAGCACCACATGATCACCAATGTAGACCTGGGCCCGTTTTTAAGACATGGGTCATTTAGTGGGCCCCTTCATGTATGGGCTCATTAGGTGGTCTACATGCGTGCAATGAATGTGAACCATTAGTTGTTTTATCATGGGTGGCCCACCTGATGATCGGAACCACAAATTATATTTGCATTGGGCTGGCCCAACGGCTGAATGGTTCAGATCATTCATTTGTGGGGATTCCAAGTAGCATTCTTCATCTTCTCTAAAAACATCCTAATGAAATTGAGTGAGTCAGAACGAGTTGAGTTGACTCATTCGAGTTCACACTCAGTTCCCATAAAACCAAGAGGAAAATGAAAAGGAATGATGATCTAAAATGTACACGTGGCATATAGGTGTGACGATCTGAACCGTTCATTCATTATAATGTTTTATACATACATCATGGACCAAAAATCACAATGATCAGACTATCTTGACCATGCGAAAGATGTAGTACGAAATCATCTCCTTTCTTATTCTTGTACTAAAGTTTTTAAATGGTTCAGATTGTCCGATGAACGAACAATTCAGGCCATGACTGTATTAAGTGCTCAAAACCGAGTTGACTCAGTTGACTCGTTCACACATGCATTTTATTTTCCAAGTTCACATTATCCATCTTAATCTCCCATGGTATTGCAGGTGATGGTCCCATTCAACTACACCGACTTCATAAGCAATCTGACCGTCCATGTTGAGAAAAGGACGATCCCGATGAGCCGGATCGACGATGCCGTGAAAAGGATCTTGCGGGTCAAATTCACCATGGGCCTGTTTGAGAACCCACTGGCTGATCTTAGCTTAATTGATCAGCTCGGAAGCCAGGTGAGTCAGATAGTCATATGGATGGCCGAGTCATTGAAACTCGACCCGACCGAGTTGACTCGGAGATCATCTATGCAGAGCTTAGCTACACGCGTGTAGAATTCAGCTAATGCACACGCCACTGGATATGCCAGCGTGGCAGGAAGGTGAAATATCCAAGCCGTACATCAGAGGTTTATCACTATGAAGATCACCTGTCCCAATATTCAGGTTGGCCCACTTAATCATGTGGGAAAATATTAACTAAACAAACGTACGGTTGTGATTCAAACTCGTCCACGTGTTTCTAATATCATGGCAGACCTACTGCCTGGACCCATTTATTTTTATGTGGTAGCATCTAGATAGTGAGGTCCACAAAATGGATGGCTTGGATATTTCACTTGTGTCCCACGTGGCATACGTGATGGTGTGTGCTGACTTATACACGCGTGTAGGGCTTAGCAAAGCTGGATCTAGGCGGTCGTCTTGTAGCTCTCTGTAGTGTACGTAGTTCTTCCTATGATTCCCAAAACACCCCTTTAGGAGCTGGAATTTTGCTGGTTTTGCCATGATCTTTTAACTGACGAAAATGCCCTTGAATATGAACACTGATTAAAATGTGCTCCTGTTGATGGCTTTCCCTCATTATTCCCAAAAAGCCCAAAACATTTTAAGTTTACCAAAATACACTTAAAACATGTACACCCTATTTTACCAAAATGCCTATTTTACCCCAATATTTTAATTTGACCAAAATGCCCTTGGACAGGTCCACGGTGGAAAATGTGCCCCGGTTAATCCAATCTCAATGTGAATGTGAGGCACATGCAGCTTCATCTCATTATTCCCAAAATGCCCATAAAATCATGACTTTTGCTGATTTTACCCCTCGTTTTAAATTGACCAAAGTGCCCTCAAACATGTACACCCGTGAAAATGTGGCCCCATTGATTGAATCACATCATGAGGTATCTGCAGCTTTCTATCATTATTTCCAAAATGCCCTTAAACATGTACACCAATGAAATGAAATGTAGCCCTATTGGTTGAATCATTGCATGAGTCGTCTGCAGCTTTCTATCATTATTCCCAAAATGCCCATAAACTCATGCCTTTGGATTCAGGGGTGCACACGGTTCGGTTCAGTCTGGTTCTGGGGTGAAATCAGAACCGATTCATTATCAACAGTAGTTCCAAGAAAACCAGAATTAGAACCGTTTGCACCCTAGAACTGAATTGGAAGCAGACTGAACTGGTTCAGTTCTACATTTTTGGGCTTTTTATAATCCAATCCAATTGTATGGTTTGTTTTTATAATTCAACATAGTTACTTGAATTTTTTATAATCAAGTCTAATTGCATGGTTCTTGTGTGGCTCTTGAGAGACAGAGAAGCCACAAAAGAGGAAAAGTATTAAAAGAGATTATGATTTCTTTTTTTTTGGTTCTTTTTTTATTCTATTGTTTAAAAAAATTAAAATTTAAAATTTTTTTGCCGGTGAGTTCGGTTCCAAGTTCAGATCCAAGGTTTGGTTCACGATCTGATTCAATTCTACACAACTCCAAATCAAGAACTGAACTGAACTAACCAATTCTTTGATTTTTGGAATTAGAATCGAAACCGGTGCGCTTCAAAACCAGATCAAACCGTGCGGTCTGGTCAGTTCCGGTCCGGTTTACCAGTTCCACCGGTTCCATGTGCACCCCTATTTGGAATGACTGATTTCGCCTTTATCACACTAATTTAAATCTGGCCGGTTGATCAGGAACATAGACAATTGGCAAGGGAAGCTGTGCGGAAATCGCTCGTCCTATTGAAAAATGGCAAATCCTTTGATTCGCCCATTTTGCCCCTATCCAAGTATGCGAAGAAGATCCTGGTCGCTGGTAGCCATGCCGATAACTTGGGTTATCAATGTGGAGGTTGGACAATCACATGGCAGGGGCTTAGTGGGAATAACCTCACAAAAGGTAACATTTCCCGTAATACCCCTCAATTCTATCCTTTTTCACTTGGGGTGTGTTTGGTTGCACTAAATTTCATGCGATATCATGAAATTTCATTATTGGTGCAACCAAACACACCCTTGAAAAAAAATGTAACATTTCAATCTTTTATTTGTTTCATTAATACTCACAGAACACGTGACTATTAGAACTTGCACGTGAACGGCTGAAAATCCTAGCCATGCAAAAGGTGGCCCCCGCTATAAGCATTACCTGGGAAGAAATCGGTGTCAATCCCTTGATTTCAACGGTGTAGATCACCTGACAAGTGAACCATCTTGATTTTCATCTCTGGAGATCTTTATGATCCGGTCCACCTTTTACACGGCTCAGATGTCCAAGATAACTGATACGTTTGTGAAAGAGAAAGCATTTCATACGAATGATTACTTTGACTGCCCACATTTCTCATCTTACAGTGACACACGTGTTTTGGAGCTCTGCACATCCCCACGCAGGCACACGTGCTAATGTGGAATATGTGTGTGAAATCTGAGCCTTCCATCAGTTGGGGTAGACTGTGTAGATCCTTCATCCTAAAAAAATTGATCATTTCACATAACATGTGGGCTACAGCATACAAAACAAAACAAATGGACGGCTATAAATTTGTTTCATCCATTGGTTTACTTGGTGTAGTGTGGCCCACCTTAGAAGTGAAATGGCCTATCTTTTGAAGCAGAATATCTAAATATTACCACCCACGTGGAAAGCTCAAATCTCACACACGTGTTCCATTTTGGCGTGTGCTCCTCGTGTGGATGGACAGGGCTCCGGACCACACGCCTAACGAACAAACCTCATCATAAAGTATACTGTTCGGGCCTTCGGTTTGTACAAGTCGGACCTATGATTGTGTGATCTAAGACGTTGATATGATGGTACTGAAAATGGATGGCCCACGGACCAAAAATCTTCCAGATCAGAAGATCTTGTCCATTGAAATTTTGGGCCCTTCTTGATTGAATGGGAACCATTGCTGTAGCTTCTTTCTTGAACTGTTTGGCCACCTATTGAAATGTTAGGATTTTTCCACCCGGAAGCTTTTTGGTGCTGGGAGCATTCACGATCCAATCATGTGAACTTTTTTTTTTCTTTTTTCTTTTTTGACGAAAACCATAATGTATAGTAGGGAATCATGGGACGCGGATTAAATGGCTACTGAAGTGACGTCACCGAGTTATGCGGACCCCACCACGGTGCATGTGTTGTATCCATACCGTCCATCCATTTGGAGAGATAGTTTTATGGCATCAGAAAAAGAATGAGATAGATCTAAAGTTCAAGAGGACCCACCATAAAAAACAGTGGGGACAGAGACATCCACCGTTCAAAACTTCTTAGGAGCCACAGTAGTTTCCGATCAAGCTGTTATTTTTGTTTTCAATTCAACTATCTCTATATTAACTAATGAATAGGTTAGATCTCAAAAATACGTCATGTGTGCCATATAAATGTTTCAACAGTAGGTGTGACTGCTCCCATGGTTTTCTGTGGTGGGTCCACTTGAACTTTAGATCTATCTCATTCTTTTTCTAATGCCATGAAAAGATCTCTACAAATGGTTGGACGGTATAGATACAACAAATGCATCATGGTGGGGTCCACGTAACTTGGTGACGTCACTTCAGTACCCATTTGGCTGCTCACCTTGTAATCCGCGTGGAATCATGACCGTCTATAAATAATAAGTTTACTATTTTCAAGAGGCACGCTTGGTTTACGAAGCTTGGTTGTTATCATCAATCAATCTATTTCGAATTTTCTAAAATTATTTTTATTGTTGGATTCGAGGTATATCCAACTGAAAAAGAATGAAATATCATCTCTACTTTGTCCACAGGAACAACAATCCTAGACGCTGTTAAAGCGACCGTTGATCCAGCCACCAAAGTCATCTACAGCGAGAATCCCAGCGCCGAATTCGTCAAGCAATCTGATTTCTCCTATGCAATTGTCGTCGTCGGTGAGAAATCTTACGCTGAAGGCTTCGGCGATAGCCTAAACCTCACAATCTCCGAGCCCGGCCCAAGCACGATAAAGAACGTGTGTGGGTCCATCAAATGTGTGGTCATCGTCATATCAGGCCGGCCCGTCGTGATCGAGCCGTACATCTCCATGATCGATGCTCTCGTGGCTGCTTGGCTTCCAGGAACCGAGGGCCAAGGAGTTGCAGATGTCATCTTCGGCGATTACGACACCACCGGCAAGCTTCCTCGCACATGGTTCAAGTCCGTCGATCAGCTCCCGATGAACGTAGGCGACCCACATTACGATCCGCTATTTCCATTTGGATTTGGGCTCCAATTTAAGTAACTTAAGGAATAATGCAAAATGCATGTAGTACATGAAAATGCATTTTAGAGTTAGAAATAGAGAAGCATCTTGGCTTTCCATAGATTTTGTTTTAGAAAAATGCTCACATGTAATATCACATGTGAACTGTCCATGTTTAATGCTTTTATATTTTATAAGAATAAATGTACGTCTTTTTAGCCCCAAGGTACTCAATAATGGTAACGGTGGCTGTAACAGCACTGTAATTACCATTACGATTTGGTCTATAATGGCTGTTATGGCCCCACATAACGCGGTACTGCCAATTTCTTAAAAAAAAACAAAAAAACTGTGATTTTTCGTTGATGCCTATTACAGGCAGCCCCTTTAGCACTCAAGGGTAAACCGTACTGATTTTTTCCTTGATGCCTATTACAGCCCCCTTTAGCACTTAAGGATACCCACCGTTGCTATTACCGAACTGTTTTTTAATAACTTGCACCACACTAGAATTGCCTAGTTTTGCTATTTTTATGTTCTTTTACTATCTACATCGATTTCGAAATACTCACGACTGTTGTAACTATATAATTACCAAGGACTAAGTTGGATCAAATGAAGAGTGAAGACTCTCATATTTCTGTATCTTAACTATCAGATCATGGGTCGACAATTTGAAAGTATGCTTCCAAATTGCCAGTATGAAAATGCCTCCGCATTAATCACCCCCAATGAAGAGTTTCAAACATGAGACCTTTCGTTCTGATACCAATTAACTGCTTGCTCTAAAAGCTCGAACTGATAGAGCATGACGAATTGATCCCTTTATCTCATAACTCAGGTCCCAAATCCATGGGTTAGGTCATCAGCCAAACCCTCCTCGTGGTCCCCAAATCCATGAATTCTACCTCACACGAGCCACTCGCCTCACACAGGCTCCAAATCCATGGGTTCTGTGGGCCACCCACCCTGAGTGTGCCCTTGCGTCCCACAAGCCACCCTACTTAAGCCCAATGTGAAAATGCCTCGCATTAGCTTTGAGGATGTATGATCTTCATAGTTAGTTGAACTAAAGTTTGGTTAGTGAGTTATGAATCTCCCTGGATTTGGTGGGAATTCATTCATGTTGTTATACAAGTAATCCCTCATTATATTGGGAAAGATTTTTAAAAAAAAAATGTAAAAGCATTATTATTATTAAGTAGCACTATAACTTAATATTGCTCTGAGAGCACTAGAGGATTTCTCATTAGATATATACTAGTAAAATGCACGTACATATGTAACAACACTGAATTTGGCCATTGTAGACCTCTCTCTCTCTCTCTCTTTCCGTCACGGCTGTAACAGCCATTGCATAACACCATGGTGGGAATGCTACTATGATAACCTGACCCCAAAGTAGCAATTTAAGAAAGATTTTGTTGGTATTTCAGCAACAAATTCATAGATATATATATATATATATATATATATATATATATATATATATATATATATATATATATATATATATATAGAAATGCACATGCTGTCAGAATACTTTAAATTTTCTATTCACCTGTGCATCCAAATCAATTATAAATTATTATAATTTGCAATTTGATTGCCTTTAAATTTTCAATTCACCTGTGTATCCAATTCACATTTGCATTCTATAAACAAACCTGGCAATGGTGATGCGAAACCCATCTTACTTGCAGAAAAAGATCAGCAAGAAGAACAAAAACCTATACCAAATAGAAATATCTTTGAGGGTGTGTTTGGTTACACTAAATATCATGAAATTTCATTTTCATGATAAAGCAGCCTGATATGATACAAAATTTCATAATATTTCATGGAATTTGGTGCAACCCTAAGTCTCAAGAAAATGGAAATGTTTATTAAACAAGATCACATTAGCATAAATGAAGACAAACCTACAAAGCGATCTGATGCACCATCACCAACCAGCACATAATGCTGAAAGGAAAACAACCTAAAACTATTGAGTGGTAATCATTTCATACAATTTCTTTGATAAAAGAGCCATTTTCATGAATTCCTTCAATTTTTGTGGTCGTTTAAATGTGTTTATTCTGTAATCGAAATAGCCAGTTCATGCAAGGAGATTAGGAGAGGGAAGAAAAAGAGATGTGGATTAGTTTATCAATCCGCACGGACATGAGTGTTGTAAATGGGCCCACCAGGGTGTATCCGAGGCATCCAACCATTTGCCGGGGCCTATCAAATAGGAAAGATGCCCCAAAAATCAGGCCAATCCATCTATAATGGGGGCCACCATGTGATTTCGGAAGTTTTTGGATGGTGGTCTACTCTTTTTCTATTTTAGGGTCCACCATGTTCTGTATGTACAATCTGACCTATGCATTATGGGAATCCTGCCATGATGATGAGATGCACTAAAAATTAGGACTGTACAATCAATGGTGGGCAAAACCATAGGAAACAATGGACAACCATCCAAATATGAAATATTTCCATTTTGACATGGTGGCCAACTGATGGGTAAAACATGCTAATTTTGGGGTAGCCAATTTTCATTTTGGACCAACCATGCTGGACAGGTCGGACACCATGAGCACAACCCAGTGGGCCACGCACCTCACTTTGTAGCTTATTCTCTGAGTCCTTCACAAGTTCCAAATTTCAGTAGTACAGATTTAATACTCTGGCAGAGTGTGGTGCTTGGCACGCAGGCACTAAAAATTTGTACACATGGAATACACAAAATCATTAAACCGTTTAATGATGATGTTGTGCCCCAAAAAAGAGGACTATAAAATCCGTAGATGGGCCACACCACCGGAAAATTGAATAACCATTAAAAAAAATCACAAATTTTATTTTGTGGCCCACACAATGGTAGGACCGGACTAATTTTTTGGGTGTCTAAAACTCATGGTTTTGCGACCCTTCTCGACAGGTTGGATGTCATACACACCCCAGTGGGCCTCCTCCTCCTCTTCTTCTTCTTCTTCTTTTGTGGCCTTAAAAGGAACTAGCTTTTCTGCCTGTTGTCTCAGGGCATTGGAACAGTCTAAGGACTGTTTCTACTTGGTGCAGGGCATAGGAACCATCTAAGAACGGTTTCTCTAATTAGTGTGTATTTGAAGCTCTGACAGAATATGATGCTTGGTATGCAGGCACTCAGGAACTTGCATATATGCATGCATTGACCCAAACTAAACAGAAAATTTATAGAACCCAATGTTTCTAATTAACAGTTCAAAAATAAAATTGGTCGAACAATCCTAACTGCTAGATCATGGACAATTGTTTGTTGAAACAGAACCATTTGATACTACTCATCTTTAATCGTCGAATATATGTCCACTAATCTTGTAGTCAGATGAATACGGGTTGGATCCAAGAAAGCTATGAAATTACTTCAATGCCTTTAGTTGTGTAGAGTGTAAATTACATGAAAGCACTCCCAAGCTTAAGGGGTTGGAGAGGATAGAAAGATGGGAAAAAAAAAAAGGGTAGGAAATTACATGAAAGCCCTTAGCATGTGATGTTATTGCAATTCTGAATTTTGATTGTGTAAGGGTTGTTATGTAATTTCGTAGGGGGGATGAAAGTAGAGAGGAGTTCTATAAGTTATAGCGTTCCCTCCTCCTGTGTGCTATAAGTTGTCGTCGTCAGTGAGAAATCTTACGCTGAAGGCTACGGCGATAGCCTAAACCTTACAGTCTCCGAGACTGGCCCAAGCACGATAAAGAACGTGTGTGGGTCCATCAAATGTGTGGTCATTGTCATATCAGGCCGGCCCGTCGTGATTGAGCCGTACATCTCCATGATCGATGCTCTCGTGGATGCATGGCTTCCAGGAACCGAGGGCCAAGGAGTTGCAGATGTCATCTTCGGCGATTACGACACCACCGGCAAGCTTCCTCGCACATGGTTCAAGTCCGTCGATCAGCTCCCGATGAACGTAGGCGACCCACATTACGATCCACTCTTCCCATTTGGATTTGGGCTCCAATTTAAGTAACTTAAGGAATAATGCAAAATGCATGTAGTACATGAAAATGCAATTTAGAGTTAGAAATAGAGAAGCATCTTGGCTTTCCATAGATTTTGTTCTAGAAAAATGCTCACATGTAATATCATATGTGAACTGTCCATGTTTAATGCTTTTATATTTTATAAGAATAAATGTATGTCTTTTTAGCCCCAAGGTACTCAATAATGGTCACGGTGGCTGTAACAGCACTGTAATTACCATTACGATTTGGTCTATAATGGCTGTTATGGCCCCACATAATGCGGTACTGCCAATTTTTTATTTAAAAAAAAAAAAATAGCAAAACTATTACGATTTGGTCTATAAGGGTAAATTGTACTGATTTTTTCCTTGATGCCTATTACAGCCCCTTTAGCACTTAAGGGTACCCACCGTTACTATTACCGAACTGTTTTTTAATAACTTGCACCACACTAGAATTGCCTAGTTTTGCTATTTTTATGTTCTTTTACTATCTACATCCATTTCGAAGTACTTTGTAACTATATAATTACCAAAGACTAAGTTGGATCAAATGAAGTGAAGACTCGATCATATCTCTGTATCTTAAGTATCAGATCATGGGTCTACAATTTGAAAGCTTGCTTCCAAATTGCCAGTGTGAAAATGCCTCTGCATTAATCATTCTCGATGAGGAGTTTCGAACACGAGACCTCTCGTTCTGATACCAATTAACTGTTTGCTCTAAAAGCTCGAATGGATAGAGCATGACAAATTGATCCCTTTATCTCATAGCTCAGGTCCCAAATCCATGGGTTAGGTCATCAGCCAAACCCTCCTCGTGGTCCTCAAATCCATGAGTTCTGCCTCACACGAGCCACTCGCCTCACATGGGCCCCAAATCTATGGGTTCTGCGGGCCACCCACCCTGAGTGTGCCCTTGCATCCCACAAGCCACCCCACTTAAGCCTAGTGTGAAAATGCCCCGCATTAGTTTTGAGGATGATCTTCATAGTTAGTTGAACTAAGTTCTGTTTGTGAGTTATGAATCTCCCTGGATTTGGTAGGAATTCATACATGTGGTTATTCCTACATGTGGTTATACATGTAATCCCTCATTATATGGGAAAGATTTATTTATTTATTTATTTATTTTTTAAATGTAAAAGCATTATTATTATTAAGTAGCACTATAACTTAATATTGCTCTGAGAGCACTAGAGGATTTCTCATTAGATATATTGTGTAAAATGCATGTGCATATGTTAAAAGCATTATTATTATTAAGTAGCACTATAACTTAATATTTTTGCTCTGAGAGCACTAGAGGATTTCTCATTAGATATATACTAGTAAAATGCACGTGCATATGTAACAACATTGAATTTGGCCATTATAGACCTCTCTCTCTCTCTCTCTCTCTCTCTCTCTAACGGCTGTAACAGCCATTGCATAACACCATGGTGGGAATGCTACTATGATAACCTGACCCCAAAGTAGCAATTTCAGAAAGATTTTGTTGGTATTTCAGCAACAAATTCACAGATATATATGTACAAATGCACATGCTGTCAGAATACTTCAAATTTTCAATTCACCTGTGCATCCAAATCAATTATAAATTATTCTAATTTGCAATTTGATTGCCTTTAAAATTTCAATTCACCTGTGTATCCGATTCACCTTTGTATTCTATAAACAAACCTGGCAATGGTGATGCGAAACCCATCTTACTTGCAGAAAAAGATCAGCAAGAAGAACAAAAACCTATACCAAATAGAAATATCTTTGAGGGTGCGTTTGGTTGCACTAAGTATCATGAAATTTCATTTTCATGATAAAGCAGCCTAATATGATACAAAATTTCATAATATTTCATGGAATTTGGTGCAACCCTAAGTCTCAATAAAATGGAAATATTTATTAAACAAGATCACATTAGCATAAATGAAGACAAACCTAAACCTATTGAGTGATAATCATTTCATACAATTTCTGATGCACCATCACCAACCAGCACATAATGCTGAAAGGAAAACAACCTAAAACTATTGAGTGGTAATCATTTCATACAATTTCAATGATCAAAGCGCCATTTTCATGAATTCCTTCGATTTTTGTGGTCGTTTAAATGTGTTTATTCTGTAATTGAAATGGCCAGTTCATGCAAGGAGATTAGGAGAGGGAAGAAAAAGAGATGTGGATTAGTTTATCAATCCGCACAGACATGAGTGTTGTAAATGGACCCACCAGGGTGTATCCAAGGCATCCAACCGTTCGCCGGGGCCTATCAAACAGGAAAGATGCCCCAAAAATCAGGCCAATCCATCTATAATGGGGGCCACCATGTGATTTCGGAAGTTTTTGGATGGTGGTCTATTCTTTTTCTATTTTAGGGTCCACCATGTTCTGTATGCACAATCTGACCCATGCATTATGGGAATCCTGCCATGATGATGAGATGCACTAAAAATTAGGACTGTACAATCAATGGTGGGCAAAACCATAGGAAACAATGGACAACCATCCAAATATGAAATATTTCCATTTCGACATGGTGGCCAACTGATGGGTAAAACATGCTAATTTTGGGGTAAGCCAATTTTCATGGTGGACCAACCACGCTGGACAGGTTGGACACCATGAGCACAACCCAGTGGGCCACGCACCTCACTTTGTAGCTTATTCTCTGAGTCCTTCACAAGTTCCAAATTTCAGTAGTACAGATTTAATACTCTGGCAGAGTATGGTGCTTGGCACGCAGGCATTAAAAATTTGTACACATGGAACACACAAAATCATTAAACCGTTTAATGATGATGTTGTGCCCCAAAAAACAGGACTATAAAATCTGTAGATGGGCCACACAGGAAAATTGAATAACCATTAAAAAAAATCACCAATTTTATTTTGTGGCCCACACAATGGTAGGACTGGACTAATTTTTTGGGTGTCTAAAACTCATGGTTTTGTGACCCTTCTCGGCAGGTTGGATGTCATACACACCCCAGTGGGCCTCTTCTTCTTCTTTTGTGGCCTTAAAAGGAACTAGCTTTTCTGCCTGTTGTCTGAGGGCATTGGAACAGTCTAAGGACAGTTTCTACTTGGTGCAGGGCATAGGAACCATCTAAGAACGGTTTCTCTAATTAGTGTGTATTTGATGCTCTGACAGAATATGATGCTTGGTATGCAGGCACTCAGGAACTTGCATACATGCATGCATTGACCCAAACTAAACGGAAAATTATAGAACCCAATGTTGCTAATTAACAGTTCAAAAATAAAATTGGTTGAACAATCCTAACTGCTGGATCATGGACACTTGTTTGTTGAAACAGAACCATTTGATACTACTCATCTTTAATCGTCGAATATATGTTCACTAATCTTATAGTCAGATGAATACGGATTGGATCCAAGAAAGCTATGAAATTACTTCAACGCCTTTAGTTGTGTAGAGTGTAAATTACATGAAAGCACTCCCAAGCTTAAGGGGTTGGAGAGGATAGAAAGATGGGAAAAAAAAAAGGAGTAGGAAATTACATGAAAACCCTTAGCATGTGATGTTATTGCAATTCTGAATTTTGATTGTGTAAGGGTTGTTATGTAATTTCATAGGGGGGATGAAAGTAGAGAGGAGTTCTGGGGGATGAAAGTAGAGAGGAGTTCTATAAGTTATAGTGTTCCCTCCTCCTGTGTGCGTGTGCACACGTGCGGATGTATGCATGTACTATCTTATTTATGTATGTATGCATGCAAACCTGAGTATTGAGAAATATCCCATTTTATGAGGAGCCTAATTTTATTAATGTGTGAACCATGATTTTATAATGTGTGAACCATGATTTGGAGATCCACAAATCGATCTGATGACCCCCACTGGCCATTGGGAACTGAGGATGCCACATTCAGCAATTCCCAGATTGGAAGAGCCAAACTCGTCGTTGGTGGCCCACATATAGAATTGAGGAAAAAAAATTCTAGCAACATCCAGCAATGACAGAAAAACAAGAAAAAGATCCAAGGCTCTGGTCTTCCAATCAGGCAGCTTTGGGGGTATCCACCATCCATTGAAGGGCCCATCAGATCAATGGCACGGATCACCGAACCAAGGGTGCCGAGGTTAGAGAATTGGAGACTCCAAACTGTACATTGGTTGAGGCTCAGGGCCCATTACTTCCTATTCAACAGAAACTTCTGAAAAAAGAATTCAGCATTCGAGCTCAAATTTATTGTAAGAGCATCTACATCTAAAGCTTTTCAGGAAAATCTACATATTACAGAGAAAAACCAAAAGTACCTCTAGCATTGTCACACCACATCAGCATCGCCAGCATTTTTAGGTTTTTCAGCTGCACCACCCACTTCGGCTTCTTTGATCTGTTTCAAGATCTCTTCTTTTTTCGCCAACAGCACTTCCAGCTTGGCATCGATCTTCTCAAGCTTTTGTTTCAGTTTCCCAGTATCCTTGCTTTTATCCTTCCCGTCGAGCTTCCTCTTCTTCTCACCCTTCTCCTTCTTGCCTTTCTTTTCCTTCTTACTGTCATCCGCTTCCTTGTCCTCTGGTTGCTCTTGTTTATCTGTCTTCTTCTTTTCTTTATCTTTATCTTCTTTTTTCTTTTCCTTCCCCTTTTCTGTCTCCTCTCCTTTGTCTTTCTCCCCATCCCTTGCATCCACTCCTTCAATATTAATTTCTCTTGTAATCACTTCATCGTTGCCTTTTTCCTCCGACTGTCCGTCTTTATCCTCCTTTTTGGTTGTTTCCTTTTCCTTCAACTCTCCGTCTTTGTCCTTCTTCTGCTTGTCTTTCTCTCTCTCCTTTGAATCCTCATCTTTTCCCTTCTTGTGTTTCTCTTTTTCCTTCAACTCTCCGTCTTTGTCCTTCTTTTCTTTCTTCTTCTCTTCTTTCTCTTTGTTCTTTTCATCTCCTTCAGCACCATCTTTATCCTTCTTCTTTTTCTTCTCTTTCTCCTTCAACTGTCCTTCTTCGTCCTTCTCCTTCTCTTTCTCATTTTCCTTTGGTTTTCCATCCTTGTCCTTCTTCTCTTTCTCCTTTTCCTTTGGTTCCCCATCTTTGTCCTTCTTCTCTCTGTCTTTTCCCTTTGATTCAATGTCTTTGTCCTTCTTCACTTTCTCCTTTTCCTTTGGTTCCGCATCTTTGTCCCCCTCTTTCTTGCTTTCCTTTGTTTCTCCATCCTTGTCCTTCTTCTCTTTCACCTTTTCCTTTGGTTTCCCGACTTTGTCCTTCTTCTCCTCCTTTTCCTTGGACTCTTCTTTGTCACCCTCCTTTTCGTCTTTCTTTTTTTTCTTCTCCTCATGTTCAACATCTCTTCCTTTTCCCTCCGACTCTCCCTCGTTATCCTTCTTTTTCTTCTTCTCTTTCTCCAATCCCTTCAACTCATCTTCATGATCCTTCTTCTTGTCCTTCTCTTTCTTCTTCTCCCCTTTCTCGTCATGTTTCCTGTCCTTGTCTTCCCCATGCTTTGACTTTTCTTTCTCCACAGACTTAGACTTCTGTTCAACTTCCATTTCTATCTTCTCTTCCTTCTCTGTCTCGGGCTCTCTTTCCTTGCTCTTAATTTTAAGATGAACCTCTTCCTTATCCACCTTCTCCCAGCCCTCTGCGAGTGATTCGGGTTTGTCTCCCATCCGCCAATGGCTAAAAAGATTTTTAACCTCTTTCTTCACTTGATCTCAAGCTTACCTGTAAGTAACATCAACATAACCTTGTCATTTGTCAATCCTTACTGCCCAAATCCCGATTAGTAAAGGGAGAAATGATTGAGAAAAACAGTAATAATATGAGCTCGCTAGCAATGGGGACTCTAGCAACAAGGACTACAAACGATCTTCACAGGATATGAGCCAATGTCGTACACATGTACAAGATTTTGGCCATTCATCAGGTCACAGGATATGAGCCAAGTGGCACACATGTAAAATATTTTGGCCATTTAGCAGGTGGGGTTGGTCGGCCATGAGGCCAACCATGAATAACATGCATTGGCCCAAGAATCAAGCGCGTCCACTCTAATCAGGTGGACCAGCTATGTAAGTTCAATATAGAAATTGGTTGACCTTTTCCATTTTTACAATTCACATGTGGCCCACATGAGGGGTGGATTGGCCCAACTCTTGGGTGAAAGATGTGATGTCAATGGGCCCCAACTGATGAATTTTCCATATCATGCACATGTGTGCTACATTGGGAATGTCAGAGAACTACAGAGATTCAAGAGAAGAGGATGAAAAAGGATCTTCACAGCATATGAGCCTATGTGAAATTGGGCCCATTCATTAGGTGGGGCTCACCGTGAATATGACCTGGTCCTAGATCAAGCTGGTCCTCTCATCAGTTGAGCATGCTAGTCGATGAAGACAACAAAACAACTTCTTCTTTTTTCCCAAACGTTCATTTTTCTCATACAAATGTTGCCACAAGATGAGTGGATTGGCCCGATTTTGGACAAAGGCATGTTATTGTTGGGCCCCAACTGACGAATGGTCCAGAGGGTGCACACATGTCATGCTGGGCCGTGTGCTGCAAAGATACTCTACAATCTTCTATGGCTAATTTCCATTGATTTTCTTATGGCAGTATTCTCCAATCAACGCCTCATAGTTTGAACTGATCCAGCTCAACATTAGAAAAAGAAATATAGAAAGGCCAAACACTCATTTCTCCTGATGATTCAGAAACAGACTTACAAAATCAATTTTACATTACACCTGTTAGAATCAAAGTCATGGAAACCAAACAGCCATGATTCAGAATTTCGCAGAAAAATCTAAGAAGTGCCACAAAATAATTCAGCTAACCCAAGTCATCAAGGAATCAAATCCTCCAAAGTATTCCCTAACCCAAAACCCAATAGTGTGTTTGGATGCCTAATTGAACTAAATTGCAACTCATTCAATTCACTACAGACAGGAAATAACAACTGTTGGGGTGGCGCCATTTTGATTCATAATGGCAGCAGAGTACCCGTAAATTATTTCAAGTTGGCTTGAAAAAATATGAACTGCAATTGACAAGCTAGTTCCTCATTGGAAATGGGATGGCAGTGGTATTTTGATCATTTACTCATTATTGAATTGAATTACTGCAATTCCAATTTAATTTAACATCCAAACTCACCACAGAATTTTATTTTTATTTTTTTCCGACAATCTGAACTTATTAAAAGAAAAAAATCAACTTCGAACAGATCATCATATACCCCATTAGCATTTATCATAAGAGCACCACACACAATGTATCTTATATCCCACAAGCGGTTAACCACGACGACTCTGATGCAATGAGTTCATGACATGCAAGAGTTTGATATCAATAAGAAACAGTCCTTGTTAACTAAGCCGCTCAACATTTTTCATTAGCCCAACGAAAAAGAACAAAATCAGAAAGAAAGAAAAGAAAAAATCATCTTGGAACGTGATACAGTAGTCTGATCTGCAAATGTTCATCCGAAAACACAGACTAGAGATACTTAAGCATGTCCTTGAAAACTTGCATTAATTGGTCTTGGTATGAAACCCGTACACAAAAGGGTGCGTTTGGATGCTTATTTGAACTAAATGACAATTCATTTTAATATAGAGGAATGAACAAAGTGGTCCTTTAATTAAAAACAACAATGAAATTCCTAATTGGTGGAAACAGTAGAACACCTCTTTGTGCATTGCCCCTTCGCTCTAAATATCTTGGTGAGCTGTTTTAATATTTTCAAGATGACATGGCTAATGCCAGGTTCAATTGTTGACTTCCTAATGGCTTGGCATGGTGTCGGGCATTGTAAATAAAGAAGAGTATGCTGGAAACTGATGTTGATGGCAGGCCCTTTGGGCAATTTGGGGGAAAAGGAATGGTAGATGCTTCCAGAATCCGAGTAGATCAGATGGAGAGGTTTTTAACAAGGCAAAGCTTTATGTAGTAGAATAGGCCTATTGTAGAAAAGCTATAGAGGATTGTAATTTTCTTTTCTTTTGGGTGTGATTCTTTGCGCTAGCTCTGTGCCTTCTTAATAAAATATCATTACCATTCAAAAAGAAAGAAATTCCTAACTGAAATTCAGCGTGTTAGTACTTGTGCTTTGGAGGCTAGTCCCCAATTACAGGACGTGGATTGCATGCAGCAAGTTGCTGCACACACCCCGTGCAGCGCCAATGAAAAAGCGCCGCGTGTGCAAATTTGTCATTTTAGGCAATGGATTCTTTACTTTTCACATGGGTCCTACGCCATATATGTGCATGTGGCGCTTCTTCAAGGGTGCATGCAGCGCAATTCATTTCCCCCATTAGGAAGGGAGATGAGCTAACTTCACTTTGTCCAGTAACTATTCTTGGAATTCAATAATTGCAATTTGATTTGATCGAACATCCAAACGCAGACGAAAAAATCCAGACTAATCATGTTACCATTATATCCAGATCGAGCTCGAGAATACGATTGCTGACAATCTGTTTTCAAGCAGAAATCACCTGTTTCCCTATATAGGGCAGCACTCAAATTGCAGACGTGGCACTACGACCCATCGGATGGTTATTCTTCTCTACCATCTTCTCTACTATCTATTTTCAAGCAGAAATCTAACCGACATGCCCAAAAAATGCAGACGTGGCACTACAATCCATGATCACAACCGTTCATCCACATCTCACGCACCACACAGAATGTGCACTACGACCCATCCGATGGTTATTCTTCTCTACCATCATTCCCAATCCACCAATTGCACGGATGAGATTTATCAGCCATGGCAGATCTACAGACAGACCGACCCAACAAAAGGTCCAGATCATGGATCATAATGCAGCATCCAATTCAAGTGCAACACATCAGATAATGAAATTGCACAGCCCCGATCAACAGAAACCGTACGTCTGTACACATGGGAGCCATGGTTGGGCGATCTAGACCGTCTATCCAATGAAATAAACAGCCGATGGGATCTGCCAAGATATATGTACAAGATCTGCAGATCCTATCCTTTCCACCAATAGCCCATAGAATGATTATCAAGGCGACGGTCCTGATTCGAAATATATATATAATTCAACGATCCAAGATTTCAAATATATCAATGAGGGAGATTTCTTGGTTAACCCCCATCCACAGTGAGGCCCACCACATGAAGGGTTTGGATCATTGAAACATGTCCCCACATGTACGGAAATCGTGCCACGTCGGCCACCAGTGTCTGATTATGAGAAGGGCGATATGATCGAGAAAAGGAAAAACAGAGAACAAAGAATCCAATCTTGTAAGCGAGAAATTCGAAATTGAGAAGGAAATGAAAACTGACCTTTGATCAGAAATCCTCAGTACGAAATCCTGACCGTTGATTTTCCAGCCCTTCTTCCTTCTTCCTTCTTGATTCTTCTTGCTTCTTCTCCTCCTCCTCCTCGGACGCTTATATAGCGGAAATGCTAGCGTAACTTGCGTAGGCACTAGGACGGGCTAACTTTCGCTATCCAACCGCCACGTGGATTTGAAATGCCAAGGATTTCATTGTTAGTTTCTTTATCTTTTAAAAATGGTGGTGACTCCTTAAACGTGTGCATGGCATAGTTTCAAGGAAATCCATACCGTTCAAATCTCCAAACCAACTTGGATGTAGCATGGAAGGAAATATCAACCATCTCCTTTAAATTATTACCATTATTTTCACTTTTAAATTTCAATTATGTAGCTATAAATGGATGGTTAGGATTATTTGATCAGATTAAATTTAGATATATGATCCATTCACAGTTGGACCCACGATTTGGATGGTGTGGATATCTATAATCCAGTTCCGCGTGTGCAAAGACGAGTCACCACCATTTTCTTAATAGTGTAGAACTAACACAGGAATCAACCTCGGCCACATCGAATAGTTGTTCCCCTGCGTGAGGGCTCCGTTTCCGGAAGTAGCACGACGCTGCCTCGTTCCTGAAGGCAAAGAGGCGGTTCCTGTATCCAGCGAGCTGAATTATTAAAGCAGGTTCATCGCCCAATATCTGACAATGATCATATTATTGTATAAATCCAGACCGTTCACTCAGTTAATCCTTTGATAAAGGGTTGTATTTTTTATGGTCTGAATTTTTATACGAACGGGCGTGATTCATTTATGGTCCTCGCAGAACGAAGTGACGTACGTCGAGATAAGCGCGTAACGTGGATACGCGAGTTGGTACCGACACGTGGCGAGACTAGTTTGTTGAAAGAGAATTATGGTGGCTACGTGGACGGCGTGGATGTAAAACACATACATCAGGTGGGTCCCACATCGCCCAACATCACGTAAGTTGGATGGTGCTGGGTCACCACCCAATCCGCTTCCCCTTAGGTGTACACGTGGGTTGCCGTCGGTGCCGACACGTGGTGAGACGTAGTTTGTTGGAAGAGCGTTCTGGTGGCCACGTGGGAAACCGATTGGCTACTCCCCCGACACCAGCCAATGGCTGGTGGTTGGTGCTTTGTGGGCCCACCATAATTTATTTGTTTCATCCATGCCGTCTATCTATTTTTAAAGATCATTTTAAGATATGAGACCAAAAATGAGATATATATCAATCTCAAGTGGACCACATTACAGGAAATAGTGTTGAATGAGCATCAACCATTACAAACATTTTGGAGGCCATAAAAGCTTTAGATCAAGCTGATTTTTGTTTTTTCCCTTTATCTGGGCCTGTATGACTTAATAAACAGATTTGATGTCAAATAAACAGTACAATAGGCTTTAGGAGATTTTTAATGGTGGATATCCAATAACTATTGTTTTCATGTGATGTGGTCCACTGAGATTTATATCTCTTTTATTTTTGCATAAATCATTAAAATGATATTTAAAAATGGATGGACGGAATGGATGAGACACGTACATCATAGTGGGGCCCACAGAGCACCGACTATCAGCCACGGGGCTGGTGGCAGGGGAGTAGCCAATCCGTTTCCGGTTTACGGGGACGGGGATTTCAGGGAGTAGCCAATCCGTGTCCGGTACGGGGACGCGGATTTCACACTGACCATCCCAGTACCGACATCGCTGGCAAACCAGATTGCGTGGTGGGCCACACACCACCTACCTCGATGGGGATAGCGTACTGAGTAAAATCTATGGGCCGACCATAATTTATGTATTTTGTCCGCTCTGTCCATCCATTTTACCGGACGCGGATTGCGTCCTACCCCGGGCAGGGCTCTGTGGGGGCCACCGAGATGTAAGTGTTTCATTCATGCCGTTAATCGTTTTTCTCGTATTATTTTAAGATATAATATAAAAAATGAGGGACTTAAAGGTCTTATGTTGACCACAAGGTGGGGATTGAACGCACACCATTAAAAACTTCTTGAGAGCTGGAGAACTTTCGGATCAAGCTGATACTTGTATCTTCACTTCATCGAAGTCTACGTGACCTTATGAATTGTTTTTATGGTCACGGTGGCCCTTAAAAAGGTTTCAACCGTGGATGTCATTATCACTGCAGCTTCCTTTAGTGTGGTCCACTCGAGCTGTAGACCTACTTATTTTTAAGATTATAGCTTAAAATGATATGATAAAAGCGATAAACGGTGTGGATAAAATACTTATATCATGGTGGGACCCACAGAGCCCTGCACGGACGAATTAATATCCGGGCGAGGTAGGACGCAATCCGCGTGCCAGCCATTGACGGGAACGGATTGGCTACTCTCCCTGACACCAGCCAATGGCTGGTGGTCGGTGCTCTATGAGCCCTAATATGATGTATTTGTTTCATCCATGCCGTCCATCTATTAGTAAAGATCATTTTAAGACATGTGACCAAAAATTAGATATATTCAGATCTTAAATGGACCACGTTCTAGAAAACAGTGTTGAATGAGAGTCAACCATTAAAAACATTTTTGGGGCCATAAAAGTTTTGGATTGAGATTATTTTTGTTTTTACCCTTCATCTGGGCCTGTTTGACCTAATAAACAGATTGGTGCTCAAATAAACATGGGCCCTAGGAGGATTTTATAATATATTTGTTTCATCCATGTTGTTCCACATATCATTTTTGAAAAAAATAGTGGTGAAAAAATGAACAATATGGATATAATACATCATGGACCATACACTGACCACCAGCTACGGGGAAGGGACAATAATGATTGGATATCCACTATTAAAATCCTGGGTAAGGCACCACATTGTTTTTGCGCACTTCATTTATTTTTGCAAGATAATTTTTGATTACAAAAAACAAAATGGATCCAAGACTCAAGTGGGCCAAAATGAAAAACAACAGAAAAAACTAAATATCTTATGCCAAAAATTTTATTCTCCTAAATTTTTTTATTTCCAATATATCCCTGTGTCATTCATACACAATTTAGATTTCATGTAAACATCAAGTGGAGCCACTTGAGGTATCGATGTAGCTTATTTATTCTCTCATAACATTTCATGATCTATAATAATGATGCACGGTCATGGATGAAACAATTCATACATCATGGTGGGGCCCACAAAGTGGTGGTGGGCCACCAAAGCATTTTTGTGCAAGAAGGAACGCAGCATTCTTGTGCAGGGAGGAAAGGCTTTCACAGGAAATCAGCGTCCGGTGGCAGAGGGATTGGCCAACCCGTTTCCTGTCGGAACTAGATTGCGTGGTGGGCCACCATGATGTACTAGAAACGGATTGGCTACTCCCGCTGACAAGGTCACGTGGCTGATGGTTAGAATACTGTGGTACCTATTATAATGTATTTGTTTCAACTATTCCGTTCATCCAGTTTTACAGATCATTTTAGGGATTTATTCCAAAATTGAGAGGGATATAAATCTCATGTGGACCACACCACAAGAAAATAATATTGATTGGATATCCACCATTTAAATCCTCATAAGGCCCATTGTACTGTTTATTTGAAATTCAATATGTTGATTAGGTCATACAGACCCGGATGAAGGGAAAAAACAAATATTAGCTTGATCCAAAACTTTTATGGCCCCCCAAATTTTTTTACATGGTCAACGTTCATTCAAAAATGTTCCCTTTAATGTGGTCTACTTGAGATTGGGATATACCTCATTTTTTGTCTCATGTCATAAAATGATATGTAAAAATAGATGGACGGCATAGATGAAACACATACATTATGGTGGGGCCCATAGAGTTGGCTGGTGGCAGGGGGAGTAGCCAATCCGTTTCCCTCCGTACTCAACCAGTCCGTTACTAATGGACGCGGATTGCGTCCTACCCAATCCTTCCAGGCAGGGCTATGTGGGGCCCACCGTGATGTAAATATTTTATCCACGCCGTTAATCATTTTTAGCATATCATTTTAAGGTATGAGCCAAAAAATTAAGTAGGTTCACAGCTCCAGTGGACCATACCAAAGGAAGCTACAGTGATAATGACACTCACCGTTGAAATCTTTTTAAGAGCCACCGTGATGATTTTTTACTATAAAACCTATTCATAAGGTCATGCAGACGTGGATGAAGCGAAAAAACAAAAATCGGCTTGATCTGAAACTTCTCCAGCGCCCTAGAAGTTTTTAATGGTGGACGTTCAATCCTAAATTTGTGGTCCACTTAAGACTTTTTCCTGCCTATATTTTTGGTTCATACCTTAAAATGATCTTCGAAAAACGATTAACGGCGTGGATAAAACGTTTACATCACGGTAGGCCCCACATAGCCCCGCCTGGACGGATTACCGTCCGGGCGGGGGTAGGACGCAATCCGCGTCCGTTACTAACCTGCGCCCAGAATTATGGTTAGCCACGTGGACGGCGTGGATGTAAACCACATACATCAGGGTGGGTCCCACATCGCGGGACATCACGTGAGTTGGATGGTGCTGGTTCACCACCCAATCCGCTTCCCTAAGGTGTACACGTGGGTTGCCGTTGGTGGCGACACGTGTGAGACGTAGTTTGTTGGAATAGCGTTCTGGTGGCCACATGAAGGGAAACGGATTGGCTACTCCCCTGCCGCAAGCCAATGGCTGGTGGTTGGTGTTATGTGGGTCCCACCATGATGCGTGTGTTTCATCCATTCTATCAATCTATTTTTCTATATCTTTTTATGGTATGAGACCAAAAATGAGGTATACAACAGTCGACCACATCATTGGAAACGCTGTTGAATGAACGTGAACTATTAAAAACTTTTTGAAGGTAATAAAAGTTTTGGATCAAGGTGATCTTTGGTTTTTTCCTTCATCTAGGTATTTATGACCTAATCAACAGATTGGATGTCAAATAAATGGTACAGTGGGTCTTAAGAGGATCTTAATGGTAGATATTTAATCACTGTTATTTTCTGGTGGTGTGGTCCACTTGATATTTATTTTCCTCTCAATTTTTTTTTTTTTTATTTCAAGCCTAAAGTTACCTGTAAAAATAAATGATCAGAATGGATGAAACACATACATCTTGGTGGGTCCCAAAGAGCACCGACCACCAGCCACGGGGCTGGTGGCAGGGTGAGTAGGCAATCCGTTCTCCACGTGAAGAGGTTTTCGGCGACGCGGATTGCACGCTGACCATGCCAGTACCGACATCGCTGGCGGAACCAGATTGCGTGGTGGGCCACACACCACCGACCTTGATGGGGATGGAAGCGGATTGCGTAGTGAGTAACTCTGTGAGGTCCAACATGATTTATGTATCTGATCCACTTTGTCCATCCATTTTACAAAATACTTTTAGACTAATAAAAATAATAAAGCATGGAATGTTCAGATGGACCACACCACAGCAAATAGTTGAGTTGAACGTCTACAGTTGAAAATTTCTTGGGAGCTACAAAAGTTTTGGATCAAGCTTATATATGTATTTTCCCTTCATCCAAATCCGTGAGATCTTATGAACAGGTTGGATGACAGATAAACATCACTATGTGGCTTAGAAAGGTTTCGACTTTGGAAATATGATCCACTTTATCTTGGATATGCTTCAATTTTAAGATCAATCCCTTAAATTAGATGGAAAAAATAAAAATAAAAAAGGATGGATGGCCTAGATAGACAATATACATTCAAGGTGGGCTCGTCTGAGTTTACTCAGTACGATTAGAGTGTATTGACGCAGTCCAATTTCGATGGGGATAGTTTACTGAGTAAAATCAGTGAAGGGCCACCTACGCACCTTAATTTATGTATTTTGTCCACTCTATCCATCCATTTTACCACCTAGATATCATGAGTTAAAAAATAAATCATATCCAAAACTCAAGTATAGATTGAATGTCTATCATTAAAAATTGCCTGATTCATAGGAGTTTTGGATCAAGCTGATAATTTTGTTTTCCTACCCTCTTCTGTATCTTTAAGATCTTACGAACAGGTTGAATGACAAATAAACATGAACTCTACTCAGTAATATCCAGTTTCGTATGGACCTGGATGAGTGAAAATTATTATTATTAAACCATTCCATGATGGAGATTTTTTAATCATGGTATAGTCTACTTAAACTTTAGATATGCATCAATTTTGGCATCAACCCTAAAATGAGTTGAGAAAACAGATGAATTGTACATACAAACCACGTACATTGGTGTCGCCTTGTGTATGTGTTTTATTCGAAATAGAATTGCCTACTGAGTTAGGCTTTTATGGTACTGTATAAACTTAGTTGGGCTTACCATGAATGTATGTTAGTTATCCACACCGTCCATCCAGTTTTCCATATCATTTTAGTCGTTGAGTCCAAAATAAAGTAGAGCTAAAGCTCAAGTGAACCACCATTTTCATTACGCATCCATTTATAAAAAAAAAAAAAAAAAAAAAAAAAAGGGAGAGAGTGAAAGAATCGAAGAAATCAAGCAAAAAAATAAGAGTGACTTCCACTGTTGAAACCTTGCTAGGTAGCCCATAGTGATGTTTATTTGTCATCCTACCTCTTCATAAGATTACACAGACGTGGATGAAGGGAAAATACAAATATCAGCTTGATCCAAAAATTCTGTAGGCTCCGAGAAATTTTCAATGGTAGAATTTCAATCCACACTGTTTCCATGGTGAGGTCCACTTGAGATTTTGATATATTTCGTTTTTGGGCTCAAGCCATCAAATTATCTGTTAAAATGGATGGACGGAGTAGATAAAATACTAATTAAATTTATTCTAAATTAAGAATATACATAAATCACGGTGGACCTCACAGAGTCTACTCAAATTTGCTTAGCATACAGGTTTTACTCGGTTTACTCCCTTTTGATCAATCCACTTCCGATTTATTCATGCGGTTAATGTATTTTATCATATAATCTCAAGGCAAGAATTCAAAAATGAAATAGAAGAAATCTCAAGTTAACCTACCATCTACTATTAAAACTTTTAAAGACCTCTCATAATGTTTATTTACTATCAAACATTGATTAGGTCTCTCACAGACCTGGACGAAGGTAAGAAGTTTTTAACAGTGGGTGTTCAATCATCCCTCTTTGGTGTGGTGTGGTCCACATGAGATTTGGATCTTCACTTTTGGGCTCATGCCTTAAAATGATCTGGAAAATCAATGGACAGCATGGATTAAACACATATATCATGATGAGAGCAACATAACATCATCCAATAGCTAGGCAATCCTTGTCCCCTCGATGGTGATGTGGCAAAATTTGATGGCCCCACCATGATGTATGTATTATATAATCAGTATCATCTGCTTTTCACGAACAAAAAAATTATGTTTGTTGCAATTTGATTGGTCACATTATCACACAATCTTACTGTCATTTAATAACAACATGTGTAAGTCTGAGAAATCTACTATGTAATCACATCTTCAAGTAAGTGATAACCTGGACCATATATATATATATGCAAGAAAAATTAAAACGGTTTGTTTTTCTTGGGCACTTGTAACTAGCTAACAATGATATAAATTCATGTGTTATAACATTTTTTTGAGATTATTCTAGGCATGAGCCTAAAAATGAGGTAGATCCAAACCTATGCGGTCCACACCAAAGAAGCAGTGGGGATTGGACACCTATCATTGAAAAGTTCTAAGGCCAGTCCAAGTTTTGGATCAAGTTGATATTTGTGTTTTTCCTTCATCCGGTTCAATGTGACCTTCTAAATAGGTTGAATGGTAAATAAATATCACGGTGGGCCCTGTGAAGGTTTCAATGATGGCAGATCATTGTCCCGACTGCTTTTTGGGGGTGTGGTCCACTTGCATCTTGGATCTACCTCATTTTTGGGTTAATGCCCTAAAATGATCTCACAAAATAGATGGTGAGGATACAACACATGCATCGTATGGTGGGCCCCACATAACCTTGACATGTCAACACACCATCGAGGTAGGAATCTGCTTATGTCTTGAGTGGTCGATGCTATGCGGGGCCCCCATAACGTATGTGTTTTATCCATGCCTGTCATCCATGGGTCCTTCCAAATCGTAGGTGGACCACACCACAAGAGAGCAAATGCTCCCGTTAGAAACTTTCTAAGGCCTACTGTAATGTTTATTGACCATCCAACTTGTTGATCAGATCGTATGGACCTGGATGAGGGGAAAACATAAATATGACCTTGATCTAAACCATTCCATGATGGAGATGTTTTTAATGGTGAGTATTCAATCACCCTTGTTTTTTTGTAGTTTAGTCCACCTGAGACTTGGACATACCTCTCATACCCTACAAGCAACCTGTAAAATGGATGGCCAGGGTGGATAAAATACATACATCAAGGTGGGCCCACAGAGCACATCCCACACTACACGAAAGTCCTGAGGATGTAGATTGCTAATAATCGGGATCTCTGTCCTAACATGGTGGGATTTGATTGAGCCACAGGCAGCTGTCAGATTGGCCACATAAGCGCAGATTACCTGCTACCCCCTCGTAGAAATTAGGTGTGTCCCACATGATGTTATTGAGAAATTCATCCCTCTATTTTTCTGACACATGGTAGGATATGAGTCCAAAATCATTGTGTTACAAATATGAAATATCACATTTTAAAGCCGAGAATTGGACCGAACTTCAGCCTGAAAATTCATAAAATTCCTATTTTCCACTTGAATGCTTGGGCCACACGTGCACAATATATATATATATATATATATATATATATATATATATATATATATATATATATATATATATATATATATAATAATCAAAGAGGAAAGAAATCAAAGATATGCATTAAGATGCATGAGTTACGTAATGAAGGGATAGCTAGAATGGCGTATTTGTGAGATATAACACTCATAGATATATGTGGTTGGGTTTAGTTGAACTGCACTAAAATGAGTTGAGCCCAAGCCCAAACCCAAAATTTAAATGGACCATGCATGCAAGATAACCCTGGTCCAAAGCTGATGAGTGGACCGGCCCGTTAGGGGCCCGTTTGTTTTGGAGTTAATACAAGTAATCCATCCCTGGGCCTGATGAGTGGACCGGCCTGATCTTCATGGTGGGGCCCACCTTTTGCACATCTGGGAATCGACACGTTAGACGGTTGTATTTTAAGCTAACAAGCGAACGGTTGTAGGTGATGTTTGTATACTCATGGAATGTTGGGTATGGATCATTAAAAAGTAAAAGAAATGTATACACCGTCTTTTAGATTAGTACATCAAGATGATATAGATCCACTTGTGGGAAAATCTCAGCCGTTCATTCATCAAGATCTAAGGGCTTGAAATACTTGCCATCCATAAGAAAAGTACCAACAGTGAGACGAACGGCCCACACATCTTTGGGTTTTCTCGCCACGATTCTGCACCCAAAAAAAAGGGTAAAAACCTATTAGAAAAATCGAACGGCCATTGTTCATTCTTTTCAATCTAACGTAAGTGGAAAATACCATCCCAACCGTCCAAAGATTAGAGTCTGCATGGGGCCCACCCTTGGTGATCGGAACCGTTCTTCCAGTGGGCCACGTTATGGATGAACATTTATGCGAAAGTGCGCTGTGGACAATCCTAACCGTCCGATCAAGGGACATTTGGTTATTCATTGAGTGGCGCTTGCCCTTTCATTTTAGCTGTCCATTTGGAGGCCACAACAAGTACCACCAGAGTAGGAACTTTTTTCCTTGGGGCAACTTGTAATGGGCCCACCAAATGAATGGTTCAGATCGAAGGCCCAATTTTTCTTTACCTCTTTTTTTTTTTTTTTTGGAAAATGCTCATGCGCGAGAAGTAATCCGAAGTGGTCGATCGAGTGGACTATCAATATTGCTAATTGGACTTTGCTTGATCCAAACCATCCATTTTATATGGCAATGAGAGGATGTGAAGTTCCTTCGATCCAACTTTTCATCCTGGCCTATTAAAAGTGGGGTACGCCTAATGGACGGTTGTCGTTTACCATGCTTTATCCGTGATGCTTTGCAGTTCCCTACGACAGTACACGTGGCAAAGAAGTCCTATGAGTGTGGGCCACCACGTGGATAGGGCGTATTCTCAAAAGGGGATCGATGCTTCGGTAGCCGTCCGATAAGTAGCTGGTAAAAGGAACGGTCGGAGAAGCGCTCCACATTCAACCAGTTAAACTGACAAATGGTCACCGTTGTCCAAGCACTGGAGCTTTCGCATAGTCTATCCACACCGTGGCCCACCAGATCAACGATCCTGATCACATCAGTTATTTTCCGAGTGGACCAATCCTAACCCATTCTGCCATTGCACTGACGATTGATACAAACCGCAAACAGACGGTCACGATAAGAGACTACGGATCAAACGGTTAAAACCAAAAATCAAAGCAAAGCTTTTAACGCTTGGCCCATCGGTGACGGGCCTATCTTTTGGACGGTCCAGATCTATCAAAAAGATGGCTGATCTGATCTTATGAGTCATAGGACTGGACCATTGAGTCAGCATTAAGGGATATACACGAATTCGAGTCTTACTTCACGCGTAGATCCCAGCCCATCCACACGTGGCATCTGTACAAGATCTAATCTTTCCAGAAGGTAGACCCCACCGTTAGATACCCTGACCGCCATCACAATACAGAAATGGACGGCTGAAAGTTGGCAGACAGTTCCATTTAATGGTCACCGTACACGTGTGGGCTTAGCCAAAACTCCGCCGCATTCCGGCACCCCAAAACGTATGGTTCGTAAAGAGGTCATAAGTTCAACTAGTTGGACCATAAAGTACGGTCCACCTCAAGGATAATTTCGAGTGCTTGTGAATCCAACCCTTCCAATAGGTTGTCCGTACCACCAGGTCACTAGTGCAAAAATCAATCCTAGCCACCCATTCGTTGGACCACACAATAGAAAACAATCTCTCCATCGATAAATAGAAAAATACAAATTTCGTCCACTCAATGAGTGGATATGGCTGATTTTTGCATATTGTGACCCTTGTGATAGGGGCAACATATTTGACGTCTTGGATTTCTCAATACATCAAAGATTAGAAATTATCCGCCCGATGGACCGTATTTTATAGTCCAACCCGTTGTAATTGGTGGATCTAAAAGCCGAGAAATACTACAGGCCAACGTGGCATACGTGTTCAGGATCGGGACCGTTCATTAGACAGGTACCATCGTCTCACCTGATGAGCAACCTGGAATACTTACACGTGTACGCGTAACACGAATGATTAGAAGAAAGACGACCGACGGCCTGTATTGAATGTGCACACATGTCCTACCTGATGAATGATCTGGGTTCCTTACACGTGTGCCACAGAGCCAAGAAGGAAGAGAGTTACCTTCCCACATCACCTAGTTTGACTATACCAGAGTTGACTTTGAGACAGGGCATGGCATCAGCGGTCTTTAACGTGGCCGGAGCTTCAACGACGATGATTGGAGATCCTATACCAAGGCTACTCGCGTTTCCTACTCGTGGGTCTGCGTCTGACGACGAACGTGTACACTCGCATCTGGTAAAGAAAGGTAGGTGCGGGTGCACCGTTGGAGGTGGTCGCAGCTTCGAAAATGGAAGTGTAGAAGGAGAAAAGGGCATCGCCATAGCCGAGAGAGAGAGAGAGAGAGAGAGAGAGAGAGAGAGCATATTATGTTATGTGTATGTATGTGTGGCTGAGATTAGAGAAGAAGGGGAGTTTTATCTATACTCTGCCAGAGCGTGATCGTTGATACGCAGGCACTCAGAACTTGAACATTTATTAAATATTAAATCAACTTAAACCGTCCAGATTGCGAGGCCCACTTTGGATAGGTTATATACCAAAATTGAGATTGATGGAAGAATTTTAACCGTTGATTAATGGGACCCATTATTTGAACGGTCAAGCTTAAGCTGGCCCCTCTATTGATGGACCGCATTGTGACTCATCATGACCATCTACTTGAAGGTCACGGATTGAAAGATTATGATTCTCCAGTGGGGGAGATTCCTGATAAAATAATAGTCAGGAACAGTAAACCATATAGTTCTAAATGTTGGTGACTCGACTCGAGACTCAGCTGAGTCAACTCAACTCGAGAATGCAATAACTCACTACTAGCGGGCCAAACTGGGTATCAATGTCCTTCCCAACTAGTTGATGCATAGGGCCCACCTCTGTGTTTGTATAACATCTCACCCATCCACTAGGTGGGGCACATTATAGAAAACAATGAACAACTATTTGAAAAACTCTACACTCTTATAGCTTTTAAACAAGGTTTCATTTTGTGAATTTTCCTTCTTTAGATTTTTTTAAAGCCCTGTACTCTAATCCATACATGTGGGGCCCACCATGATGTGCAATCCATCCATTTTGTATCGTTTTAGGGTATGAATCCAACATGAGACAGGTCCAAGGCTCAAGTGTACAAAACGGTGGGAATTGAACTGCCATCATTAAAAACTTCTTAGGAGCTGGAGAAGTTTAAGTTTTGGATTAAGCTGATATCTGTTTTCCCTTGGTGAAGGTCTATATGACCTACTGAGCAGGTTGGATGGCAAATAAACATCACCTTGTCTCCTGAGAAGGTTTCAACGGTGGTTGTCATCATCAGTACATTGCTTTTTATGGTGTAGTCCGCTTGAATTTTGGATTTACCTCATTTTTGGGCTTCATACCTCAATGATTAGAAAAAAAAAAAAAAAAAAAAAGATCGACTATAGATAAAACCCATCATCTTGTAAGTAATTGCCCATGTGTGTATGACATCCAACCCATCTAACAGCACGAAGATCACCTAACACAAACATCAAACATGAGGCCAATCAATCCACTTGATGGGTGGGTCCAATGAGAAATTTTGATCACACAGGCTGTTATTTGTTGTTTTATACAGTGTGGCCCACTTAGTAGTATAGGTTTGACTGATTTCTGCACCTACTAATCACAATGGTGGCTTTTACCTTTCAGACAGGTTGGATGTTGCGCACACTTAGGGGTGTACATCAAGTCGAGCTGGCATGAGCTCAACTCGGCTCGGTCCTCGAGCCTGACTGGCCAGCTCAGCTCAGTTTGGTCAGCAGGACGGGCTGAGTTCAAGCCAAGATCGAGCCGAGTTCGCCACTGAGGCATTTCCACAAACACCTGGACTACACCTTCAAAATCCCTGTATGTGAAACAGAAGCAATGGTTTTATAGGTATTTTATCAAACACCTTCTAAGCAACATAAAAACCAAGAAAAAAAAGAGTATTTGTTTCATGTACATTACTTCCTTGCCACCAGCGACACTTCATTGAGTCATTTTATCAAACACTTGGTGAGCAACATCAATGGCAAAGTAAGCAAGTCACCGAACTGGTTTGATCCGAGTTTGATTCGAGCTGGATTTGAGCTAGATTCGATTGGAGTCGAGTCGAGCTGGGGCCTGCTTGAACTCGGCTCAAACTCATTTTTGAGCTCAAAAAATCAGCTCGACTTGGCTCGAACTCAGCTCCGAATCGAGCTTTTTTGAGTCGAGTCGAACGAGCTAACCGAGCTAGCTCGGTTCATGTACGCACACTTGACACCCTTACATTTAGGTTCCTGTTGGAGGACAACCACTATGCAAGTCATCTCCCTTTACAGGATAATAAAACCCTTTGTTCTAGAAGCTTTTTCATAAGATGATGTCAGCTCTCATGTAATGCCTCATTTTGAAACAAATCAAGTATTGCGTGTATTAGGAAGTTGTCATGGCATGAAAAAAAAAAAAAACCATGTGCACATATCAAAAGTAGAGCCAACCATAAAGAGTAAAAATTACTTAAAGATTAAAATGACAGTTCGCACCTTTTAATACAAGTTCTACATCTAACACATGCACATGACAACTTTTCCATTGGCCAGTCAATTCAGGTTCGGATCCCTAACAATTATGGCATTCAAAGGTGGGAAAAGCATCGATGGGTGTTGTCATTAGTGATGAGGCAAGCTTAGGGCATTTGAAGAACATCTAAACCATTGAAAAGAATGGTATCATCCAGAACACCAAATTGCCCCAAGTGAGGAATGTTCCATCTGGTTTTCGTTTCCCATGATCTCCGTGACATGCCTAACCTTTTGCACAGGTTGGATATACTACATGTGTAACCTACAGGGGGGATTGTGCAGTACAGTAAGCTTATAGTACTGTGGGCTGTACCTTTTTTTCTTTTTTTTTTAACACACGCACACACACCACCACACACTCACCTATGGGTACTCCCTCAACCAGGTGTTGAAACTCCTGAGAGTCTACCACTGGAGTAAGAGTAAGGACCCTGTGGGCTGTACGCCTGTACCTGATCATTTCATGGTACCCCAACTTTACCATCAAGCATTTTGTTTAAACAAACATGAATTTCATTTCATCCTCTCTAGAAGAAAAGGGCAGAATAGAATTCATGTAACTGACCCAATTAATTAGGATACAATTTAGATGATGATGATGATGAATGGTTGGACTACAGCAGTTGGACATGGGGTCATGCACCGCAGCAGACCTGGTGCTGTTTATTATTATTATTTATCTTGATTGAGCTTTCAAACCTTAGATATAGTGTCTGCCATTTTCACATTAAAATAAAAATAAAAATAAATAAATAAAAACGTAGGCATGTTGCACAATTCTGCAATTGATCCACCGGATTCTTGGGCCCAGTCTGGATGAATAGTAAGCTTTGATTGCTACTAATATAAAGGAAGTTTGACATCTGATTTTGGGTCAAGTTTGGACACCTAGTCATCATATTTTAACCATCCATCATAAATGAGAAATGTTGCCATACAATGATGTATGTGATCTTTCCACAAGCAATGCTTTCTTTTCTAGTTTTATATTGAATGGATAGACTGCTGCTGCATCTCATCAACAGGCCATCAATCCACGGGTTGAGATTGTCCTGTCCAGGAGATTTTTAAGGTTTGATCCATCCTCGGTGAGGCGCATCAGATTGATTTTCTAGATCACCAAATCATGGGCCCTGCTTGTGCCCACCGTGGCCATAGGCAGAATTTTCATTCTTTCAGAGCTACTCTAATTTTAACACAAATTTCCCAGGGAATTCCGCATTTACCAAATAGTGCCTCCAGGAAACTAAATTTCCAGGCTGTGCTTTTTGAGAGAAGTAATTGCCCGGCTTTTTTTGTCCTTTTCTTTTTCTTTAGAAAGTGGAGAAGGAGAATTGTGGGCCCATGTGGTATACGCCTGACATCCAACCGGTAGATACACCCCACCATGATAATTAGACGAACCAAAAATTGGTGAATCCAATCATAAAGTGAGCCAAACCATAAAAATATATACCACTCAAAGACATCCAAATTCAATTGCAGCTCATATGATGATTGGATCAGCCAGATTTCTTGGTTAATGTGATCACAAGGTGGTACACCACGTGGGTCTCACAATTCTCGCCATTCACTACTTCTAAAGAAAAAATTAAGACGAGGGCATTTTTGCAATTCCCAACTCAAAAAACATCTCCTTGAAATTTCTAATCATCCAGGCATTATTTGGTAAAATGATCATTCCCTAGGAAATTATGTTGTAAAAATTCACCCAAAAGTATAGCTTCCTGGAAAAATAAGATAAATTAAAAGTGCTTTTAATCTAGCAAAATTCCATATAGCGATCACCTGGAAGATGAAACTAAGCTGATTCTAAACATTATTCCCATCCGCCGATTGTCATGTACAGAAACAATGCCTGGAGAAGTGCAGCAAGATTCATGCCCTTGTTTTGCACCAAAATCTGCAGGCAGATCGATGGCTCCAAAGCTCTGCAAATAAATAACAGACATGATCAGAACATGCAAAAGTGCAATTTCAATTTGCCTGAAAGATGAACTTTGCTAGGCCCACTTGCACATGAACACCTGGCATACATGGGCATCCATCAGATGAGTCACGCGTAGATGACCCAGCCCAAAAATCAGGGGGACCAACGCATGTATGAAAACAATGTATGGTCCAAAATGAGCACTAATGGTCTACATCCAAGATACATTAGTAGGCCCACCTGATGAGTTGACTGGCCTGTTTTAGGCCAGGTCATCTATACATGCTAGGACACACCCGATGCACAGGTCTGATGTCCTGCATGTGCTACATTGAAACTTGTCAATCACATGTAGTCATGCTTTCGGGATCAACATAACTCTAGAAAGGTTGAACCAAGGTTTCGAAAACAACCGACTCCAGTTACCATCATATATCAGTCAAGGCAGTCATTGAAAAGAAATGGAAAGGGGTCTGGCCCATGGAAAAACAACAGTTGCTTTTACAGGAAAAAGAATGGCATTATAACTCATTAGCAGGACTTGGGCCCCTGAACATGGCCTGAGGGCCAGAGTGAGGCTTTGAAATATAGGTCCAATGCCTGGGCCGGACCATTCATGGATGGGCTGGTCCAATCATTAAGTAGGCTACCATTATAATGGTCTAAAGACACTTGTTAATGGTTTCCATTCCACATACATGTGTAGTTTAAAGATAATAGTTGGACTCTACATATATACTTAATAAAATCATAAGTACAAAAAATAAGACATGTATTGAAAACATAATAGACTAATGTAATAACGAAAATATTAGCACGTATCCACCCGACCAACCCCGCTTGGGTTGGGCTTGGGTTGAGAATTCCCAACCCGAGGTTGGGTTTACATGCGTGCCAATGCTTTTTAAGGGGAGTCCATTCAATCAATAAAAGTTCAAAAGGAAAAGAGAAATGAAAAGAAAAAGAAATAACCACTAGTAAATTAATTTCCTACCAGTGTTCAATGCATTGATGATATTGGCTAATATCTCGGTATTGGCCAATACTTACCCTTCTAAATTATCAAAATTTGTGTTCTAGATCGTTGAGTATCTCTTATCATATTGTTCCTAGAGAAGTAAATTGTATCGCTGATGCCTTGGCCAAGTAGGGGGTCCTTACATATTCAATGTGTATGGGAGACTCCTGTCCATTTGTCTTAATGGATTCTGTATCTGCTTCCTTGTTTTTTGAGTAATAAAATTCTGTGTCATCAAATAAATAAATAAATAAGAATATGAAAGACGTTGCAAATTGACAGGGAAGCCAGCCAGTGTGTGTTGAAACCAGGACAGGCCCATTTTCCCAAGCCAATCACCCAGTGACTGACCTGGTCTGGTTGATATCAAATATGGTACTGTACAGAGTTTCCTAAGTGAGTTGCTGCTTCATTGGAATTCCTTGTAGATCAAGAGTTCGGAATTGGTCAAAATCATTAATATCTCACTTTATTTGGCAGGTTAAAAATGACGTGCTTGAGAAAAAGCTAGGGAAACAAATAGGACAGTGGATTTTGGATTGCATAACAAAATACTAGATAGCTAATTCTACAATTGTATTTTGTCTGCCTCTTGATTCGAGAATGCAACTCCATGCATTTTATCATATATTATAATGACAGGCTTCTTGCCAAACCCCAGGTGACGCAGGACATGGAAATTAAATATGATATGCAAGATTTCAGACTTTAGATCATACTAATTTAGAAACAATCACAAAAATTCCACATCCCACATAAAGTCAAGCATTCAACAAGGGGGATCTACAAGGGTCCAAGCCTACACATGTTAGGGCTGGATCAATTAAAATTATAAACCAAACAATGATCAAAGGAGAATAGATTCATCCACACATGCAAAGGATTATTTCCTCAATCCAAGGGATTCACATGTTTCAATTCGGGAAACCCTAGGGTTGTAAAAGGGGAATATAACTTGGGATTTAGGATAATCTAGGGTTAGGTTTAGAGAAATAGGGTGAGAAATGAGTGAAATAAAGGAAATAGATGAACCCGAGGTGATCTGCACGTGTGGACAGCAGTTGGGCCCAGACGCACGTGCGTGGGATCCTGGCCGCATGTTGTGGGGCCCACGAATCTGAAATCGGCCAACTTGGGTCTGGTCGACTAGGGGTGGTCCACCTTCACGCCAAATTTCGGAACAATCGGATGTCCGGTTTGTACACGGTGCTCTGTCGAAGTTTCAACCCTCCTGCAGGGCATGAGTCTGCAAATTTGTCGTAGATGAAGGATTAGTTGCAAAAGGGATGGATTTGGAGATGAGATGGCTGTGGGAGATGATGAATATTGAGAGTAGGAGGTGGGGGCGATTTGAGATGGATGTGGCTTTGCACCACAGTAGTTAGCCTTTCGAAGAAGGGAGGATTTCGCACCCAATTGGATTTCCATAACTCAGAGAATTAGAGATGCAAGAAAACACAGAATTTTATTCATAATCTTCAATGAGAAAAAACCTATAAAGGGTTGCCTATTTATAAGAAAACTATACCCTAAAATCCGCGCCATGTGCGCACATTATTACTTAGAGATGAAATAACAACTAATCAAAGCAATCTAAATCGTTCATGATGTTTCTAATGACGATAATAAGCAAAACTCAAAGTCCCTAGATCATCTAGGGTAGTGGGCCACGATCATGAGATCCAATGGTAGAATCCATATGATGATCGGGTCCACTTCAAGGAACCAAAACACAGTCCTCTAACTAGGAGGCCCTCCCTACACGTCGTCATCGATCCGGAATTCCAGATTGATGGTGGGGCCCTCCTCATTGCGTACGTGAGTAGGGGGCGTGCGTGTACACTAGATGTCATCATCAACTCTCCCCGGCTACAAAACTCCTAAATCGCTCCAAGATGTCAGGATCAACTCATTGAAGCTCCTCCTCAGTGAGTCACGTACTATCTGAAGCTAGGTGTGACTTCCGCTTAACCAGGTACTTTTGAAACCCGCCGTCCGACGTTGATACTATCCCAAAATATCCTCTATCTCCTATCTGGGTGTGGGAAGGGAATGTATGGGAGGTAGAGGCAGAGAGGAAGGGTCAGAAAGAGGTCATGGATCAACGGAAAGGTCTGGGAAATCAGGATAGTTAGGCGAATGGCTAGACAATGTATCAGGGGTCCCCTGAAAAGCAACTAGATCCTCCACATTGAATGTGGAACTAATTCCGATAGAAGGTAGAAGATCTACCACATACGCATTGAGACCGTTTCGTTTTATAATTTTGAATGGCCCAGCTCTACGCGCGTGTAATTTACGAACGGCTCCCTAAGGGTACCACTCTGGCCTGATGCGGACCATCACAGAGTCCCCTACATAGAATTCCTTGAAACATTTATACTGGTCTGCAAAAAGTTTGTAATGTTCATTACTAGTAGTGATCTTTCGCTTGATTTCTTGATGCAACGAATGAATGTGATGTGCAAAAGACTCTACAGACTCTGATGGCCTATAGGACAGTAACATAAGGACAAGATCAATAGGCTTCCTAGGTTTATAACCAGTAACGACTTCAAAATGACTTAAACCTGTGGACCTATTGACAGAATTATTAAATGCAAACTCAGTTATAGGTAGTGCGGTGTCCCACGTGCTGGTGTGCTCCCTCACTAAACATCTGAGCAAACTCCCTAGGCTCCTATGGACCACCTCAGTCTGACCATCGGTCTAAGGTGGTAGGCAGAAGAAAATTGGAGCCTAGTATTCATCATATGTCATAGTGTCTTCCAAAAATAACTCATGAATCGCATGTCACGGTCAGACACTATAGTTTTTGGTAACCCGTGAAATTTGACGACCTCACTAAAGAACAGCTTGGCAACATGAGATGCGTCAAAGGTCTTAGAACAAGGAATGAAGTAGGCCATTTTAAAAAAATGGTCCACAACAACAAATATGGAATCGTGTTTCCAAATAGTCTTGGGGAGCCTATGCACGAAGTCCATACTGATGTCATGCCAAGGGATGAATAGAACTCGCAAAGGTGTGTATAGTCCTGTATTTATTTTTTTCTGCTTTGCCAGTTAACAAGTATGACATTGCCCTATAATTTTGGCCACGTCTCACTTGAGGCTTGGCCAATAAAACCTATCCTACACAAGGGCGATGGTCTTATCTTTGACCTAAATGACTCGCGACCCCTCCTGAATGTTACTCCCAGACAAGAAAATCGCGGAGAAAGGTGTGCGGTATGCATAAGCGATCACTCCTAAACAAATATCCGTCTAAGACAAGTACTCACTGCTAGCTCCTAACGGACTCTCTAACAACGACGCGTACACAACTCCAAAATCTGGGCACTCAGAATAATCCTCTCTGACATGCTCGAGGCCCGTGACTTCGACACTCATGGAATTGAGTAACGCGACTTGACAACTGAAAGCGTCGGCAAGCTTATTCTCTATATCGGCCTTATACTTAAGCACAAAAGTGTACTCTTGAAAGAATTGAACCCACTTGGCGTGCTTAGGGTTTAATTTCTTCCGAGAGTTCAGATATCTCAAGGCCTCGTGATCTGAGAATAAAACGAATTCTTGCGGCAATAGATAATGACGCCAGTGGCGCAGTGATTGCACTACCGCATAGAATTCTTTATCATAGGTGGAGTATTTTTGCTTCGCCTAATTCAATTTCTTACTAAAAAAGGTGACAGGGTACCCTTCCTGACTAAGTACTCCTCTTATGCCGACTCCTGACGCGTCACATGCGACTTTAAAAGCTTTCGAAAAATCCGGAAGTCGCGTGACTAGAGCTTTAGTCATCCTAACCTTTATCTCCTTGAAGGCTTTTCCTTTGTCTATTGAAACTCTCTTCTTTTTTTTTTTTTTATGTAATCCGTGATGGGAGCCATAATGGAACTGAAACCTTGAATGAACTGCCTATAGAAGGTGGCCAAGCCGTGAAAGTTGCACGCCTCGTGAATATTGCGGGGTTTAGGCCAATTGACAATGACTTTGACCTTCTTGGGATCCGCCGACACACCCTCAGCTGACACAACAAAACCTAAGAAGATAACACTACTAGACATAAACACATGCTTCTTTAGGTTGGCGTACAATTTCTCGGCTCTAAGGATCCCACAAACTGGCCTCAAATGGTTGAGGTGTTGTTCCTTGGTCATGCTATAAATCAAGAAATCGTCAAAATAGATGACCAAGAACTTCCCCATAAAAGGCATCAACACTTGGGTCATCACACGCATGAAAGTACTTGGAGCATCAGTCAGCCCAAAAAGGCATGACTAGTCACTCGTATAGCCCATCCTTCATCTTGAAGGGTGTCTTCCACTCATCGCCAGGGTGCACACGGATTTGGTGATAACCACTTTTGAGGTCAATTTTTGAGAAGATGGTAGCGTTGGCCATCATATCCAACATTTCATAAAGACGCAGCATGGGAAAACGATACTTGACTGCGATTTTGTTGATGGCTCTACTATTAACACGCATTCTCCATGTGCCATCCTTCTTAGGTGTAAGAAGGGCAGGTACGACACACGGGCTCATGCTCTCTCAAATGAAACCCATTTTTAGGAGCTAATCAATTTATCTTTTCAACTCCGCATACTCATTTGGGTTCATTCTATAATGAGGGAGGTTTGGTAGAGTCGTCCCAGGGACTAAATCAATGGCATGATGTATATCTCTCATAGGGGGAAGCTCATTCGGTAGATCCTCAGGAAAGACATCACAGAACTCATCCACTACCGAGATGGCTTCAATGGGTAACTCTAGACTAGCCTCTGGTGCACTCTCCCTAGCCACAAGGGCGTACACCACCGAGTCCGACTCAGTCTCTCGCTCAAAGTCTTTGGCATTTAGAATATGGTGAGGCTTAGACTTGGACTTCGATTCCTTCAATTCCTTCGAGCTGCTCACACCACTCTTTGTAGTGGACTCCTTTCTTGCCTTCAAACCAGAATGTACACACATTCAAACAACAAAAAATGGCGACATCTCTGTCATAGAGCCAGGGCCTACCCAAAATAATATGGCCAACATCCATTGGAACAACATCATACCAAAGTGTCTTTATATGATCCAAACTGAATAGGAACAAGACAACGGTGCGAGACTGGAATGGAAGTCTCATCAACCCAAGACACTCTATAGGGTTGAGGATGAGCTTCAAGCCCAAACAGCTCATAGTGTCAGTTGATGTCACATTGGCACAACTACCACTATCCACGATCATCTTGCAACTCTTATCACCACATTTTGTATAGGTATAGAAGATCGTGTCGCGGCGCCAATCGTCGGTATTTTTTGCTTGGACAAAGGCACAACGCACAACTGCCAGGGTCGCAGAGTCTTGCGTTCCCTCTTCCCCATCACTAGGGGTCTCTACTGGCTCATACTCTTCCTCCTCACCGTCACTTTCTAGGGGCACTACTTGTACTTGCCCATCAATAAGGAGCACTTTCGTGCCCTCTTTCATGCCACACTGGTGGGCAAAGTGACCAAACCCCTGACATCTAAAACACCTAGTTGCATCATTTCTGCCTGAGCTAGACTTGATAATTCCTTTACCCTTATCATCCTTGGGCATGGACTGAGAACTACTAGAAGGTTTGTTTTGGTATCCAATGCTAGGCTTAACCCTAGAAGCGTTGGCCTTAGCGCCAAAATCACGAAACTCAAACCGCCTTCTCACAGATGCCTTGAGGTATTGCTCAACCTCCAACACTACTTGATACAACTGTTCAAGAGTGTTTATGTCATTAGCAAGTAACTCTCTTAATGTCAGAACGGAGGCCCGTCTTAAATCGAGCAAGAGAGTACGGGATCCTCATCAACTTCACACATGGTTAAGTAAGCTTCGAACTTTTCAATATATTCCGTTACACTCATGGAACCTTATCGAAGAGATTGTCATTCCTCAACTAACCTCGAGTGATAAGAGAAAGGGAGGTACTTCCCCTTAAGAGTTTCCTTCATTTCGTCCCAATGGACTATCGGGAGCTCCCTCGACCTTTCTTTCTTTCACTCAAAAGTAGCCCAAAACCTCTTTTGCTTAGCCAACAAGCTTCATCTTGGCGAATCGGACCCGACAAATATCCAACATGTCATACCACTCAAAATAACGATCCATGTCTACCAACAAATCTAGAAAATCTTTAGGGTCCAAGTGGCCATCAAACATCGGGGCATCTACTCTAACTCCCTTGAGGAGTTGCGCGTTTAGGTCATAACGATCATGATGTCCCTTATTGGGTGGGTGCACGGGTGCGCGCCCATGACCATTTCTTTGGCCACCTCCATTCTTTGGTCTATCCTCTTGACCACCTGCTTGCGATTGGGCATCTACCTCAATGGTGGTTTCTAGTTGGGTAACGCGCATATTAAGCTAATCCAATCGCTGATCAATACGTTGTTCCAAGCGTCTACCCAAAGACTCAAACTATCGGGTTAGGTCATTCACGGATTCTTGCAATTGTTCCATGTTTAGTATAGAGTGCAAACCAAAATCACGACCAGTACGTGTGGGCATACAACCACTCACTCAAAGATCCTCTAATGCAACTATATGCGTCTAAATGAGACTAAATGATCATATATAACTCTATATGAGGGAAACTACACAACACTACTAAAATTCCAGAAACATGGCTGCCTAAAGAGTTTGTTAACAGAAAATTCAGCGATGAAAATTGGAGATTTTCTGACAACAGAAAATTCAGCAGTCCATGTTGTGCATGATGTGTCCTAAACAGCCCTATATGATGAAATTTGATGCAAAATAAACGTGAAAAGACTAAACCCTAAACACGCAATGCATTCCCCTATGAAAACCCTAGGCTTTGATACCAATTTGATGCAAGACATAGAAATTAAATATGATATGCAAGATTTCAGACTTTAGATCATACTAATTTAAAAACAATCACAAAAATTTCACATCCCACATAAAGTTAAGCATTCAACAAGGGGGATCTACGAGGGTCCAAGCCTACACATGCTAGAGCTGGATCAATTAAATTTATAGACCAAACAACGATCAAAGGAGAGTAGATTCATCCACACATGCAAAGGATTATGTTCCCAATCCAAGGGATTCGCATGTTTCAATTCAGGAAACCCTAGGGTTGTAAAAGGGAAATAGAACTTGGGATTAAGATAATCTAGGGTTCAGTTTAGGGAAATCGGGTGAGAAATGAGTGAAATACAGGAAATAGACGAACCCGATGTAATCCACACGTGTGGACAGCGGTTGGGCCGAGATGCACGTGTGTGGGATCCTAGCCGCACGTGTGTGGGGCCTACGAATCTGAAATCGGCCAACTTGAGTCTAGTCGGCCAGGGGTTGTCCACCTTCAAGCCAAATTTTGGGATGATCAGATGTCCGGTTTATGCACGATGCTCCGCCGAAGTTTCAGCCCTCCTGCATGGCCTGATTCTGCAAATCTGCTGTAGAGGAAGGATTAGCTGCAAAAATGGATGGATTTGGAGATGGGATGGCAGTGGGAGATGATGAATATTGAGGGTAAAAGGTGGGGACGATTTGAGATGGATGTGGCTTCACACCACGGTAGTTAGCCCTTCAAAGAAGGGAGAGTTTCACACCCAATTGGATTTCGACAGCTCAGAGAATTAGAGAAACAGGAAAACGCAAAATTTTATTTATAATCTTCAGTGAGAAAAACCCTACGAGGGGTTGCCTATTTATTAGAAAACCTTATACCCCAAAAGCCGCTATTACTTAGAAATGAAGTAACAAAAATAACAATTAATCAAAGCAATCTAAATCGTTCATGATGTTCCTAATAACGATAATAAGCAAAACTCAAAGTCCTTAGATCATCTAGGGTAGTGAGCCACGATCATGAGATCCAATGGTGGGATCCACATGATGATCGGATCCACTCCAAGGAACCAAAACACGGTCCTCTAACTAGGAGGCCCTCCCTGGACGTGGTCATCGATCCAGATCGATGGTGGGGCCCTCCTCCTTACATACATGCGTAGGGGGGCGTGTGTGTGAGCGAGATGTCCCCATCACCAGGTCACTAAGTTGCTTCAATAAATGACTATCATGTCTGTACATTACAAAATTGAAAATCGTGTTTTTGAGAATATGGTATTTATAGTGACATTCAAGATGACTAACACATCTGATTTTCTCCTTTCAAGTGGGGGACTTTTAAGATTTGTCAGATGGGAGAAAAAATCTATACTGAAATGATCTGAGGGATTTCTGTTTGTGCATGAGTTGAGGGTGGCAATTTTCTGCCATACGGTATTCCGCTCTAAGTAATACTCTCGCTGGATGCACGTAAACTAGCATATTTTCAATAGTAAAAGAACTAATACTGACACGTTACACAGCCATACAAATACAAACATGCATGCAGATAACACGTACTCGCCAATGCAAACATAAGTACAAATACACAAATATGTGCATCCACATGCATGCATGTATATAGACACAAACATTCTACATATTGATGTAGACGGATGGATAGGTGGAGAGGGAGACAACCAGAGGACAAACCTGGTTAGCAATCTGCCCTAGTTGACCCAGACAAGTCCTGGCTTGACCGGGCTGGTCTGCAAAATATGACATACATAAACTAACATATAAAGACATTCACTCATTCAGATACGTACAAACATATAAATATTCATGTACATAAATGATTCACAAAGCCATGCTCATGATGATTTAAACAGCGGGAACATTTTCCAGAATCCATATGTAGAAACAAAACAAGCCAACCAACTTTAGAGAAACAAACCTTTTTTTTTAACACACACTCACACCAGTGGGATTTCACCACAATGGGTACTCAAACCCATGACCTCGTGTTAAAACTCTTGAAAGTCTACCACCGAGGCATGAGTAAGGACCCTAGAGAAACAAAACCTACATGAGAAGCCTCCGCTTGAATCATGCTAAACGAAGGCAGCAAACGAAATATCGAACAAACAAAATTGATAAGGAAACTGAACCAAGGGCAAAGATACTTACAAGGTAATAACAGATGCAACAACCAGAATCTGCTCAAATTTTGGCAAAGCAACAGCCTGGTGGTGTACAAGACATCCTTACGCATAGCACTTCATTTTCAGGACATTGCAAATTGATTGTGCAGCTTTTATCTCCTTCGAATAGCAATTCTCTCTCCTCTATTTTAACCTTAAAAGTCTCGGTTCCCAAAATGACCCCTAGAATTACTGAACCTTGAGGCTGAAAATTCATGCTTGAAAGGCGTCTTCGAAGCATTTGAACTTGAAGTTCCTGGGACAATCTTGTGCTTCTTAAAAGGAGATTGAGAGCTTGAAATATGCCGATCAGGCGTGAAATTATAAAGCTTGTGATCCTTTTTGGCCGGTGTTGAAGGAGTCGTCCAACCCTTCATTTTGGCTTTCCTCTTGGGTTCTCCTGGATCATCAGTAAGCCAACCACCCCTCTGTTTTGATTTCCCAGAGCTCATAATCTTTCTCCCTTCAATGGACTTTCTCTTCTTTTTATGGACTTTACCAACATCATGAGGTGCAGATCTAAATCTCAGGTCTCTGCGTTCTTTAGAAAGTCTCTGAGTAGGCGTTGAAGGTTCTCCAATCCACCAACCAGACTGCACAAACATAACATTTTACAAAGCAAAACAAGAAAAGAAATGAAGACGAAGATTACTTGTAAAATCAGCTCATGATTCTTTCAACATGGACACCTTAGCAGAGTTTTTGCACCCCCGTGCAAAATGCCCTTCTTCTCCACATTTATAGCATAAAGTAGGTGACACTGCATCATTCATCTCCCCACGCACCTTTGCGCATCCCTAGGTTAACGAATTTCCGTAAGCTCTAATAAACTCAAAACACCAAGCACTGAACCACATAAAATGGGGAGATACTTTTATTAAACAAGTAGGAATGTAACTTACTAAACCGGTGTGGCCTGATTGGCCACAGTTGTAACATGAAACTTCTCTTGAACCAGCATCTATGATATTCGCACAACAAAGATGTCCAAATTTCTTGCAAATGTAACACTGGATCTCCTGCCCAACAAAAGAATACGAAGTTGCTAAACAAAATGTTAATCCATTTCAACATCAACCCTCAAGACATGGAAAGAATATGGTTATGGGCAACGGTAGTATTCCGGTTATGTGTGTCCAGTAAGCGTATCATACCATCCTGTTTGGCAATGGCTCAATTGATGATGCCAAGGTTTTCAGGTAATTATTCTTTGCTTCAAATTGATTTATGGGCTTCAGGTGAATCGGTCAAAAAGTTCCATCTTTGGCATTAATTTGAAGCATGTCTCCATTACTGCAATAGCCTCAGAATTGGTTGGGGTACACTTCCGGCTTCCCTGCTTGGGTTCTCTATTGCTACTGGTATAGCTGCATTGAGTTCTTGGGACGGTGTAATTGAAAGACTCAAGAGAACGGTTGCTTTGTTGAAAGGAAAGCTCCTCTCCTTAAAGGTTATCCTTTCTTCTATGACGGTGTACCTCCTTCCAGACTTAGGTGCCCAGTCAGTGTTGCAGCTCAGATTGAATCAACTCAGAAAAGATTCTTATGGAATGACAGTGAAGAGGATCACAAATTTCATTTGGTTTCTTGGGATGCGGTTTGCTGTCAAATCAGCTCTGGGGGTCCTGAAAGATCTGTTAGGAATTCTGACAATTGTCTTTTGGCCAAATGGTGGAGACTAGGTAATGGTGCACCTTCTCTTTCTTGGGGAGATTTAGGCTGTTAAGTGCAGTTTGTCAGAAAATGGTAGGGACATCAAGATTGCTTCCCAGTTCCCACTACGCTGGGTCCTTTATCTGGAGGGGAATCGCATGGTTTTGTCCATATTGCTCTGAATTCCTGTATTTAAAGAGGGTGATGGCTCTTCTGGTTTTGTGAAGACATTTAGGTAGGTGATATTGCGACCATTTTGAGTCCCCATATGTGATTCCGGAAAATAAAGGTGATGCAGTTAATCAGTTCATTGAGAGAGCTAGGGGTTCTGTTACATGGATCCCTTCCTTCAGGAGGAACCTTAATGATGAAGACTGGCCTCTACGCTATCTATGTTGAATGATGTTTATAGTCCCTAGGATGGGGTTGCCTGCAGAATCTAGGAGTCACTCCCAAATGTGCTATTTCAGCCAGGTCTTGGGAGAGAGATTGTCTATAGGTGACATGTTTAGTAGCCATGTGGATAGTAAGATCTGGTCCCTTAAAATCCCTGTGAAAGTTTGGGCATTTGTCTAGCTAGTTATGTTGGATAAGATCCTTACCTTGGACCATCTTAAGCCCAGAGGTGGTCTTCCAAAAGAGAGTTGTCTCTGTTGCAAGGAAGAATCAGCTGATCATCTTCTCATTCATTACACCTATTCCAAGAAAGTGTGGACCAGAGTGGTTTCTATATTCGGCTGTGTTTTGGTATTCCCTAAGTAGGTTTTTTATTTGGTTGGTAGTTGGAGAGCTGATACGTGGGACTCTGTTGGGATGTTTCTTTGGTCTATGATTTTGCCTATTTCCCTCAGGCCTGTTTGGCTGGAAAGAAACAAGCATATTTTTAGCGGAAGAAGGAAGTTAGTACGTTCCCTTTGATTGTTAATATATTAGCCTTGTGGGGATCCACAAATCCCAGATTGAATGGTTTCTCTACTTCTATGCTGTTGTCCAACTGGGCTGAGGTGTTGAAGTGTAGCTGGCACCAGCAGAAAGCTGTTTCGCACTAGTTAACTCCTCCAGTGGGGCATTTCAAAGTCAACTTTGATGGTTGTTCCTTTGGAAATCTGGGACCAGCTAGGATTAGTGGCTTAGTGAGGGACTATGCCGACGCTATAATGGTCAAGTTTTCAGGTACAATGGGTATTTAAAACTAAAATTTTGCGGAAGCTTTGGCCTTATTGCAAGCAATCTAGGTGGCCATGGATTTCAGCTTTCTCCCTGTTATTATTGAAGGTGATACATCTACTGCGAGATATCCTGGGCAGTCTCTGGCTCCTGCCACTGGAAGCTTGTGAATATTATGCAAAATGTGTTGGATGTGTATTAAAATCAGAGTGTTAGTTTCCACCAAATTCCAAGAGAAGCAAATTCTGGGGCTGATTGTTTAGCCAAAGCAGGAGCTGCTTGTTCGTCAGTTCAAATCTTTGACAGGAAAAGTTCAAACAGAGATATGCTCTTTCGGTTTTCTTTCTTTCCTGGGTAGGATTGTACCTTGTTCTTTGTTGGTTCAGGGTGGTGATTTTCATCGTTCCTTTTGCATCTTGTGTTTTAAGGCTCCTCGGAGTCTCTGTTGTGACTGTACCATGTGGGGTATCAATTTTTCATGGGTCCCACATTGTGTTCATTTTTACCTGATCTTTTTAATGAAGCTCGATCATTCATCAAAAAAGAAAAAGAAAAAGAAAAGAAAAGAAAAGAAAGAAAAACCTCTAGGCTCCATTGCATTCTACAAAGGGAAATAAAGCATATGGAAATGACATCTAAAATCTAAATAAAAGATTTCCTATGGCTCTACATACCTTCAGATCATCTAGTACATAATCATTTTTACATGATAACATATCATGCCCTATATCTCCACAGCGTAGACAGACTTTCAAATTTTGGGTGCTCCCTTTGTGTTTCTCTGGGCAGTTCTTTGCCAAGTGGCCTCTTCTTTTACAGATATAACAATCCTGCCCCTGAAGATACAAACAGTTACAATCACCTGAACAATGATGAAGCATTTGAAGCAACACTGGAAACTAATTGAAAAGATAGATTTGTGCCAAAACACACCCATCACTTAACATCAGCACCATTGTTGTCAAAATCCTACAATGTACAATTTACAATTTACAATTGACGGTTTACAATTTAAGTTGAACCTATGAACCCCTTTTTGGATGAATCCTACGATTTAAGATTCTGATTTACAATTCAGATTATATTTATTCTCTTCTTTTTTAAAATTTTATATGGCTTCCATTTCATGTTTTAAATGTGGGGATTTTAAGAATCTTTTAAAACATGTCAATTGTCTTATTTTATTCTTTATAAGAGATAAAGAATGATGGATCTTATCTTTAACCTTAACTTGTGGAGCTTTTTAAAAAAATTATTTCTAACCTCTTAATTGGTCGAAACACCAAATTGATATGACTTATCAGGAATCTTTTATGGACAATTGTCATCATATTTACCTATATTTTATTATAGCAATGGCATTTAGGATTTGTCTTAAACTTAAAGATGCATACTTATTTTATTTATTTTCTCCACGTACCTTAACTTCAAGTTGTGTTTTTCTAGAGTTTCATTATGTGATTTTAAACTCAAAGCTTTATTTGATTCTTTATATAATAATGAAAACTTATAAAAGATTTTTTTTTGAAGGCCTCGTTAAGAACATGCAACTTTATAATTTTTTTACTTTAAAGCATGAAAACAGTAATGCTTTGAGGAGAACATTATTTTGAAGTCCATTGATTTAATTATAGATTCTCAATTGATAATGTCATGGTATGCTACTTTCTTGGTGCATATTGATGGAAAATGAATTACTGATGTGTTTTCTTAGACCTGATTTATTGATAATTTACTCAGGTTTTTTTTGTGATTTTTAAGAAAATCGAAAAAAAAAATGTTACAATTTATGATACGATTCAGGCCCTACTATGATTTGTGATACGATACATTATGTAACTTTGATCAGCACAAACAAAGCATGCATGCACGAAAGATGGAAAAACTACGGTCATACAGCTATGATTGTATATTATCTGCACTGGTGCATTTACGTTAGCATAAATAACAAGTGCATGTTTGCTTTTTGAAAAGACTGTAACCTAGTGAAGGTATGCATCACTCATCGCCCAAAATGCTCTTTCATTCTCCTTTAATCCTTTATCAGATCACCATACTGCCATTTCTAGAAGGTTTCTTCACTCATATCAAAGAATTGGGATCTTCCAATTGGAAGATATTGGGGGCATGGATGAATAAGATATTTGAGCATGGTTAATTCAGTCAGGGCCACATCAATATCAATAGTCTGCATCGCTGAAAAACATGGTATCTAGAAACCCGAAAATATAACACATATCCTCGGCCAAAGATCATCCTTAGAACAGTAATTAATACAAGCTGTTCATCTAGTAGCCTAGTAGGTCATTGCCAAGAGTAGGCCGGTGTTGACAAGCAAATTGAATGGAAGATCCACATGGACTATGGCCTTGAACTGAAGATATGAAAATGAATTCAATAAGAGAGCTATATTACTCGGAGGACAGGTGCCGGATCAAATTGTTATGCCCCACAAAGTGATGATCTAGACCACTCGTCTAGTAGTAATGACCTACGGGTGGATGACATGATAAGAATCTTATGAAGCAACCATCAAACTCCATACCTGTGTTGAAATCTGAACTGTTGCTCCTGACTCTTTATTATGGATGGTGCAGATCTACTATCCATGACACTTTAACATGTCTCCATCTACAATGGGACTTCCTAAATGAATGGTCTCGAGTGCCACGTTACACTTAGGAGTAAGTCTTTGTTAGCATTTTTTGTTTCTACAATTTCTAGAGAGCATATATTTTGTTGATGTGCAGGACCCTTGCGTGTGGGCCCATGGTGAGGTGATAAGAATGGTTTGATCTGGTGGACCTTGCTGTGGACAGGACATACCTTGGAATTGTTCCAGTTTGGAATATCCTATCTCTTCAATTTGAACTCCAAATGGCACTGACAGTCCACAATTAGCTAAATATATAACACTGGTGTGGTTAGGATCTCCCAATCGTTGCAAATTGCAGCTTTGCAGCTACAAGTTGTAATGGATGACGCAATTGATGAAGTTGCAGAAGAGGCACGTTTTTATGACAGCAAAAGGATCGGCGGGAGGTATTCTGGTGATGTGGAACAAGGATAAAATCCATCTGGAGGAGGATCAAATTACGCTATTCTCAGGATCAATCATATGCAATATGATAGGGGATAGTTTCAAATGGGCACTGAGTCACTGACTGCTTGTATATGGCCCAAACAATCCTACCATATACACTCCACCATGGGATGACCTATCAGGGACAAGCAAACTGGAATCTTCCATTGTAACAAGGGGAAGATTTCAACACGATTAGGTTCACTTATGAGAAGCTAGGAAGAAGCATATTAACGACTTCAATGAGGAGATTTGCAGAGTTCATTAGTGAGTACAATTTCATAGATCTTCCCTTGGATGGGGGAAAGTAATTTAATGGGTGTGGTGCGGTCAATGCTACCATGACCAGCATCTGATCACGCCCCAATCTGTTTGGATTCAACTGGCATATCGACAGGCCCTATGCGATTCAGACTGGAAAATTGGTGCCTGAGGGAGGAAGGCATATACAACAAATAGATAGTGGTGGGAGGAATGTGTTGGGCAGGTTTCAAATGTCTGAAAAAAACTAAAATACATTAAAATGAAGTTAAAAGAATGGGGAAAATCAGATTTAGTCAGTAGTTGAGCAAGAAATTGGAGCTATCAACTCAAATTGCCACAATGGATACAAAGGAAGAGAAGGGTGATATGGACGAGAGAAAGGCAATCGAGAGGGAACGTCTTAAGGTAGAGCATGCTATGATTCTCCGAAAAGAGGAAGCTGCATGGAGGCAAAAGTAGAAAACAACTTGATTAAAAAGAGGGGGATGAATATATTGCTTTCTTTGACAGAATGGCAAATGGAAGGCAAAGATCAAACAGTATACTCAAGTTGAGGCTGAACGATGGTTTAGTGGAAGATAGGAATCAGATAAGCCATTGTAGATTACCATACGAATTTGTATGCGAAAGAATAATTTTTCCATCCGAAATTGGACAGATCATCGCTCAAGCAACCACAGAGGGAGGCGGCAGGGAGGTTAGAAAAGAGATTTTTTTGTTTTTGAAACGGTCACGAGAATTATATTAAAAGAAGAAGAAAAAGAAACAAAGAAAAGAGAGATTGCTGAGGAAGTGACAACAACTAAGTTCCTAGGAAAAGAAGATTACAACCCTTTAGGGAATCAACATTCGAAGCCCACTCTACGATTAACTGTTTAGCTCTACACACTGAGGACTCTGCCGAGTTGGACTCGTTTCTGAAACATCTGCCATTCCTTTCTTCCCAAACAGCCCACCAGACAGCCAGAAGGGCTATTCTCCATATAGGGGTCTTTTGCTTTCCTAGTCTCACACCGTGCCACGCCTTTAACAGCCGGGCCATTGTATCCGAAGAACACCATTTGATGCCGAACGGACTTAAGATTGATGGCCATATCTGATTGATGAAAGAACAATGAACGAACAGATGGTCAGTCGACTCTTCATCCGCCATGCAGCATAAACAGACATTAGGAAGGAACATCCCCCTCTTCCTCAAATTGTCAACCATAAGCACCCTATTCTTACCAACTAACCACCCAAAGAAAGCAATCTTAGGAGGGACCGAGTATTTCCAGATATGATTGGTCATGATTTGATCATCGGAGAGGGGGTTACTGTCCAGCTGTTTGTAGAAAAACTTTACCGTGAATTACCCTGTTTTCTCTGCCTTCCAAATCAGCTTATCTTCCATCATTGGATTCGGCTTGGCCATAGAGAGACGATCAAGGAGGGCCACATATTCTGTAATTTCCCAATCCTGAAGATTTCTCCTGCAAACCAAGTTCCAGTCCATCTTCCCAGCGGTATAGGAGAGGCAGTCAGCTACAGAGATAGCTTGGTTAGGAACAATACGGAAGATGTTTGGGAAGTCCTCTTTTAGGGGAGCTTCTCCCAGCCACGTATCTACCCAGAATCTGACGTTTTCTCCATTACCGATTTTGAAATTGATTCTTTTGAGCACCTCCCTTTTCATGGTTAGGATGCCTCTCCAAAGGGCCAAGGCCCTATAAGTAGAGGAGTCCTTGGTCCCCCCATCTCCCTTAGCACTTCCGTATTTAGTTTTGATTAACCTGTTCCACAAACTCCCTTTTTTGACTCCTAGTCTCCACAACCAGATGGATTAACACTAGCATTCTTTCAAGACTGCTGGGACATCATCAAAAAAGATATCATGACATTCTTTAAAGAGTTCCACTGATGCGGACACCAGGCCATTCAAAGTATATCAATGCAGGAGGCGTGCATTACCCGTGTCAATGTGGTTGGATGACGGATACAGGTCGGGTCTCTAGAGGTTGAAGACCTTACACATGTATTCGTGGCATGTGTAAGTTGCTTAGAGGAGACATTTGGACTGTTGGATCGCGAGGATGGTGTGATCGGACTGTTGGATCATCATGGCCCACCTTCATTACGACACCTTCACGGCGCTATCATCAGGGCCCATCGAGCATCTTAAATTTGCATTTAGTTTATGAACATTTGATTTATTTAAGTTTTGAGACAGTTTGCACACAATTTTGTGCGAATTTCTTTTTTTTGAAACTTTTTTAAGTAGGGTAATTTTGGTAATTTCATGTGATTACGAATTTATAAGGGTTGCCCTAAACCTATAGCATGTTATGTTATGTTTATGAAAAAAAAAAAAAAAAAAAGTGAGTTTTTTCCTTTTGACAATTTCGTCTTCGATTTCCAGTGATTGGAAGAGGGCGTGAGGCCCAGGTAAATGATTTCTCATCCTCTACTTCTTTCTCCTTCTCTCTTTTCTCATGGTACTCTTTTCTTTAACCCCATTCTCTTTTTTTTTCCTAGAATCTTTAGATCTAGAAGCCAAATCTTGTTTCTTTTTATCTAAATCATTAGATCTCAAAAGATTTTCATCCCCACATAAAACCCATCACCCAAATCTAAATTTGAAGAACCACCAATTCTTTTCTGAATTTTTCAGATTTTCCAATCCAGGAAATTCCTATTTTTCTGGATTAGAAAATCCACTTGGATCGTTAGACAGACCTATTGCAAGACGAAAGTTCTATCTTTCGCCGGATCCAACTAAACTCAGATTTTAAGATTCAATACTTCATGTTTGTGATGGACAGTCATAATCAATACTATATTAACCTTATTTCTTTCTTATTTTATGATGTATAAGGCTGATATTTTATTTGTTTTTTAAGATTGCATAAATCTGCCCCTTTCATATACCATGCTCATTTAAGGTTGGATGCATCAATTTTTGGTATCAAAGCTTAGGTCCTTGCATTGGGTCGTCTTAGATCGAGTTATCAAGAGTCTAGATTTTTATTTATTATTTTTTTTCTAGGGTTTCATGTATCGCATATAGAGTCTAGATCTGAAATTTTCAGATTTGCACACAAAAAAAAAGGTCTGGATCTGAATTTTTCCACATTTGCATCATTCTAAAGGTTCGGATCATCGGTGTCTATAGTCTTGTGTCCAAACAATCTCTTAGAGTCGTGTTTTAGGAAACCTAAGTTGAGTCTTATTGTGTATGCCCACTCGGACTGGTAGAGGATTTGGTCTACACGGGATTTTCAATATAGAACAGTTGCGAGATTATGAACAAGATCAACCAACGTTTGACCACCATTAAGGCGCAATTTAGGAACACGAATACCCGTATGGATCAGATAGAAGCATCTCTAAGAGAAATCTCTGACATTGGCAAGGATGAACAGTCTCACGTCGAGAGAGTAGTTGAGGAACGGGTAGGAAATCTTGGTAAAAGTCGTGGAGCACGTGGCCGAGGGGTAGGACGTGGAGGGGCGCGAAATCCGCAGCCCGCTGTCGAGTATCAAGACCATTATGATGTCGATGAGATGGTCTTAAAGAATGTTAAAATAGATGCTCCTAGTTTTGATGGGCGTCTTGACCCAAAAGCATTCCTTGATTGGTTAGCGGATATGGACCATTATGTTGAATGGTATGAGATGTCTAAGAACCGACAAGTGCGGTTTACAAAGATAAAACTTGTGGGTCAAGCTAAATTATTTTGGACAAATACAGAGCGTAAGATCGAGAGATCAGGAGATATCTCAGTCGCGCATTGGGTAGAGATGGAGTTATTAAAGGAAAAATATCTTCCTCTCTCTTACCGTCAAAAGCTCCTAGATCAATGGCAAGCATTACGCCAATGATCTATATCGGTTGCAGATTACATCGCAAATTTTGAAGAGTATATGATGCGGTGTGATATTTAGGAGGATCCCTTAGTGACGCTGGCGCATTTCAAAGTGGGTCTTCGCATGGATCTGTAGCGTGAGCTTATGACCCATGTAGTGGGTAACTTGGATCAAGCTTATCAAGTTGTACAGGAGTTAGAGCTTTACCTAAAGTCTCCTGTCACGAGGCGCTTTGAGTCCCGAGACTCTACTGTTAGATCTGGTTTTCAAGGAACCAAACCTAACATTGGAAGTCAGCCTAGGGCGCAGGCTAGTGCACCGCCTAAGCCTAAGGATGATAAGGGAAAAGGTGTCCTTGGTGTCAATCCTGGCAGTGGTAGTCATTTGAGATGTTATGAATGCGAGGTACAGGTCATTTCGCATACTAGTGCATGGCAAATACTCGCGGGAAAGCCTTAGTAATAAATGAGTCAAATGAAAATGCGGATGACATAGGTGATTATGAAGTTGAAGAATATCACCCTGAGATAGGTGCTAGTGATTATGAAAAAGAAGAACTAGAGACTGCACCACTAGCTATAGTTAGATGTGCTTTAGCGCAAGCCAAAGAGAGTGAAGATTGGCGCAGAAGCACAATTTTCTACACGTTTATCAAGAGCAGTGACAAAAATTGCAAAGTCATCGTGGATAGTGATAGTTGCACCAACGTGATCTCAACTAGCACAGTCACTCATTTAGGTTTGAAGCTCATTCCTCACCCTCAACCCTACAAGGTTTCTTGGGTTGACACGTCTTCTATGCCTGTGTACCAGTAGTGTTAGTCCCCATCCAAATCGGTTCATATCAAGACATGTTGTGGTGTGATGTTTTACCTATGGATGTAGGTCACATCATTATAGGGAGGTCGTGGTTATACGATAGAGATGTCACGATTTTTGGTCGCTCGAACGTGTGTGCATTCACGCATGAGGGCAAGAAAATCAAGATTAATCTGTTGCCACCCAAGAGCCACACGGACGAAGTTAGGGATGTGAAAACGAGTGAATCAAGGAAGGATGTGAGGATATCTATTCCGAAGTCTCTACATATCATAAATGCAAAAGAGTTTGAGAAAGAGACGGAGGATGATTCGACGGTGTACGCCCTAATGGCTAGGGAAGTTACACCCGAGGTTCATGTAGAGTTACCCCCTAAGGTGACTTCGGTTCTTGAGGAGTACAGTGATGTATTCCCTTAGGATTTACCAGATGAGCTTCCACCTATGCAGGACATCCGACATGCCATTGATCTCGTCCCGAGGTCTTCTTTACCGAACCTTCCTCATTACAGGATGAATCTTGCAGAGCATGCAGAGTTGCATAGACAAGTAAATGAGCTCCTGCAAAAAGGTTTCATCCGTGAGAGCATGAGTCCATGTGCCGTACCAGCGCTATTAACGCCTAAGAAAGATGGTACGTGGTGGATGTGTGTGGACAGTAGGGCCATTAATAAGATCACGATCAAGTATCGGTTTCCGATACCAAGGCTTGATGATATGTTAGACATGATGGCCAGATCCACCATTTTTTCCAAGATAGACCTCAAGAGCGGGTATCACCAGATACGCATACGCCCTAGAGATGAGTGGAAGACAGCCTTCAAGATGAAGGATGGGTTGTACGAGTGGTTGGTCATACCCTTTGGCTTGACTAATACACCCAGTACTTTTATGCGTGTGATGACCCAGGTTTTGAGACCCTTTATAGGGAAGTTCTTAGTGGTTTATTTTAATGACATACTCATATATATTACCACTAAAGAGCTGCATCTTGACCACTTGAGGCAGGTCTGTAGTGTCCTGAGGGCGGAGAGGTTATGTGCGAACCTTAAGAAATGTTCGTTTCTATCTGATAGGGTTGTCTTCTTATGGTTCATAGTGTCGTCTGTAGGGATGCGAGCAGATCCAGAAAAAGTCAAGGCCATAATTGACTGGCCTGAACCGCGGAACATACATGAAGTAAGAAGCTTTCATGGCTTAGCCACATTTTATCGTCGGTTCATTCGAGGGTTTAGCACTATTATGGCTCCCATTACTGATTGCATTAAAAAGGGAGAGTTCATATGGTCTAAGGTTGCAGCTAAGGCATTCAAAGATATTAAGGGCAAGATGATAGAGGCTCCTGTCATGCGTCTTCCAGATTTTTCTAAAGTCTTTGAAGTAGCGTTTGATGCTTCAGGCGTAGGTATAGGAGGAATACTGAGCCAAGAGGGTCATCCAGTTGCCTATTTCAGTGAGAAACTGAATGAGGTAAAACAAAAGTATTCCACCTATGACAAAGAATTTTATGCGGCAGTGCAATCGCTACGTCATTGGCGTCATTATCTTCTACCGCAAGTATTTGTCTTGTTTTCTGATCACGAGGCTTTGAGGTATTTGAATTCCCAAAAGAAGTTTAACCCAAGGCATGCCAAGTAGGCAGCGTTTCTTCAGGAATATTCATTTGTCCTAAAACATAAAGCCGGGATCGAGAACAAACCAGCCGATGCCCTTAGTAGTAGAGTGACATTGCTCAACTCCTTGAATGTAGAAGTTATCGAGTTTGAGCAATTGAAAGACGAATATCCCATGTGTCCAGATTTTGGGGGAACATACGTGTCACTCTTAGGTGCCCAGCATAGTTCAGGTGAGTTCGTGCTAAAAGATGGTTTTCTTTTCGAAGGAGACCGACTTTGTATTCCCCGCACTTTACTCCGGGATTTCCTTGTTTGGGAGCTTCATGCTGGAGGTATTGCTGCCATTTTGGTCGAGATAAGACCATCGCCCTAGTGGAGGATCGATTTTATTGGCCAAGTCTCAAGCGAGACGTAGCCAAAATTTTAGGGCAATGTCGAACATGTCAACTGGCAAAACAGAAGAAGCAAAATACTGGATTGTACATGCCATTGTCAGTGCCACACACACCGTTGCAAGACATCAATATGGATTTCGTGCTTGGACTTCCCAAGACAATTAAAAAGCACGATTCCATTTTTGTAGTCGTGGACCGTTTCTCAAAAATGGCTCACTTTCTCCCTTGCTCTAAAACCTCAGATGCGTCCAACATAGCTAAGATTTTCTTTAAGGGGATAATTCGATTACATGGTTTGCCTAAGACCATAGTGACTGACAGGGATGTCCGATTTACTAGTTATTTTTGGAAGACATTATGTCATATGATGGGTACGAGACTCCAGTTCTCGTCTGCTTACCATCCTTAAACTGATGGCCAAACTGAGGTTGTGAATCAAAGTCTCGGAAATCAATTACGATGTTTGGTGGGTGAACACATTAAGACTTGGGACTTAGTCTTGCCAGTCGCCAAGTTTGCATATAATAGTTCAGTTAATAGGTCTACGGGTATGAGTCCATTCGAGATTGTTAGTGGTTATAAACCTAGACTACCCATAGATCTGTTACCTATGTCAGTCACCGAGAGGACCTCAGAGTCAACCGATGTATTTTCCCATCACATTCATGAGTTGCATGCAGAGATTAGGAGGCGGATAAATGCTAGTAATGAACAATACAAAATTTCAGCTAACTTACATGGTAGAATTCAAGAATTTAATGAGGATGATTATGTAATGGTTAGGATGAAGCCAGAACGGTTCCCACAAGGTAGCGTTAAGAAGTTACAATCACGCAGTGCTAGACCATTTAAGATTCTGAAAAAGATTGGGTCCAATGCGTATGTGATAGATCTTCCACCTCGCATGGGGATTAGTTCAACATTCAATGTGGAGGATCTAATGCCTTGTTCAAGCCATCCCATAGACCCTAATTTTGTTACAAACCATTGGCCAATTTCTGAATTTTCTTCCCAACCTACACCACCTATGTCTACTATACCTGAGAAAAGAGAAGAAATTGAAGGAATTGTAGATGAGCAAATTGTTTCCAATCAAGACCGTGGATTTTAGAGATACTTAGTGAAGTGGAAGAACAGACCATTATCCGACTGTACATGGTTGACGGAAGCAGAGTTGCAGCGACTAGATCCAGATTTGTTAGAAAAGCACAAGAGTTTTATCTCGTAGGAGTCGAGATCTTCTCAGTCGAGGGGAGTTGATGCGAACACCAGGCCATTCAAAGTATATCAACACAGGAGGCGTGCATTACCCATGTCAATGTGGTTGGATGACGAAAACGGGTCGGGTCTCTAAAGATTAAGACCTTACACATGTGTTCGTGACATGTGTAAGTTGCTTAGAGGAGACATTTGGACCGTTGGATCGCGAAGATAGTGTGATCGGACCGTTGGATCATCACAGCCCACCTTCATGGCGCTATCATCGGGGCCCATCGGGCATCTTAAATTTGCATTTAGTTTATGAACATTTGATTTATTTAAGTTTTGAGACAGTTCGCGCACAATTTTGTGCGAATTTCTTTTTTTTGAAACTTTTTTTAGTATGGGTATTTTGGTAATTTCATGTAATTACGAATTTATAAGGGTTGCCCTAAACCTATAGCATGTTATGTTATGTTTATGAAAAAAAAAAAAAGTAAGTTTTTTGCTTCTGACAATTTCGTCTTCAACTTCCAGTGATTGGAAGAGGGCGTGAAGCCTAGGTAAACGATTTCTCATCCTCTACTTCTTTCTCCTTCTCTCTTTTCTCAAGGTACTCTTCTTTTTAACCCCATTCTCTTCCTTTTCTCCTAGAATCTTTAGATCTAGAAGTCAAATCTTGTTTCTTTTTATCTAAATCATTAGATCTCAAAAGATTTTCATCCCCACATAAAACCCATCACCCAAATCTAAATTTGAAGAACCACCAATTCTTTTCTGAATTTTTCAGATTTCCCAATCCAGGAAATTTCTATTTTTTTGGATTAGAAAATCCACTTGAATCGTTAGACAGACCTATTGCAAGACGAAAGTTCTATCTTTCACCGGATACAACTAAACTCGGATTTTAAGATTCAATACTTCATGTTTGTGATGGATGGCCATAATCAATACTATATTAACCTTATTTATTTCTTATTTTATAATGTATAAGGTTGATATTTTATTTGTTTTTTAAGATTGCATAAATTTGCCCCTTTCATATACCATGCTCATTTAAGGTTGGATTAGGTCATCCTACATCATCCACCAAAGATCCAAGTTAAGCAAGGGCCTAAATATGACCTTTATCAGACAGATTCCAATGGTGGAGGACAACAAAAATCATAGATTTTACACCAATCAGTTTGGTGGGAGGATGCCATAAGATTCTGGCTGAAGTTCTTTCCATAGAATGGGGGATGTTTTAACATAGGTGATATCTCCGTACCAAGGCACGTTCATAAAGGAAAGACAAGTCTTGGATGGCATGTTCATAAAGGAAAGACAAATCTTGGATGGCATCTTAGTTGCAAATGAACTCATTGACTCGAGAATCAAAAGCAGGGAGGCAGGAATTCTACGTAAAATAGACATGGAAAAGGATAACTGAGAATTTATTAGAAAGGTGGAAAGTCGCAAGAGAATACAAAAGAGAATTACAAAGACAACCAGTCCAAACTTGAAAGATTACACACTCTAAGCTTATCGAACATAGCCGCCCAACCGAGATACCCCAATGGCGCCATTCCAAAAACCGACTTCGCATCCCTGTAAGTGTCATTGAAGCATCTGTTGCTTCCTTCAATCCAGATGCTCCATAATCCTGCGAGAAGCGACAGACTCCACACCCTACGGCCCAGATTACCTACTCGACCACCATGCCAGTGAATTAGGAGCTCAATCACTGAATTGGGGAAAACACAGTCCACCCTGAAAGACAACAGGAACCTGAACCAAACTTCTCTGGCAAAAGGACATAGCAAAAGGAGGTGGTTCACTGTTTCTTCGCTGTGTAAACACAAAGGGTATATGATCACATAGATTGGGATTTCATGGCTTACAACCTAAGATGAATGGATTTTGGCAAAAAGTGGATTGGGTGGATATCAGAATGTGTCTCTACTTCTTCATTCTCAACCTTGATAAATGGATTGCTGGCCGTGTTCTTTATGAGTTGTAGAGGCATAGGACGGGGGGATCCCTTGTAGCCCATCTTATCTCAGTGGTGGCTGAGGTTTTAAGCCTCGTCATGGTAAGACCAGCAAAAATTAGAAGGGTAAAAGGATTTGAAGAAAGAGAATCGGAATTAGAGATATCACATCTTCAATTAGCAAATGATACTTCTTTTATGCGAGGTGTCGCTGGAGAAAGGAATCTAAAAAGCATACTATGATGGTTTGATGCAGTATCAGATCTTCGTGTGAACCTCAAGAACAGTGTTGATGGCTGAGGTGGCAGTAGATAAGGAAATAGTAAGAAGGCTAACAAATAGATTGGGATGCAAGTGGGTAAAATTTACATGCACATATCTAGGTCGCCCATTGGGAGGTAAACCGAACATAACATCCTTCTGGAATCCTATCATTGAAAGGGTAAAGAAGAAACTATCCAGGTGGAAAGGGAGATACCTATCATTCAGAGGTAGAATTACACTCATAAAGGCTGCACCATCAATATACCAATTTACTTTCTCTCAATGCTCAAAATCCCCACAGTGACTGCTCAAAAGATAGAGCGTCTCCAAAGGAATTTCCTGTGGGAAGCAACTGAGGAAGGCAAAAATAAAAAAAAATAAAAACACCACCTCATTACCTTCTCTCAATGTAATCCTCACAGTGATTGCTCAAAAGATAGAGCGTCTCCAAAGGAATTTCCTGCGGGAAGCAACTGAGGAAGGTAAAAATACCACCTCATAAATTGGAAACTATTCGAAAAACCAACTAGGGAAGGGAGTCATGGTATTGGGTGTGCAAAGGAAAAATGTGGGCATTTTTCTGTAAATGGTGGTGGAGATTTGGGGAAGAATCAAACGCATTGCAGAGAAAGGTATACAGAGAAACATGGACCATCAGAAAGGGGATGGTTTCCAGGCATGCGTAATATGCAAAGGGGTTCATCTGTTTGGAATGATAGTTTCCTTACATGTACATGGTTCTGCCCAGTAAACTTTGGACCGGCACTTGCACACACTGCACACTCAGGAATCATGAGTGCACATGCTTGTGTGAACTGACAGGAGGTTTGGCAAAGTACTTGACGACATGGCACGTGTGCGAGATTCAAGGCATACATATCTCATATTATACTCTGTGCATGTCCTGGACCAAAAATATTACCAGTCTACTTATCAGGTGGGCTGCACTTGTATCTGAAAATGGATGGATAGCAAGTACAACCAATGGCCCATATGCAACATACAAATTGGCACTCCTGAATGGATCAGCTTGACTTATCGTCCATGGAATGATTACAAAGGAACATGTGATCAGCTCTTGCACATGTGTGCATGCTGGAACGTGTGCCAGATATTAATTGTTAATTCAGGAAGACACTCTGAACAGAAATATATTCATAAAGGACTTAGGCGAGGTTAAACGAAAGAAGTTAGGTCTTCATAAAGGTATTTTGTCATATAAATAAATCATCTTCGTCAAATCTTTGACCAAATCCATGAAGTGTTATAAAATTCTTAGGCTATAGGTGTAATTAAATTATTAATAGGTGCATAACTGTAATTGTAACATAAATATAGATGTTTGACTATAATTTTCCCTTAAATGATCCAAGTAACTAGAAGTACACTTAATAAAATAGTTTCTCTAACTGCCTTCCATGCTGAGAACTGTTCAGACTTCAGATAATGCTTGCTAGAAGTGTGATCTGGAATAACAAAAAGAAAAGAAAAGAAAAAAAGAAGAAGAAGAAGAAGAAGAAGAAAAGAAAGAAAGAGAAGGGGTATGTTGAACCCCATCTAACAAGATATTTGGAGTTTTACAAAAAAAAAATTCTACAAATACCAAGGGTTTAAAGAAGAAACAAAGAGAAGCAGACCCTCCAGCTGAAAATCTAATATCTTTTGGAATAGATGGTGATACCAACGCCACTTGGACTCTATATAAAATATACATGTATGATGTAACTTGCCATTTTAAAACCTCAAGCAAGCATGCAAGTCCAAGCAACAAAAACACTGCTATAGCAGCTGCATCAATATTTCCATCAGAGTTTGATTCATTGCAGACAAGTAAAACCCACCATCAAAAGAATGACAGTTCAAATCAAACCCTAAAGTTGGTTGCGAAATGAGTATAACACTTTTTATGGCATCATCACCCTACAATTTTCCAAAAAAATGGCACCGCTCACAGCACACACTCGTGGTTTTTAAAAATATTGAGATATTTTCATCCATATTTCAGTTCCTCTTTACAAACATTACGGATATGGCAAATGTTCAAAATTTTGAACTTAACCTGTAGAAGCGTTTTTTACTTGTAATTTCGAAAGTACTGGATCTTTTTTCTCAGTAGACAGAAACAAAATGAATAGCTACCTGTGTGCATTGCCTGGCACCATGCCCGAACTTTCCACAGACAAAGCACGGCTTCTTCCGCTTCTCCTCTGTACAATTTGCCACAATATGACCTTCCTGGCCACAATTATAGCATGTTTCCAACCGGCTATCAGGTGGGTCAAAATACCGAGGTCCACGCTGAAAAGCAAAACAGAAGAAACAGGTACAAAAATAAGCCCTTATTAATTGGTATTTCAGTTTTTTAAAATTTGTAATTGAAATGGAAACAGTTTGACTTACAAGAAGCTTCCGTAGCACGACATTATCTGATCTTTCAGCTGCAATGGTTTCCAGAGGTTCTTCTGCTTTTACAAAATTATCCAATATTCCAATAGCTTCCAAGTCCACATCTTCAACTCTCACGAAGCTCTCTTCTTCCATTATATCATTGTCGAATATTCTAATTGCTTCTGCATCCACATCACTGGGTGTTACTAAACATTGTTCTGCCTTTACGACATCAACCTGAGGGAAAGAGAAAGGTTTGAAGTGTTCATCCCAAGAACTTAGTCAATATCCCAATATTTCCCTTTTCATTCCACTACAATGATTTTATTTTATTTTTTGATGAATGCACTATAATGAATTAACAAAAGAAAAAATAAGAACTCAAAACAAAAGTAAGCTCCAAAAGAACGAGTAACTACATTAATCTTTTCATAATTGCAATTTTATTTACAGCAACTGGCTTGCTTGTACAAAAGTTACAGCATTTGATTCTCTGTCCTTTTATCAAATTGCCAACAGTTACATGGAGAAAGAGATCTTCTTTAACATCTGAAACAATATGGTGTGTGCGGATGTTTTCTAAGAGTGAGCCAGGCTGAAATTCCAGCAGAAAGGGAGACTTGTACCTTCCGTGCTGCATTCAACACTGATAAAATAATAACTGGATTGTGCAGGATTTCTTCATTTTTATTTTTTTTTTCACTTTTTCTGCTTCAAATCATGAATTCCAACATTCAGGTTGGCCGCAAATAGTGATTCTCAACATTTCAGCTACGAATTGAAATGTCGATGCACGCAATTTGATTAAAAAAGCAACCTGCCATCTACGCACCATTCTAAGCATGCCCTATGAAAATAAGGGCTCGAAAAAGGATAAACGAAAAGGCCTAGAAGTTTCGAAAGTAATGTTAAGAATTTAAAGCAGTCAGAACAGAGTTAAATAATTTGAATTATTGCTGTAGCCATTGATATATTTCACATGAAAACCATCTCCTTCTTCGAACACTAGAATAATATTGTTGAAAAAAACACACAAGAGAGAGAGAGAGAGAGAGAGAGAGAGAGAGATTACAAAAGGGGAGGGAATCTCCAACAAAAAGGCAAAGGAGATCAGCTCCCATTTTTGCTAGCTCATCAGCTACAAAAATAGATTCCCTGCAAGCATAAGTGAAAGCAACCTTGCTTTCAAGTATAGGGGATGTGAGAAAGAGGGTTAGAAAATTTGTGGCCAGGTTTTTCATATATAACCACATGCAAGCTAAGACAACTGAGAGCATGCAGATGATAGTGGTAGGACGGGAGGTTGGCAGTAGTGGAGTGTGGATGCCAGATTTACCTTCAAATCTGCAATTTATAGGGGATGCAAGAAAGAGAGTTGGAAATTTTGTGGCGAGTTTTTTCATATATAATCACGTGCCAGTTAAGGCAACTAAGAGCCTGCACTTGAAGAATGTGATTGCCGAAGTGCAATGTGGAGGTGAGGGTGAGGGTGTGGTGTCACCTACATGGCTACACCACATGAGATTATGGAGGCATACCTCTATGATGAGGCTGTTGAGATGCAATGTTATATCGACGAATTGAAACCACCATGGGAAACTTATGAGGTCATGCTGATGTGCAATAAATGGATGAGGCTGATGAAGTTGTTCATTAAAATTTTCATGGTCTACTATAGAAAGAGGTCAATATTTCTTAAGCTCAACTGATGCCTCCAATAACATTAAGACAGCAAAATACATAAATGGGCTAATAAAGAAGGAGCGGAGTTTTAATGTTTCTCTTCTTTTTTTGTTGCTCTTTCTCGCTTCTGGAGGGTTTTAATAAAGTTTGGTTATCTTTCAAAAAAAAAAAGGGAAGTGTGGAGGAAGAATGTAGTGCAATTCGTTACGGGCACTGGGAGAGCATTTGAAGATGGGAAGGAGTAGATGAAGAGGTACGTCCTACACTGGACCCCATGCGCAACCAATTGCATTGATTTAATGCTTGAGGCAATAAAAGACAGGCCAGCAGTTAACAGTGTGATTCTTGATGCTCAGGCAATTACAAATTTCATCTACAATCACACCTGACTATTAGCCGAGATGTGTGCAAGGTGTTATGCCAATATATTACTGCCTAAAGTGAAACAGTTCACCACTAATTTAATTGCCTTACAAAGCTTCCTGAAACACAAGCATGGAGTCAAAGACCTATTTAATTCTAAAGAATATGCCAATTAGAATTAGAGCAGCAGTGTTTTAATGACAACGATTGAAGGGATTATCATGAGCAACACTTTTTAGGACCGCATACATAATATGGCGGGCATTCCGGAGCCCATTTACAAGTCCTAAGGATGGTGGATGACGAGACATCTGTTGATGGGTTCATATACGAGTCCATGTGGTACATGAAATACGCCATCAAGGCAAAAGCCCCGAAAGTGTATAAATGGGTGCAGGAAATCATTGATAAGCGGTGGGATAGGACTCTCAAGTACCCAATTAACAAGGTTGGTAAATAATTAGATTTAATTTTCTATATGTTTCAATACTTTATTAGTTGCTTACATGGTATGGACCTGTATAGTTATTTTCTTGACACTAATAAGTAAATATATGCATTATAATGGGATTTCAGCATCCCCTAAAATTTCGATGAAAATTTCAATCAATTTCCCAATGTTTTCCTAAAAAAGCAATACATTCCATGATACACATGCGATATTTCCCATGCGATACCAATATGTTTTTGTATCCCAAGGGTGTGATACATGCATCAATACCGATATTTAAATCACTCATTCAACCTACAGGTTGTAAGCAATAGCCAATTTGTCTCTTCTTTATTGTTTAAGTCTGTTGAGGAGCGTTTCCATCCTTGCAGCCAACCAAGTTTATCTCAGGAGGTAAAAACAGTGGCCCCACCATCTCCTTTGACACATGTAATTCCACTGTTCCTCAACATATTTGCTTTTTAATGAAAGTGCTTGATATTTAACCATAGTACCATACACCATCAGTCTTAAAACCCGTAGCACTTGCTCTCACATACCGGCATATTACCGGCGTGAACAATAACCATTTTATCCTACCCGTTGAATTTGGAAGTCAACCATTTTCTTTTCAATTAGCCATCTGATGGCCACCAACCTTGATGGATGAGGATCACCCCAATCAATGTGATTTCAGGCTATGTGCCGCCGACACAACAAAGCCCATGATTTCTTTCAAGATCTGGATGGGCACTCCAAATGTATCATGATTGAGCTGCCTGAATCAAGCACTCCCTGGCAGATGTACATTGTAGTCTAACCCATGTTCTAAAACTCGCTGACTTGGCTCGAAACTCATCCGGGTCAACTCAAGCTAGCAAGCTGACTCGAAACCCAGAGTTGACTCAACACTCATCCAAGTCAACCCATCCAAGTCAAACCAAGAACTGGGAAACTCGGTCCTGGGTTTGACCCACAACTCGTCATGTTGACACAATTCACGGGCACTCAAACCAAGTCAGACATTGAGTCACATTGTGAGAATTAATAAAATGTAAATGGTGAAGGGCCGTGACTTCTCGCACAGACGAACATAACCAGCAAACCAAGTGATGGTTTGTTAACGGTTTTGTATTTTTACGACTTTATATTACTTGTATTATTATAATGTTGTTAAAGATCTATTTCTATTCGTAATTTTCTTATTTTATAGACTATTAAATATTGAATCAAGCAGGGTCAAGTCTTCGAGTCAACCCAACCGGACCGAACATCGAGTCGAGCTGAGTTCTCGGGTTTTTAAGCTATGATCTAACCATCTTTCAATTAGAAAAAAATCAATGTGAAGAAAAATCTCTTGAATTTACAAAGAAAGGTTCAAACTTTAAATGGAGAAAATAATCCACTTAAATACCCTGTTTCTTCACTTCTATTTTTCTAATCCACAATTTGTATTTTCGCACAGGGTACTTCAATTCCAAGAAGAAGAAGAGTATCCGAATCAAAGCAACCAACATGAAGAAATCCAATCAGAAAAGGTTGAAATTTTCCAGAAATAGATAGAAAAGGAGAAATAACTTCTTACATCTTCCTCTTCTTCAGTATCCTTCTTTCTCTTCTTCTTCTTCTTCACTTTCTCCTTCTTCTGCGATTTCTCCTTCTTCTTCACTTCTCCTCCGCCCGCGGCGATTTCAACTCCATCCAAACGCGACAGAGCCACGGTACCGACACCCGAGGCCGATCGAGAAATAGTGTGCTCGAATTCCACCGAATCCTCGCCCCTTCTCTTCGCCCTCTCAACGATCTCGAGGCTCAGATCCTCGTTCGCCTCTTCTTCGTCGCTGCTCAGATATCTCAACGACGTGGATTTTTCCAGCTCTTCTTCTTCCACCTTCGCCTTCGTTTTCACTCTCTTTGCCATTTTTGGGAAAGAGAAAGAGCTTGAATCCGGAAAAGCTGAAACCCTAAACCCTAAAACAGGAAAATCGATCGAGAGACGCTCTGCTTCTCGTCCGGCGGGCACACGTGTTAATCTGAGACGTGTGTGAGATGCCGAAGCTTTCCATCAGGCTACTGTTGATATTGGACACGGATTACTGGGGACGGACGCGGATTGGGTACTTCCCCGTCTGTCACGAGCTCGGCGCAGGCTGAGGTTACGAGTGGCCCACCGTGATATATATGGGTTTATCCAGACCGTCCATTCATTCTGTCATATCATTTTAGAGTATAAATCTAAACATGAGGCATATCCAAGGCTCAAGCATACTACACCACAGGAAGCAGCAATAATAATGGCACCACTGTTGAAACCTTCTCAGGGCCTATCGTCCTGTTTATTTAACATCTAACCTCTTCATAAGGTCCCGTAGATTTGGATGGCAAAAAAAGCACAAATATCAACAGCATTCAATCCCATATGTGTGGTTCAATTAAGCTTTGTATTTATTTTATTTTTTAACTCATACACCTAAAATAATATTACAAGATATATGAATAGTGCTGACCACTGGGAGCCCTAGCACTTAATCTCTGTCTCCAGTAGGGGTGCACATAGGTTGGTTCCGTCCAGTTATGAGGTGAAACCGGAATCGAACTGTTTCTAATGGTTCTACAAGTTTCAAAACCGGAATCGGACCATTAACACCCTAGAACCAGATCGAAACCGGACTGTGAAAAACAGTTCGATTTCGAATCGGTTCCACAGTTCTGGGCTTTTAAAAATCCGGCCCAGTTGGTATGAGATGCATTTATATCCATTGTACGTCCATGTTTAAAAATTTAGGATTTGTAGTTTTGAATTAAAATTCAAATCCGTGTTGCCAAATGATCCTGAGAAGTTGTAGATATGTCCATAAAATGAGACGATTCATATTCAAATGAAAATTAACTATATAATAAAAGGTTGGGACATTCTAATTTTTTATTCTTTTTGGGTTATCTGATCAATTGCGAGGCTCATCATTTTAAGGGTTTGGATCATTGAACCATAGTCCTGAAATGAATGAACAATGAAGGATATACCATAGCAAACTCACCCCCAAAAAAGTCTTAATACCAGTGGCTGCGACATTGCAATATCAGCTTCAACAATGGACTGATTATTGGTTGCAACCTTCCAATATGGAAGGAATTTAGAGCTTTTAAAAAAAAGGTCTAATTAATAATGTATACAACTAATAGTAATGTATAGGACTAAAACAATGGCTCGGATCCATGGTTCAGGCCACAGTTTGGATCAGCGGTTCGGTTTGGTTCTACATGGCCCTAAATCGGAATCGAACCATATCCAACGATTCTTAGAAATTTGAAACTGGAACCGGTGCAGTCTAGAATCGGATCAAACCGGACCGTTAGATTGGTTTCGGTCCAGTTCCACGGTTCTACGGGTTCGATGTGCACCCCTAGTCTCCTGGACCTTAAGCTCTATAAGGCCCTCCATGATGCATGTGCTATATTCACTTGTTATATTTATTTCGCAGTATTATTTTAAGGACACGAACCCAAGCACAAGACAAATCCAAAGCTCAAGTATATTACGCCACTGTAAAACCTTTTTAGTGCACACTTGTGATATTTTAGGCCATCTAACCTGTTCATAAGGACTTTGACCTAAATGAGGGAAAACATAAAAAAGATTGTGATCCAAAATTTCATTGGCCTTCAAGAAAATTTCAATCATGAGCATTTAATCCTTGTCGTTTCAACCATGAGCATTTAAGAGAAAATTTTGAACCTTGGGCGGGCTACGTATGCAAGGATCACAAACAAGTGACTTACTTACATTTTCTTATTGTATGTTTAGATGCCCAACATTTGAATGGTTAAGATCATTTTATTAATGTGCTTTTAATATTGTGGATGAAATTTGGATTATTTTGAAGCATCATTTGCGTCCCATGTGTCTAATGAATTAATACACTAGAGGCACATTTGTTACAATTGCGACTCTCTTATCCTTAAAAATAAAGCAAAAAAAAAAAGAAGAGAGAGAACAATGAAAAAAGAGACATTCTTGTATATTACACTAAAATTTCAGCATTTTGTCGAAAATTCAAAACACCAAAAAAATAAAATTGAAATACTCTGGATTTCATCAACCTACAAATCCCCGTATCCAAAGCTCTCAAATGCAAGCAAAGTATATATATAATTTTGAAATATACCCATTTACCACAAAATTTAGGTGCCAATGGGGTGTGAGGCAACTACATGACAATATGTGGGACACGGTGAATTGATACCAAAGGTGGCAATGGGTTTGCCTTGGCTACCCATCCTATTAGGGCTATTAAACCCCTAAAATTGGGCAGAGGTGTGAGTTGGGCTTGAAATCTCGGCTTTGTCCATGCTTGAGACAGCCCAAGGCCAATGATAACTATCCTAGCTCGCTTGCCCATTCCAACCACCAAGTTAGTCCTTTTCTATTAAAAAAAAATAAAAATTTCTAAATATATTTTAGAACATTTTTATTTAACATACATGTATAGTTTAAAAGTATTTTTAACCATCATTATGTTTCCATGACAAAAACTAGTGTCTTCATCAACTATTGAACTCGATAAAGTGGGCCAAAGGTCCTCATTTATATGAGGTCCATCTCGTCCATCAAGTGCACCAACTTATGTTTGATCTAAGATCAAAATTGGGCTAACTAAATAACCAGGATCTTGTTGCGCGAGTTATCATCAAGGAAACGTGTTATGTTTCAACATTAAATTTAAGAATAATTAGCATGGTAGGCGCTTACTTTTTGTCTTTTTTTTCTTGAACGGCCGAAAACTTATGTCACTAGAGTAAAAATTTTAGGTATAAAGAGAGAGTTTTAGATAAAAATGCCCTTAGTTTTCAGATAAAAACCACTGAAAAAGTAAAAATATTTTCATATGTTCTACATTAGGACGGAGGTTTACTTTGATAAGGTAGATATTGTTTCGGTCCGGAAGAAAGGAAGGTGCATGGAAGGTCGAGTCTATAGTAAAAAAAGTGCTCTTAAAATTATGAAATTTAGTCCCCATGTTAGGTGAGATTATGGATTTAAGTGCCCACATTGTGTAGAACATTTAAACCATCCGTAGATGTCGGATTAAATAATCAGATGGGTTATACTGGACGAAGAAGTTGAAACAGGAATACCGTGGATAAAATCATCTCCATGGGGTGTGGGGTCCACCATAAAATTTATATTCCATCCAATCTTCTCATCTCACTCTAAATAACAGGACGAATGGATTCCCCTAAAATAAGGCCATTTGTAGGTTAATGTGTGTCACGCTATGTGAATTTAGAGTTTTAGGCGTGACTTTACACTGTTTACTGGTGTTTGATCTAATCCAAGCCTTATATTTTATGTTATTTTTGTATAAATGGTAGATATAAGAATTCCTACCTGATGGACGGTATGGATCATATACATTATAATATTATATACCCACTGCGTGCCTACGCAAGTCATGCTATAGCAGACCGCAAAACACTCCCCTATAAAACCAGATTCTTCTCTGTAGAATCGTCTTCTCTAGAGCGTTCCCGAATTCCAGACCGCTACTCGCTGTTTTCCTTTTAACCCTTGCATTCTTTCGATTTCCCCTTGTAATGGCGAACGTAGCGCAGATTCCGACGAGTTTCGGCCACGAGCTTAGGGCCTGCCTTCGTTGCAGGCTCGTCAAAACCTACGACCAGGTATTTTTATTTCACTTTCCCTTCTTTCCCCTCTCTTCATTCGATTTTCCATATCGGGACCTTCGTTTTTTATAGGGTTTCTATTGGTTTTTGGCTCATGATCGAGCCTGCAACAGTCCAGTTCAAAATCCTCTGTGGGGCCTTCCTGCATTCACGATGGACCGTCGGAAGATCGCGACCGTCTTTGTCCCTATTTTTCCTTTGAAATTTTAACAATCTGTTTGTAGGCTGCTGATCGAAATGTTTGCGTTTTTCGATTTTGGAATTTTTGGTGGAATCGTTTGGCCATTTTTGGGTTGTACCGAATCAACGGTCTGGATTACTGAGCTCAAGGCTCGAGGATGCTTTGTGTTAGTCGTGCTTGAGTTCTATCACCTGGCCCACCCAATAGATGGAAACGTTGGCCCCCACCGAGGATGGCACAGGCTATTAGGAATATGGTTCCGTCCCATGAGTGGGCTTTCTCCCATCAAATGTGTATCATGGTTAGATTTCCATCTGGTGGGCCCTGCCATGGATAGACCGTGGCGTAAAAATATTGGAAAAATCTTACCCATCTGAGTGCCTCCTGTTAAATGTGGACTGGTGGTGATTTCTGTTTTGGAACTGTACATTGTTAAGGCCATTGGTTCGATGGTTAGGATTTTTCAGCGGATGCAATTTTTTTGCATAGAGGCCATCAAAGGTATGTCTGGATCATCTCAAGAGACAACCACTTAGGCCACATCTATGGATGGGCCTTCTTGCGTTTCGACGGTAATGGGGCCGCTCAATTGGACTGCTGTTTGTGGATATTTTTTTACAATGCATTTTAGTTTTTTTTTTTTGGCTGATGGTGCAGTTTAGAGAGTCGGGCTGCGAAAATTGCCCATTTTTTAACATGGATAATGATCATGAGCATGTCGTCGACTGCACTACACCCAATTTTACTGGGTATGTTTTATTCTAATCTCTACAATTTTGGTCATCTCTTCTTACATTGTTTCTTATCTTTACAATTTAATTCAAGTTAAGATGTTCAGAGACCCAATTTTGCCCATTTTTTTAATATGGAGAAAGATCATGAGCATGTTGTTGATTGCACTGCACCCAATTTTACTGGGTATGTTTTGTAATAATTTCTACTATTTTGGTCATCTCTTCTTGCATTGTTTATTATCTTTGCAATTTAATTCAATTTAAGATGTTTAGAGACCCATTTTTCTTTCCTTGCAAAATTTTCTATAATTTTTTTTTTGAATGGTAGACCACATTAGGGGTGCACAAGGGTCGGTTTGGTCCGGTTTTGGGGTGAAACCGGAACCGAACCATTCCATACGGTTCTAGGATTTTCGGAACCGGAACCGGACTGTTAGCACCATAGAAGTGAACCGGAACTGGACCGTGAAAACCAGTTCGGTTCCATGGTTCTGTGGTGTGTGTGTGTGTGGAGAGAGAGAGAGAGAGAGAGAGAGAGAGAGAGAGAGAGAGAGAGAGAGAGAGAGAGAGAGAGAGAGAGAGAGAGAGAGAGAGAGAGAGAGAGAGAGAGAGAGAGAGAGAGAGAGAGAGAGAGAGAGAGAGAGAGAGAGAGAGAGAGAGAGAGAGAGAGAGAGAGAGAGAGAGAGAGAGAGAGAGAGAGAGAGAGAGAGAGAGAGAGATCAATTTTTTTTTTTTAAAATTTAAATGTAGGTTCAGTTCCTGGTTCGGTTCTACATACCCCTGAAACGGAACTGAACTGATCTAAACGGTTCTTTGATTTTTGGAACCGGAACACTCTAGAACCGGACCAAACCGGACCGTTTGATTGGTTCCGGTCCGGTTCCACGGTTCGATGTGCACCCCTAGACCACATGCATGATAGTCAAAGAAGTTCCAAAAAGTGGGCCCTACAAGCATTTATCGATGCGCCTTAATAATAAGGAGCTTTCTCTAGCTCTTCTCTCTCGATTTTTTATATGTTGTCTTTCTTTAGTTGTCTTTCTTTTTTTATTTTTCTCTTGTAGCTTTTGCTTTTCGGCCCTCCTGGCTTTTAATAAAATTGTTCACCTTTCAAACAGAAAAAGGAAAAAAAATAAATCATAAGGAGCTTTAATTTTTTATGGAGGATCCAACTGTGTGCATTTGCAAGTTAAAAAAATGTCTAATGACATCTTTAGGAGTTTTTTTTCCCCCTAATGTTCTAGGATTCTCGTCTTCTTATGATGGACCTACTTATGCATAGAAGCCAAGTCTTTAAAGATGCGGCAACTAGGACTACTCCTAAGGTTTTTGAGCACATGGTAGTGCCATCATAAATGGCTCCCCATCAATTTTGTTTTTTAGTTGGGACTGCTCCCCCATTTCTTTGGTGTAGTTTCCTTTTGCATGAGAGAAAATGGCAAGAGAAAGTTGACGTTACTTGTGAGCACTGCGTCGTCATGTATTATAATAACATAGTGAAACTTCACTATGGTGCATCATCATGTATTATAATAACAAAGCGAAACTTCACTATGGTGCATCATCATGTATTATAATAACAAAGTGAAACTTCACTACGGTGTACCTTATTATGCCAAGTAAGATAGCACGACAATGATGCTCATGTTGCTATATGTTTACACATATTGTCAAGATGTTCATCATCTATGAACTCAAAAATTTTAAACGAGGACAAAATTTTCAGAGGTTGACTAACTCGATGACTTGTTGTACAACAATATAGCATTCACAACTAGATGATGGTCGTGGTCCATACCTGATTTTTTGTTTGTATTTTTTTTTTCTTCAAATTTTCATAATTCTTTTGTGAATATATTCTAAATTAGTTTGAAGATCTCACTAGGATTTCGTTTTCAGGACATTGGTACCAGATACTTAATGGATAATTGTATTGGTTTTGCTATGTACAAACTTTCTGCAATTCTTTCATGGTTATCTAACATGTTGGATGGAATAACTGTTTGTGTATTTGGGTTCTTGATTTTGGAAATACACTTATATCACTGGTCCTATATCCATGTCATATCTGTCTCTTTATTTGTGTATCATAAGGTTTATGCTATGATCTTATCTCAATTTAACTCCATTTACTTATTTTGAACTTGAGTTCTTTGGGATTAAATTGTAGATGGAAGCCTATTATCTTCATTGTAGTTTCTTATAGTTCCCATAGAAAAGAAATGGAAATGGATAATTAGAAATTTGAAGAGATTCCCTTGTTGTTTGCAGAATAATTTCAGTCATGGATCCAAGTCGAAGTTGGGCAGCTCGGTGGTTGAGAATTGGTAAGCTGAAATGTTATAGCCTGTAACTCATTGATTATAATCAACTTATGTAATAGACTATTAGATAGCGGTTGATTGTAATCATCAGCTATGTAATAGACTATTAGATAGTGGTTGATTGTAATTAACCTATGAAATATTCTATTACATTGTGCCTGTGGGTGTTTTGTGCTCTTGTTGCTGGTCCCCAGCCCGGATAAAGGAGGTTTGTGTTGGGTTCACGGTCATCATGAAAATTATGCCATAGCTTTGGTCATGAATCTGAACAATGTGACATTCCAAACTCATGCCAAGGCGTTAATTGAAATAAGGCTTAGATGATGATGAAATTTTCTAGCCTGCAAAAGGTTTTAAATTTATATTTTTTAATAATTCTGTAAAATTTTCATGCTTTCCACATTATTTTAGCACTAGTTTGCAGTTAATGCATCCATTCTTATGTTAAGAAATCTCTTTGACTATGCTTTTTAGCGACTTGTGAGCCTTTCTCAAGCCCGGGTTAAGGATGGTAAGGGATTATGCCAGATATGTGAAATGAGAATTCCTTTTCCAAATATAAATCTAGGATGTCTATAGGGCCTTAGGTAGGCATGATTGTTGAAATCTGAATCATAAAGCCAACCCAAATATCCAGGATAATTCTCCGATGATGATGTAAAATTTCCCTTTCTTTCCTTTTACTTTTCCATCTTTAGCTTCCCTTGGTCAACCATTTATGATGCATCTAGGACCATGCCCAAGATGCATCCGAAGCACTCAAGTCGTCTATTGAAGATCTAACAGTTCATACCCAGATCAGACCATTGAATGTTCCTGATCAGAGATCTGACAGACCTAGCTGTCCATATCGTAGATTGTTGATTGATGATCTGGATCAGGACCACATGGTATGATGGCATATTTCAATAAAATATGTTACCTCATTGACTGGTGGTGCCCACAGGAGTAATTGAATGACTTCTATATAGCCTGCCATTTGAATGTCCTTTTTGGGCACTACGTGCTACCATTTGTATACGGAAAAGGAGATTTGGTTCCCGCCATAGTATATATACAGCTGGTACATAAACTTGAGCACGCGCTCGTATACAGAAAAGGAGATTTGGTTCCCGCCATAGTATATATACAGCTGGTACATAAACTTGAGCACGCGCGCACACACACACAAAAAAGAAGAAGAAGAAGAAGAAAGAAAGAAAGAAAGTATTCTCCCTCTACTGAGTGTATGACCCTGGATCAAGTCTCGCCAGGAGCATACAGTGGGGCAGTGGCCCTGATGCCTTGCCGGGAAAAAAACAAAGATCTTGCTGAGATTCGAATTTTTAAGGGTACTTAATATCTTTTATATCAGTTGACTGCTACATAAAGGACTATTCAACTCTATGGTTTTGCATAGGGGCCCATATGATTGGTCTATGAGGTGTTCTAGGTGGATCTGAACTCTTTGATGCTAGTTAGTTGCTATTTTTTACTTCTTTAGATACAGTTTAGGGTAAGTTTCTTTATTGGTCCGATAGGATTTTAGATTGATTTTCTAATCAAACAAATAGCCACTAAGGTTACTACCAGGGCTTCATTAAACAATGTACTTAAGACTAAGAAAAAGCCTAACATGTGATGAAAAACGGTTTATGATAATTGTTAAATGCCAGCATGTTTTGATTGCAGAACTGATCAAATACAGGTTCATGCACCACATGCTGTACTGTACTGCCATAAATAATGCCACCTATGCAGGACATCCGTTCCATGCAAGTGTTTGGCCCCCACTATGAAGACCATCTTTTCTCGAAATTCAGTCTGATCTTCTCACTGGACGGGCCACACCTATGTGTCAGATCGTGGTTGTTCATTGATTCCAACGGTGTGGTCCACCTGATGAGGGGACCGGCCTGATTCTTGTGCCCGTTGATCTTCATGGTGGGGCCTGTCATTCGCTGCTTGGCATGGTATGGATCATGTACAAGTGATGTGTTGGCAGAAGATTGAATGGCATACCAAGTTGTTATGCAAACACCTGTAGGTGATCAGTTCTCGTGTTGCTTGATCTGGCAGTGGTTGGGGTCTTGTGAATACAAGCTTTGGGCTAGTAGGCTGTTGGGTTATCACCATGCTCCTTTTGACTATCTTCAGGCTAGTATCATCATCATCATCATCTAATCCATATCCCTAGTAATTGGGGTCAGCTACGTGAATCTTTTTCTGCCGTTCTGCTCCACTACCAAGGAGCTTGGAATGTCCGTTTGTCGGGATAAATGAGAAAAAGATGTGCTGTTTGAATTATCAAACAAACTCTCATCAGAATTTGGTTCCATGTCACCACTGGGGAGTTGTTTTCACCTAATGTTTCTTCTCTTCGGCTTCCTTGTTGACATTTTGATCTCCTTTTTGCCGTGAGATCTGGCCAAGGAACACCTTCCTTTGAAACAAAAGGGAGTAGTTTAGTGCACTATTTCATTTCGATCTGGCTGAAGTTCACTGATTATTAAGAGTCCTTCTGCAGGAAAATTTGTTCCTGGTTGTTATACACTTGCTGTCTCGGAGGCGCTTCCAGATGAATACCAGGTTGGATAATTTCCATCTCTTCTTGCAGTCGTAATAAGTTTATAGGTTTAGAGATGTGCCTAGGACAATTTCACATGGGAAGAAGTTGAAGAAGTGATTTGCAGTACACGGGTCAATGTGAAGGCATGTGAGCAATCCAGACCATCCTTCAGTGATGTCCACTGAATGTTTGGTGTCCCAAAAAACAGGCCGCTCGACTATTCAGGTGGGCGACACGAATGATAAAATGGACCTGTAGAGAAAAAGATGCCCGAGGTCTCTATTCAACATGCATGTGAGGGTGAGGCCCACTTGATGAATAGCCTGCCTCGATTTTGCACACGGGGATGTTCACAGCCCTCCACACCTGACAAGTGGTTTGCGTGCTGTGGATCTCCTCTGCATTTTGTCACAGTCATGGTTGACCACCTCTCCATATGATTCTTTTCTTTTTAGCAAGTGTGTCAGGTCGGAGTGGGCTTGGGGTTGGGAATTTGCTTATGGGTCAGGCCTGGTCCACACCTCAGTTGACAAGTGAGTCTGACTCGAGTCACCAGACCCTCATGGACTTTGGAATCTGCTCATGGGTCAGGCCTGGTCCAGCTTGGATGCCAGGCCTGTTTAGTAAAAGCCTTGGCCTTACCCCCGACCCAACCCACATCAAGCGCAAGCTGGATCCTAGACTTAGTAAATGGCTTGGGCTGTTGCTGACCTGACCATACCAAACCCATTGTCACCCTAACATGGGCCTGGCCTGGCTTGGTCCATGCCCAGCCTGGTTTGTGCTTGGTTTGTCCTGAACCTAGAGGGCACGGCTGGGTATGGACCTCGATTTTTAGAGTTTGATTGGGCTGGCATACTCCAACTTGAAAATTTAACAGCGGACCTTGGTGCTTGGCTAGTGGGCTGTGCTTTGGTCCCAATTCCTTACCCAGTGGGCTGTGTGAGGGCAGGTTTCTTATCCCCCATACTGTCTCAGTCAGCCTGGACTGGTCCAGTTGCACCCCCAAATGGCACCTTCCCGAATTTTCTTATGGTGTTGACTTATCAGATGGAATAACCACATGATACATAGAATTACTACCAACAGCATAATTGCAGCCTTTGTTTTAATTTTTTTAACATTTTTGTGATTCGGCACTTGATATTGGGTGTGCCATCAATGCAGGGAATTTGTGAAGACAACCATGTCCAATATGTGCAGCCCAAACGTGTATGATGACTGTTTGGATGTGTATCATCACTTTTTGATGTGCATTTGTTCTGTGAGGCACTCCAAACTTGTCACTCGTGTTAGTATAGTTGGCAAACTGCTGCTGATAGGAAACTCAAAGATGGTTTCAGCTTAACATTTGAGGGCGTGTTTGGATGCACTGTATTTGCAATTACCGGTCTGATGGGAGTGGAAGTAGCCAAGTTGTGATAATTTTCCTAGCATTGGTGGCTCGATATTGCAATTGTGTTTGCTTTCTAGATGTGGACTTGACTGGAACATAATCATAATCTGAGGGGTACTTCCCCGTTATGAATGCTAGGAAACATCATTAATTCGGTTTGGAATCTGTTTGACTTGTGTGTCCAAACATGGCCTAAAGGTGGAGCCTTTAGTCACTTATTTTGCTACTTTGTTTTTGTGCATGTGATGAAGCATTGATTTGTTGAACCCTTGTTTATAGCTATAATAGAACATTGTTATACCATAGCTTTGTTTTTTTTCACTCTGGACAATATTTAAAGATGGGATTCCACAACCATATTTTAGTTCGTCTGGCTCGACAGTGATATGGGTGGGTTCTTCAGCCTTAGGTAATGGAAGCTGTTCGTCTGGTCGGCCTCTCAGTGGGATGTGCCATGATGCCTCTACATTCCCCTTGAAACGATCCCAGCTGTTGGGGTGGAGTCTTGGAAATAGTTATCATCAATGGTCTTTATTTAGTTGGGGCCCAGTTGTGGACAGTCAAGGTCATCAAATGGTGCTTGCCATGAAATTTCGCTTCACCCGCCTACCTTCACCATCTGGTTGATCAGGGCCATCCCTTAGCCTGACCTAGCCTGACTTGCCAACCCTCACCATCTTTTACTATTCTTCAGGGCTATTTGAAAGGAGAAAGCTTTGATACTCTGGCAGGGGGTGATGGATGATTTGCAGGTACTTATAAATTGCTCAGAGATTGCCTACCTGTCATACGGGTAACTCAAATGAAACTGCCCTAATCATGGGTCCTGGTTTAGATGTATCATTAGCCAAAAATTTACACTCATTTGATTTTCCGAGCATCAGATAGGTGGGACATGTTGTGGTCTCATCTCCACAAACAATAAAAGAGAGGTTGGAGTTGCTCAACCATTCTCATATTGGGAATAACTGAGCAATAGTGAGTTTGTGCATCAAGCGATGTACTTTGCCAGAGTATCAACTCCCTTCCCATTTAAGAATGATTCTGGACCCCATCTAGCTAGGGCAAGTGAGCCGGTTGGAGATTAGCCTGAGCCTCATGCATTTAAATAAGGGGCCTGAGCCAGGGTAGCTGAATTTTTTCGAATTAGTGGAATCAACAAAAGTCTAGCCCAAAATGCTCCTAGAGATTTCTAGCCCAACTTGTAGGAATCTATACACAACTCTACCCAGTTCTAGGAATCTCTGCACAAATCTTAATTTACTAAGAAGGCAAAAATTGGTTAGGTCCTGCCCCACCTACTGTTTTAATGCTCTCGTTAAACCTTCTTTAATAAACGTCTATATGTGGCCTTCGAACTGCCATAGAGTGTTGACATCATCCCAGCTTGCTTCGCTCTTGGACAGTCCCTTCTATCTTACTAAGTCTAGCCCCATCAAGCTAAGCCATTCCAAGTGCGGTTGGATGTATCTAACTTTGCTATTGAGGGAGTACTCATGTAAGAGGGGCACTACATTACATTGCTTATGAGAGCAGGAAGCTCAGTGATATTGAGCAGCGCTACATAGAACTGGGCATCGAGTCAACTCGGATTGAGTTAGGGCTGACCCAACTCGGTACTGAGTCCTGCAGGCCTAACCCGATCCGATTCTGGGTCTGGCCTGGACTAATCTGGATCGAGTCTGACCTGGTCATAGGTACCAAGTCCTGCAGGTCTAACCCGATCCAATTCTGGGTCTCGCCTGGACTAATCTGGATGATGAAGTCTGACCCGGTCATAGGTGCCAAGTCAGGTCGAGTCAGCACCGAGTCGGGTCGGGTGCAGCAGGTATCTGCAGGCTGAAATCATAACTCAGAACCTAGGTGCACCTGCCGGAATTGCAGCCTCTCCATCAGCTACACAGCATCTCAGATCTAAAATGTCAAATATGGGATTATTTGGGATTTTTTTTTTTATTTTTTATTTTTTAATACATACGAGTTGGGTTTCGGATTGAGTCGAGCCAGTACCGAGTCAGATTTCAGGTCGACTTAAGTTGAGTTACTGGGTGACCCGAACCTGCCGACCTCTAGCACTACATTGTATAAGAGAAGGATATGACGGACGGTTATGGCGTATTGCTTCAGAACTTGCAGATACCATCTTTTGGGATCTAGGTTTGTGGTGACAACGGACTAGTGGCCATGAGTTGCTTCGAGTCTCAGAAGAAGTTGAGCCCAAAGAAAGTGTGCTAGTGAGACTTATTGGCGGAGTTCAACTTGGTGGACTACCGGCCTTGGATGGCTAACAAGGTGGCTATTGCCCTAAGTAACAACTGTGAGTCAACTCAAAGTTGAGCACAAGGCAAGCACAATGGTAGGATTTTTTAGCAGAGTTCAACAAGTTGAGGCACCAGCCCAAAAGGACTAACTAGTTGGTAGACGCCCTAAGTAGGAAGGCAGAGTTGGCCTCATTTGCCCAACTCTATTGAGGAAGGGTTGGAGCATGATAGAGATGGCTAAGGAGGGAAAGACTAAGTGATTCCAGGTGTAGGATGACCTCTTAGTCACCAAGATCGGCTCCATATACCTAAATGGGGTGAACTACAGCACAAATTGCTAGATTGGCATGACACGATGAGTCGATCCTCAAGTAGGGCGGCTTGTTTAGCATGGCGATTTCGAAGACACTGTAGCGACAGCACAAAACACTGTGAAAAAACTAGCTAACTACAGCATAGAAGAGCTACGGATTACACATTAGAGGAGTTGGCATGGTCGTTCCTGGAGAATTTGGTGAAGTAATGGGTTATCCTTGAGGACATCGTGAGTGAAGTAATGGCCAAGTCCATTCATCAAGTGGACCACCTCTTATACAAAAGAGGATGGATGGTTTAAAGACACTTGTAAGTGGTTCCCATCCACCCACTTTATATTGTTAAAAGACATTGTCATATCTATCAATGATTCAAACCTTTTATATGATGGAACTTTGGAACTTGCCATGGAAAAAAAATAAATAAAAAAAATTAGGTGGTAACATTCAAATCTTTGACCATTTAATATTTGTGAGTATTAGGGCCGTCCATCAGAAATAGGCCCACCTTTACTTAAGAAAATAAGTCTTAACTGATATTATTATTATTATTACTATATATAAGTAAATAAATAAAACTGTTTCTCCAACGCATATACATCACACACAGTCCATGAGCTTTCACACTAGTCTATAAGGCAGACCATATACACACCACCACATGTTCCAGCATGCCACATAGGCAGCACATCCAGTCCATCCATCAGGGTGTCCCCACCATGTAGATGTCCTGGCCCAGGAATCCGGCCACATCCAATCCATCCATCAGGGTGTCCCCACCATGGAGGAAAACTGACTGAAGTTTTCTAAGCCGTCCACATGTTTCCAACATTGGAGCCCACCTGATGAGTGGGCCAGCCTGATTTTTGGGCACGTGCATCTACCCAGTTAGACCTACCTGATGAACGGCTTGGATGCCACACCTATCTACAGATCTAGCATGTGATGGCACACGTGGATGGTATCCCTCACTTGGGGGGTTTAACTATGAGGATGGGGCATTTCGCATGATGCGCACAATAGTCACTGACGCTGCCCAGAAATGCCCTGCAACCAGCAAGAGAAACAATTCAGTATTAGGAGATTGGGCTTTTCTCAAAGTCCACACATGTGGCCACTCGGGACACGTGTGAAGCATCATAGCCGTTTATTTCATCTAGTGGTGAGCAGATATCCTAACAATGGATGGTTTAAAAAAGATTGCCAACGGTCCATCTTGATGAGTGGACCCATTGTGATTCTTGGGCCCAGTTCCCAGATTGTGGGCCCAGGAAGAATTCTTACACGATCATCCATATGGTGGGCCTGATCAAGATCAGGACCATTCATCATGTAGGCCCCATAATGCATATGTTGTGGCCCAAAAATCCGGCCGTTGGTCTAATCATCACATGGGACTTGACACACATGAAAATACGGACGGTCAAAAGGAACTGATCAACGATCTACATTCAATGCAGGCACATGGTCCAGCTGATGACAGGACCTTGATTTCTGGCAGCAACACATACAAAGTGGGTCCCACCTGATGAGGGACCCAGAGCCTTGCTCTCTCAATCAGTCATACGACAGACTGACTGATCCTATCCGTTGAAAAATAAATCAAAACGCATGGAAATTACCTCTTGATCTTGCCAAGACCACGGCTTCCTACAACGACAAGATCCACATGATGCTGCTCCGCGGCCTGACAAATCATGTCCTTGGGATCACCGTCCAGAATCAGGGTTTCGATATCGATCTGCATCAACGGTCAGGTTCCAGTTGTATTGTCATGTGCTAGCGTGGAAGACTTTTTAAAAAATCTCATATATAGACATGTAGCTAATTATAATTATTTGAATGTAACACTTTATACTTTTAATTCCAAAAGAATATTGAAAATTTGAAATCAAAGATTCAAAGAACCAACAATAACAACAACTACAACCACAACCATGATTAACAGTAACAAAGTAATATTAATAACACTCAATAGAATGATAATCTCTATCACTCTTCAATTAAATTATTTCTATAAAAAAATTGTATATAGAAATATTAATAGTTAAGTGTAACAATATGATTATGATATAAATACCAGTAAATAACTCGGTATTTACATGGGTCCTTACTCTTGCTCGGGTGGTAGACTCTCAGGAGTTTCAACACCCGGTCAAGGGTTCGAGCACCCATAGGTGGTGAAATTCCACTAGCGTGAGTGTGTGGGGTGCGTGTGCGTGTACAAAAAAAAAAAAAAAAAAACTCGGTATTTACGTTGGTTTCATAGCCAATGGGTATTTTCACCTTAAAAACCTCTGGCCAAAAAAGGCTTATTTAAATATGTTGGGTCCATTGTGATGTATGTGACATATCCAAGCCGTCCATCTATTTTAAAGACGCCTTGACCAAGTAGATGCCTCCCTCAGGATAAATTCTACCATTAAAGAAAATGTCCAATCTCAGGAAGGTGGTCAGGAGGATAGACCAATGAATGGAGGTGGTGAAGGAATCAGTTATGGGTATGCACCAGTGCACCCACCCCAAGAGGGGCATCAAAACCACTATTTTGAATGGCACAACATGTACAGTCTTGTGGCTAGAGAGAGTGCCTCAGAGGCTAGTATAGAGTTACCCATTGAGGCCATTCCGGTAGTAGATGAGTTTCGTGATGTCTTTCCTGATGATCTACTGGATGAGTCTCCCCCTAAGAGGGATATAGAGCACACCAGAACATGAGACACCGTAATACATACAACCGAGTTTACGTTGAATAGTTCTGTCGATAGGTCCACAGGTCTAAGTCCTAGTGAAGTCGTTACTGGTTATAAACCTAGGAAACCTATTGATCTTGTCCCTATGTCACTGTCCCATAGGCTGTCAGAGTCTGTAGAGTCTTTTGCGCATCACATTCATTCATGACATCAAGAAATCAGGTAGAAGATTATGACTAGTAATGATCATTACACATTTTCTGTAGACTAGCATAAACATTTCAAAGAATTCAATATTGGGAATTCCGTGATGGTCCGCATCAACCTCGAGCGGTACCTTCTGAGGGCCATTCGTAAGTTACACGCGCGTAACATTGGACCCTTCAAAATTATAAAATGAAACGGTCTCAATGTGTATGAGATAGATCTTTCACCTTCCATGAGAATTAGTTTCACATTCGATGTGGAGGATCTAGTTACTTTTCAGGAGACCACTGATACTTTGTCTGACCCTTCACCCACCCATCATGATTTTCCATATCTATCCCTTGAACCATGGCCCCTTCCCAACCCATTTTCCCAGCCTTTACCTCCCATACCCACTCTTCTTGACTTTTCTTCCCAGCCCCTACCTCTCATACCTACCCTTCCCGACCTATTTTTCCAGCTTCTACGTCTCATACCTACCCGTCCCGACCCATTTTTTCAGCTTCTACGTCCCATACCTACCCATCCCGACCCATTTTCCTAGCCTCTACCTCCCATACCTACCCGTCCCAACCCATTTTTCCAGCCTCTACCTCCCATACCTATTCTTCCTAACATTTCTTCTCAGTCTCTCCCTCCCATACCTAATTAACCTTCACACATCCAGAGAGAAAATAGAGGATATCCTGGACCATCAGATAGTTTCAATGTCGGACGACAGTTTTCAGAAGTACCTAGTCAAGTGGAAGTCACGCCCAGCTTCAGAGAACACGTGGCTCACTGTGGAGGAGCTTCAGAGACTTGATCTTGACATCCTGGAGCGGTTCATGAGTTTTATTTCGCCAGTGGCAAAATCTTCGTAACCGAGGAGAATTGATGGGGACATCTTGCGCACACGCGCACGCACACCACCACCTTTACGCACGTACGTATGCAGAAAGAGGATCTCATCATCGATCTGGCTCGATGACGACGTTCAAGGAGTGCCTTCTAGCTAGAAGACAAGTTTTGTTCAAAAAAGTGGGCCTGATAGTCAAGAAAAGCCCATCATGGGATCTCATGATCGTGGCCCACTCGTCAGATTGATTTCATTTTTTAGGTTTTGCTTATTATTATTATTTAGAACATTGCGAACGCTTTAGATTTCTGTGTTTGGTTTTTATTTTAGTTTACTTCATCGTTAAGTAATAGGTTGCGCACATGGTGCGAGTTTTTGGGGTATAGGGTTTTCTTATAAATAGGCACTCCTTTTAGTTCTTTTAATTCATTGAAATTTAATAAAAATTCCTGCTTTATTTTTTGCTCTCTTCGTGAGTTGTGGAAGAATTCAAAAGTGGGTGCGAAACCCTCCCTTTTCGAAGGGCTAATTACCATGGTGCGAAGCCACATGGACTCTGATTCATCCCCATCCTCCATCATCTCTTTTTTTCTATCTTCCACCACCATTCATACTTCACGTTCGTCCTTGGTTGCATCAGTTTTCTTTCATTACAGCACGTTCTCAGATTTTGGCCCGCAGGGGGGCTGAAACTTCGACGGAGCACTACACCCAGATCAGAGCTCGGATCGACGTCAAAATCGGGGGTTTTGCAACCTAGGCCTAGCCGACCAAAGCCTAGGAATCCTTTTCAGGATTCTCTCCCCCCTCACACGTGCGGCCAGCCTCAGGCGCACATGGGCCCGCACCTGGTCCTCTGTCTACACGCTGGGATCATTTCGGGTTCAGGTTTTTTTCTATTTTCCTCTTTTTTAGACCTAATTGCATAACCCTATACCTAGATTACATTATCCCTCACTAATTTGCCTACACCATAGAAAATTGTGGTCGTAAAAGGTTTTTAACGATCAGCGTTCAACCCACAGTTTCGTGTATCATGGTCCACTTGAGCTTTGAATCTACCTCAAATTTGGGTTCATGTCCTAAAATCAGCCACGAAATGGATGGATAGCGTGCATAAGCCACATATATCATAGTGGGCCTCACATGAAATTTGTATCATTCTTGATTTTAGTATAAAAAAATAAGCAGTCATTGTAAACATTTAAAAAAAAAAAGTGTAGGAATTACATTGGTAATTAATCATTACCCATTTGCATACATTTAAATGCATTTCCAACAAATGTCTAGCTTGGTGAAAAGGGGAGAGGAGAAGATACGCCGTCTTCTTCTTACATGATAAACTTTGAATCTACTAAAAACCTTTAATCCATAGGATAAAAAATTTCTAAAAGAAATAATTATTATTGACAATAATAATAATAAGTCTCTTTTAATATGGCTTATATAACTCATAAATTTGTAACTTTCTCAAAATAATAATTTTTATAAAATAGTAAACTTATAAGAAATGGTAAAGATGTCTAATTCTACTCAAAGTCTTTTAGAAGATTCAAAACAAGAGCTAAACATCATTATTTACCCTTCATAATCCTTAAAATTATCAAAAAATCATTTCAATGGGCTATAAATACCCCCCATCCTCTCTTTATTTCACATCAACCAACAACTAAGCTACTCTCGCCGCGAGAGAGAGAGAGAGAGAGAGAGAGAGAGATTCCCGTCTTCTTCAACCCCCTGTAGCCTTCTCTAACAATCTCTTAGCTTCCTAGTTTCACTTAGGTCAACCCTTCCAAACCATAATACACTTACTTCATCCAAGCCACATTCAAGTGCAAGCCAAAGTTCATGCCATTATCACCAGCATCCATACTTCGTCAATCACATCGTTACTTTTATTCTCAACCTCCATGCTTCTCCCAGATTGCCATTGAATGTATGCTCAGTAACTTGTTGGAATTCTAGATCCCGTTGTATCATAAATTTATCGTAGCCTAGTCTTCTTACATAGCATCCTAATATCATCGCATCTCTTATTAAATCTTATTTTTAGAAATTCTTCGGACATATGCACTGTGGCTTGCCGGAATTTCGAACCATGCCACATCAGAAATTCGAATTTACCTAGTCTCATTTTAATACTTTACATCCTATCATTTTATCTAGTGGATCCTTACAACAAAGGCAAAACTTGCTGCTCATAACTTAGAAATTGAAAACCAAAATTTGGACTTTTTTATTTATACCTTAGAATGCTTGACTTTCTGTAGGAAGGTCTTTAAAAAATCTAGGTCTTTCTTTTATTTGTTCATACATTGGTATATATGCTTGTCTCGTTCTTCTAAGATCTTGTTCTCACCTATTATCATTTTGGACAACAACTTGGTCTAAAAGGTTAGTTTGAGTGCTTGGTCCTGCTTGGTATGAGACCATGGTTTCAGCCATAACTATTCTAGCTCCGGTTTTAGAAAGCTATCATTTTCTATAGGTTTAGTTTTTGTTTCAAAGGCTTTTTCTAACTCTTCTAAGGTTTTATTATTTTTGATAGTATGAAGCATGTTAATCCTATGTGATCTTATTCATTCGAAGTTCCTGTTAAAACATCGAACCTGTTCTTAACTAGGAGGTTCTCCTAGATTCTGGATTCTAATCTTTTCTAAGTTTATGCTTGTTTCGAAATGTGCTGGTCTCTCCTTTTTCTAAGTGGCAGGATATCCTAGATTCCATGAATCTGATGGGTGCCTTTTTAAATTCTTCTTTTTGATCTATGTTAGATATTTATTTGGCTGGTTTAAATAGGAGTGTTATGTTTCCAGTTTGAGGATTAGTATAGACAAAGTTTAGTTCTTTCTGTTGTTTAACTTTTGAGATTGCTTATTTCAATTCCCATAGATTAGATAAGCTTCTTACCATTTCTTCTGTTTTCTTTTGGATATACTTATTGTTAAAGAAGTCACTGGTTCTTACCAATATTTCTTCATTTAATTTTCCTATTTAAAATTTGTTATGGAGTCCTTTTACCATGTCTTGACTAAATTGGACATAAATCTGAAATTCTATACTTACATTTCCTTAAGTCTGATCGAAGTCTTTGTATCCTTTGGAGGCTAAGACTAGCTTAATATTCTCAGTAGCTTCGATAGGCATAGTATAGCCCAGGACTACATTAAAATACCCAACGTTTTCTGTGAGGAGAAGCTGAGCTATGCCTCTAAGAGACTTTTATTCGAAAGACTTGCATCTTTCCTCCACGAGGCAACAAAGATAAATTCAGTAACTATTTTGAAAAGAAGATGGTTATCTCCTCTTCTATATATGTATCTACTGCATGAAGTTGCCCCTATTTAAAAAATGCTATTGTGTCAAGTGTCATTTAAGTTCCTCATTCGATTGCATTACTTGTCATGGGAATTCCACAGTTCCAATTCTCATTAAATGCTTGAAAACATATTCCGCTGATGGTCAGGATTCTTGATTTGGCGGCCCATGACATGATGGGATATAGACAAAAAATCATTAAATCTAGAGGTCCAAATATAAGTTTTGCCCATTGAATGTGGACCATTTCTGAATTTCTAACCATCTATCTTACCGGAAAATCCAAAAACCATGATACATAATGCACACAACCTCATTACATATTTGAATCAATCACAACTATAGTGGGGCCCACCAGTTGCACAATTTAAATATCCAACTTTCAAATCATCCAAACCATTGATCATGTGTGGCCCACTTAATAGAAATCTTACTAGTGATTCACATGAAAAGAGGAGTTTAGAGCTTACCATCCTTCCCTGGCAGGCTTCCAATGCACGAGCTAGTAGTAGTGAAGAGTTCTGTTCCTGTGCTTTCCTAACCGACTCGACCACATTAGTTGTTGCATACACAGCTGTGTTACAAAATCCAAACCAAAGGTCAGACAAACCATGCATGCACGTGTATGAATGTAGAGGTGTACGTGTAAATATGTTGATTGAGCCCTCCAGTGGGGTAATTGTGCCTGATCCAGGACGTTCATTTAGGTTGGCCCCTCACATGCAATCAGGTGGGCCACGATCTAAATGTACAGTCCAAAGAACCAGGCCTAACCAATGAGGACATCCAATCCATCCAATAGGGAAAAAAAAAACAGCCAGATTCAGTGGCCCACACTTGTTTTTTGCTACTTTTCAATGGCTAGATTTTTTTTTTTCTATGGAGTGGATCACCTGATTAGTTAATGGGGTGGATCTTTGCATTAAATGATCCGCATGGTGGGGCCAACCTATTGGACGGTTTGGATGCTGCATTTACTTAGGCCCCGTTTGGCCACCTGCATTAGGTTGGATTAAGCTGGATGGAATTGAAAAAGTAGCATTAAATGCATGTGCAAGGTATTGTCTCTGGATTGGGTGTATTCCATGCTTTTTAATGGCATGTTTGGAAGACATGGGAGTAACTTCTATCTACCACGATTGGAGCCAAATCGTGTTTGGGAAAGATAAATCATGGTATTGCAAATGTATAAATCATATCTATATATTTTTTTGTGTCACCATCGAGGTGGGCTCCATTTGGACAATCTGACCCGTTCACCAAGTATGTCAGTTCGAGCCAGTCTTATGGATCCTAACTTTAACTGGTTTGGATGATCAGGGACCAGACAGAGAGCCTTGAAAGGTTTCAACAACAGGAGTTCATTTCCCTATGTGTGGCCACTTGAAACTTGAATTTGCCTCATTTTTTTGGCCCTGGCCTAAAATGATAAAGAGAAACCGGTGTACAGTCTGGATATATCATATACATCAAGGCGGGGTCACAAGTGGGACACCTCACCCCACCTCGGCAAGCAGTGACGTGAGTGGGTCCTACCAACCCACCGTCACCTATAGTGTGGTCCACTGATGGTTGGATCAGCTTGATTTTTGGTTCCAGTGGTCAAAATAATCTAATTAAAGAGGTGGATGGTGTGGATGTAACAGCTACCTCATTATGGGTCTCATAAGTATAAACACACTATAAAATTCTATGCATGCGAGTGTGGGGTAGGAGTTTTCCGGTCGGTCTCTGTGGCCCACCTAGGATGAGGATAAATTTCATTTTTAGGTTTTAATGATAAAACAGAATGGAAAATTGGATGGACAGCTTGGATGAAACATACACATCAAGTTGGGACCCACGAGTGGAGGCCCCACCCTCCCTTACAACTTGTGGAGCTGGGATCAACTAGGGATGGCAAAATCACACCCATAACCACGGTGTAACCACCGTGTTTGGGCACTAATCTCCAAATGATTTTCATCCTCCATTCCAAACATGTCAACCAGATGTAGTAGATGGGATCATGAATACCATCACCTAATGCACCTGGCCAAACAGGCCCTTAATGGATTGGAACTTACCGGTTTCGTGGACCATGTGGTCCAACCGGGACTTGAGGCCTTCTCACAACGATGGAAAGTTCTATACTTCTTGGAGCAGCTCAACTGGTTAGAGCTCTCGTGGGACCCACATGGTTTGTGTATGATATCCTGTCCGTCCAAAAGCTGCTGCTCACCTGGATGATCTCAAAACTCAGGTCAATCCAATCATACGATGGATCACACCGTTTAAAATAATGTAAAACGCCCCCGCAATCCAAGTGGTGGAGTTTCATGTGTTATTACTACGGCATCCAAACCATCCAAATGTGTCCCACCGTGAAGATGGGATGGCCCACCTTGATGTATGTGTTTTATCCATGCCATCCATCTGTTTTGACAGCTCATTTTAGGGCATGAGCCCAAAATTGAGGCAGATCCAAAGCTCAAATGGACCACACCACAGAAAAAAGTGAGGAATGACATTCACCGTTGAAAACTTCCTAGGGCCTAGGATGATGTTTATTTTCCATCCTACTTCTTCATAAGGTCACACAAACATGGATGAAGGGAAAACACAAATATCAAATTGATCCAAAACTTCCATGGCCCCCAAGAAGTTTTTAAAGTAAGCGTTGAATCCCTATTATTTCTCGTGGTGTAGTCCACTTGAGCTTTCGATATGATTAATTTTTTGGTCTTTGACCTAAAATGAGCTGGCAAAACAGATAAACAGAGTGGATAAAATACTTCCATCACAGTGGGTCCCAAAGAGTCAGGCACCAAGGATTAGGGGTGTACGGACGAACCAAGGTAGCTCGGTTATCTCTCTCGACTTGACTTGAAAAAGCTCGATTCGACTTGGTTCGAAGTTGAGTTCGATTGATTTTTTTAAGCTCGAAAGTGAGTTCGAGCAGGCCCCAGCTCGACTCGACTCGGATTAAATCCAACTCGAATTAAACTCGGATCAAACTAGTTTGGTGACTCGGTTACTTTACCATTGATGTTCCTCACCAACTGTTTGATAAAACGACTCAACGAAATGTGGCTGGTGGCAAGGAAGGTCAGGTAGTGGAAAAAAAGGTTTGGCTGGTGGCAAGTAAGGTATGTATATTAAACAAATACCTTTTTTTTTAAAAAAAAATTAGTTTTTATGTTACTTAGAAGGTGTTTGATAAAACACCTATAAAACCATTGTCTTTATTTGTAAAACAGTGAGTTTTTTAAGTTACAGTTCAGGTGTATCTGGAAATGCCTCAATGGCGAACTCGGCCCAAGCTGCCCGAGTTGCTGATTGAACTAAGTCGAGCTGGTCAGTCAAGCTCGAGGATCGAGCGAAGCCAAGTTCCAGTTGAGGTCAGCCAATGTTCAAGCCAAGTCCAATTGGGAGTCGAACCGAGGCCAGTTGGACTCGATGTGCACCCCTAGCTACCAGGGATATCATCATGTGGCCCGACCACTTGAATGTGGAGGGTTTGTGCATTCTTCTCATTGTCATCTATTCCGTGGCCAACTTTTGAATGGACAGTAACATCTGATCGTCAGAATTTTGCGTAGTGGGTGGGCCTTAAAATGTGGATAGACCAAATTGGACGGTCCAGATTGATTGATTGGACGGATCATATATTGTGTGTAACATCATGGACTGTTGATGGTTCTAAAGAATCTCTTTGATCAGATGACCTCAACCATCTCATCCATGGGCCAGAAAAATAGACGGTTATAGAAATAAGGCCAACTTTTGACTGGACAGGAACGCCCGATCGTGTGAAAATTGCGTGGTGCGTGGGCCATAAAACGTGGGATAGACCTACTGGACGGTCCAGATTGATTGATCGGACAGACCATATATTGGGTGTGTACGATCATGGACTGCTGATGGTTCTAAAGAATCTTTCTGATCAGATGACTCTAACCATCTCATCCATGCGCCAGCAAAATAGACGGCTATAGAAATAAGGCCAAGTTTTGAATGGACATGAACATCTGATCATGTGGGTGGGCCATAAAATGTGGGATAAACCTATTGGACGGTCCAGATTGATTGATGAACAGACCATATATTGGGTGTGTATGATCATGGACTGCTGATGATTCTAAAGAATCTCTTTGATCAGATGATCCTAACCATCTCATTCATGGGCCGACAACATAGACGGCTATAGAAATAAGGCCAACTTTTGAATGGACATGAACATCTGATCATGTGGGTGGGCCATAAAATGTGGGATAAACCTATTGGACGGTCCGGATTGAATGATGAACCGACCATATATTGGGTGTGTATGATCATGGACTGCTGATGGTTAAGAATCTCTTTGATCAGATGACCCTAACCATCTCATTCATGGGCCGACAACATAGACGGCTATAGAAATAAGGCCAACTTTTGAATGGACAGCAACATCTGACCGTCTGAATTTTGCGTGGTGAATGGGTGGGCCATGAAATGTGGGATAGACCTACTGGACGGTCCAGATATATTTGCACAAACGAGGAGCACTGTAAGAAGAGGACCATGTAGTTACGGGAGTACCAGGTCCAGCTGGAAAGATGTAGTGCTGGAAAGGCTGTTGGACGTGAAGGAGAATGAGGGTCGGTCTTTCCTGGGCCTGCTGATCGGACGGTGATGATGAAGGGAATAGATGGTCGAGGGCCCACTTGAGACCGTAGAAGCTCCCTTCGCTCTCGTCGATAGCAACCAAGGCCTTCATTTTCTTCTTATTCACAGGAATGCCACCGGTCTCTCCCTCCTGCCTCTGCTCTTCGCTCTCTAACCTACTCGACTCCATCTCGCTCTCTCTCTCTCTCTCTCTGAAAAAGCTACGTGGTGCTTCTTATAGGTCTTAAAGACGTATTTGCCCCTGTGTTTGTGTAAATTTTACGCATATGTCCTGTGAAGGGCAATTTAATCATTTTGTGGGGAAAAGAATGGTAGTCCGGTGTGGTAGTCGAAATAGTAGTCCTCTCTCTCACTTATCAGAATCCGGGCTTTAAATCCGTGTATCTGACCGTTGATCTGATGAGTTTACCATTCATGTACCATGCCTCAGGAATTATTCTTAGATTGGAAGAGCGAATATGGACCGTTGCTTTATTCATTTGATAATTCTCTATTCACAGGCCACCATTGGAAGAGTCGGGATTATTAGATGAGAAGAATTTTAAGAACTATAAGATCAACGGTCTTGATTACTGAATCATGGGGTCAATTATACAAAACAAATCATAACTTGCCCAGATTGGTCCGGGCCAGGACTTGTCCGAGCCCAAACCATGGGCTGAATGCATGGGTCTGTTCTAGCCCGCGTCCAGCCCATTCTGGCTCTGCTAGCCATTTTATACTCTGGCAGAGTATGACACTTGATACATAGGCATTCATAATTGTACACGTGGCATATATTAACTCAAAATAAACGGACTAAATTGTGGAACCCACTTTCAATAAGTCATTATTTGAAAATCAGATTGTTTGAAGAATCCTAACCTCTGATCCGTCGGCATTTGTCTGTTGAAATAGGACCATTGAATACTGTTCATTGTAAACCGTCAGATAAATATCCACCGACAATTTTAAGATGGAAAATAACCATATTAAAGGGTAGTTTGGTCCATCAGGAGGTTTGCTATTCCATGGGACTGCTAATCCACAGGCCAACACGTGTCAGTTCGGAACACGTGTTTCCATCTGGTGGCATTGATGCCATGATCTTCCACCTACAAATTAACTTAGCGTAAAAAGCATTCTCTCGTCTGGATAATGTCTCAGGTCCAACCCGTTGGACTATAAGCTACTGTCCACCTAGCGGACAATATTCAATCTTTCATGATCTGGAAAATCCAATCCGTCAAATAGGTTGGTCCTACCATTAGAACCATCATACACAAAAATCATCTATATCCATCTATCAAATCAACCATTATGGTATTTTACGACTTATCAATGGCTAGAAATTGTTTTAATAGTGTGGCTCACCTGATGAGTAGAGACGGCTGAGATTTGCATTAGGTGATCCCTATGATGGGGCCAACCTATTGGAATGGTCAGATGTTGCATGCAATTAATCTGGAAGGACCGTAGTTTGCGATCCAACCAGTTGCACTTGAGACCTCTTTTTCTGACCGTCCATATGTTTCGTGGGTGGCCCACGTAAGCTGTGAGGCATAACCATCACCGGAATCTAATCTACGGTCGAGAGAAAGAGATTCAGCTGATTAAGTTAAGCAAATGATCAGCTGAGCAAATGACTAATTTACCCCCAGCCTTTCTACACAAAGTCTTCTCTACAGCAACAACTCAAAAGGACAACTTTGTCCACAAAACGGAGCCACAAAAGCATGGATAAAGACCATTTAACCCCTTGTCCGAACATGGAACAAACCTGGCTTCTTTGACACTCTGGTGGAGCATGATGTTAATATGCATGCACATGGAACTTGCATACATGGAACATCTCTACCTCAAATCATACCGTCCAGATAAAACTTTAGATGGACCAAAACTATATAATAAACTGAAAAAAATACTTATAACTACCTGATTAATGGACATCCCTTGGATGATGAAAACAGTCATTACCAACGGTTTATATTCAACATCCAAATATCCATTAATATGCGATAGTAGTCCCTGATTTCTTCTATGTGTCGCATCTGCGACCATTCCTACTATTCGGTCAGTTTATTTTATGTAATATATTCCACGTGTACAAAACATGTATGGACGTATACGAAGTATCATACTTCGCCGGATGATCAAATCGCTGCTTCTTTTCGGGGCTCGGCCATGACGCCAAACCGACCATAAGTACACGATGCCTTTAACCAACTTCGGGTATGCCACGTGTCCCACATGCGGGAGAGAATATTCTGACTCACGGCAGACTTGTAGTTATTCGATACGCTTGAAGACTATGAAAATCTGTACTCATGCACTTATGGCGGAGCACATAAGCACCTCGATCATGACCGTCTAGATGGTGGACTTTATCTTCAGTGGTGAATGGCCATTAAAATTTTTTGGTAGGATACCCAATTTCAGTTGATATTTGTATTTTTTTTTTTCCTTCACTCGGATCTGTTTGACCTTATCAATGGGTTGGATGGCAAATAAACGGTTCTGTTTACTCTAGGCCCTAGGAAGCATTTAACGGTGAGCGTTCAATCACGGACGCGGACTGCGTCCTACCCCCGCCCGTCTCTAGCCCGAACGGGCTGTTCTGTGGGCGCGACCACCGTGGTGTATCTGTATATCCAAGCCGTCCATTTCTTTTCTCATATCATTTTAAGGAATGACCACAAAAATTAAGAAGATCCAACGCTCAAATGTGCCATACATATATGACTCTTGCATTTAATGCAACTGGCATTTAATGCTTTATGCATTTAATGTAGCCAAGCTTATTATCTGGTGTATTCCACTTGAGCGTTCGATCTGCCTCATTTTCGTGATTATGCCTTAAAATGATCTTAGAATAGGGATGGACGGCTTGGATGTACAGATACATCATGGTGGGCTTGCCCACAGAACCGTCCGTTCGGGGCTAGAGACGGGCGGGGGTAGGACGCAATCCGCGTCCATCAATTACCACTGTTGCCTGCAAGCGGATTTGCTGGTGTACCACATACGAAAGCACGCTTAGCGTACTGAGTAAACTCTGTGGGGTTCACCATGATCTATGTATTTTATCCACTCCGTCCATCTATTTTATTAGATAATTTTATGACATGGGTCAAAAATTGAAGGATATCAAAACTTCAAATGTACCACACCACATGAAACAGTGTGAATTGAACTTATACCGTTGCAAAATTCTTGGGTGTCACAGAATTTTTGTATTAAGCTTATATTTATTTATTTTTCCCTTCATCTATGTCTTTGTGATATTATTAACAGCTTGGATGACAAATAGACATAACTGTAGGGCCTAGGAAGGTTTCAACGGTGGAAATCATTATTCCCACGGTTTCCTGTGGTATGATCCACTTGAGAGTTGGATATGCTTCAACTTTGGGTTCAACCCCTTAAATGAGCTGAAAAAACGTATGGCCAGTGTGGATAAACCACTTATTTTCACGGTGGGCTCAACTGAGTTTACTCAGTACGATAAGAGCCTACTGAGTAACTCAGTACGCAATCCGATTCCACCACACACACCGATGTGGATGATGTGTTGACGTTATCAAGGTCTGTGGGTCCCATGATGAAGTATGAGTTATATCCAAACCGTCCGTCCATTTAGTTAGATACTCATAAGGCTTGAGCATAAAAATAAGATAGATTCAAAAATCAAGTGGACCACACAGTAAAATGCAGTGGGGATTGAATGCCTCCCATTGAAATTGGATTAATATGATATTTGTTTTCTCTCTTTCCTAGCGTGACCTTACGAACAAATTCGATGGAAAGTAAACATTACCGTGGGCCCTACAAATGTTTTAACGGTGAAAATCAGATGGTGTGGTCCACTTGAGTCTTGGAAATTACTCATTTTTGGCATCAAGATCTAAAATGATCTCGCTAAATGTATGAACAGTGTAGATATGATAAATACATCATTATGGGGCCATATAACTTTGATCTCCTTTGGACCGTTTGCATAACTCGAGCTCGAGGAGCGTCAGCGCTCGTCTTCGCGTACCCACTCCAGCTAGGTCGCTGGTGTGCGGTACATCAGCCAATCCGCTTCCCTGTTTCCTTAGGTGTGGTCCACCTTAGATTTGGATCCGTTTACTCTTTTTGGAACATGTACTAAAAGGGGCTGTAAAATGGATGGACGGCGTGGATATACAACATATCATCAAGGTTGCCCCTAAGGTAAGGGTAACACCTAAATCGCCGGTGCTCACCCGGTTTGCGTGTGTCAGTGTGTGGCAGCAAAGGTACAGTTATATCCCAACATAAATATGCATGAAACCACAGCGGATAAAATTTCACCTGATTTAAAATTCTAACATGCCATGGCAAAGAGAATTGCAGGAGGAAACTCTTTTCATTTTTCATAGCCCACCAAAGTTTTTGATCAAAGTAAAAATAGAGCTGTGGAGATTACACGTGGTGCTACTTCACATAAACAGCTCAAATTGTGAAGTTACATCACATATGATGAGTTCTCAAAAAAATTCACTGGAGTTCTTTGCGAACTCACGAGATATATATATATATATATATATATATATATATATATATATATATATATATATATATATGGGAAAAGGTACTATATGCTCGACCGTATAGAAACATCCATAAGGTCGAGCGCTGTCACCTCCTAATCCGTTGGATGGAAGATCAATCTTCTATGGTGAGAGATGAAGGTACATACTAATCGAGTATATATTTGGCCCTATAAACAGGGATTTTACCACCCCCCCTCCCTCTCTCTCTCTCCTCTCTCTCTCTCTCTCTCTCTCTCTCTCTCTCACCCGCCTCACCTACCTCTCTCTATCTCTCTCCCTCTCTCTGTCTCCAGACACGCCCGCCCCCACCAACCTCTCTCTCTCTCTCTCTCTCTCTCTCTCTCTCTCTCTCAGTGGGCTGAAGGTTGTGTCGGTCCTCCCACAACCAACCCGGTGCATTGCTTCCGTTCGGGAGGCTGAGGATTCTATGTCTCTCTGGTGTTGTGTATGGTCTATTAGGTCATGTACTAGCAATGGTAAACGACACAATTATTTTATAATTTTTAAAAAGATAGGCACTAGCTACGGATTTTGGCCATAGCTGTTGATTTTACAACCGTAGCTGTTTCTAACTTCCGCCTATTGCATGGCCCTAGTTCTAGTTTTAGCTACAAATATAGTCCGAAGCTAATTCTTACAGGTACGAATTAAATCCGTAGTCATATCTTCCATATCAAGCTAATGTGCCTATTGCTACGGCTATAGCCGTAGCTGAAGGTGAAGGTGTACTCTGTGATGACTGGCCACCCAGAAGCATGTGTTTTATCATCCACACCATCCATCTTCTTGTTCTATGGCCCAACAAAGTGTGATCCACTTGTAACATATGAGTTCACATCATGGACATCTAGCTGTTCATAGTGGACACATACTGCCCAATTATGTGTCTTGGCGAGACGTCTAGCAACTACATAGATACAGTATACGATATCAGCCCGAGGTGTTGCTGTTGAAATAGCGGAAAAAAATGGACGCAAAACAGCAAAACAGAAAACTGTATATATCAGACCATTATTCATCAAACTTGAAGGTGGTGTGTAAAAAGTGGAGATAAATAAGTGGGAAAAGAAACCCTGAATAGATTACAGGAAAGAACTTAGAATCACCATTCATTCAATCAAATACAATCATTCATTCATTCATTCAATCAAACACAATCATTCATTCCTTCATTCAATCAAATACAATACAGGAAAGAACTTAGAAACACTAAAAAAGGGTCAAATACATTCATTCATGTTAATCCATTCATAAAAGCACAGTACCAACAAAATAGTTATCTTCAAAATTGTCCTCTTTTCTAATTTCATAAAAGGAAGTGATTGAATGGAAGAGGAACTGCATATAATCATGGCATGCTAATGTGCCAAAGCAAAGGAAAGATGAGAGATGTTCTTCCAGTAAAAGCATCTATCCAGGAATATTTCTGTTCCAGAGTGTTCCTAATTAGAGAAATTCACCATGTAGGAAAAGGTCTTCGATAGAAGTGCAATCACATAGGATTTTGGGAACATACAAGAATCCTCCTAAATGGCTATGAACTAACTCAAGGCATGTTGGGCTACCAATGCACCACTGCCATCCAAATGAGTGTGGGTGTAATAAACCATCCATCAATCATCATTTTAGTCTTGTCCTAGCAACCCCATCAACATAAATTGAAATTATTCTCATAGCAGCTTGTGGTTATTGATCAGTGCTACCAATGCACTTCAATCATCATTTTAGCCCATGTCCTAGCAACACTCATTGACATAAATTGGAATTATTCTCATAGCAGCTTATGGTGAAGGACCGGTGCTACCAATGCACTGTTACAATCCAAATAAGTGTCAGCCAAGAAACTTGTCCATCAATCATCATTTTAGCATTTCCCTAGCAACACCCATCAACATTAATTGAAATTATTTTCATAGCAGCTTATGTGATTGATTGGAGCTACAACGGCCACAACAAACAGCAATAGATCCAATAAAAAGGAATAAATGCAAAAAGTCTGATTTCTTCACAATTGATTGGGCCAATGTACATGGCCATATAAATAGGACATGGACACTCACAAGGGCACCATCTCAAAGCATCTGTGTCTTGGCTATTATCATCCCTTGAATATTTACAATCACAAATAGGACGGACTCTCAGAAGGGCACCATCTAATGCTTCTAGTCAAAGCATCTTTGTGTTGGCCACTGCCATCTGTCGAATATTTACTTTCATAAATAGAGCAAGAAGTATTCTCACAAGGCCGCCGTTTGATACCTCTTGTTGAAGCACTCGAACTGGTGATAAATTATGTATCCAAGCAGAACATCTTATATCAATGTAATATGTCAATCTCAAACCACCATCACCTCCATCATGGCATTTCTTGATGGACCCAACCTTCACGTATCGATAAAAACCATTATTCCCAGAATGGGAACTAGCAATCCTGAGCGGTGCAATAGCAATAGTAGAAGGCTTGGGCCCTACATATTTCTCACTAAAAGGAGTATGAGTATCGAGGAGGTCATTCTCATCTTTGGGAAGTCGGTCCAACAATGCCATCTTCCATGCATCAGTACTAGAGCTAAGATTGGAGGGTGAAATCTTGGAAAGCATTGTTGAAAGAAGACAGGAACTGCAAGTAATGAAAATTTATGAGGATTACATGAGATTTGTAGAGAGAGATTTGATATAATAAAGTAAACAGAAATTTGGAATTTTCTTGTTTGAGTAAAACGAGGAGAGGTAAAAGAGCATATATATGATCTACAAAACGAGTAGATCATCTCTATGGTCCCAACCTATGTCTACGAGACATCCATTGTATCCATTCATCATCACCTCACGTGAGCCACATTACATGGGAATGGAAATGCCTACTGTTGACAACTTTGGCCCACTGAGGTTCTTGATTAGCCAGATATTGTAGTTTCAATTCCATCCTGTCAGGACTCGAATGGCATAATACTATAATCCTTGCTTATCGATTCAAAATGTAGAATTCCCTCATCAATTGCATTCACAACACTATACGCAGTAAAGACCCCCAATAAACATATGCCCATCAGGCCTCAGCCCTGCTTGCGGTTGAACATGTCAATAGCCTCCTCTCCATGACCATTGTTCGCAAACCCTGTTAGAATGGTGTCCCAAGACGTAAAGCTCTGATTGGGCATTTCTCAAACAGATGGTAAGCATTGTCCACTGAACCACATTTGGAGTACATATCTAAGATCTTGTAAAAATGTTCGTCAAAAAAAAAAATAACCATGATGATGATATGTTATCCAGATGCAAGTGCTCATGGTGTAAAACAGAAACCGTACCAAAAAAAAAACAGAGGCCTTACCTTTAACGCTCAATCTGAGGTCTGCACTGCGTGGGGGTAGGGAATGAGGGAGAGTGAGAGAGAGAGGTAGGTGGGGGCCGGCGTAGATGGAGAGAGAGATAGAGAGAGAGGTAGGTGAGGGCGGGTGTGGCTGGAGAGAGAGATGTAGGAGAGAGAGAGAGAGAGAGAGAGAGAGGGACGGCGGTCGTAGGGATTGAGGGAGAGAGGCGTGCGGGATCTGAACAGGGGAATGGGGTAAAATCCCCTAGTCATAGGGCCGAGTATATACTCGGTTAGTATATATCTTCATCTCTCACCGTAGAAGATTGATCTTCCATCCAACGGATTAGGGGGTGACAGCGCTCGACCTTACGGGATGGTTCTATACCGTCGAGCGTATGGTACCTTTTCCATATATATATATATATATGAAAACACTCACCTGCGAACCAGTTCGTATCGTAGTACGTGCGAACTTTTTTGAGAACCCATCATGCGTGATGTTGATCCAAAATCTAAACTGTTCATGTGAAGCCGCACCTAGTGAAACCCCCTAGGATGAACTTTTACTTTAATCCGAAACTTTGGTGGACCGTGAAAAATGTAAACAACTTTTTTCCTTGATTTGAATTTCTCTTTGCTATGGACGGTATGAATAAAAGTTTTAGATAAAAGTAAAACTTGGTCCTGGGGGGTTTCACTAGGTGCTGCTTCACATGAACGGTTCAGATTTTGGATCAACATCACGTATGATGGGTTCTCAAAAAAGTTTGTAAGTAGTACGTACGAACTAGTTCGTAGGTAAGCGCCTCTCTCTCTATATATAAGGTAAGCGCCTCTCTCTCTCTCTCTATATATATATATATATATATAAATGTAGAGCTGGGCATCAGACCGAGTCGAATCGAATTGGGCCCAACTCGACCAGATCCGAGTTCTGCATGGCCTAACCCGAACTCGGTCAGAACCGGGACCGAGTCCTGGTCCTTTGACCCAATCCGATCCTAACCCATGTGGCCCTGGACCGATCCGAGTCTGACTCGGTCAGGAAAACCGAGTTGGATCGGATTGGCCTAGGTTCGGATCCGATCCAAGAAAAAAAAAAGAGGAGAGAGAGAGAGAGAGAGAGAGAGAGAGAGAGAGAGAGAGAGATTTTGTACCTTGATATGGCATCACTTCTTCTTGTTGAATCTGAGGAAGAGAGAGGGCCATTTGTAACGCCCCAGATTTTTGCCAACCTGGGATTAGACGTCCTTAGGCAATGGGTCGATCCTAAGACCTTACCAACTTGTCAAAACTCAATCCCACAGTCTAAAATCGCTCCTTAACCCATTTCCTTCACAAATCCCACCCTTCACTACCTTGTGCTTTCAATTTTTCAAAGCACTTTCGCCCTAGACACTATCTTAAACTAGCTAAGTAGTATACCTTGGATCACTTTATATACAAACTGCAAAGGACCAAGTACCACCTCAGACAAAAATCACTTAGGACTAAATCCTTTAGAAATGAGACAAAGTAACTATGTGCGAAACCAGATTAGCTACGAAATCCGTTTGAATCGCTTTAAATACGATCTGCAAGACCCAAAACTTGCAAAACAAGTGACGCTAGGTTACCCTAAAGTTTAGAACCAAACTCATTTCCCGGCTGCTCTCGGGAATGAAACGAAACTTTGTATTAGGTCTAGATCGCACATCGGAAGTCCGATTAATACGAAGCTAAGGAACTAGGACCGCCTCACTGGACTTGACAATCATCTCAAAAATCAGGTCCATCCGATGTTCCATGGCCATTCATTTCGATTCGGAGCGAGGGAGTGTGAAAAACACTATTCCCATCCTAATAAAAATATCAGGAATAGTGATCTGGCATCGTTCGGTTGCACGTCAGTATTAAGCAACCTGACCATCAGAATCAGACCAAATTACACCCTCGGATTAAGAAAAATTTCAGGAACATTTACATGTACTTAGAATTTCTGATCGTGGCCCACTGACCGTTGAACTGAAAGTGGTCCGCCACGTGCGATCTGGGAATCCGATCAAGTTGAAAACGTAATCCCACGTAGATCCATAGATGGTGAGCTTAAGTCTGACGTTTGGCTCAAGGAGGGCCACCAGAACCTCCCTTTTGAGCTGGAAAAGTGACGAATATCCTATATTAGCAGTAACCCTTGAACCTGAGTCTATTTTCGGAATGTTTTTGGCTATAAAAGGAGCTTAGAACAGCCCCTCTCACAGCCATACGAATTTGGGAGAAAAACCCTAGAGGGAGAGAAAGAAAAGAGAGAGAAAGGCTTGGAATTTGTTGCCGATCTTCCTCCTACTGCTTTGGGTTGTCGCACGGCCTACACCGCTCCGTTCTAGGTGTTTTTCCGGCGGTTTCCATTCCGTTTGAAGGTAAGAAACCCTAACCCTAGGTCTGATTTGAGGTAGGATCGTTGTAGGCTATGTAAAGGCTAACCGATTCCGCTCTTTAGGCTAGAAAACTCCCGTATACGGAAGCTCTACTACCCTTGCTGATTCGTTGGGATTCCAAGGGCGAAGGTGAGGACTTTAAGTGTATAAGTTACGGTTTTCAACGCTTTCAATGTCAGATAATGATAGATTCATGATCTGCATGTAAATGCACATGTACAAAGTGCTTTCCGTTTCCTGTTTCGATTAACGTTGTAGAAATTGGAATTTCACATACTCTAGGTATACGTAGAAATACCGTATACGTATTTTTTTGGAAAAACGTTTGACATGTTTATTTAATGTATGATTATATGATATATAGATAAAATACTAATTTGGCGAGAGGAATCGCTGAAATACATGTTCATGTGTAAATGTTACGTATGTTGAAATTGTGTATTCTAGAAATACCGTATACGTATTTTTTTTGGGAAAATGTATGACATGTTTATTTAATGTATGATTATACAATATATGTATAAAATACTAGTTTGGCGAAAGGAATCGCCAAAATACATGTTCCCTTGTAAATGTCAAGTATGTTGAAATTGTGTATTCTAGAAATACCGCATATGTGTGAATTTTGGAAATACAATTGTAATGATTATTTGCTGTATGATTATGATATACATGGGTAAAATACTCACGTGGCGAAGGGACAGCCCTAACACGTATTTTGCTAACATACGTCATGTATGTTGGAATAGTGTATTCTAAGTGTTTGTGTAGATGCTTGTGTGTGTAAATGCTTGAGTGTTAGTGCCTTAGAGAGGTGCTGATATGGGATTCCTGACTCCCTTAGAGACATGTAGGATCCCCTCCATGCGGTGGTTCGCTATAACCACTCACTTGTGATGTGTATGTAATCGTATCCCTATGTGTATAGTGCTTTACAACATGCTTTACAACATGCTTTACAACATGCTTTACTTCATGCTTTACTTCATGCTTTACTTCATGCTTTATAACATGCCTGCTAACATGCTTGTATTGATTGTTTATCATGCTTTACTCCACATGCTATTGATGAAAACTGTTTGAGTTTGGGACTATGTCTATAGTCCAAACATTCGGTACCAGACTTGCGGTTGTGGCTGAGATTCATATCGCCACAACGGACGTGTCTGGCGAACCCGAGTCGTACTTCGGTTGGCGATAGTGGTTGGCCACACGGAGTACTTTTGCGCTCCATATCGCTCAACTTGTGGTGCGCTCGAGCTAGTCAGGCTCGTCAAGTAAACCGATATGTGTATGTGTGTTCACCATGTTTGGTCGCTACTGCTTGAACCTAGGGTACCAAACTTACCAGTGGCGATCCCGTTAACCATGGTACCTCGATCCGCTAAGACGCATGAGCCGAGCATGGTGGTATGGGACACCGTGGTCGTCTGTCATCGGCCTCTGGCCCGGGGCCATGTGCCTCCCGTAGTGACCATTGCGCAACCAACCTCATGAGCCGATTATGGTGGTATGGGACACTATATTCGAGCTGTCGATACATACGGCAAGAGCCGAGTACGGTGAGACCTGTGCTCGTGTTAACGGGCGACGAGTCCTCCGTAGTATCTTCGAGTATACTCCAAGTGTCTGTGATTGGCGACGAGTCTTTCACAGCAACTAGAGTATGAGTTGAGCCGAGTACGGTGAGACCTGTACTCGAGCTGACGGCTAGTGATTGGGCCAAGTACGGTGAGACCTGTACTTGAGCTGACGGCCAGCAATTGAGCCGCATACGGTGAGATCTGTATCCGCGCTAACGGGTGACGAGCCCTTTGCGATGCCTTCACTATACTTCTCAAACCATAACATCGTATGAGATTAACTAGGATTGACGACCCTAGAATGGATCATGTTTGGGAATGATACAAGGGAGGTACCTTAGTTTCCCAATATTGTTGTTTGAAATGGACTAATAATAACTTGGTAATCATGAGCATCATCGCACCGCATGTGCTTTGTAGATGTGGCGCACTGAGGGAGTAAGCATTCACGAACGTAAGATGATGTCGCTTGAGGGTGGTTTGGCAAGGGCATACAGCATCATGTCATTTCATTTTCGCACTTAACAAGAGTAGTTAGAAATGTTTGATTTGTACTGCTTTATCATTACTGCTTGGTTGAATTGATAACATGTTAACCTATGCTTTACTGTTCCACTGAGTTGATCACTCACTCCCACGTTACGGGACGGTGTTTGCAACACCAACCAGATTTGTTGAGTTTCAGGTGATGGCGATGCTTGTGAAGCGAGCCGGACTACTTTCTGTGATGATAGGAGGAGTTCTCCTATCTCGTATCTCTCTGGCAGTCAATGAAGACCCGATATTGTATTGACGGGGCTATGGTACATGGGATAGGAGGCATTACACTTCCTCACATTTGGTACATTTTAGAACGCACTTGTATTTATTTAACCCAGGTAATGTTATCACACTCGGAGACTCATCATAAGTTATATATTTTATCTATCTATCACAGTCTTCCGCTTGCAAATTTAACTTCTCTCGGAGTATGATATCTTTGTTTTGGCTTAATCTCACTCATGTTCAATGCACGAATACAGTCAACATTCAATCATCATTCATTTTGTTGCATAAGTGATGTTCTGGAACTCGGGAGTTGAGTTTATGTTCGACCCCCGATTTTCAGGGCGTTACACCATTGCAGCTCTTCTTTTCTTCTTCTTCTCCTTGGATAATAGGGGTTTTTAGAATTCTGGCATTTTACTGTGTTTTAGTTTACAAGACTTGCAGCCAGTAGTCTCTCTGCTTGCGGCTACCAGCTACCTGTAAACAATTTATATCTTAAAGCCAAACAAGACAGACTATAAACACTTTATACCTTAAAAGAATTTCAAGTGTAAAGCATTTACCACTTAAAATTTTACAAAAAGAAATGCATCTTCACCTACTATAACAAAAACAAGGGAAAAAAAACACCAAAATGCATAAAACTACAAGTGGTGATGGGTCGAGTTTAGGTTGAGCCAGGTCTGAGTGAGCTCAAGCCCAACCCATTTATTAAATGGGCTAAGAATCTTGGCCCAAATCCGACCAATGACCCATTACCCAAAAGGCCCATCTCAACCCATTTAAAATTCAGGAAGCCTAAGCATAACCAAACCCAACCCAATCCATTAAATTGTAATACTTGTTGTTTGGGCATTTGTAACACTTGTTGTTTGGATGGTAGCAGTAAGGAATTGTCACAACATTGAAGGGGTCCAGGACTCAAAATCTACAATGAAATCTTTAGTCCTCTTTAACCTGGCTCAGAATTGAATCAGGCCAGCTGACCTATGGACCAACCTGTCCATTACCACCCCTACATAAAAGTAAAATGTTGAGAGGCAAGCATCAAGCCAAATCAATGCACACCCTTCCTAGTTTTGTGAAAGGAAAATCCTACAATTTTAGTGCACTGTCTGCATCTTCAGAGTTGAAACTTAATGCTAGAAATCCCTTTTTACCTTGATACACCGTCAATATTTCAGGAACGCTCTCCTGATTCTTGATAATGAATCTTTCCAAGAAGGCCTTGTGGCTAATCATCAATGCTCTATTGACACGGGAATCCTTCTCAATAAGATCTTTAGACATTAGGATTCGAAGGACTGAACATCTAGGGATGATCCTCTTCTCCAAGCTAAGCATTAGAATACCTGGGCATCTAAAAAGATCTGATGGCTTCCAATTCATCTCTTTCACGAAGAAATTCATCATCTTCTTCTCCGACGTTGTCATGCAAATAGGTTGCACTTTGAATGCCGAGAGGAAATCATCCTCGGACCACCCCAAGCTCCGATAAACAACCACCTTCTGTTCCCACAATATCCAGACGTCGGGCAGGCAGCAGAACGTCGGGCAGCGCAGCAGAACGTCCGGCAGCGCTCGTCCGTCGTTCAGGTAGGGTTAGGGTAAGAAAAGAGGGAAAGGGAGGGTCGGGTAAGAAAACAGAGGGTGAGAAATGGGTTAGGGTAAAAGTAAAAAATATCTTCTATACTACCCGCCCGCCGTTCGGGTCGGGGCTGTTCGGGTCGGGTCGGGTCCATTCGATTCGGATATACGGGTCGGGTCGGGTCGGATATAGGTCTATCCGAACCAGAACAAAAAATAATCGGATCTGGAAAATCAAACCCGATCAGGCCCGATCTTGGCCGTCGGATCTGTTCGGAACGAGGCGGATCGAGGCGGATCGGGTCCATTTTGCCCACCTCTATATAAATGGTTCTATGCGACCTCATGGGAACTTCCCATGAGGTCAAGTTGTGTGGGCCCCACCGTGATGCTTGTTGAACATCTACCCCATCAGTTCGATGCACCATTCCATGGCGGGCCTTGGGCTTAAAAATCAAGTCAATCCAAGACTTGTGTGAGCCACACTACATACAAAAGTTGAGAGGGATTACCCTCCTATTAAAATATTCATAATCATTTGTTAGGTCCACCAAGATATGGTTCACAAATCTAGACCATCCATTATGTGTATCCCACTTGGATGAAGGGTTAAACCAAGTTTCAGACGCATCCAAATTTTAGGTGGGTCCCATCAAGTGCTTTTATATGTTTTAGGCATGTCTTTACATGATTTTAGATGGTATGGCCCACCTAAGTTCCATATAGCCGATTTTTGGGATATCCCAGAATTTAAATGGGACCTATCAAATGCACGGTGTTGATGTTCAACATGCATCATGGTGGAGCCCACATAGCTCAACCTCATGGGAAGTTCCAATGACGCGGACTGTATATAACTATTTTTCATATATATATATATGTGTGTGTGTGTGTGTGTGTGAGAGATTTCCTGTGAAAGGATGTTGTGTGGGGCCACTGTGATGTTTGTGAGAAACCAACCTCGTCCATCCGTTTTTCAAGCTTATTTTAGGAGATGTAACTAAAAATGAGATGTATTAAACATTCAAGTGGGTCACACAAGGTGGAAACTGTTGGAATTCGGTGAGCAACATTGAAGCATTCTTATAGGCCATGAAAGTTTTGTATCAGTCTATCTTTTGGTATTTTCACTTCATCCCATTAGGAAATACCTAGTAAACCGTTTAGATAACATATGAACATCAAGTAGAGCCCGCGAAGGTATTAATGGTAGGAATTTCTTTCTCCAATTTTCCTATGGTGTAACTTAGTTGAGTTTACACCCAGATCCATAGCTTAACTGGAAAACTAAGTGGAGATGCCTTGTTTCAACACTTGAGGTCTTGGTATCGATCCCTAGCGGGTGTGGCTAACATGGAGTGTGTGTACTAAGATAGAGTGTGTGTACTAACATGGAGTGTGTGTACTAAGATGGGAGTGGGTATCGATCCCTAGCGGGTGTGTGTACTAAAAAAAAGCAGAGGTTTTTTTTTTTTTTTTTCAAGTCAATTTTTTGTAGAACTTCCTAAATTGAGCCCGCAAAACTGATGGACGGAATGAATTTCTCACATACATTGCAGTGGGCCCCACCCCAGTGTCCTTTGCGCAGGATCATCCTGCAAAAGTCTCTCGCAGGAAATCGGGGTCCCATATTTATGTCTAAACTGTATTGACGTGGCAAAGTTATATAGCCCCACTATGATGTGTCTTATATCCAGTGTTCATCCATTGAGACATCATTTTAGGACATGAGCCAAAAAATGAGGTAGGTCCAAAGCTCAAGGGGACCACACCACATGAAGCAGTAGAGACAATGACATCTATCCTTGAAACTTTCCTAAGGCGCGTCATGATGTTTCTTTGTTGTACATTCTTTTAATAAGGTCACAGGATCTCGATGAAGGTAAAACACAGATACTAACTTGATCCAAAACTTTTACGGCCTTATTAAGTTTTCAATGGCAAGCATTCAATTCCCACTGCTTTCTATGGTGTGGTCCACTTGAGCTTTGGATCGGCCTCAATTTTGAGATCATGCCATAAAATATCTCGAAAAATGGATGAATGGTGTGGATATAAGATATATGTGATGGCGGGGCACACAAAACTTTGCCACGTAAACATACCAACCAAATCCACTCCAATCAGCAATGCTCTTTGAATGCTTGAAAGAAAAGCTCTATGTGTAACTGCTATTCGCAAATCAATGCTACCCAATAGTGGGTGGTGAAATGATGTGGTAAGTTTTCATCAACCGTAATTGGCAAGTTCTGATCACATATGACTCTCCTGGACATACAGAACTCGCAGTTTCAAATAGGATTTTATGTTAAAACTTATTAGTTTTAGGAACTTTTTTTTTCCACTATTTTTAAAGTTTTAGGAGTTTAGTTATAATCAATAGTTTACAAGTTTTACTGAAATTATTTATGAGTTTTGGTAATTTTTATTATTTTGAAAAAAAAAAATCTTATTTCAGATTAAATTAAAAATCTAGGGCTTCTTTTGCTTATATATAAGTATATCAAATACGTTGTAAGCAGCACTTTATTTTCAATACTATCAATTATAATTTTTTTATTTTAGATATTTCTACTTGATTGTAGGTTCAATGATGATTTTCGAGAAGAATACGGTTTATCTTCTCTTTTATCTACACACCTACTTTATTATTTAGTATTAGAATAGGGTCTTTTCTTTGGGGGTGTTAAAAGTGGATTAGGTAGCAACAATCCTATTGGTGATATTCCAAGGAATCTAACATTATTTGAAATAAAGTTTGAGGCCTTCTAATAGGAAAACTAACAACGCATGTAGGAGATGCATATGACGCGCGATTATTTGGTTGGTTGAATCCATGGATCGTTTTCAGATCCAAGGCAACAAACAACCTGCGATTATCAAAGGGACTTGTGATTAACCAATTCATTGTCCAACAGATCCAAGGCATGTACCATATCTTAGATCCCAATATAATAGTGATGATCCTAGTAATGAGGAGATGGATGAGATCATCTTATTGCAAGGAGGGCAATGAGTCACTAGACAAGATCAGGACTATCAACTTAAAATAGATCTCCCTTTCTTCAGTGGTCAACTTCAAATTGAGGACTTCCTCAACTAGCTTATGAAGGTAGAAAGATTTTTTGATTACATGAAGATTTTTGAAGAGAAAAAAGTAAAGCATGTAGGTAACAAGCTTAAAGCTAGAGCATCAGCATGGTGGGAACAACTCCAACTCTCATGGGTGTGGCAATTAAAGGCACCGATACAAACTTAGTCGTCGATGAAGAAGTTGATACGAGTAGAATTCTTACTAGAAGATTATGATAATTGCCATCAAGGAAGTCATGAGGAGAGAGCGTATGAAGAAAAATTCTGCCGCTTATTCTCACATAAAAATTTGACAGAGATTGAGTTGTAACAAGTAGCAAGGTTCACATATGGATTACAAAGGATAGTACAAGATTGGGTGATGATGCAACCCATATAGACCCTTAACAAAGCTATCGAATTGGCGAACTAGAGGGGCTTGTTGCAAGAACTCGAGCAGTAAAGAAATACATCGATGTCAAATCATCATAGGATGCAATGCAAGCCCAAGGAAAAATTTCTATCAGATGACGTTCTTGACCTTTCACTACAATGAACTAAGTTTCATGAAATGAATAAGCCAAATAATAGGGAGGGGCATCCAATACTAGAAATGCATCACAAAACCCATATGCTTCATTTCAGTTGGATAAATGTTACAGGTATGGTAAACCTGGGCATTGATCCAACCATTGTCCTCAAAAGAAAATAGTTAACCTAACCACTAACTCAATGAAGATAGGTGGGGATCAATCAGTTAGACTTTGAAGAGGAAATGGGCAAACATCCCCAGGACGAGGAAAATAAGCAAACTAATGAAGATCAAGGAATGCTTCTCTTCATGATGTACACTCCAAAGTAGGACGGGAACTCACAATGATATGATATGTTCAAGACTACATGCATTATCAATCAAAATATTTGTGATGTAGTAATAAATGGATTTGACAATAGGATATAGTATCCAATACTAATGTCGACAAGCTACAGTTGAAGATGGAAAGTACCATTCTCCATATGCCATCAACTAGATTAGGAAGGTAGGTGAAATCATGGTAACTGACCGATGTTTAGTTTATTTTCGATTAGTAAACATTATAAAGATAAAGTTGTTTGTGATGTGATCACTACGAAAGCATACCATATGACATTAGGGTGACCATGGCATTATGATATTAATTCTACCCATAAAGGTGAGGACAACAATTATATCTATTCAAAGAAGATAATGAGATTGATATTGCTTATATGAGTGAAGAAAATCAACCTTAAATTTTTGAAGTGAAGATGAATTCTTTCCTATTGATGAGTGGCAGGGAGGTCATGACCAGTCCAAAAAATTAATTAGTTGATGGCAGAGATCTCTTAAGAGTTTGAAAAAATAAATTAAAAGAAAGAAATATAAGGTGTTTAACCTACTTATTAGTAAACTAATTGTTAGAAGTTTTGTAAATGGTTTGGTGCTTCCAAACACATGTAATCCCAATAGGAGAAAATATGTGAAAATTTAGGAATTTCAAGATCATCAATTTGGATCCACTGGTGTCATGCGTGCGAAAACCATAATGTGGAGAATTTGAAGCACTCTAAGAAAAGATTGTTGCAAAATAATTAATGGTCGTCAGCATGAGTTCCACAATGGCAAAATGTCACGATAGTAGATTTTTCATGGCTTCCCATCCGCATAATCAATTAAAAGCTTATTTAAATCCCATCAAAACATTACCATGGTCTCAAAAATCTAAATTACTCATTTTTAAGAAATAAAAATTTTGAATAAACCTAACCAATCCTTCATTGAAATGGGCATTTTTTCAAAGATAAAATGTCACCAAACCTCAATGTAGATCAACTCTCATCTCATGTAAGTATTCTTTTAATAGTAGATTAAGCTTCAATGGTTTTCTGGGCTCTACCTAGATGACAATATTTTAGTTCAAGGATCACTTCACTCCAAAGCATAAGTTAAATTAAAGCTTCAATTAATATATCAAAAGTGTTCATGATAATTAGATCTTCAATAAAGGATTGAAGTAATCCTTATGGCACGCCAAAAAAGTCTTCTGGCCTGCCTTTAATAGTATTCAAGGTTGGTCTGATGGTTCCAAAGTACACTAAAGATATCTCAAGTGCATAAGTGAAGAAGAATAAAAGGAAGAATACTAGACATTGTCAACTATATAGTGGGACTTCAAAGCAAATAATAGTGTCCCACCAGTAATATATTTTGTCATGATATAACAATACACAATTTTCACGACAGTGATTATAACCGTTTCATAAATCATGAGAATATTAAAAAATTAATCATAATCCATCCAACAATCCCAAAGCCTGTAAATAGGGGTGACCACAATAAATGAAGCATTGATAACAAACCAGATACATTAATCACTAAGGTTACTGCTTCGTAAGCTAAGAGTAACATTCTCACTAGAACATTATATTATATAAGTGTACATAGTACTTGCACATTAGTTACACACCTTACATGAGCAAAAGTTATATATATATATATATATATATATATATATATATATATATATAGATAGAGAGAGAGAGAGAGAGAGAGAGAGAGAGAGAGAGAGACTAAAATTTTAAAAATACATCCATCTAAATCTACAAGATCAACTATTGTCTTAGTAATTGAGAAAAATATAATGACTCTAATCTTCTCAAGAACTATAAAAAATAGACCATCAACCATCAACTTAATAAAAAATTAATTCACTAAATATATATATATATATATATATATATATTTGTTAGTTTGTTAGTACACCCCAACTGTCAGTACGATTCAATCAATATCTTAAAAACATATCTTTTTAACTAATAAAACTCATCAATAATATCAATAAATTAACATCTAATTTCAAGCTCTCATACACAAACAATAACCTCATTACATACATCATTACAATTCTACTGAGTATATTTAGGAATATGAGATAAAATAAATACATAAACAATTATTATTTGGCATACAAATTATTTAGAGAATTCACCATCATTTTTCTTCTTTTCTAAATAAGGTCGGACACGTTGATATTTCAAGATTTCCCACACCAAGTGCTTAAGAGAAATCTCTGGCCAAAGAGCATTAGGAGTAAGCAAGTAACAAAAAGTAGTCTGCCAAAGAAGGAAATTACTCAAGCGGGTCTCACCAGAAGTTCCGATCAATATATCAGGATTAGGACATTCAGCCATATACATGTGTCTCTCCAAATCTGTCACTGTTATTATACCCTCTTCGAAATCAATACCCTCTAAATTTTCTCGTTGAATTTTAGCCCATTTTTCTTGACATGCTTCTTGAACAGCGTGAACAATTTCAACGGTGCAAGTGTATGCAATGCAAATTAAGAGTATTCTTTTAGTATTACCACTTGTAGCTGCCATTATGTAACATCCCAAAAATCGGGGGTCGAGCATAAACTCAACTCCCGAGTTCCAGAACATCACTTATGCAACAAAATGAATGATGATTGAATGTTGACTGTATTCGTGCATTGAACATGAGTGAGATTAAGCCAAAACAAAGATATCATACTCCGAGAGACAGTTAAATTGCAAGCAGAAGACTGTGATAGACATATAAAATATATAAACTATGGTGAGTCTCCAGAGTGTGATGATGTTACCAGGTTAATTAATTACAGGTACAATTCTAAAATATACCTAATGTGAGGAAGTGTAATATCTTTTATACCAAGTACCATAGCCCCGTCAATACAATATCAGGTCTTTATAGACCTGCCAAAGAGATACAGATAGGAGAACTCCTCCTCATCACCATAGAAGTAGTCTGGCTCTGCTTCATAAGCATTGCCATCACCTAAAACTCAACAAATCTGGTTGGTGTGTACAACACCGTCCCGTAACGTGGGAGTGAGTGATCAACTCAGTGGAACAGTAAAGTATAGGTTAACATGTTATCAATTCAGTCAAGCAGTAATGATAAAGCAGTACAATCAAACAATTCTACTATTATTTAATGCAAGTATGAAATGACATGATGTATGCCCTTGCCAAACCACTCTCATGCGACATCATCTTACGTTCGCGAATGCGTCCATCCCTCAGTGCTCCACATCTACCAGGCACATGCAGTGCGATGATGAGCATGATTACTAAGTAATTATTAGTTCATTTCAAACAGCAGTATTGGGAAACTAAGGTACCTCCCTTGTATCATTCCCAAACATGATCCATTCTAGGGTCGTCAGTCCTAGTTAATCTCATACGATATTATGGTTTGAGAGGCATAGCGAAGGCATCACAAAGAGCTTGTCACCCGTCAGCACGGATACAAATCTCACCGTATGCGACTCAATTGCTGGCTGTCAGCTCGAATACAGGTCTCACCGTACTCGGCTCAATCGCTAGCCGTCAGCTCAAATACAAATCTCACCGTACTCGGCTCAACTCATGCTCTAGTTGCTGTGAAGGGCTCGTCGCCAATCACAGACCTTAGAGTATACTCGAAGACACTACGGAGGACTCGTCGCCCGTCAGCATGAATACAGGTCTCACTGTATTCGGCTCTTGCCGTAGGTGTCGACAGCTCAAATATAGTGTCTCATACCACCATAATCGGCTCACGAGTCTGGTTGCTCACTGGTCACTACGGGGAGGCACGTGGCCCCAGCGTAGGCCGACAGCTCGACCACGGTGTCCCATACCACCATGCCCGGCTCATGAGTCTTAGCGGATCGAGGTACCATGGTTAAAGGGATTTCACTGGTAAGTTTGGTACCCTAGGTTCAAGCAGTTGCGTCCAAACATGGTGAACAAACATTAGACAGATCGGGTTACTTGGAGAGCTCGACTAGCATAAGCGCCCATTGAGTTGTACGACATGAAGTGCATAAACACTTCGCGTGGCCTAACCACTGCCGACAAGCAACGCACGACTCGGGTTCGTCAAACACGTCCTACGTGGCGGATGAATCTCAGCCATGAATTCGATTCCATTACCGACTGCCTGGACCATACAATAGCCCCAATCACATTCAATTGCAAATAAATAAAGCAGTAATGGATCAAGATTCAAATCATACAATCAAGTCTGGTATTATCCGTTTAGGGCTGCCAGGGCTGTTGCACGCACTCGTTGCTCCACTCCCCCATCACCCATGACAGATCATACAATATAATTATAAATTTAAACATTCGTATTACATAATTAAAATCATACAATCAGTTGAGCATGTTATCAAGTATATCATAAAGCATATTATAAAGCATGTTATAAGCATGCTATGAAGCACTATAAAACCAGGAATACAAACACATATATTTCATAAGTAAGTGGTTAAAGTAAACAACCTCATGGAGGAAAATATATATGTCTCTCAGGTAGTTGAGACTCCCATCTCAACACCTACCTAAGGCACTAACATCTAAGCACTTACTCTCACAAGCATTTACACAAACACTTAGAGTACACTATTTCAACATACTTGACGTATGTTAGTAAGATATGTATTAGGGCTATCCTTTCGCCAAGTGAGTATTTTATCCGTGTAAATCCTATTCATACAGCAAATAGTCATGACAATTATATCTCCAAAGTCTATACATATACAGTATTTACTAGAATACACAATTTCAACATACATAGTGTATATAAGCAAACATGTATTACGGCGATTCCTTTCGCCAAGCGAGTATTTTACGCATACATAATATATTTATACAACAAATAATCATGGCAAACACACCTCTAAAATATACATGTATACGGTACTTTCTACGATACAGTATTTCTACATACATAGTGTATATTAGTAAAACATGTATTTGGGCGAATCCTTTCGCCAAATAAGTATTTTATCCATATATTATATATTCATACAACAAATAATCATGTTAAACACATTTCCAAAAAATATACATATACCGTATTTTCTACGAATACCTAGAATATGTAAAATTCCATATTCTACAACTTTAATCGAAACAAAAAACGGAAAGCACTTTGTACATGTGCAATTCCATGCAAATCATGAATCTATCATTATCTGACATTGAAAGCATTGAAAACCATAACCTATACACCTAAAGTCCGCACCTTGTGTCGTAGAATCGTAACGGAGTTGATAGGTTTGCTAAGCTTCCGTATTTGGTAGTTTGGCCTATAGAATGAAATAGGTTAGCAATTTCATAACCTACAACCACCCAAGTCCCAAATCAGATTAGGGTTAGGGTTTCTTACCTAGAAACGGAGCCGGAAGCGCCGGGAAAGCGATTAGAACTAGGCGGTTAAACACGTATAGCAACAGGGAAGCATTGCAGGAAGATGCTCCCACCTCACTCTCACTTTCTCTCTCTTTTCTCTCTCTTTTCCTATGGTTTTCTCAAATTCGGATGGTTGAAATGAGAGAGAGTTTAAGGTCCTTATATAACTCCAAATCTCACCAAAACAGACTTCTGGACAAGGTTTACTTAGGTTATAACCAAAGCGGACCTTTTCTAGCTCAACGGAGGACTTCTGGCGGGCCTCCTTGAGCCAAAGGTCGGACTTAAGCTCACAAACTATGGATCTAGGTTCTATTAAGTTTTCGTTCCAGTAGGGTTCTCAGATCACGCGTGGCGGACCAGTTTCAGTTCGACGGTCAGTGGATCTCAATCGGAGATTCCGAGTACATGTAAATGTTTATGAAATTTTTCCTGATCCGTGGGTGTATTTGGGTCGGTCGACGGTCTGATCAGTTGCTATCTTGATCCGCATGGCGACGAGTCTCAGATTACTATTCAAGATATTTATTTTGTAAAGAAACTAGTGTTCTCACATTCCCTCACTCCAGACTCAAGCGAACAGCCGTGAGACACTGGCTGGATTTGATTTCCGAGACGGTAGTCAAGCCCAGCAAGGTGGTCCTAAGTCCTTAACTTTGTGTTAATCGGGCTTCCGACGTGCGGTCTAGATCTGATACGGAGTTTCAACGTACTCCCGAGAGCAGTCGGGTAATGAGTTTGATCCTAGGTTTTAGGGTAACCTAGCGTCAATGATTCTACAAGTTTTAGGTCTTGCAGATCGTATTTAAAGCGATTCAAATAGATTTCATAGCTAATTTACTTTAGCACTTAGTTACTTTGTCTCATTTCTAAGGGATTTAATCCTAAGTGATTTCTGGTCGAGGTGGTACTCAAGCCTTTGTAGTTTGTATATAAGGTGATCCAAGTTATAATACTTAACTAGTTTAAAATAGTGTCTAGGGTGAAAGTACTTAGTGAAAGAACAAGGTGGTGAAGGGTGGGATTTGTGAAGGAAATGGGTTCAGAAGCGATTGTAGACTTTGGGATTGAGTTCTGACAAGTTCATAAGGTGTTAGGATTGACCCATTGCCTAAGGACGTCCAATCCCAAGTTGGCAAAAATTCGTGATGTTACAATCTACCCCCCTTAAAATAAAATTTCGTCCCCAAAATTGCCTAAGGGTAATAAGGAAAGATTTAATTATTTCACTTGCCTAAGACTTATCGATTTCGAGTTTCTACGCGTAGTAGGGTATATACAAGCCTGGTTCATTTTAGTCTACCCCCCTTAAAACATAATTTTCATCCTTAAGGCTCAAGATTTATGTCATGCTTCATATATCGGAACAAGGTGTAATTTAGGACCTGTCCTTGACATGAAATGGGATGCGATCTCCCACTACGTTGATCTTCTTTTCATCGATGATGTGTATTATGGCATTGGTACCTACGGGTATCGAAAGGAGCTAAAAATGATGGGTAATGTGGTTGATTTCAGGGGCAGGTGTGAGTTTGAGGCCAGATGCCTAAGTCTACCAAAGGAGGACTATCATCACAGTCCCGACCTACCTTATGTACTCATGTCAAGCCTAACAGGCAAGCTATCTTTCTACGTTCATATGCACAATATGTATGTCATCATGGCATTTGATTTGAGACCTAATTCCTAACTGTCTGTTGCTCACTTGGGAAATTCCTTAGCCTAAAAGGAAAAATCCCCATTGGCTATATATTCTTACACTTCTCAAGGATAAAGTCATAAACTTTTGGTTGTAAGTGGTCGAGCCAACACGGAAGGAAAGTTGTGTAGTGGGTCTGAGTCGGATACACGGACCTTCTGCCTAGCCAGGACAGAAAATCATCGTATCAGTTCCTAATCCTAGTTGATCCCGACCTTCTGCTTGATCAGAGCATAGGGTTCATTGGTCACTACCAAGATTGAGAATTCGATTCAAACCGTGAATACCTCGCTGATATATATCGTTTCTCTACTCCGTGTTCCCGGTTGTAATAAGTCCTCGAGAAGGTAATTTTAAGGGATGCGTTGATTTAATCTAACATTAAATTCAAAGGATATATCAGTTTCCTCTAAGCGTGACTAGTTTCTACGTCAAACAACTTTCCTAGGAGTTATTAAAGAAGCCTATGAGTACCAAGGAGATTCAACGAAGGAACGGGGTCTCGCTCCAACCTACTTAAGCCGACTAACTAAGTCTATCATGCAATTAGCTTAGCATAATTAATTAGTCTTTTACTTTCCTTAGCCTAACCGGTAGTCTAGTCTTAATTTAGGAGTAGCGGTAATCCACAAGTCGTAATCCAAGTCTATGCTTATACACTAGATGATTTTATACCCTTTCTATTATAAGAAATTATTTTATCACTTAAGATCAAAATTGTCTAATTGAAATTGAGTTGCCCGAACTTGAATGTAGCTACGCTCGAGCACTTCACCTATGATCAAACCAACTAAGGGGGTTCTAGAGTTCACGTTCTTAATTTGTTGGATTTCCTATACTGTCAGGTCTGTCGAAACACCGCTCTAGGTCCAAATTCCAAAGGTCTATTTGGTCAGCGATCTTAAGTTATACTAAATGGAATTACATTGCTAATCCTACATCGGGATTGGGAGTGGCATGATTGGTAGGAGGGTGGGTGGGGATTAAAATTAATGATATAGGCTTTGAAAAATGAGCCTTGTATTGGAAAGTGTGAGATGAGATTTCCAAATCCCAGGGTAATGAATTTCTAAGTGTAATTTGAAAGGAAACCCGACATATTCTTTTCATTACATACATTCCAAACATGTCATTGGCAAACATGGGATACAACCAATCTAGCGGCCATACCTTACACATACATGTATTATTACTTTTACAATTCCATCCACCTAATCTCACTTAATGTAGTTGGCCGAACGGCCCCTAAACGTCCCCAAACATCAAAAATATTCTACCAACGACCATACCCATCAACATGAGAACGTAAACATCTAAAGGCGGTAATTCTTTTTCCCATGAGAGAGAGAAAGGTAGACATCGAGATACTAGCCGTAAGGACCTCGAATAGGGCCATGGAAACGTAAAGAAACGGAGAGAAAAGGCTGGAGGTTTTGGTTCTCCACGAACTTGGGTCCTCAACAGACGTTGTAGAGGCCCAATAGACTGGGTTGAGTGCTTACACAAGTTTAAGCTTCAAATGAGGGGGTGTAGGAGTTCAACCGAGAGAAAACGGAAAGGGTAGAGGGTGGTTGTTGCTGCAAACGATGGAGGGGTACTGGTTTTAATAGAAAACAGCGGAATGTGCAATTGGAAGGGAGGTTAGAGAGAGAAAATTAGATTTTGGAAGGAAAGGGAGAGCTTGGAGGGTCGTTTTGTGAAGGAAGTACTAGTTTGGGGGGGTTTTAGTCGACGGCCCATATACCAGGGGTTTCCCCTAGCCCCCAAACACGATCGGCCCGGACGGCCGGCCCGGCCCATCAAAAAAAGTGGGGAGGCCTCGCCGACTTGGAGAGGGCCTCGCCGAAAATTTTTGTATTTTTCAAAGGGGGCACCAGGGACGTGTTCCTCCAGTCCCCTAGGCTCTAAAAAAGTATGGGGCCCACCCTGGTTCCCTCCGGAAGTGCTCCGTTTGGCCCCCGACTTCATTTTGAGCTGTATCGGGGCCAAAATACAAACCGGAATGATTTTATGTGACGTGTAGCATATGATTTTGGGGTAGGAGGAGCTCATCCATCCAACTAACCCATTTATTTGGTCAGATTCAACAATTTGAATGGTCAAAAGTCTAATTTCTACATATATTTACTATTTATAGTAAATTTTTGTTTAAGTATTATTCTTCATCATTTATATATTAGGATTTATGTCTAGTATGAAAGGATTAAAAAATTAAAAAGTGAAGTGGTGCAAGGAGAGATTTTAAAGAAATTGGGTAAAAAGGGGTTTTAAGCTTTGGTGTTGTGGTTGACCCACAACCTAAGAACATTCATTTCTAGGGAACGACTCAAACCCGTCGACTGAGAGCCTAGAAGTGATTCGGGATCGTTTCGCGTGATCATGGGTGTGTACAGGCCCAATCTCAGCGGTCGATTTCGGTCGGTTTCGCCGTTCGGGGAAATTGGAAAATCCTACATCGATTTCTACGTTCCCTCGCTCCATCCTAAGTCAGAGTGCGTCATGTGACCATAACCCAGGTCCGGTTTAATCCAAATCATGCTCTGATACCATCTGTAACATCCCAAAAATCGGGGGTCGAGCATAAACTCAACTCCCGAGTTCCAGAACATCACTTATGCAACAAAATGAATGATGATTGAATGTTGACTGTATTCGTGCATTGAACATGAGTGAGATTAAGCCAAAACAGCATATCATACTCCAGAGACAGTTAAATTGCAAGCGGAAGATTGTGATAGACATATAAAATATATAAACTATGGTGAGTCTCCAGAGTGTGATGATGTTACCAGGTTAATTAATTACAGGTACAATTCTAAAATATACCTAATGTGAGAAGTGTAATATCTTCTATACCAAGTACCATAGCCCCGTCAATGCAATATCAGGTCTTTATAGACCTGCCAGAGAGATACAGATAGGAGAACTCCTCATCACCATATAAGTAGTCCGACTCTGCTTCATAAGCATTGCCATCACCTGAAACTCAACAAATCTGGTTGGTGTGTACAACACCGTCCCGTAACGTGGGAGTGAGTGATCAACTCAGTGGAACAGTAAAGCATAGGTTAACATGTTATTAATTCAGTCAAGCAATAATGATAAAGCAGTACAATCAAACAATTCTACTATTATTTAATGCAAGTATGAAATGACATAATGTATGCCCTTGCCAAACCACCCTCATGCGACATCATCTTACGTTCGCGAATACGTCCATCCCTCAGTGCTCCACATCTACCAGGCACATGCAGTGCGATGATGAGCATGATTACCGAGTAATTATTAGTTCATTTCAAACAACAGTATTGGGAAACTAAGGTACCTCCCTTGTATCATTTCTAAACATGATCCATTCTAGGGTCGTCAGTCCTAGTTAATCTCATACGATATTATGGTTTGAGAGGCATAGCGAAGGCATCACAAAGGGCTCGTCATCCGTTACCACGGATACAGATCTCACCGTATGCGGCTCAATTGCTGGCCGTCAGCTCGAATACAGGTCTCACCGTACTTGGCTCAATCGCTAGCCGTCAGCTGGAATACAGATCTCACCGTACTCGGCTCAACTCATGCTCTAGTTGCTGTGAAGGGCTCGTCGCCAATCACAGACCTTAGAGTATACTCGAAGACACTACGGAGGACTCATCGTCCATTAGCACGAATACAGGTCTCACCGTATTTGGCTCTTGCCGTAGGTGTCGACAGCTCAAATATAGTGTCTCATACCACCATAATCGGCTCACGAGTCTGGTTGCTCACTGGTCACTATGGGGAGGCACGTGGCCCCAGCGTAGGCCGACAGCTCGACCACGGTGTCCCATACTACCATGCCCGGCTCATGAGTCTTAGCGGATTGAGGTACCATGGTTAAAGGGATTTCACTGGTAAGTTTCGTACCCTAGGTTCAAGCAGTTGCGTCCAAACATGGTGAACAAACATTAGACAGATCGGGTTACTTGGCGAGCTCGAGTAGCACGAGCGCTCATTGAGTTGTACGACATGAAGTGCATAAACACTTCGCGTGGCCTAACCACTGCCGACAAGCAACGCACGACTCGAGTTCATCAAACACGTCCTACGTGGCGGATGAATCTCGACCACGAATTCGATTCCATTACCGACTGCCTGGACCATACAATAGCCTCAATCACATTCAATTGCAAATAGATAAAGCAGTAATGGATCAAGATTCAAATCATACAATCAAGTCTGGTATTATCCGTTTATGGCTGCCGTGGTTTTGCACGCACTCGTTGCTCCACTCCCCCATCACCCATGACAGATCATACAATGTAATTATGAATTTAAACATTCGCATTACATAATTAAAATCATACAATCAGTTGAGCATGTTATCAAGCATATCATAAAGCATATTATAAAGCATGTTATAAGCATGTTATGAAGCACTATAAAACCAGGAATACAAACACATATATTTCATAAGTAAGTGGTTAAAGTAAACAACCTCATGGAGGAAAACATATATGTCTCTAAGGTAGTTGAGACTCCCATCTCAACACCTACCTAAGGCACTAACATCTAAGCACTTACTCTCACAAGCATTTACACAAACACTTAGAGTACACTATTTCAACATACTTGACGTATGTTAGTAAGATATGTATTAGGGCTATCCTTTCGCCAAGTGAGTATTTTATCTGTGTAAATCCTATTCATACAGCAAATAGTCATGACAATTATATCTCCAAAGTCTATACATATACAGTATTTACTAGAATACACAATTTCAACATACATAGTGTATATAAGCAAACATGTATTACGGCGATTCCTTTCGCCAAGCGAGTATTTTACGCATACATAATATATTTATACAACAAATAATCATGGCAAACACACCTCTAAAATATACATGTATACGGTACTTTCTACGATACAGTATTTCTACATACATAGTGTATATTAGTAAAACATGTATTTGGGCGAATCCTTTCGCCAAATAAGTATTTTATCCATATATCATATATTCATACAACAAATAATCATGTTAAACATATTTTCAAAAAATATACATATACGGTATTTTCTACGAATACCTAGAATATGTAAAATTCCATATTCTACAACTTTAATCGAAACAGAAAACGGAAAGCACTTTGTACATGTGCAATTGCATGCAAATCATGAATCTATCATTATCTGACATTGAAAGCATTGAAAATCATAACCTATACACCTAAAGTCCGCACCTTGTGTCGTAGAATCGTAACGGAGTCGATAGGTTTGCTAAACTTCCGTATTGGACAGTTTGGTAACCTATAGAATGAAATAGGTTAGCAATTTCATAACCTACAACCACCCAAGTCCCAAATCAGATTAGGGTTAGGGTTTCTTACCTAGAAACGGAGCCGGAAGCGCCGGGAAAGCGATTAGAACTAGGCGGTTAAACACGTATAGCAACAGGGAAGCATTGTAAGAAGATGCTCTCACCTCACTCTCACTTTCTCTCTCTTTTCTCTCTCTTTTCTTATGGTTTTTCTCAAATTTGGATGGCTGAAATGAGAGAGAGTTTAAGGTCCTTATATAACTCCAAATCTCACCAAAACAGACTTCTGGACAAGGTTTACTTAGGTTATAACCAAAGCGGACCTTTTCTAGCTCAACGGAGGACTTCTGGCGGGCCTCCTTGAGCCAAAGGTCAGACTTAAGCTCACAAACTATGGATCTAGGTTCTATTAAGTTTTCGTTCCAAGTAGGATTTTCAGATCACTGTGTGGCGGACCAGTTTCAGTTCGACGGTCAGTGGAACTTGATCGGAGATTCCGAGTACATGTAAATGTTTATGAAATTTTTCCTGATCCGTAGGTGTATTTGGGTCAGATTCTGACGGTTTGTTTGCTTAATACTGATCCGCAAGCGACGAGTCTCAGATTACTATTCAAGATATTTATTTTGTAAAGAAACTAGTGTTCTCACATTCCCTCGCTCCAGACCCAAGCGAACAGCCGTGAGACACTGGCTGGATTTGATTTCCAAGATGGTAGTCAAGCCCAGCAAGGTGGTCCTAAGTCCTTAACTTTATGTTAATCGGGCTTCCGACGTGCGGTCTAGATCTGATACGGAGTTTCAACGTACTCCCGAGAGCAGCCGGGTAATGAGTTTGATCCTAGGTTTTAGGGTAACCTAGCGTCAATGATTTTACAAGTTTTAGGTCTTGCAGATCGTATTTAAAGCGATTCAAACAGATTTCGTAGCTAATTTACTTTAGCACTTAGTTACTTTGTCTCATTTCTAAGGGATTTAATCCTAAGTGATTTCTGGTCGAGGTGGTACTCAAGCCTTTGTAGTTTGTATATAAGGTGATCCAAGTTATAATACTTAACTAGTTTAAAATAGTGTCTAGGGTGAAAGTACTTAGGAAAAATTGAAAGAACAAGATGGTGAAGGGTGGGATTTGTGAAGGAAATGGGTTCAGAAGCGATTGTAGACTTTGGGATTGAGTTCTGACAAGTTCATAAGGTGTTAGGATTGACCCATTGCCTAAGGACGTCCAATCCCAGGTTGGCAAAAATTCGGGATGTTACACATTACCCTATCGACTACTATCCTCACTAGCTCATTTAAGAGATTTAAATTCCCAGTGAACTTAACCTTGATGTTGTACTTGTAAATAATACTATCTTCCTTAAGCATCTCTTCAGTCTTCTCTAGCATTAGATTCATAAAGCCCTCGACTTTGTCTTGTTTTCGATTGAAATTATCAATGCTGAAAGCATATACTGTTACATACTTTATGCCTAAATCACAACAATGCTCAAGCATGGACATGAGAGACAAATATCCAAATCTATGACCAACACCTGATTTTAAGTTTTGCTTCTTGCGAAAAAATATTCGGTTCCCATCCATAATAAAAGCAATATGTTCAGGTATAGGTCCAGTACCTAGTAGGCGAAAGAGGCACATTCGTAAGAAACTATAAAAGATTTTGTAGATTTTTCATAAACAACTATTGTTACTTCTTGTATCCATATGGAAACCCTACAAAAAGACAAATCAATATATTAGTATGGAAACTTCATTATCAACCTCGTCATCATCATCATTATCATATAAGCTTTATCTTAATTAATCAGGGTCAGATATAATGAGAGGTATGGCGTAAGTTTGATGCCAACTGCCAACTTGACACAGCCCTCCTTTATCTAGGCATGGTACCGATAACGAGGGCACAAACTACCATTAGCACAATGAAATAGACTATTAGATAGGTCGATTACAATCAAACATTATCTAATAGTCTATTACATAGGTTTGTCACAATCAATGAGTTGATTACATTAATGTGAAAATATCTAATAGTAAAATTACAATTTATGAAAAATCATGTATCCAATTTAGATTGGGTTATAAGTTTCATCAAAAGAATGCAAAGCCATTGATGCTTGTAAAACTTTAAACACAACAATGAACTTTAAATAATATTTTAAATAATGTGCTTGCATTAAATATCATGCTTATAAAACTCTAAACATAATATTAAACTTTAAATAATATTATATTAAATAATGTGTATTTGATTACATTAATATGAAAATATCTAATAGTAAAATTACAATTTATGAAAAATCATGTATCCAATTTAGATTGAGCTGTAAACTTCATCAAAAGAATGCAAAGTCATTGGTGCTTATAAAACTTTAAACACAAAGATGAACTTTAAATAATGTGCATGCATTAAATATCATGCTTATAAAACTCTAAACATAATGTTAAACTTTAAATAATATTATATTAAATAATGTGTATGCATCTATAGAGCAAACATATTATTATGGACCTAGTCTAGTTTTGGGGACTACTACCTACTTTGATCCATTCAATACAACTCAATCCTAAATTATGTCTTAAGAGAGTGGGTGGATGACGTAATAGATACATAAAGAAAAGAGAAGATACCACTATATTTTTTTCCTCAAAAATAGTCATTGAACTCATAAGATAAATATTTAAAAATGATAAATAAAAGTAATATTATTGATGAAAGTAAGTTGTTTACAACATATTTCATATATTTATATAAGATAAATAAACCATATACCCTAATTTCATTAGAAATAAAAGTACTTTTCTAAAATAGTAAAAAATACTAAAAATAATAAAATGTCATTTAACCTTACCAAAACTTGTAAACAACCTTTAAATGACTAATACAAAGTGTCACGCCCCAGACTCAGTAACCGGACTCACAAGGATTCCGATGACCGGTTCTGAACGCAACAGCCTCCATAGTACCCCATTCTCGGCTCCTGAGGCAGGTTCCGATCCTGGGATCCTACAAGGAGGATTTTTATAACAGTATAATCATTCCAATACGAGCATACCCAAGATCATAGCAAGAACATCTGAGAATAACGAAGGCACACATCGCAAAATCCACTATAAATTTGAACTTTTACAATCATCCATAAGGTCCAAAGGACATACATGAGATAAAAGGAAAAGAGAGAAAGGTCAGCAACACTGGAGTCCTCAAATGCTCAAATTTCTACTCCGTGCTCTCTTCGTGTCGCCCGCTTTAGAGTATCCTGCACGCATCAATCGTGCATAAGCTTATAGAAGCTTAGAGGGTGGTGTAGGTGTGTGATAATGGTGCACAGAAGGGTAGTAGGAGATACAAGGAGAGAAGCATGGCCAATGAGGATATAACTAGCCTTACCCAGGCTTATCATGAATAAGATGCAATGAGTACTTGGTGTTATGCCAAGGCAATGCATGAAGGGGCTTGTACAACCAATGCTAATGCAATGCAAGTAATGTTAGTACTCATATCCAAACCACAAGTCATGTACATTTCCAATCATAAGGAAATCACCGGGTCTATTACACTGCTTGAATGACTGCCGCTCTCTGACGGCACCCCCGCATGCAGGTCAAACGAGCGTAAGAGACCTCACTACCCGCCTGCGGACAGCCAATCACCAACAAGGCCTGAAGGTAGCGGACCCATTTACGAGCTGGTCAGACTCAGCCTAGCAATGCCTCCTCACATCAGGCAGGTAAGGCCACACCCCTATCCAACCGACTACACGACAGTGGGAGACGCGGCCTAATGGTATAAGGCCCTCGTGCGCTCATATATTCCACCCGGTCACGGCGTTGGAGCAGATCCTTGGTACCATGGAAGTTTTGGGAATTTCACCCATTGGCATCCTATGCACCCTGGTATGCTCAACTAATATTTCCGGTGTCCACAAATACGACCATCCACGAATACCCCCGTGGAGGCAAGGCCCCGATGAAGTAAGGGCGGATATCCATAAGCTATGCAATGCCGATGCATGAATCACACAATCACCCATGCATCAATCCCAAGCATCCATCTCTCGTGGAGATACCAACATGTCCTACATAATGACACAACCATGGCCAATCATACCTCAACCAATCATGCATATGATGCGTATGGGAGTGGGCCATGAAGATGAATAGGGGTGCTAATGAGGTGAAGATGAACTCTCTACCTAACCATGAAGGGTATAGGTACTTAACCAATTCCTCATAAGGAATACAACCTCTAGTGGGGGCCCATATACAGGGTAGCCCATGAGACTAAGGAGAACAATGATATGGGCCTAAATAGATGAACGAGCCTAGCAAGGGTCTATGGTGGGCCTTTAACCACCCATAGAAGCCCATGGGCCTACCTTAGGGCCACCAATGTGGACATCCAACCACAATTGATCCCCAAGAGGTAGCCCATCTCTAATTGATTACGGATCAAGGCCCAAGGCCCACACAACATTAGAAATAAGAAATGGACAGCCATTACATACCACATACATTCATGTTGGGCTTCAGAAAGGCGGCCCAAGGCCTATCCAAAACATGGGTCCATGGGGAACACACATAGCCCAACCCATATATACCACTATGGGCCCACAGGGGAAAGGTTAGGGCCCAACATAAAAGCTACTAATCCCATATATTGTTGTGGCCTAGTGGGCAGCCCATTACTCAAATCACATGGGCAAATGTCATGTTCTTAGTCAAGTAAGTTGGGCCTACAACCCGGCCCAAGTATAAAGTTGATTTGGTGGGCAATCAAGGGCCCATATACTTGTGTAATCTGGCCCACTAATCCAATACAATAGTATGGTAAAAATGGCCCAAGAGTTCAATGAGCCTACTAGAAAGTTCCAGCCCAATTGGGCTCAAAGAGTTCAACAACTAGCCACATTCATGGACCCAATTAAATTCAACTGTGGTGGGCCTTAAAAGTGTATTTATTAGGCCCAACATTTAAGGAACTAAATGTATAAATTATTACCTCTAAGATTCTTCACAATGTGTTGGGCCCCACTCCTCAAAATTTCAGCCCAAAGGCCAAACATAATTATAACATGTTGCTGTCCTAAATTTGGGCACTCCATTGGAGTGGGCCCAGGGCCTCTAAAACTCTGAAAATTGAGGGCCAAGGTCCCTCATCATGCATACAATGAGAGAAAACCCAAAAAGGTGGCCCACCATCAGAGGAAATATTTTTGAATTATAGTTTTTTATCAAGGCACATTGCTGGACTGCACAGCAGAAAAATCTGGTAGTCCAACTATTTTGGCCCATTCTTTTGGATACCTAAACAGGGTTAGTTGGGGCTGAAATTTTTCAGAGTGATACTTCAATAGGTAGGACATACCCCCACAAAATTTCAGAATTTTTAAATATCCCTAAGTATTTTAATTAATTTAAACAAGACAGTCTGTCCAGAAAATCGGACAGACCTGGACATCCCAATGTGGTGGGCCAGTCCGGCCCTCGCCACGATGTGCACAGGGGTCCATTGGCCCTGAAAGTTGGTAGGTAGGTCCCACCATGGGTGGACCACAACTTCACAAAATTTTAGAATTTATGGACACCTAAAAATATTTTAGTTTATTTAAAGAAATCAATCTGTCCTGAAAATCGGATTGATCTGGACACCATATTGTAATGGGCCAATCCAGCCACCACCATGGTGTGTACAGGTTTCCATTGGCCCCAAAATTTTGTAGGTTGGTCCCACCATGAGTGGACCACCTTCCTGTAAATTCTCATAATTTTTAGACACCCAAAAATATTTTAATAATTTTTGAAATTCCAACCTGTCCAGGGTAGAATATTGCTGGAATAGTGCAGAAAATCCAGACTGTCCACCTCATTTGGACCACACCTTTGGGACCCCAATGAAAGTCAGATGGGGCTGAAATTTGGTATGGTTGTAGATGGGTCATAAGGATACAAGAATCACATATTATTTTGTTTCATTATTTCCACCAAAGACCCATAAATCAGGCCCCAAAGTGGCCCAAAAATCTGTCCAGGCAGATTTGGACAGCAATATGTAATAGAAATGATTAAAATATAAACATGGTTTTTCATGGGATTTAACCCTAGGAATTTGTGTAGTGGACCACCCCAGTGGGCCCCACAAATGTCCAGACCTTCCCCATCATCAAATACCCCTTGCATGTATCCCATTTAGGTAGATTTTGGGGCCACATGTCTAAGGATGGACTGCTATAGGTGTCCAAGCTCCATGGTTGGTCTGGATTTTTGTTGGCCTACAAGGTGGGCCACACATGCAAGATCAGAATTCTATCATAAAGAAAAATAAAATAAAATAAAATAAATGAAGAATCGGCTACAAGAGGAGGGGCTCCGCCACATTGAGGCCCTCCCCTTCATCAATCACACCATACATTCCTTTTATTCATAGGTTACAACAAGATCCACCACATGCATGTTCTAGATTTAAGATCAATGGTTGGGATGACATCCCAACCATGATTCTAGGGTCTAGATGACCTATCATGCTATGAAATCCAAGTAATCCTCCATGATGGGGGCCTATAGAGGGGAAACCCCATGCATGGACATGCATGCATCAAATAGGCCATTTGGCCACAACTAAGGGATGATGTAGGATCTCTACCATGGATTGGTGGGTCCTACACTTCCCACAAAAGAAATCTAAGTATATGAAAATAGAAATCCTAATTTCTAGGATTACACCCACCTTAGAATCTCCAAATTTGGACCTCCTAGCTCCTAGTGCACCAAGGGATCCATCTCAATGGGTGAGATTGGATTTAGATGGTTGGATTTGAAAGATTAAAGGGAAAATGGGGCTGGAGAAGAGAGGGAGATGGGAGAGAAGTTGCTGGAGAAGAAGAGAGAGAGAGAGAGAAATGAGAGGGAAAGAGAGGGAAAATCTTTTTAAGGGAAGTAATAATAACCTATGGTGACAATAACAATGTTGCTAGGGTAGGTTAGGTATGGGTAGTGTTTAGGGTGGGTAGTGTTATTCCATGCAATAGTGTAGTGTGTGTGTGTGTGGTGTGCATGGGAAATTGTGCCATGGAGGTGGTCCACATGCTTTTGTACAAAAGTGGGCCGCATGATGAAATGCTCATAACTTTTGATCCATAGGTCGGATTGACGCACAAGACGCGTCGTTGGAACCGCAACGACGATACGAACGAGATGACATAGGTCTTGGGTCGATCCGAGTCGGGTCTACGTGACTGAACTAAAAGTGACCATAAACACAATTTGAAGGTCGCGGGTCGCCGGAATCGACCGTGGGACCGCGAGACCATGATGAACAAGATGCATACTCACACACATACATGTAAACATGAGAACTAGGGTCGGGTCTCACAATCCTCCCCACCAACAAAGAAATTTCGTCCTCAAAATTGACCAATCCAGGACAAAAGAAAAAATAAAACACCACCATCATATAACAATCATCTTACAAGAAAGGTAATACAAACAATCATATATCTATCAATCATCAAACAAATGGGGATAACGCTCTCTAATCTCGGCCTCGCGTTCCCAAGACGCCTCGGTCTCCGAATGATGACCCCATTGCACCTTCACCAAGGGAATGACCTTGGTCCTGAGGACTTGCTCCTTCCGATCGAGAATACGAATAGGCTGCTCAATGTAGGAAGCATCCTCACGGACCTCAAGTGGCTGCCAATCAATCACGGGAATAGTGTCCAACCCACATTTTCGTAACATAGAAACATGGAATACATCATGGATCGCGGACAACTCAGGAGGTAAGGCAAGCCTATAGGCCACAGCGCCTATGCGCTTGGTAATCTCAAAAGGTACAATAAATCTTGGGGCGAGCTTGCCCTTCACACCAAAGCGTACCACACCCTTCATAGGCGAGACCTTGAGATATACCATGTCCACGACTGCGAACTCGAGGGGTCGACGCCGACGATCAGCAAAGCTCTTCTGCCGGCTCTGAGCGGTGCGCATCCTTTGCCTGATAACATCAATAGCCTCTGACGTCTGCAGCACAAGCTCGGGACCTAAGAGATGACGCTCTCCAACCTCGGTCCATCAACTAAGAGATCTGCACGGTCTACCATAAAGTGCCTCAAAAGGAGCCATGCCGATAGTCGCCTGATAACTATTGTTGTACGCGAACTCTGCGAGGCGCATATGCTCATCCCAACTACCTGCAAAGTCAATCACACAAGCTCTAAGCATATCCTCAAGGATCTGGTTGACCCTTTCGCCCATCCATCCGTCTGCGATGATAAGCCGTCCTGAGGCGCAAAGTGACCCCCAACGCCTGCTGGAAACTCCTCCAAAACTGAGACGTAAATCTGGAGTCTCGGTCTGAAACGATCGAAACTGGGACGCCGTGCAGTCTCACTATCTCCTCAATGAATATCCTCGCTAACCGGTCCATAGACCAGGAAGCACGCACAGGAATGAAATGAGCCGACTTTGTTAAACGATCGATGATAACCCAGATGGTATCATGACCGCGCTGAGTCCTTGGCAACCCTGCAATAAAGTCCATCGATACGTGCTCCCACTTCCACTCTGGAATGCTCAACGGCTGCAAGGGACCAGGGGGTCTCTGATGGTCGGCCTTGACACGCTGGCATGTGTCACACTCGGCCACAAAACTTGCAATCTGACGCTTCATCCCCCGCCAGAAATGCACGCCTCCTCATATCACGATACATCTTCGTGGAGCCCGGTGGATAGTAAGTCTCGATCGGTGTGTCTCGGTCATTAGATCACGACGCAACTCGGCACATTCGGGACACACAATCGGCCTCTGAAGCGTAATCCACCATCAGAACCAATCTGCCAGTCTGACTGCTCCACGGATGCGGCCTCTGCTCGATACTCCTGAAGTGACTCATCCGTCTGCTGAGCTTCGATCACCCTAGCCACCAAAGAGGGTTGAATCGATAAGCTCGAAAGCTGAACAATGGAAGACTGCAGACCGAACTCAAAGTCAAACTCTGAAACATCCTCGAGCATCTGCCACTGTCGAACCATCATATGTGCCACCAAGCCTCGTGGCTGACGGCTGAGCGCATCCGCCACCACGTTTGCCTTACCCGGGTGGTACTGAAGGTCAAAATCATAATCTTTCAGCAACTCCATCCATCGCCTCTGTCGCAGGTTCAACTCAGACTGTGAAAATAGGTACTTCAAGCTCTTATGATCCGAGAAAAGCTCAAACCTGACCCCATATAGATAATGCCTCCACACCTTCAGTGCGAAGACAACTGCTGCAAGCTCCAAATCATGAGTGGGGTAGTTCACCTCATGGACCTTGAGCTGGCGCGAGGCATACGCCACTAGCTTCCCATGTTGCATCAGTACAGCACCCAAGCCAACTCTAGAGGCATCGGTGAAAACAACAAAACCCTCACTCCCATCAGGAAGAGTGAGAACAGGAGCGGACGTGAGGCGGTCCTTCAACTCCGCAAATGCCTCCTCACAAGCGTCACTCCAGACGAACTCGACACCCTTCCGCGTCAACCGGGTTAGCGGTGCTTTGCACACGGAGAAACCCTCGATAAACCGTCGATAATATCCCGCTAGACCAAGGAAGCTGCGAATCTCGGACGCGTTCGTGGGGCAGCCCCACCGACGCACTTTGCATCAACCTTCGAGGGGTCCACAAATGACACCCTCCTCGTCACTACGTGACCGAGGAACTTCATCTCCTCCTGCCAAAACTCACACTTCTCTAGCTTCGCATACAGCTGGTGGGCACGGAGGGTCTCAAGCATAATCCGCAGGTGCTCAGCATGGTCCTCTCGGGTTCTCGAATATACAAGAATATCATCAATGAATACCACCACGAACTGATCGAGGAATAGCCGAAAAACCTCGTTCATCAGCTGCATGAATACGGCGGGCGCGTTGGTCAGTCCGAATGACATGACCAGAAACTCAAAGTGACCATAGCGTGTTCGGAAAGCCGTCTTCGGAATGTCCTCCTCTCGTACCCGAATCTGATGGTAACCGGAACGCAAGTCTATCTTGGAAAAATACTGTGCACCCTGCAACTGATCAAACAGATCATCAATACGGGGGAGCGGGTATCGATTCTTGATGGTGACTCTGTTGAGCTCACGATAATCTACACAGAGTCGCAACGAACCATCCTTCTTCTTCACAAACAATACTGGGGCTCCCCAAGGCGAACTGCTGGGACGAATAAAACCTAACTCCCGGAGCTCATCTAACTGCTCCTGCAGTTCCCTCAACTCTAACGGTGCCATCCGATAGGGGGCCTTCGAGATAGGTGCGGCACCGGGTACTAAATCAATCTGGAACTCCACCTGCCGATGCGGCGGCAAACCCGGTATCTCCTGAAACACATCCGGGTACTCACAAACAACTGGCAGCTGCTCAATACTCTCTGCCATAGAATCCTCAACGACCGAAGCCAATAAACTAGATAGCAGCTCTCCTCTGGGCTCGGCGACAAACTGGAACACTGGCAAGCCTGGGATATGAAACGTGACTGTCCTCGCGGCACAGTCCAAGATGGCACGATACTCTGCAAGCCAGTCCATACCCAGAATCACATCAAATCCTGCCATCGGCATCATGAATAGATCGGCAGGGAGGAACATCTCGCCCACTAACACCGGGTAAGAAGGACAGCGGCGGGTCAGCACAATAGACTTCCCCATGGGAGTCGAAACGGTCAAGGCCTCAGACACGCTCCGACGAATACCGGTCGATCGGCAAAACTGCTCGCCACAAAAGAATGGGAAGCACCATAATCAAACAAAACATGAGCAACACAAGCAGAAACAAGAAGAATACCCTCAACGACTCCACCGGTCGATGACTGCAGTCTCCGGCTCGGCGCTGCTGCGTAGAATAAAACGGCCCCGAGCCGGTAGGGAAAGCAAGCCCAGGAAGACCGAGGGTCCCGACCGAGCCCGCTGGCTGCTACACACACTGGACCCAGGGATCGAACAACATACGGATATCCCCTCTGCTGGTGCTGTGGCTGCTGTTGTCGCTTCCGCTGCTGCTGTCTCTGCTGAGGTGGTCTACCTGGCTGCCTCTGCTGTGGAGGAGCCCTAGGAGCAGCCGGTGGAAGCTGTGCTCTCTGCTGCTGCTGAGGAGGACGAGGAGGGGGCAACTGCGGTGGCCGCTGCTGCTGAATGGGGAGAGGACACTCACGCCTCCGATGTCCGGCCTGTCCACAACCGAAGCATACACCGGAAAAGGGATCAGAAGATGAAGCAGCTGGCGGTGCTGATGATGATGAAGAGGCTACTGACTGAACCGCAGTGCCGTGATACCCCGATCCGCCCTCCACCTCTGCCGACGATGCCGCCAGCCCGCCGGCCGGTGCACTCCTCTTCCTCTCCACCGAACTCGCTCTCTCTCGATCTCTCGGGTCATAGCCCGGTCCTCCTCATAAACTAGTGCCCGATGCACAACCTGGTCAAATGTCTCCAAGCAATGCCCCACCACACGACTGCGAAGGGCAGGACGCAAACCGGTCACAAAACGACGGGCCCTCATCTTCTCATCGCTGGTGAGATGAGAAGCGAATCTAGACAAGGCCAAGAAACGAGCCTCATACTGAGATACAGTCATATCGCCCTGCACTAGGGTCTCAAACTCGATCGCCCGTTGGATCTGAATATGCTCAGGGAAGAACTTCTGGTCGAAGCGGGTCACAAACTCCTCCCATGTCCAAACGAACTGAGCCCCGACCATCCTGGACACGGATGACCACCGTGTCGGGCCTCACCCCGAAGAAGGTAGGTGGCAAGGATACTCTCGGCCCGCAGACACCGAATAGTGTCAAAATCCTCGCAACCTCAGTGCGCCAAGCCTCAGCGCAGAAGGGTCAGGATCACCACTAAACCTCGGGGGATCATCTTTGGCGGAACTCTCGGGCTATCGCACTAGCATGCGGTAAGTCGACCGCCCGAAACCTCGGTGGTAGGCGGTCGACGGGTCTGCAGCAAGTGGCAACCACCGCATCACCGCCGAAAATGCTCAACTCCTATAGTCTGTCGAAAAGTAGGGGTGGCACTCGCCTCAGGCGGAGGCACGGTACGGCCGTCGGAGCAGAGCCTCCGAAACCGGAACAGCAGACTGAGGAGGGGGAATAGGTGGGGGAACCGGAGCAACTGGAGCCTCAGAACCGGAACAAAGGTGAGGAGGAGGGGAATAGGTCGGGACCGGAGCAACTGGAGGTACGGGTGCTACGGGCTCAACTGGGGGAGCAGGCCGGATAGGGACCTCAGGAATCGGGTCCCCAACAACGGGAGCAGGATGTGCTCGAGTAGGATGGGTACCTCGGGCACCTCGTCCACGGGCACCACGACCACGGGCGCCACGACCACGAGCGCCACGACCACGGCGCCACGTCCACGCGTCATCGTCTACAAAATAATGACGTCGCAAGGAATCAAGATAATTATAGGCTCAATACGGAGCGAAGAGAAGAATCTCGGGACACTACTTGTCCTATGTTCTTGGCAGACATGTGATGTTATCCTGAGTTATTCCAGAATTACTTGCTATGCTCTGATACCAACTCCTGTCACGCCCCAGACTCAGTAACCGGACTCACAAGGATTCCGATGACCGGTTCTGAACGCAACAGCCTCCATAGTACCCCATTCTCGGCTCCTGAGGCAGGTTCCGATCCTGGGATCCTACAAGGAGGATTTTTATAACAGTATAATCATTCCAATACGAGCATACCCAAGATCATAGCAAGAACATCTGAGAATAACGAAGGCACACATCGCAAAATCCACTATAAATTTGAACTTTTACAATCATCCATAAGGTCCAAAGGACATACATGAGATAAAAGGAAAAGAGAGAAAGGTCAGCAACACTGGAGTCCTCAAATGCTCAGCTCTACTCCGTGCTCTACTGCTGTGTCGCCTGCCTAGAGTATCCTGCACGCATCAATCGTGCATAAGCTTATAGAAGCTTAGAGGGTGGTGTAGGTGTGTGATAATGGTGCACAGAAGGGTAGTAGGAGATACAAGGAGAGAAGCATGGTCAATGAGGATATAACTAGCCTTACCCAGGCTTATCATGAATAAGATGCAATGAGTACTTGGTGTCATGCCAAGGCAATGCATGAAGGGGCTTGTACAACCAATGCTAATGCAATGCAAGTAATGTCAGTACTCATATCCAAACCACAAGTCATGTACATTTCCAATCATAAGGAAATCACCGGGGTCTATTACACTGCTGAATGACTGCCGCTCTACAGACCCCGCACAGTCAAACGAGCGTAAGAGACCTCACTACCCGCTGCGGACAACCAATCACCAACAAGGCACGAAGGTAGCGGACCCATTTACGAGTGGTCGGACTCGGCCTAGCAATGCCTCCTCACATCGGCGGTGTAAGGCCACACCCCTATCCAACCGACTACACGACAAGTGGGAGTCGCGGCCTAATGGTATAAGGCCCTCGTGCGCTCATATATTCCACCCGGTCACGGCGTTGGAGCAGATCCTTGGTACCATGGAAGTTTTGGGAATTTCACCCATTGGCATCCTATGCACCCGGTATGCTCAACTAATATTTCCGGTGTCCACAAATACAGCCATCCACGAATACCCCTGTGGAGGCAAGGCCCTGATGAAGTAAGGGCAGATATCCATAAGCTATGCAATGCCAGATGCATGAATCACACAATCACCCATGCATCAATCCCAAGCATCCATCTCTCAGGGAGATACCAACATGTCCTACATAATGACACAACCATGGCCAATCATACCTCAACCAATCATGCATATGATGCGTATGGGAGTGGGCCATGAAGATGAATAGGGGTGCTAATGAGGTGAAGATGAACTCTCTACCTAACCATGAAGGGTATAGGTACTTAACCAATTCCTCATAAGGAATACAACCTCTAGTGGGGGCCCATATACCTGGGGTAGCCCATGAGACTAAGGAGAACAATGATATGGGCCTAAATAGATGAACGAGCCTAGCAAGGGTCTATGGTGGGCCTTTAACCACCCATAGAAGCCCATGGGCCTACCTTAGGGCCACCAATGTGGACATCCAACCACAATTGATCCCCAAGAGGTAGCCCATCTCTAATTGGTTACGGATCAAGGCCCAAGGCCCACACAACATTAGAAATAAGAAATGGACAGCCATTACATACCACATACATTCATGTCGGGCTTCAGAAAGGCGGCCCAAGGCCTATCCAAAACATGGGTCCATGGGGAACACACATAGCCCAACCCATATATACCACTATGGGCCCACAGGGGAAAGGTTAGGGCCCAACATAAAGGCTACTAATCCCATATATTATTGTGGCCTAGTGGGCAGCCTCAAATCACATGGGCAAATGTCATGTTCTTAGTCAAGTAAGTTGGGCCTACAACCCGGCCCAAGTATAAAGTTGATTTGGTGGGCAATCAAGGGCCCATATACTTGTGTAATCTGGCCCACTAATCCAACACAATAGTATGGTAAAAATGGCCCAAGAGTTCAATGGGCCTACTAGAAAGTTCCAGCCCAATTGGGCTCAAAGAGTTCAACAACTAGCCACATTCATGGACCCAATTAAATTCAACTGTGGTCGGCCTCAAAAGTGTATTTATTAGGCCCAATATTTAAGGAACTAAATGTATAAATTATTACCTCTAAGATTCTTCACAATGTGTTGGGCCCCACTCCTCAAAATTTCAGCCCAAAGGCCAAACATAATTATAACATGTTGCTGTCCTAAATTTGGGCACTCCATTGGAGTGGGCCCAGGGCCTCTAAAACTCTGAAAATTGAGGGCCAAGGTCCCTCATCATGCATACAATGAGAGAAAACCCAAAAAGGTGGCCCACCATCAGAGGAAATATTTTTGAATTATGGTTTTTTATCAAAGCACATTGCTGGACTGCACAGCAGAAAAATCTGGTAGTCCAACTATTTTGGCCCATTCTTTTGGATACCTAAACAGGGTCAGTTGGGGCTGAAATTTTTCAGAGTGATACTTCAATAGGTAGGACATACCCCCACAAAATTTCAGAATTTTTGAATATCCCTAAGTATTTTAATTAATTTAAACAAGACAGTCTGTCCAGAAAATCGGACAGACCTGGACATCCCAATGTGGTGGGCCAGTCCGGCCCTCGCCACGATGTGCACAGGGGTCCATTGGCCCTGAAAGTTGGTAGGTAGGTCCCACCATGGGTGGACCACAACTTCACAAAATTTTAGAATTTATGGACACCTAAAAATATTTTAGTTTATTTAAAGAAATCAATCTGTCCTGAAAATCGGACTGATCTGGACACCATATTGTAATGGGCCAATCCAGCCACCACCATGGTGTGTACAGGTTTCCATTGGCCCCAAAATTTTGTAGGTTGGTCCCACCATGAGTGGACCACCTTCCTGTAAATTCTCATAATTTTTAGACACCCAAAAATATTTTAATAATTTTTGAAATTCTAACCTGTCCAGGGTAGAATATTGCTGGAATAGTGCAGAAAATCCAGACTGTCCACCTCATTTGGACCACACCTTTGGGACCCCAATGAAAGTCAGATGGGGCTGAAATTTGGTATGGTTGTAGATGGGTCATAAGGATACAAGAATCATATATTATTTTGTTTCATTATTTCCACCCAAGACCCATAAATCAGGCCCCAAAGTGGCCCAAAAATCTGTCCAGGCAGATTTGGACAACAATATGTAATAGAAATGATTAAAATATAAACATGGTTTTTCATGGGATTTAACCCTAGGAATTTGTGTAGTGGACCACCCCAGTGGGCCCCACAAATGTCCAGACCTTCCCCATCATCAAATACCCCTTGCATGTATCCCATTTAGGTAGATTTTGAGGCCACATGTCTAAGGATGGACTGCTATAGGTGTCCAAGCTCCATGGTTGGTCTGGATTTTTGTTGGCCTACAAGGTGGGCCACACATGCAAGATCAGAATTCTATCATAAAGAAAAATAAAATAAAATAAAATAAATGAAGAATCGGCCACAAGAGGAGGGGCTCCGCCACATTGAGGCCCTCCCCTTCATCAATCACACCATACATTCCTTTTATTCATAGGTTACAACAAGATCCACCACATGCATGTTCTAGATTTAAGATCAATGGTTGGGATGACATCCCAACCATGATTCTAGGGTCTAGATGACCTATCATGCTATGAAATCCAAGTAATCCTCCATGATGGGGGCCTATAGAGGGGAAACCCCATGCATGGACATGCATGCATCAAATAGGCCATTTGGCCACAACTAAGGGATGATGTAGGATCTCCACCATGGATTGGTGGGTCCTACACTTTCCACAAAAGAAATCTAAGTATATGAAAATAGAAATCCTAATTTCTAGGATTACACCCACCTTAGAATCTCCAAATTTGGACCTCCTAGCTCCTAGTGCACCAAGGGATCCATCTCAATGGGTGAGATTGGATTTAGATGGTTGGATTTGAAAGATTAAAGGGAAATGGGGCTGGAGAAGAGAGGAGATGGGAGAGAAGTTGCTGGAGAAGAAGAGAAGAGAGAGAGAGAAATGAGAGGGAAAGAGAGGGAAAATCTTTTTAAGGGAAGTAATAATAACCTATGGTGACAATAACAATGTTGCTAGGGTAGGTTAGGTATGGGTAGTGTTTAGGGTGGGTAGTGTTTATTCCATGCAATAGTGTAGTGTGTGTGTGTGGTGTGCATGGGAAATTGTGCCATGGAGGTGGTCCACATGCTTTTGTACAAAAGTGGGCCACATGATGAAATGCTCATAACTTTTGATCCATAGGTCGGATTGACGCATAAGACGCGTCGTTGGAACCGCAACGACGATACGAATGAGATGACATAGGTCTTGGGTCGATCCGAGTCGGGTCTACGTGACTGAACTCAAAGTGACCATAAACACAATTTGAAGGTCGCGGGTCGCCGGAATTCGACCGGTAGGACCGCGAGACCATGATGAACAAGATACATACTCACACACATACATGTAAACATGAGAACTAGGGTCGGGTCTCACACAAAGACTCTAAATTACTTTCGAACTCTTAAAATCCAAAAATGAGAAAAATAAAACTTAATAGTAAGCTTTAACTTAAAACTCTAATTACACCTAAAATTATTAAATTTTGTAAAATTATTTTGAGGCCAACTAACCTTAGGTGTTGGCTATAATATAAGGCTCGTTAAATCTTTCCAACCATATATCATACACACGCAATACATAATTATTCACAAAGTTACGGCTATCGGAAGTTAGAATGCATATTTAGGCTAGTTTTTTTTCCAATTGAGTCCCCTGCGGCCTGAACTTGTGTGATTATGGCCCTTCATTGACTTGCCTTATATCAGTCCCCTTAGCTTGAAGAGAACTCATTCTTAAGTTAATTGATAGCTATGTATAAGAAACGTACACGATATCAGCAACCCTCATGAAGATCAACAACATAAGCATGATCATGGATTTTCATGATTATCTAATATGATATGATCTTTCCGTCCTTTCACTTATTGTATGCTCCTACTGGTAAGTACTCCTTAAGTTAACCATTATAAGATCGTCTTCTTGGAATACTTTGAAACACTTAGAGTGCATATGTAATTTGTCTGAGAGATCTTGAATAATCTCCTTAAGTTCTCTCTTCAATGACGTTAGTGTTGATAGACTGATAATAGGTTCCATGCCACTTACCAATTAAAAAGATAGCACTTCGGCTTGGAAAGTTTCGGATTAATTTTCCACACTTATAAGTGCGAGGGTAATCTCATTCCTATATTTGAATAAGTTATAGATATTATTCATGCCTTCATTGGTAGAATCAACATCATACTGGTATAGACGTTGAAGTATCATTGGTTTGCTTTTATAGCAACAAAATCACATACAATTCCATATGTATAATCTTCAACAATCAAAAATGAAATTAAGCATCACTCACTCAGTTTCATGGTTTCACCGAGATTTTTAATTCATCTGAGTGTATACGGAGAATGGTGCTTTTCCATCTTCAAATACTGTTTATCTATTATCGCCTTTGATACAGCATTCTTGCTATTATTTACATATGTGATTACATTCAGGTATTCTGGTTGATCATGCACGTAATCTTGAAGATGTCATGTCATTATGTGTTCTTATCTTATTTCAGAGTATATATAATTACGAAGAGAAGCTCTCTTTGATCTTCATAAATCTACTTCACTTTCTCTTGCCTCCCCTTTAGTTAGTGGCTAGATAGTTATTTGTCTCTGATAATACTAGTTGAATCGATGCACGGGTTCATTACACTTTTTAAACTTAACTGTCTGAGATAAAGCATTGACCTCTTGAATGTGTTTTTGGTATTAGTTACTCATCCTTTTAGCTTTCATATCTCGATTTATAGCATTGGGAGGTCAAAGAATGTCCCCTAGCAAGACTTTTGCCTCATGTTTGCGTCATTGGCAATGATCATTTTTTTTATTGCATGGGTTCTAATAATAGGCCCTTCTAGTTGCTTCTCCACTCTAGTTACTAATTTGACAACATCGTTAAGATTATAAACGAGTTGCATCATGACCTGATCTTGTATGGCCCTATGGAGTGCCTGTGAATCTTGCCACTTATTGCGACTCAATTTTTATTAAATTGTTACGTAAAGATAAATGGTAGAATTCTTCTATATAGGCCCTTATTATAAAAGTACTTTCATACTAAATTTGTTTCTTTTGAAACTATATCTAATTATTGTTTTCTAGTAGGAATCGTGGCCACATCAACTTCCTCATCATAGTCAGGTTCATATTGGTGCATTTGATGGTCATGTTTGTGAGAGTTATAGTTGCTTCAACTATGTTGATGTTCCATTTTAAGCTTATATGTTGTAGATCTCTATGTAGTTGTAGAATTATTCTACCTTCGTAAGACAATCAAGGAAATCCTCGATTTAAAGCTGACTGACAAAGAAAGAGAGATTTACTTTAAGTCAATCATCTCGATCTTGTCCAGTGCCTTATTGCGCTCTCTGTTAGAGGATGGTCTTATCCACATCCTCATCGTTAGACTCATTATTGCTGTGTTGAGGTTTATAATATGACATATGTTGTGTTGAACTTGTGATCACGAACTAGTCTATTGCGAGTTCCTTCAGTAGTCGTGGGCCATTCATGGCATTAGCTCTGATTGCGCTCCATAGACTCGGTTAGTCGAGCAATCATCATATGCATCTCTTATATACGTTTCTAATTATCCTATTGGAAGGCCATAAATTTTGCCTTAATTAATGATTGATTCTTAAAAACATCATTCGCGGGGTTACCGCCGCCTAATTCGTTATTGGACTCAATAATCTAAAATAGGACCTTACTCTGATATTAACCAATATATCAAGTATATGGATAAAAGAGAAGAGATCACCAACTTCTTTTTAAGAATAAATCTAAATTTATATGGAGAAAAAAAATCTAAAAACAAGAAATAAAATTGATATTATTGACAAAAGTATACTACCTACAACCTATCTCATGTGCTTATATAAGAGAAATAAATCATACACCCTAATTTGACTCGAAATAAGACACTTCTTTCCTAAAAAGTAAAAATATGTCTAATATTACTAAAGCTCATAAACAACCCTTAGATGACTAAAAAAGACTCGGGATGACAATCAAACTCTTAAAATCCTAAAAATAGTAAAAATAAAACTTACTAAAAAACGGTAAGTTTTAACTTACAATTCTAATTTGATCTTCAAAACAATTAAATTTTATGAAACTATTTTTGGGTTAACAAACTTTTGGTAGATATTTAAGGCATGAAGCTCATTAAAAGCTATTTAATGATATATTGTTCGTATGAAATGGATGACTGATTGTAAATTAGCGACCATCAAAAGTTATAATGTGTATTTAGATTGTTTTTTTTTCTCAATTGAGCCCTTTTAGCCTAAAAGGAGTGTATTTCACATATACAACATGGTAGACAATACAGAGCTTATGCATTGCACAAAACATGTATTGTAGATAATTTGAATCCAAAGTTAACTTTGAAGCTTATTACAATACATCTCAATACAATACTATTTAGTTTGAAATTTGGTCATTAATACATGTACATGGTGTCATCATACTAGAGTCTTTTACGATTCGATCCGAATCGAATGCCTATGACCCCAAGCACTGAGATAGACAAAGAGACCATGAGCAGTTATTTATAACCAATAATTGAAGCAGTTCGGCCATCTATTTAACCACCCGTAAATGAAATCAGATGATTTGTGAAGGAGAGGGTTCGTCCTTCTAATAAGGTTTTTTTTTTTTTTTGTATTTTAGCTAAAATATTTTTTTTCTCATCGTGATAGTATATATAACCCGATTCATTCAATGCGAGCATAGAAAGAACTCATAGCATTAATTGAAATTAAAAAAATTAAAAACTTACAAAAGTATCTTTCAGCGTTCCAACATCAGTGATATAAATAACAATGCTCTAGATCTAAGTCTTCATTGGTCCAACGACTTGAGCATAAACAAAAAGAATTACATTATTGAAAAAGGAAAGAAATAGTCATCATTGCGATCCAACGATTGACATAGATGGAATGGAATTATACTGCTCCTAATCTAGGTTAGTAAAACATAGTAAACTGACAGAATTACATTATTTCCTATGTTGAAGCCGGTATAGTGTAACAGTGTAGATGAGTTGTCCTAGTCTAAGATCAACTAAGCTAAGTATATATATAAATACAAACAGGATAAACAACGTTGTGCTATAAATTTGATTTGTGCTGGGATGGTGAAGAACCAAAACTCTTTAATCTTTCTCCTATTTATAAAACTTTGAGGTGGTTGTTGGAAAGATGTTCGTAGTCACTCCGCATTTTTGCTAATGCGAAAATAATTATCTAGACTCAAAGATGATCGTGGCCTATCAAACGACGTCATGTATGTTAATTGCTTGTCATAGGCTGGCCATTGTTTATGCACACGTTCTGCTCATGCTATGTGGATGAGGGTCTCTCTTAAGATACCACGTGTTAGTGATGACTATCTCTTTCTAATATAAATAATGCATTGTAAAACTTATCTAACTTGGTGTAGTTGTTACTCTACTCCTTAAGTGTTTTCGGCTACAAGGGCTTTTATACGATACCGAAGTGTATTGGTTGAATGCGTTACTTGTTGTGTTCATGTTTCTGGTGGTGTAAATCGAAGCAGATTAGGTGTTTCCCTGACTATGGGTCCCACATTGATGTATGTATTGTATACCAGTTCATTTTAGGACATGAAATAAAAAATGAAGCAAATTCAAATATCAAGTGGATCACACTATTGGGAACGGTGGTGATTGAATGCCTACCATTAAAAGCTTCCTAGGGCCCACTGTAATGTTTATTTGACATCTAACCGATTGCTAAGGTCACACAGACCTGGATGAACGGAAAAAACAAATATAAGCTTGATCGAGAACTTTTGCCACCCACAGGAAGTTTCTAATAGTCATTCACAACTTTTCTTGTGGTGTGGTCCACCTCATATTTGGATCTACTTCATTTTTGGGTTTATGCCTCAATGAGCTAGCAAAACGGATGGATGGCATGGTTATAAAATACATGCATCTAGGTTGGATGAAGTTTAAAGTAGGGCTGAAAGTCGGGCGAGTTCAACCCAACCGACCCGTGGCCGACTAGACATTGGGTTAAGCTTGGGAAGGATGTATCGGGTTCGGTCTCGGGCTTAGGTTATACAAACACTAACCCGATTAAACTAGGGTCAGGCTTGGGTTGAGGTCTCGGGTTGCCCGACCCGACCCGACCCAACCCGAGCCTGATCGATATATAAGTTCCTTATAAATTATAATTGAGTGTGGATCGTATGTGGTGAAGGCACTAAAAATTCCAATGTCATCGGGTTTCATTGGTCACGTCATTTCCAATGACTCAAGCTAACGAGATGTGCCGGATTTCTCTTCCAAATAGATTGCTTGCTACACAACACGACTTTTAAAGGAGTAAAAAACTACTCATATAATTAATATATAAAATCCTAGGTAGGGAAAATAAGATGTATATTGGAAATGTAATAGACTATTATAATAACAAAAACATTAGCTATATCCACTGGACCAACCCGTCAACCCGAACGAGCCCGCCTGGGTAGGGCTTGGGTTGAGAATTCTTAACCTGAGGTTGGGTTGGGTTGGGTTGGGTTAGGGTTGAGGTATGGGAACCTTGGGTTAGGCTAGGGTTGAGCACTAACCTGACCCAACCTGTCCGACTTTCAGCCCTAGTTCTAGGCCACACAGTGTTGGGTGAAGCTGGAGCCACACCTAATCAGCTCCCCCGCGGTTTGGCTAGTGACGCTGCCATTGGGCAGTGCTCTGTGGACCCTAACATGATGTATGTTTCTTATCCACGCCTTCCATTTTTTTTTTTCAAATCGTTTTAGTGTCGGCTCCTAAGATGAGACGATCTAAATCTCAGATGGACCACACCACGGAAAAAACAGGATGATTGAATGTCCACCATTAAAAACCTCTAAGGCCCACTATAATATTTATTTGACATTCAATATGTTGATTAGGTCATACAAACATGGATGAAGGGGAAAAAACAAATATCAGCTTAATACAAAACTTTTGTGGCTCTCAACAATTTTTTTAATGGCAAGCTTTCAATCAACACTATTTCCTGTGATGTGGTCCACTTACAATTTAGATCTACTTTATTTTTAGGGTCATTTCATAAAATGAACTATAAAAATAGATGAATGGCATGGATGGAACACATACATCGTCCGGAAGCCTTTGCATGAAGTTTCTGTACTGGAAATGTAGGTGGGAACCACCTTGATGTTTGTGAGAATTCTATCCCGTCCTTCCTTTTTTTGAGATCATTTTATTAGTCGAAACCAAAAATGAGCAGTTTCGAATACTCAATTGGGCCACACTAAAGGAAAAGGTGGGTAGGGAAATTTTTACAGTAGAAATTTCCTTGGGTCGACAGTGATGTTTACCTGCCATCCATACCTTTCATAACGTCATTCCTACTGAAATTAACTGAAAACACACATATTAGCCTGAGTCGAAACTTCCGTGGCCCCACGAATATTTCAACTGTAGCCGTCAATACTCAATTTTTCAGCCCACTTAAGTATTGTATCTGCCTCATATTTGGCCCATGTCCTAAAATGATCACAGTGGCCCCCACTTAAGTTTACAGCACACTAATTCCTGTGGAAGGCTTTTGCAGTAAATCCGCGTCCGGTCCAAACAACATAGGTGAGGAATGTTTTGCCCCTAGATATCATGAGCAGACAAGCCGACCAGGTGAGATCCCGGATCCGAGTTGGGTGGGACTCCTGACCGTGGGGCTTATAACCCCAATGTAGTGATGTATGTGCATTAAATCCACACCGTCTAATCATTTTGAAAGCTCATTTTAGGGCATGATCACAAAATGAAGCTGGCTCAAATCTTAGGTAGACCACACCACATGAAACAGTCATGATTGAATTCCCACTATTAAAATTTCATGGATTCCACGTAAATGTTTATTTGCCATACAACCTGTTGATAAGGTCACAAACACCCACATGAAAAAACCACACAAATATCATCTTGATCCAAAGCCTTTATAGCCCACAAAAAGTTTTCAATGATCAATCACCACTGCTTCCTAAGCTATGGTCCACTTGAGATTTGGAATTACTTTATTTTATTTTTTTTATAATACCCTTTCTATTTTTTTTTTCTTTTTTCTTTCCTTTTTTTTACACACACACCACCACACACTCACGCGGTAGTGGAATTTCACCACATATGGGTACTAACCCACAACAGGTGTTGAAACTCCTGAGAGCCTACCACCGGAGTGAAAGCATAAAAAGCTTTCAATATGGATGGACCACGTGATGTAGACACATACATCAGAGTCGGGGTCCACTAGATCTCACCTAATCTGGTTCCCTTACCACCTGTCTTTTTAAATAAACACTGTCACCGGATGTGTTTATGACGCCGTACAGATGTAAGGGGATTTAATTGGATAGTAGCCGGTCACGTATTTAATGGACGCAGTTTGACCAAGTGGTTGGTGCGCTCTGGGCTCCACCGTAATGTATGTGTTTTATCTAAAAAATGAGCCACATCTAGACCTTAGGTACACCACACTGAGAGAAAACAGTAGCGATTGAATGCCATCATTAAAAATCTTCTAAGGCCTACTATTATGTTTATTTGACATTCAACCTGTTCATTTGATCATAAAAATATAGATGAACGGAAAAAAGAAAACAAATATCACCTTGATCCAAAACTTTTTGGACTGCAAGAAGTTTTTAACGGTGGGCATTTAATCAACATTATTTCTTGTGATGTGATTCAATTGGGATTTCGGTCTACCTTATTTTTGGACTCATATATAAAATTATATGAAAAAATGAATGAAACATATATATAAGCTTTGGATCATGATGATATTTGCCCAGGTGTTTTTGCTGGATGGAAAATAACATTCAAGGGGAATCCATGAAGTTTTCAATGGTGAGGATTCAACAACTGACCGTTTATGTTGTGTGGTCCACCTAAGTTTTGAGCTGGCTTCATTTTTTGGATCATGTCCTAAAATGAGCTATCAAAATGGTTGGACGGTGTAGATTTAAGGCACATACATAAATGTGAGCCCCACAGTCAGGGTCCCACCCACCTCGGTGGATCCCGGGTCTAACCTAATCCGCTCCCGCCAGTGACACACTTATCGCCGTCAATTTGGTGAGCCCCACTGTACATTCTCCACCAATACATAGGCTAGGGTCACCAAATGACTTAGAAGTGCCGATCAACGGCCAGAAATCCTATCTGGAGATTTTGGTACCATAGTCAGCTTATCCAAACCGTTGATCTGATAGGGCCCTCGATATACACGGAGATAGTAGAAAATGTCACAAAATGGGAGTTCCAAGCCCACTGAAAACTGTATGGTTATTGAGAACATGCAGTAATGCCCATATTCAATGGAAAATGGTCCAGTAATCGAGAGTTGCAAATTTTATAAATAGAAAATTTTCGGGCAAAAGCCTAACACTGTAAGGTCTATCAGATCAACGGTTTGGATCATTGAACCATGATCTCAAATGTACAGAATCGTACGTGTCAGAAAACCGTTATTTTGCTGAGGAGCATGACCGTCTTCCCCTCCCACGTGTCTTTTTTTTTTTTTAGAAATCCCCACCGTGTAAAAGGTGGGCCAAACCATTAAGGTCTCTTGAGAAAAAATTTTGGGTGGTCCACTCTTCAGGTAGGCCACACCATCAAAATCAATAGAGATCCAATGGTTTAGCTCAAAATATATGGGTGGCCCACTAATGAGTGGATTGGCGTGATATTTATCAAAAGTAACTTCTCATGGAGTGGGCGACCTTTTGCACGGCTCTGATTTACTAAAAAATTGCATGTTAGCTAGCAGTGGGGGTTGCATGTGAAAGCTCACATACAGTCCCTGCATGTGTGTACGAGAGAGAGAGAGAGAGAGCACCTCAAGCGATTTCTCCATGCATAAAAGAATCCAACGGGAACATTTATAGAGGGTCGAGATTACAGTGACATGACAGTCAACCATCTCTTTTGAAGATGTGGAGGAACATTTATAGAAGGTTGAGATTGCAGTGACATGCCAGTCAACCACTTCTTTTGAGTTGTCGCGTCACATCCACTTTTCACACGGCATACAATCAGGCCTGTACATCAAGTCGAACCCAGTCGAGCCGGCCTCTTCGGCCACTAGCGTATCTCAGCTCGATCTCAACTCGGCTTGGTCCTTAAGCCTAAGTGGCGAGCTCAGCTCAGTTCGATCATTAGCTTGGGCTAGCTCAGGCTAAGCCTAGGTTAAGTTATCCTGTGCAGTATTTTTACAAATACTTGAAATACATTTTTAAAATCTCACTGTATTTAAGACAGCAACAATGGTTTTTATATGTATTTTATCAAACACTTTTTAAGCAACAAAAAAATCAAGAAAAATAAAAAAAAGTATTGGTTTCATATACATACCTTTCTTGCCACTGGCCATACTTCATTGGGTTATATTTTCAAACACTTGGTTAGCAACATTAATATCAAAGTAACCGAGTCACTAAACTAGTTCGATCTGAGTTCAAATCAAGTTGGGTTCAATCCGAGCCGAATCAAGCCAGGGCAACTCAAACTCATTTTCAAACTCAAAAAATCAGCTCAAACTTAACTTTGAACCAAGTCGAGCCGAGCAAGCTAACCCAGCTAGCTTGGTTCATGTACACCTCTACATACAATCTGAGTTGTCTAAAATGGAGCATATTAAGTGTTGCCCTAACTGTGGGGTCCACCTTGATGATGTGTTGTATATCCTTCCTGTCCATCAATTTCTCCATTCCATTTTAAGACATGGTCCCAACCTTTTTTAGCACCAAATTGATGTTTACATCCAACCTGTTCATAAGATCTCATATAAATGGAAGAAGGGAAAACACAAATATAAGCTTGATACAAAACTTCTGTGGCCCACAAGAATTTATCAACGGTAGAAGCTGAATTCACACTGTTTCCGATAGTGTGGTCAGTTTAATATTTGGATATGCTACTGTTTTTGGCTCAAGCACTAAAATTATCAAATAAAATGGATGGATAGGGGATAAAATACACAGTGCACAAAGCGTACTGAGTAACGCAATCCACTTCCGGTTTGTGCGCTATATGGGAAGATTGTCCTATCGCAACCTTCTCAACCCTGATGAACAGATTGCATACCGCAGCGCTTGGGTATTTTATGTTCCGTGTGAAGTAAAGGTGTCGATCTAAGGATCCCACCGATGTCTGTGCAAAATCTACTCCATCCATCAGTTTTGCTAGCTAATATTAGGATCATATTCTAAAATGAAGTAGATTCAAGACTCAAGTGGACCACACAACATGAAACAATGAAAGATAGAAGCACCCACCGTTAATACCTTCGTGGGCCTACGGCAATGTCTATCTGATATCTAGTACTCCGTCCATCAAATTTCACCAACCCACGGTAGGGTGCAAGCCCAAAACCAGCCAGATTGAAAACTCAGGTAAGTCATTCCACAAGAAACGATGGGGGATGGAAACATCCATCGTTGATACCTTCGTTGGGCCCACCATCATCTCTAAGCTCCATCCAACCTGTTAATAAGGTAATGCCCACAAGGATGAAGTAAAAATTCAAATATCACCTTCATTTGAAACTTTTGCTAATCTCACTGGGCCTGTTTGGCCAGGTGAATCCCATGAGATTAGGAGGGATAGGATGGATTTTAAGGTAACAATAGTGGTGTCAGTGGATTGGTTTAAGATCCATGGGATTGCTGTATCCCGGGACAAGTTCATTGGGTCTGTTTGGCACGCCCGGCATATCCTAGGATTTTAGCTTCCAATCCGTCCAACCAAGAGATGGGATCAATTTTAAGGTAATGATGGTGATGTCAGTGGATTATTTTAAGACCCGTGGGATTGCTTATATCCTGGGACAAGTTCACTGGGTCTGTTGGGCTCATCATGCATATCCTGGGATATTGCGAACCCATCCCTCCTGATACCGTGGGATCGGTCCGGCCAAACAGGCTCTAAAATTTCAATGGCATGTGCTCAATCCTACTATTACAAAGTTGGTAAGTTTTTATTTAAATGCTTTAAGCTATGTTTGGGCGCGTGAGTTACGGCGGATTACATGAGATGGAATTACGACCATCCCATGCATTTATGACGCGCAGGGTATTGTCTGCTGATTGTGGCGTAAATCTGTATCACATGCGCTGCCGGGCCAAGTTTGGGTTGCGTGGGATTGCAACCATCCCACCGGAATTGGAAAGATCTTTTGTTTGGAAACCAATGGGATTCAACTGCATATCGGATGCGGACGCCTCTTCAACTTACTTTACCCACTGTATGGCTGACATGTGGGAGCAACGGTGAGATTTGTGTTCAATCAGCACCGTCCATCCATTTTAGTAGATACAAATACGTGTTCAATCAAAAATTCTAGCACACCCAGAGATCAAGTGGACCACACCATAGGATACAGTAACAATTGAACTCCTGTGTGGAGTACGTTTTCTGGGGTACCCACGTTTTTTATCAATCTGATATTGGTTTTTTTCCCTTCATCCATGTCTTCGGGGAATTAGGAAAACGTTGGATGACAAATAAATCTCAAGCGTGGGTCCTACGAAGATATCAACTGTGGAAATCATTATTCCCATTTCCTCTCTTGTATGGTCCAGTAGAGATTTCGAAATCCCACCAACTCCTGTCAATGCATTCAATCTGTCTCACTACGAGAGAGACGATGGCCTTCCAAACATGCTCTCACTTGTCACATCATGGATTGATGAATCTCATCCACCGTATTACGTGTTAATCCGCCGTAACTCACGCACCGTATTACGTGTTAATATTAGTTAGTTATATTATGTAAGTTATTGTATTTACTTATTTACTAGGTATATATCCATAATAAAAATATTTTTTAAGGTAATTTTATTAATTATATTATGTATCTAACTTATATTCGACTTTTATTCTATAGGAACCACATTTTTTGGATAAATCCAAATCCATATCTATATCCCATATAAGATATATCAGAATTCTTTAGACATTATATATTTATATATAGATATTGCAGATTCATAACAGACCCATTTACAGCACTATATGTAGCTTGCTAGGTGGGCCATCATATGCAATAAGAAAAAAAAATGGATAAAAACATTTTCAAGTAAGATTTTTAAAGATTTTTTAAGCTGTTCACCTATTTTTATTTTTGTTAAGATAGGTTGATTTTTAGACCAATGGATGTACATGGTTGGGCTTGGTATGTTGAATCTTACCTTGGTGCCGACATAACACTGTTGGGATTTTTGGCCTGTGGAATCACACGGATCTAGATGTAAGATAGCAATCCAATGGCACCAAGCACATATAAGAAAAGAGAACACACGATTTAAAAAACCTATGAAAAAACCACTTTTCACCACTTGAAAATAGAAATTACAAAGAGAAGACTTTACCCGATTGAACACCTAATCTCACCTTTGTTATATTAAAAACCCTAACCCTTAAGACAGGTTGAATGTCACTATTAACGAATGGATCTTACAATTGGACTTGGTATGTTGAATCTAAGGTGCTATCACATAAAACATTTAAGACTATGTGGGCAGAGGTGAATGTCACTATCAACATTAATTATTTTATAAGGTTGTATATGGTTGAATCTAACTTTAATGCCGACATAATATGTGTATGTAAGTAAATATCACTGTCAACACAAAATACTTTAGAAGGTTGTATTGGGTCGAATCTCACCTTGGTGTAAAAAAAAAAAACTTTGGTATGTGCTTGTAGATGAATATTACTATCAATACTTGAATACTTTACAAGGCTATGTTAAAAGAAAAGGAGCTTTTGAGATAGGTAGAATCTTGAGGTTTTGTTGTACCATGCATTCAGGACTTTAGGCTTTGAATCCATATCATTTTTCAATGATCCAAACTATTTAAAATATTTATATGATAAGTGTAACTTTGCATGGTGAAAAGGTAAGAAATAAAAACTTTATGATAAAAAATTTCAACTCTATTAATATATTAGCTCTTTTTACTTTGAATGTGGACAAGCACAATAAGGTTATAATAATTAACTAGTTCAAATATAAAATTAAAGTTTTTTTTTTGCCTTCCCCATCTAGAAAAGCTCTGTCAAATAAACAGTTTGTGTTATTAAAGAAGGCCTAAATACAAGAGATACAGTCATGATGTACATCATTGTAATACATTGGGATGCATTGTAAAATACCTTTATTGTAGAAAATTACTTGCATATGATTAATATAACAAAGGCTAAAACACAAAAAAGAATGGCTAAATAAAAAATAATAGATGAGGCACGAGGATTTACATGGTTAGGCAATATGTTTATTCTATGAAGCTGTAAAAGAGAGCTTTCTTCTTCACTATAAATAAGAGAAACATAAATGCAAGGCTTACCTCTCTCCCACTTGTATAAGAAATCTCACACCAATGAGTACATAAGAAGATGAATACAATAGATACACATTTATAAATGTGGCCCTGATTTTTTTATATAAACCACACCATGTGAGAAAGCATACGGCAAAGACTAAGGGAAATTGGGCTTCATCCACTATATGCATTTATGGACGCATGAGAGAGAAACAGAGAGAGATAAGGAGAGACATCTCCCAATGGGAATTTGTAGACGTCATCCTCTCATAGAATCAACATTCTCCTACTAAAAGACTAGTCTCTTTAATAGTGCGAAAAACACTCCCATATATGAGATAATAGTTGTCCAAACATCAACAATCGTTAGGTAGCGACAAGCTCAAGAGAAGTCCTACACCAAACAAACTTCTTTCTTGCAATATCATTTATCAGCATATATGTTACATTGTCATCGGTGTGAATTTTCTGCAATGAGATCTAACTAGAGTTGTACACGAACAGAGTCAACTCGAGTAACTCGCTCGACTTGCTCGATTAAAGCTCAACTCGACTCAGATCGAAACTGGGTTCGGTCCGAGTCAAGCTAATTTTTTGGTGCTCGAAAAAAATCGATTTTCACATGTTCGATGAAATATTTAAGTGATTACGTTGTTAAATTTAGGCTTCATGTGAAATGCAATTATGATTGCCTAACTAATTATTAGCCCTTAGTGATGTTTAGAATTTCTTACGATGTTGGGTCAGTCGATAAATCGCCTGAACCAAGGGACGGCTCAAGTTAGGATGAACACGGACGACCGACAGTAGCTAAACTACACGAGATACTTGCACCCAATGTCGATTGCCCTGGTGTTCTCCCAGGTCAATCAAATTAGTCTACCGGCTGACTAATCATTTATATTTATCATGTATGACACGACCAAATTAAATATAGAATACTCAATTACCGTGGATAAGTCCATTCATAACCACTAGTACTTTACAATCCCACGAAGACTCATGAACCGGGCATGATGATATGAGACACCATATCCAAGTTGTCGACCTGTGATAAGGTGACGAGCCTCCCTATAATGACCAGTGAACACTGATGGAGGTGAAATATTGTTGTTTAAATAGCCCCCGTCAAATACCTGGTCGATGATTTCTTGCTAGAGTACCGTTCGAACAACTTGGGCGTAAATGGAATTAGTTGACGAGCCATTTCCTTTGTGGTTATTTGGTTTTATATAACAAGCCAAGAGATTAATATAATAAAATATCTCTTGATATATGTGGCCCTATCATGTAGCAAAGACCCGATGAAATTGGGCTTCACCCACCATACACGTATGAAAGTACAAGAGAGATATAAGGATACGGAGGGACATCTCCCAATGAGAGATGTCATCCTCTGGTAGAATTAACAACCTTTACATTCAAATCCCAAGCCATTGTGGCTCAATGACCCGAACTAGCTGAAGACCATGCATCAAAGCGTAGAATTTGGCTACGTGACTACATCACCGGTGGTGAGAATCAACTGAAATAGACAAAAAGCCACCATATTTTTTCTTATGATTACATTCGACCCATCCATTGGTGAGCTCCTCGACAACGAGCCATCCCAGATGGGGCCCGGCCTAGATTAGTCGTTGTAGAGTAGATGAAAGAGATGTCAATGCTCTAAATCTCATCAACCCAATCACTACATTACAGGTTGCATATGAGATCCAAGTTCCAAGATTAATTATGCCTTATTAAGTTCACAACTCAAGTTAGGAGTGTGGGATTTAAACTATATGCGGAATAGGCCCACAAATCTGTCTGTGCATGGGACATGGCGGTCAGGGGTTCAGATAGCTTACCTAGTTGAGACGTCGCCATGGAAGCCGGATAAGAATACCAGAATTTCTGTAGAGCTTAGGATCTTCCTCTCCTTCACACCATTTCTGCAAATCAGTAGATGGGACTCGAATTTCTGCTGTGGTGTAGGATCGGGGACCCAGCTCTTTTTTATAGAAACTGTGGAGAGAGAGTTTGAAACCCATCAAAACTCTTTCTCCCACGCTCCACATTACTGTGTCCTAGTTCGACTCAAATTGCCTTGCGTAAGGCTATAACATTCCACCCCAAATACGTGGTGTTGCGCAATCTATCGTGCAGCGTATCACCTTAAGTGGGGCCCACTGATTAACTCAATCAAACAGTCCAACTAAAATACAATCCATATCGTTGATCAGTAAGGCCCACTATATTAGAGTTCTTACATTCTCCCACTTGGGCCTCATTGAGCAACGTCAATGATTGTCATAAAATTTTGAAAACAAGTTTTGTTATTAAGAAAACATCTGAATGGTTAACTAATGAAATAGTTGGACAATGTGAGTAATGTTATTCAATCTGGTCCATCAAGACTGTCAGTATCGAAACACGGTAGTCGTCACAACATTTAATTTAGGCGAAGTGAGACCAAGCGCGATCACAAGTACTTTCAATTTTAACGACATAGATCACGAACTAGGAAATGTGGTATAAGGATTACACATTTTAGTGTGATGATATGTGTTAATCCTTAAGAGGTCCTGAAGCTTTTACATGTCTCCAACGAGACACATCTGTAGTTCTACTTACTCAAAATTTTACGCATATATATAGAGAAGCAGAAATAAAACTTTATATCAAAATCATCCAATCAAACTGTATAAAACGAGATCTCTAAGTGTCTGTGAAAATCAAAATACGCTCAACTCCCACTAACTGAAAACACCTGTGGGATCAATGACTCTCATGGATGTTACATGCTCCTGAAATGGCATGATAGGGAGCCCTTTAGTGAGCGGATCTGCAATCATCTGCTTAGTGCCGATGAATTCCACGGACACTTGATGATTCTGAACCCTTTCCTTTATAACAAGGTACTTAATGTCGATATGCCTCGACCTTGACGAATACTTGTTGTTACTAGAGAAGAAAATAGCAGCCGAATTATCGTAAAATATTCTCAATGGTTTTGGGATATGCTCCAGTACCCGCAAACCTGAGAAGAAACTCTGTAACCATAGTGCCTGATTAGATGCCTCATGGCAGGCAATAAATTTAGCTTCCATAGTGGATGAGGCTATGGTAGATTGTTTCATGCTTTTCTACGACACAGCTCCTCCCACCATCATGAAGATGTATCCTGAAGTAGACTTCTTGGTGTCAACACAGCCTGCGAAGTCTACGTCTGAATATCCGATCAACTCCAACTGATCAGATCTTCTGTATGTGAGTCCGAAGTCTTTTGTTCTTTGAAGATACCGTAACACTTTCTTTGCAGCTATCCAATGTTGCATTCCTGGATTAGATAGATATCTACCCAATATTCCAGTGACAAAAGTAATGTTCGGTCGCGTACAGACTTGAGCATACATGATGCTCCCTACTACTTATGCGTACGGAAATTCTTTCATTCGATTCTTCTCCAAATCATTCTTTGGACACTGAAATAAACCAAATTTGTCGCCCTTTACAATGAGCGACTTTTCTGGAGCACAATTTTGCATGCCATACCTTTCGAGTACCCTACTAATGTAGGCCCTCTCAGACAGTGAAAATTCAAGTGTTCTCATCAAGCAATCTCAATGTCGATGACGTAAGAAGCTTCACCAATGTCTTTCATTTCAAACTTTTGAGATAAGAATTTCTTAGTGTCGCTCAACATCCTGATATCACTATAAGCCAACAGAATGTCATCAACATACAAAATCATCATAACGAACTTACTCCCACTGATTTTAATGTAGATGCATTCATCTGCAGTGTTTTCTACAAAGCCATATGAGGAAATTACTTCATGAAACTTAAGGTACCACTGTCGCGATGCATGTTTCAACCCATAGATGGACTTCTTAAGTTTACAAACCGAATGTTCTAAGCCAGTAGCTACAAAACCTTCAGGCTGCAACATGTATACATTCTCATTTAGATCCCCATTGAGAAATGCAGTCTTTACATCCATCTGATGTAACTCTAAATCTATATGATCTACTAGAGCCATTATGATCCTGAATGAGTCTTTCTTAGATACTGGAGAGAAAGTCTCCTTAAAGTCAATGCATTCACGTTGATTAAAACCCTTGGCAACAAGTCAGACTTTATACCTTTCGACATTACCTTTGGAGTCCCTTTTGATTTTAAATAACCATTTAGAACCAATCGGCCTTATTCCAGTACGTAACTCTACAAGATCTCATACTTTATTGTCCTGCATGGATTTCAACTCATCTTTCATGGCATCAAACCAACGAGAAGGATCAGCACTTTGTTTGACTTGTGTAAAGGATTCAGGATCCTTATCCACCCCTATGTCAAAGTCGTGCTCCTATAAGTATACGATGTAATCGTCTCGATTTACAGGCCTTCTCTCTCTTTCAGATCTTCTTAATGGTTCAGCTTGCTGGGTCTGATATTGATTTTCCTCATCAGTGGTTTGTATTTGAGGTTCTACGTGGTGTTCTGCAAAGAATCGCAGTAATCGATTTTAATGTCCATGTGATCTGGATTAACTATGACTGAAGTCATAGTCCTTTGTTCCTCAAATACAAAATTTCTTATGTTCGTACTCCCACTGTTTTCAGTGTCCTCAATGAATCTGCCATTCTCAGTCTCAACAATCCTAATAGAGTGGGAATGACAGTAGAATCGATAGCCTTTTGATCTTTCTGGATATCCAATGAAGAAACAACTTACGGTTCTAGGATCAAGCTTCTTTTCATGCGGGTTATAAACTTTGGCCTCAGCAGGACAACCCCAAACATGTAGATATCGGAGACTTGGTTTTCTCCCATTCCACAACTCAAAAGGAGTTTTGTTAACTGCTTTGCTGGGAACCCTATTTAGTATATGAACTGCGGTTTTGATCGCATCACCCCACAGTGATTCTGGCAATGTTGAATTGCAGACCATGCTTCGCACCATATCCATAAGGGTGCGATTGTGTCTTTCAGCCACTTCATTCTGCTCTGGAGAGTCAGGCATAGTGTATTGAGCGACAATGCCACAATCCTGCAGGTGTCTAGCGAATGGCCCTGGATTGCGTCCTGATTCGTCATATCTGCCATAGTATTCACCACCACGGTCAGATCTGACAACTTTAATTTTCTTATCGAGTTGATTTTCAACGTCAGCCTTATAGATTTTAAAAGCATCCAGGGCATCTGATTTCTCACTGATAAGGTATAGGTACCTGAAGCGAGAATAGTCATCTATAAAGGTAATAAAATATTTGTGGCCACTCTATGAGGCTGTACGGAATGGTCTACAGATATCTGTATGTATAACCTCTAATAGACCTACACTCCTGGTTGCACATTTCTTTCTCGATCTAGTATGTTTCCCTTTTATGCAATCAATGCAGACTTTATAGTCAGAGAAGTCTAGATAATGTAAAATTCCTTCTTGCACAAGCCTGTCTAATCTCTCACGAGATATATGGCATAGCCGCCTGTGCCACAGCATGGAGGAATTCTCATAATCTAGTCTTCGCTTGGATCCCACTTTATTTCCATGCAAGGTATTAATATTATAGACGTGAGAGGCAATCAAGTCTAACTGGTATAAGTTGTTTACTATAGAGCCAGTTCCAACTTTAATCGAGTTAAAGTAAATACCAAAACTTTTATTTCCAAAGTGGAATGAATATCCCAAGTTATCCAAACAGGAAATTGAAACTAAATTGCACCTTATAGATGGCACACAGAATGTATCTACCAAATCCAAAAATTGACCAGACTTTAACTTAAGCCTATAGACTCTTATTGCCTCCACGTCTACCTTAACACCATTGGCTATGTATACTGAGCGCTCCGCATCAGTTGGTAGCCTGGCTTATAGTAATTCTTACATAGAAGTGCATATGTGAATAGTAGTTCCTGAATCTATCCACCAGGAATCCGCTGACACATCATTTAGATAAGATTCAAAACAGACAAGAACAGAATGATTACCTTTCTTTATAAGCTAGTTCTTAAAGACTTCGCAGGCTGACTGTGGGATTTAAACTATATGCGGAATAGGCCCACAAATCTATCTGTGCATGGGACATGGCGATCAGGGGTTCAGATAGCTTACCTAGTTGAGACGTCGCCATGGAAGCCGGATAAGAATACCAGAATTCCTGTAGAGCTTAGGATCTTCCACTCCTTCACACCTTTTCTACAAATCAGTAGATGGGACTCGAATTTCTGCTGTGGTGTAGAATCGGGGACCCAGCTCTCTTTTATAGAAACTGTGGAGAGAGAGTTTGAAACCCATCAAAATTCTCTCTCCCACGCTCCACATTACTGTGTCCTAGTTCGACTCAAATTGCCTTGCGTAAGGTTATAACATTCCACCCCAAATATGCAGTGCTGCGCAATCTATCGCGCAGCGTATCACTTTAAGTGGGGCCCACTGATTAACTCAATCAAACAGTTCAACTAAAATACAATCCATATCGTTGATCAGTAAGGCCCACTATATTAGAGTTCTTACAAGGAGAGCAGGTAGCTAAAACTAGCTTTCACACATTTGTTTTAAAGAAAAGAGAGAGTGTTTTGAATTAGGAAACATCTTAAATAATACTCGTGCATGCAGCAATCACAACAAAATAAAATATCTTTTGGGTTCGGGTCCTTACCTCAGTGGTAGACTCTGAGGAGTTTCAACACGAGGTCTTGGGTTCAATACCCATAGGTGGTGAAATACCAATACGGCATGCATGGGTGTGTGTGTCGGGTGCATGTAAATAAAAAATAAAAAATAAAAATGCAGCAATCACAACATAATCTTGCTTCAATGTCAATCCATACCTCGTATAGTAATGTGTAAAGAAAAGGAAAAAGATCGCCATTTTCTTCCTTAACATGTGTCATTAAATCTTGTCATTAAATCTACAAGAAGAGAAAATGATAAAACTAGCAGTAGATCATTTTTTTAACAGAATACTCTTACCAACAACTCCTTTGTCCACAGGTCAATAAGTTTTCATTGGTAGGCTTTCAATCCCCCTTGTTTCCCATGGTGTGGTTCACTCGAGTCTTCAATCGATCGGCTTCCTTTTTGGGCTCATGCCCTAAAATGATTGTCAAAATGGATGGACACGTGCATAAAACATATATATTCTAGTGGGGCCCACAGAGCCCTTGCTAGGACTGTCTATCTCTAGCCAGGTTCCCTTGGGGGTGGTACCGAATCCACATCCAATGCCACCACCTTTTATAAAGCCAAGTAGAGTACTTTTCAGCAAATAAAATGGCTAAAATGTTATACATCCATCCAATTTTTTTAGCTCATTTTACAATGTTGGCCCAAAACTGAAGTAGATCCAAATCTTAAATGGACCACACCATAGAAAACTGTGGTGATTGACCATTAAAATTTTATCGTGAGTCATAAAAGTTTTGAATCAAGCTGATATTTGTATTTTCTCTTTATCTAGAGTTGTTTGACCTTATCAATGGGTTAGATGGCAAATAAATATTATGGTGGATATACAACACATACATCAATGTGAGCCCATGGTCACGACCTGATAGAGTTGTTTGACCTTATGAATGGGTTAGTGCTTGACTTCACCACTTTTTCTTTTAAAAAAATAATAGATGAGTGCTGAAGAGGCTTTTATTTGAGTCGCAATATCTGAGTGACTGTGTATCAAGCAATATACCTAACTAGAGTATCATATAAAATCATAATCTTTTTAATTCAACCATGCAAATATATTTTGAAAATCCCCCCTATAGGCTATAAGTAGGGTTGTCAATAAACCGGCTGGCCCGTATGGCTCTTGGGCTAAGCCCGCTAAGGGAAGGTTTGAGTTTAACTTTTGAGCCTGTGGCTAGGCTCGGGCTTGATTTTTGGGCCTAAGAAAATAGAACAACAGCTTCTATTTAAGGTCCAACCAGAGCCCATATGTAGACCTATTTACATCTGTTATGGGCTGCACTTGGGTGTAACATTCAAGCCCATTGCAGGGCAGATCTCAATTTCTAGCCCAAAATTTTAGTAGGTTGGTTTGGAGCTGACCTAGCTAGGCCTGCTGATAGCCCTAAAATGGTTGAGCCTATATGGTTTTTAAAATAGTTTCAGGTTCATTGTCTTTTGAATAGGCTCAGATGTAGAGCCCGTCGATAGCTTTTATATAATATATAATACCTATAATATATAATACTAATGAAAGAGTATCAAAGCCAACAAAGTTATAATACTCATTAAACCGTAGATTGAACTTTCTGAAATGATTTCTTTTAGTCCTCACCATCCATCAGATTACTATGGACTTTGTCCTACATAAGGTTGCAAAACTCATCTGACCCATTTTGAATCCAGTGGGTCAACTGAGTCATGCATTGACTTGGAAACCAGGCAGTCTTGTATCCTGGTTCCTGACCAGTGACCCAGTTAGTGACTGGGCCTGGTTGACTCGGCCGAGTCCCGAGTCAACCTGCCTGGTTTAATTAGGCTTATCAAATTAAATTTTTGAATAGGCCCGGCTTGTTTGGCCCAACCGAAAGAGCTCAAAATTCAGACAGTCAAGCCGCATTTTTCAACAACTCGATTGAGAAACGAGCCTAAATTTTAAGTCTGAGCCCAGCCCTTAACTTGGTAGTCCAACCCAAGCTCAGCCCATAATGTTTAATTAGGTCTATTTGTATGGTGGGGCCTAGCATGGATGGTGTTTAATTCTAGGTAGATGGCCATTAAAATGGTAGAAAATAAAATAGTCAACTTTCAAAAGGAAAGTCATCAATAATATATTATCTCATGGGTTGGATTTTTGAAACATAAGAAACTCTTATTAGGGCCCAGTAGATGGATCCCATTTCCTGTGGGTCCATGACTCCAACCGTGTGGATCAAAGATCCATGGGCCCTACTTGTACGAAATATCAAGAAGGGTTTAAGTTTGGTAAGCCCACACGTGTGTGGCGCTTTGCTCATTCACACCGATGCACAGGTGCGGATATGTCACACGTGCATGAGTTCAGAGCCTTACATCAAGTGGCCCTCACTATCTTTCGACCTAAAAGTAGGGCTGTCAACAGGCCGGACTTGGGGTAGGCTTGGCCCAGATTTTGAACTGTTTCGGGCCGGGCCTATTCAAAATTCTGATTCTTCAGGCCCTAGACCGGCCCATTGGCACCCCTAGCTAAAAGCCAGGCAGTTCTACTACTTAGGTGTGCCACATTGTACAAAACAAATGCACATCTAAAACAACTATTTCTAACCGTTGATTTGTTTTCTACTCTTTGGCCCACTTAGGGAATGAAGAAATATTGTGGCCCTCTTGATGGAAAGCTTAGATTCATACACGTGTCCTAGATTGGGATGTATCAGCCATCAGTTGGCCCCACCACTAATTAGGCCTTCGGGCCGGCCCGATTAAAAAAAAAATATTTTGTTGGGCCCACCTGAGCCATTGCTGGCCCCATCCATCCTACAAACACATAATGGACGGTTAAAAACAACTTGCCAATGGCCCACCTTCAACTTGGGTCATGAGCCTAGATTTTGCAAAGTTGACCACGTCAATGAATGGGCTTGGGCCTAAAATGAAAAATCCGATTATAGGCTGGCCCACTCGTTGGGAGGACTTTCATATAAAAAATAAAAAAAAAAAGTGGTGGGCCATGCACAAGGAGATACTCTCACTCTCTTAAGAAAATCCACTGTACAAGTGTTATTTCTAAAGAAATAGGAATGAATCATGAGATGTGGGCCATGGTCTAAAAATCATTGTGATGTGATCATCCTAGTCATCCTAGAAACATGGGTTTTTTTAAAATTATACTTTTAGATAATAAAAACAACTAAATAAATTATTAAACTAAAAAAATCATATATTAAAGTACGAATATGGTACTATGAAAAAAAAACCATTCCTCAAGGCCAGCTAGATGAAAGATTCGAATGACTTTAAGCCAACATAAAAACATTTGTATTCTAGGTTTCTAGAAAATCATAGCCATCGATTTATAGTTGGGTCCACCACTCAAAATGGGTGTAGATTTAGATCTGAAACAATGTAGATTTGACAGAAAAATGCAAATTATCAAAGAGTTTCTATTTTTTATCCAACATTTTGGGCAACAACAATCATTTTGATGGACATTAATGGGTACTTTGTTTTTTAATTAACTGTTGTACATAAGTATAAATAGGTAATAATTATTTACCAATGTAATTCCAACACCATTTTCCATGGAAGCATTAATATAGCCTACATTTTTAGAAGGAAAAGATATGCAAATTTCATTAGGTCCCATTGTGATGTATATGGCTTATCTACACGATCTATCCATTATATCAACTGATTTTCGGGCATGAGCCCAAAAGTGATGTAGATACAAATCTCAAGTGGACCACACCACGGGAAGCAATGAGAATTTAATGCCTACTGTTAAAAACTTCTATGGGTCCTCGAAGTTTTAGATCAAGCTGATATATGTTTCTTTTCTCTTATCCATATCTTTGTGACCTTATGAATAGGTTAGGTGATAAATAAACAATCATATGGGCCGTAGAAGAAAAAACCTTCCTATCATCAAAATTTCAAGACAACTATTTCTTGTGGTGTGGACCACTTAAGCCTTGGATCTGCCTCATTTTCTGGATGATACACTAAAATATTTAGGTAAAACAGATGCACGGTGTGGATATGTCAATACACTGCAGTGGAACCGTTAGATTTAAGTCTGCCTTTTCTTGACTCATTTTTTAGGCCGAAATACCCGCAGGCTTTCAAACGAATGTAAAAAATAATAACAAGCTATTTGTGAATATTGTGAAATTGAAAAATCAAACAGCCCCTAAACCAACAATTTCATCTTAACATGAATAAAATCGTACACATCACCAAAAACCATATATTTATTTATAAGTGGGACCTTATAACTAATTGAATCATTAGCTATATATATATATATATATATATATATATATATATATATATATATATATATATATATATATATATATTCAAGTGCGCCATCACAAGGTAAGGTCCCATATTCAAGGAGCTCATTTAATCCTTGGAAAGAAAACTGTTTATTATAGAATATTATACATCAACCTCACATCTCCTGCTAGCAGCAGCTACTGTCATCATCACAAGGACTGATAGGCAAAGCTCATCCTCCATACAATATATTCTTCTCATCAATGCATGCCTTCATAGATTTACATGAGATAACACCCAAGTTGACATTGCCAAATAGACCCATCATCAACTCAATCGTTTGTTATCTGCATGCCCAATAACAGATTCAGTGTGAGTTGTTTATGACAATCATTGGGACTATTGGCCCAGTCCACATCAGAAAATACACAGCACAAAGGAAGATTAAGGTCCAAGGTGGGGCCCACAAGATGTTGTATTTTTTAGGTACCGGTGAACACTACCCACAGGCTTGACCCTCGTCTTGATAGTATTGATCGCGATGAGAGAGTGAGGAAGCTTGCGCTCACACCATTCTTCATATAATGCAAGGTATTTACGGTTTGATTTGGCTATTTCTCGTTTCTTTAGTTGTGCAATTCCTTTTACAGGTAGCCATGAAAGGGTATATTTGAGATCTTAGAGTCGCCACTAGCCGATCAGGCTTGATTGTATCCAAAGTCGGCTAGAGCCCGTAGATTTGCCTCTAGGTTTGGGGATCGTGAAATTTGATGGGGATTTTTCTCCTCATTGCTGAAATCGATGAAATCGAACCAGTTTCTATATCATCGATAATTGCAGGATTTTTCACCCCTGGTCGCTGGACAGTTTTTGTTTTGTTCCAATATCATCAAGAGACCTTCGATGATATTGAGGCTATCATCGAGAGACCTTCGATATCATCGAAGAGTTACGCAGATGGAATTGCGGAAACGCAGATTCTGCGGATTTTGTTTCCTATTTGGATTATACCTCTTTCTATTCTTATTTAAAGGGGTGAATGCGGGATTGGAGGTATTCGAGGGTATTCTAAGATTTCCTAAAGGCACTCTAAGAGGGCTTAGGGCTATCAAAGGAGAGAGTGAGAGAGAGAGAGAGAGAAAGCTTGTAGAAGGAAGATTCTGCTCGTAGAGGTGATCTACTTCGTAGTCCACGTCTCAGCGCTTCTATGTCATCGTGATCGGTGAGATCCCTCTGTTTTTCTCTTGTTCTCTTGTTGTTTATCCACTCCTGCGTGAGTGAAGAAGGCTTGATCCAAGTGGTGTGTGCTTGTGATCGGTTGTAACGTTCTGCTTTATAATGGATTATTGATCTGGACGAGGTCTCGTGGTTTTTACCTCTTTGAGGGTTTTCCACGTAAAATTCTCTGGTGCGTGTGGTTTATGTTTTAAAATTCTGGTTTATTTCGGGAGGCTAGATCCTAAGGTTTTGTGCAAGGCCCCCAACAAAATTCTCTAACCTAAATGACTCCAATGATCAACTTATGAGCAATTGGTATGGGCAAGGGTCTCGATGATAGAAAGAGGAATGGGTAAGGCACCATCTTTTGCTTGCATACTATCTAATCTTTACTATATGGGATGAATGACTTTCTGTTGTATTTTAAATTATTTTAAAACAAATTAGCATTTCAAAATATCCGTTGGGACGGGCCATGGCCATAGGTGTGCACGTGACCTACGGATGTGTCTTTTTAACAAGTCTAAAGGGTTGCACCCTTTCATATTTTTTGTTTTGAAAGGTTGTATATTCTCAAACCTAATGGTCACACCAATTGGGTTTAAACCCAATAGTCACAACCCTTTTTCAAAGGGTGTCTCTATACCCTTAAAAGGGTGTTTTCGCAAAGTCTATAAATAAATTTTTCCTGATCTGTTTAGTGGTGTAATAAAAAGTTTGTTTTTAGTTAAAAATATGGCTTAAGTATTTTTATAGTTCGAGTTAAGACTACAAGTGGTTAGAGCCCGTGTACAGTGAGTACATCGCTAGGACCGGGTCATAATCGTTGTATCCTGGAGCTCGATTGCTCTGGAAACCTGTTGCACTTGGGACGCTGTCCAAGGGGAGCAAATTCGATTTCAAGTCGAGTAACTCACATCACACCTCGACTTCTATAAACCGATAAGTTTTCTTTTATTCTCAATTTAAATTTATTTTGTCTAACTAGTTTTCCAAACTCCATATCCCAATAATCTTGAAATCGATTTTTTTTTTTTTGGGGGGGGGGGGAACTATTTAAAAGTATACTTATATTTTGAATTATATAAAATCAAACCGGCTTAGCCAAATTCAAATCGCCCACCAACCTAATTTGTGAGCCATAGCCCATATAAAATACAGTTCAAATAATGGTCAGGATCTTACATGTCTGCAGTATACTTATTCTTTGAACAACCTATACAAAAAGGTGCACAATTGCTATAGCCCATAAATCATCTTTATGTCACAGACACATGCAAACCTTTCATGCATGCAATATGGTACCTAGCGCTTGGATGCATTGACATATAATTCAGGACAATTAAATCAATATGGGCTACGGTGAAAATAAATAAATAAATAAATTGGGCAAATGAGAAGGCTTTATGACAATTTTATCGATCACCCTATTATATAAAAAATTGTGGCATGTGCAATAAGTAGATCAGCATGATTTCATAGTCAGCTGATCTTCATGGTAGGACCATCATAGAGGAAGGCTTGGATCTCATACCCATATAGCCAGTTGGCTAATATGAAATCATATGCATGAACTAACGGTATATACACGAGTATATAACAAAACCCTTCATAATTTGAAAAAGAAAAAAAAAAGAAATTGTCGTCTCCATCATTCATTTTTCCAACTGTCGTGACAATCCAACGCGTTCTACATCGTCTTTCCAGATTGCTCTGTTCCATGAGACCGCGATTCATGAAATTTCAAATGCTTAGGGTTAAGATTTAGAAGTCTACGAATAAAAGTTCGAGGGGAGAAGATCGTAACTTGTAGGGTTATAGTGTATTTGGATGTTTTATAAAGCATAGTTTTTTTAACTTGATCTTGGAATAATTAGTAATAGAGAAGGGTTTTGAAATTATTGTTCTACTATATCTAATAATTTTAGGATGTGTTTGGTTTTCACCCTAATCACTATCAGAATAGATGCTTTGATAGAATTGTTACTTTTTGTTATATCTATATGTTGGTGGGAGACAAAGTTGTACCATGTAGGATGTCATTTTGTTGTATATGGATTGATTTTAGGGTAAATTTGAAACGTTCCAATTATTGGTTTGAGGTTGAAAGATAATTCTTCATCCTGGCCACATTTGGGATATCCAAATGGCTGTTTAAGGATTGTTTTAGGTTTGGGATATCGTCATGGGATTATGGGTTGTAGATCAATTTTGAATGATCCAAAGCTCATATGTGTTATACCAAGTGAAAATAAAAAATTATAAATAAATAAAAACCCTCTAATGTGGCTTTATTAGGTATGTGCATCTTCTCGGTCACGTTTGGTGGGCTGATGAAACAGCACCCAGCCATAACCAACAGAAACCCCTATGTTATCCAACCTGATGCTTTATATCTTAAATGCTAGAGTTTTTCAATATTAAACGAGGGTATAATGACTTGTACTCATCTGGACAACAAATGTACATGTGGCATAAAGGGATTGCGATCCAATCCATTCAACTTGTTGGTTTACTAGGCCATAGATGAATTTGTTGATCCTAACTTTCCCACTTTTCGAAATTAGGGTTAGACGGCAATATTCAATAGACCATGTCTTTGAAATAGAGGTTATGATTCTTCAACGAATCTAAATAAGCCCAATTTACAATGTGGCTCACTACTTGGATGGTTTAGATTAAGGTACGAGCGTGTCAATTGCAAAGAGGCTACATGCATGTTCATCTAACATGTGTAGGATAGGAGGTGCCTAGACGTTCATGATCTGGTCTTTGCAAATGGTTGCATCATTACATCGTAGCACAATGTTCTTCTATATCTGAGTATCTCACAGTGGTACAATGCATTCAAGCCTTTGCTAATCACACATGCATGTGTAAACCATGTTAAGGCACACGGGCTATCATGAAACGTGTTCTTGATCAAATCTCTATATGGGCAAGCATCGACATATAAATAAATGGATGGATAGATCTAACCATCAATTTAGTTTTAAATAAAAATAAAAAATTCTAAGGTTTTGTTTGTCACTAATGAATAAATGATTTAGATATACTTTTATAGATTGAGTGTGTGGCCCACTTATGGGGATAAGTTAATGCTAAAAAGAAATGCATCATTGGTGACTATTCAATGGACTATTGATCTCATTAAATCTAGTTTCGATCATCCACTTTTGGTTCTTGCTTGATAGAAAACAGGGGCTATCATTTTATTATGTAGAAAGTGATATTATAGAATGTTGGGTCCAAAGACAGGCGAACTATCGGCACATATCACTTAACTGTCTAAAACTCTTATCACTGATTTTCTATAAACGGTTCATATTATTACGCTTATACATAAAATTGTAGGTGGGGTGATCAGTGTATATGTTTAATTTATGAGACAAGTTACATTTACTACTGGTATTGTTCTCATATCTTTTATACAAAATTACTTGCTTAAAATTGCAAAGGAAATGTTATTCCGATCCGATCATGTGTCAACTTAGGACACATGTGTTAGATCTAATTAATTCATATGATAGTTACTACGAAAAATTGTTCTTAACTTGAGAATTGGTTAATATGTTTATCTGATTGGCCATAGATATATCTATCGAGGTTAAATATGAAATTGTGGGGGTGCACTCGAATGCACTTAGATAAACCGCTTAACACATGGAATCTAAGTTTAGTCAATTATGTATTTGATAAATGGGTTGACATAAAAATTGAAGATTTGCACTAAGGAAACTATATGTTGAATGTTATGGATCAGTATGCATATGTTTTACATTTATGTGTAGGTCTTGGAAATAACGTGTCTGGATTAAACTGATTACATATTTTAATGATAAAATTGGTAGCCATCGAATGAATGGTTAGAAAGATAATTGTTAGCAGTCTGAATTCATAAGATGATTGTTGGATCAATGAGATTTTTAAGCTATATTTTATTCTCATTATATGCTAGATTTGAACATTTGGGATTGGTATTCATATGAGACTATAAGTTCATTTGATGAACTATATTGTTTTACCGTCAACAAATGTATAATTTTCTAATGGTCAAACTTATGCACCTATGAAGCCCATTGTTAATCCCTCGATCAACATACTCGATAATGAACTTGGACATTTCTCCTCTATATTCAATTGTCAAATATCTGTTAATTGTATTGACTTCTAATCATTAATCGATAAATTGGTCAACCTTTCATGTGTCAGGGAACATGTGATAAGATAATATTACAATATGATTATATAAAGGTTATACTCTATTTTAGTTGTCATATGTCTATGCATGATAGATTACTTCAGCCTCTTTGTACTGTAGATACAATAAGTTTAATTGACTTTACTACCAGTTGGTTGAATTGTGGGCTAGTGAAGTTGGTTAAATTATAAGAGTACAGTTAAGTTTAAGAAAGTTGGTTGTATTTGAAGCTGGTGATACGACAACTATCATAATAAAAGTGATGTTCAATATATGTTGTCTGATGGAGTCATAATTGTTGACTCCGAAAATTAGAAAAGAGTTTGGTATGCGTTGGCTTGATATATGAATAGTCAAAGATGTTCCAACTGACTGTTGAAGACTTAACTAAGGAGCAAAAAGAGGAATCCGCTTAACCAGAGACTCGTTTCTGTGTAGCTAGTTGGTGAGGTAATAGTTTATCAAGGTGATGATCCGTAGCTAGTCTGAAAGGATGATTAGTCACTATGGAGCTAAGACACTGAAGGTAGCAGTGATGAATTTAGGTCATAAACTTTTAAATCATCTAACCAAACGACTGTCTAAAAGATTAGTCAATGATACATCGAAAAGAATGGGGCTAGGCCTAATATATGAGTCATCAGTGTTGGCAACCCAACCTATACAAGTAGAGATCCTATGAGATAGGTTCAGTGGGTAAACAACAAGACACGAGGTAGATGATTACACTAATATAAATGATCCCCTTCTATGGTGTAGCAGTATGGGCAGCAATGAAGAATGATGAGTTTTTGAACTCTTAATGAATTCATAGTCATATATTTGGTGGTATATCTAATTGTTGCATACACTTGATTGAATTCACCTATATAGGTATGGAGGTGGAGGCCACTTACTCTGAGAATCTATGTGAATTTTTTAGAACACTCATGAAATCCAGGTAATGGTGCATGAACGAAATGCACCGAGCCGTAGAATCACTTGCAGTGAAAAAGTTGTCTGAGTGGCATGTACTTGCGATTTATGTCAAATGGAGTCAGGTTCAAGACTATGGTATCACTTAATTCCTGTAAACCTGACTTGCTTACTCTAATGTCGGTTCAAGTTTATGGTAACACCGGCACCATTGCACAACTCTTCCATCTTAACCCGAAATGTTATTAATTTTAAAACATGTGAGGGATTGTTGTATTTTAAATTATTTTAAAACAAATTAGTATTTCAAAATATCCGTTAGGATAGGCCATGGCCATAGGTGCACACGTGGCCTATGAATGTGTCTTTTCAACAAGTCTGAAGGGTTGCACCCTTTCATATTTTTGTTTTAAAAGGTTGTATCTTCTCAAGCCTAATGGTTGGGTTTAAACTTGTAAGACTCATATCCTAGTCCGTACTGTTCCGTCGACTTCCGCGATCCTTCCTGTCGAATTTCGGCAACCTGCGACGTATAATCAACGTTTGCGATCGACCCTAAGTCGTATCCTGTAGAAATGAGTCGGGTTAATCCGAGACCTGTATCATTGCAACCGCACCGTCGCCATGGTTCCAACGCCACGACTCGCGCACCGATCCGATACCCAAGCCTGAAGATGTGGGTCGACGTTTATTTCGAAGAAATGCTGCGCATTTGCAATCCCAAGCGAATCTCTACAACATGTCCCATCAATCCATTAATCAATCAATCAACCCATTAATCCATTAATCACTTCATGTCAAGTACACATCACCTTTCACCCCATCTCCAACCAACCACCAAAGTCAACTCTTTCTCACCCTCTCTCTTACACCACCTTACATGTCAAGTACGACATCCATCACTCCATCACCCATCACTCACATCTCTCCTTACAACTCTCTCTCTCCCTCTCATTTCTCAACATTCCCAAGCCAAGCAAGAGCACCCTCACGTCCAAGCTTCCAAGTGAAAGAAGAGAGTTTGTGTGGCCCACTTTCCCTTCCCAAGATCTCCCATCCTAGTCATCCATCTCCCATCTTCCACCATCAAAGAGAAGCACAAGGAGATAGGCGTTCCAACGGACCGATTAGATCGAAAGGTAGGTGTTATCCATAGGCCTAGATTTCATGTTTATTATGAAGGGCCAAGTGAGACTTACCGATTGATGGTACGGATCTCACATGGGACCTTAAGATGTGGCCGATAGACCACCTTGATCCTCATGATCATTCCATGATGAGGCCCATTCTCCATGGACCCCATCATGATGCTTATTTTCCTTGCATTATGAAGGGTCATCTAGACCGTCCATTTTGGGTGGAGAAGGATCTTCACCATTGATCTTTAATTTGGTGGGCCCACATGTAATGGGACCCACTTGATGTATGTCGTAGATCATGAAAGGGAGGGCCCATCATGTCGGGGTCTCTTCATCACACGTGTTCTCTCTCTCTCTCTCTCTCTCTCTCTCTCTCTCTCTCTCTCTCTCTCTCTCCCTTTTTTTTGTGATGATGAAGTCGTGTGGCCTACTAGGATGGACCCCACCTTGATGTATGTATTACTATGCCATCCAACCCCTTTTTGGGTGGCCCATGTCCATAGGTGGGGCCCACTTAACTGTACGTGTTAAACGTGTTAAGGGCAGATCGTCCAGCGTCCAGGGACGCTGGACGTTGGAAATGGTAAATGCAAATATTAGCTTGGTAGGAAGCAATGGGGTGGGCCACTTGTATAGGCCCCGCCTTGATACATAAATGGAATCCACGCCATCCACCCCGTTCCCAAGCCCATTTTAGGCGTTGAACCGAAAAAGGAAGTCAATCCAACTTTCGACCGGGCCATACCTTTGAAGACAGTGATTTCCACCGCTTAAATTCATCTTAATTTTACTACACGCCAAAATATGCCCAATATTGGGCTTGATGGATTTGTTATGGACTATGGGAAGCAGTGGACAAGACGGATTCTTGCGATGTAGGCCCTACACGTGAAAAACCTCAAAAATTCGATTTCAAAAAAAATTAAAATTAAAATACCTGCAGCAGACACTGCTACTGTCAGAGACGCAGGCAGCACGGCGGGCAGTTGTACAGTAGGGTCCCACGGTTCCAGCCGTGGGCCCCACCATGATGTTTTTCACCATCCAACTTGTTCATTAGATGGGCCCCTCCCTAAAGTAGGCCTCCCTCCAAGATCAGCCACATCCAATGCTCAGGTGGCCCACATCATAAGAAACAATGGTGATTGAACAGGTGCCATTGAAACCCGTTTCTGGGTTCACAGAAGTTTTGAATCAATATGAAATTTGTTTTTCCTTTTCATCCAGTCTGTACGACCTTATCAACAGATTGGATGGAAAACTAGCGTTATGGTGGGCCCCACATGGGACCCATAGTGATTTATGTGTTATATTCACACCATCCAAGTGGACAGTGGAACCCCCATGACGTTTGTGTTTTATCTATATCATCCAGCGTTTGGCTGGGCTGCTGGACGGCAGGGGACCCACCATGAAGTATGTGTTTCATCCGTGCACGCCCACCCTGCACATGTGATGCGTCCGTGCTGCATGGGACCCACGTGATTTATATGTTTTATCTAGGCTGCACGTCCAGGGTTGGGTACTGGGTCAATGTTATTGCAATATATATATATTATATGATATTGTATATATTATATATATTATGTTATATAATATATACTTGATGGTGGGCCTTCGTGGCACCTACCATGATGCACGTATTGCATCCAATCTGTCCATCCATTTTAAAAGCTCGTTTTATGAGTATGAGCTAAAGAATAAGTCAGATCCAGTGGACCCCACCTTGGTTTATATAAGGCCCAAGTGTTTTAGGCCCACCTTGTCATATTTATGGCCCATTGTTGAGGTTCACCTTGATGTGTACGAAGCCGTTGTTGAGGCCCACTTTGATGTGAATGTAAGGCCCATGTTATGAGGCCCATTCGATGTAATTGTGGCCCGTGGTTGAGGCCCACTTTAACATATAAGGCCCATGTTACAAGGCCCATTGTGATGTATTCCAAGGCCCATGGGATATGGCCCATTGCAATATACATAAGGCCCCTTTAATGCGGCCCACTTGATTTATAAAAGGCCCATATGAGGTGGCCCATTTGATGTATCTAAGGCCCATGGGTCGAGGCCCAACAGGTTGTCCTTAGGGTCCATTGCAATGTGTGATTTCTCCATGGTTTGTGGCGGGTCATGCCTTCGGAGCAATGTTGGTTTGACGTCCACATTGCAAGTATAGTGTTGGTTAAATGTCTGCATTATGACTCTCCCTAGGGTCCATTGAGAGGCCCGTACTTGTTGTGTGTAAGCCGTCTAGGCCCATCTACGTTGTAAAGATAGTTCATTACTTTATAACATGCTTAGTATAATTCCATTAATGGTATGATTGCCTCATGATAACTTGTGCAAATGCCACATAATAAAGAAACATAGGTGAGATAAACAACTACACAAAACAAGCCTTGATTCATGTTTCTGACTCAAACAAACAGGACTTGAGAAATTTATAATAATAATAATAATAAAATCTTATTCAAAGCGGCTAGAAACAATACAAATCATAGAATCCAATTCAGGACTATGATTCAGGAATACTTTCCATTAAGAATTCAGCTCGGGTTAAGGTGAATGATGCCAACTCCCTCTAAAACCCAATTCAGATATATATATATATATATATGTATATATTAGAAATCCATATTGGGCTCGCAATGAGTCACTGAAAAGGCACTAAATCAAGAGTAGAAATGCCAGAAAAACACTGCAATTAGATTCACCGAAACTACTTGCAGTAAGAAACATTATTCTGATTTTGTATTATTAATCAAAAGAAACCATCTAAAACCCAATTCGAAAAGACATACATCACGAAACCTGGTTTGGATTGTGATTTTCACTCAAAAGGATCACTCCGCAATCCAGATTATTCACTCAAAAGGATCACTCCACAGTCCAGATTATTCACTCCAAAGGATCACTCCACAGTCCAATCCCCAATTCAGGATTCCAATTCAGGAATAGAAAATCCACGTTAAATTCAAGCAAAATCATTTCTAGCAAGAAGTATTGTTTGGGTTTCAATAATTGGTGAAATGAATCCCTTCCAGACCCAATTCACGATTAGAAATGATGGAAATGACAGAACCCGACTTCGCTAAATCAAATTCCCAATTCAGGATAGAAAAACCAGATTCCAATCGGTTAGACATCAAATTCGGGTTATGAATCATGCAGAAGTTTCCTTACAAAACCCAATTCAGAAATGTAAAAAATAGAAATTAGAAATCCGGATTTGGCTTACAGGAAGTCACTGAAATGACTGATCGAAGAATAGAAATGCCAGAAAAACCACTCTGCAGCCCAGTTTGTGAAAACTACTTCTTGTAAGAAATAAGATTTTGTCATTGTAAAGACACAAATCATGAAATAATAATAATAATAATAATAATAATAAAGCCTACATATTAATATCTCAAAGAAACCCTATCATTTCCAACATCTTAAATACAGAAAGACAACTACACACACACGCACAGGGAAAGATCAGCAAACAAATGGGACTTGATAAAATAAAATAATAATAAAAGCATACATATTTAAGAGCTCACAGAAACCCTACCATTTCCAACATCTTAAAGACAAAGGCAGCTAGAGAGAGAGAGAGGGGTTACGGTGCCGGAGTCATGGCGATGATGTAAGGGAGATAGAAGAGACGGCGGAGATGCGTTGGAGAGAGAAGGAGGAGATTGAGAAAGATGGAGCAGAGATCGAGAGAGAGAGGATTGGGGAACGAGGAGAGAGAGGGAGGAAGATGAGAGATGGGGTTAGGGAACGAAGTGAGAGAGAGAGAGAGAGAGAGAGAGAGAGAGAGAGAAATGAGGGGTTTTTGGGCGCGGCTCTGTTTTGAGCGCGCGCCCATTTTTGGGCGTCGAACGGTGAGAGGGACCCATGGACGGTCCTCTCAGGGCTCCGTGGGGCCCACCTTAATGTATTTGGTTTATCCATTCCGTCTATTAATTTTACTAAATAATTTTACTGCATGATCCTAAAAATAAAGTTTTTTGAAGGCCCAAGTGGACCACACCATAGGAAGCACTTGTGATTTAATCTCAATGTTTCCTATCGTGTGGTCTACTTTAGCCTTCGATCTAGCTGACTTTTAGTTTCATAACCTATAATAAAATTTCAAAATCGATGGACGGCTTAGATAGAACACATATATTTTTTTAGGCCCTGTAGAGCTCCTTACACCATCATTATTTATTAATGGTGTAGCAAGCTTTTAGTTACAGATTAAAACCGTAGTAAGTATAGCTACAGTTTATATCAGTAGCAAAAAACTAACGTGGTCTGTTTCCTTTGTACATTTTTTTAGTAATGATTATTCATGCCCATATGCATCATATGTATGCTTGATATGAGGAATGTTGGATCATAGCATAAGCCGTTGGGCTGAGACATTACGGGACTCCATATGAGATGGAGTACCTGACATGAGCGCATGACACGCGCGAGATTGTTGCATGTTTGTACGGTGTGACTAATGCATCTCGTATATGTGTGACTTGATCACTGCACGCCCTAGCGACATCAGGGCCGTGGCCTTCATAGGCACATCGTGGATGGTTGTATCGGATACCAGAATGGTTCTAGCATTGTGGGCACTTAGGATATCTTTGGGTGAAAATCTCAGAACCTTTTTGGTACCAGGAGTTGTTGCTCCAAGGTCTAGACCGAGTGGATACACGAGCCCCCGAGTGCCGAATACCAGTAGTCCGCGTCTCCAACTGTGTCATGGTCGGTTGGAAGGGGGTGTGGCCTTATCCGCCTGAGTGAAGGGGCTATAAGCTAGGCTGAGTTTAACCAGCTCACAAATGTGTCCGCTATCGACGAGCCGGGTAGGTATTGGTAGACTACTAGTCAGGCGGATAGTTTGGTCTCTTCCACTTACTTGACTGTGCAGCTAGGGAGGATGCAGTCAGTGTGAGGTGTATTAGACCCCGGTGATATTCAGAGAGGAACTGTACTGATATGTATACTTGATGAGTACTGGTACGCTTGTATTGCATCTCGCATTTAGCTACATAGGCCTCGCATCGCATGGCCTTGGTATGGCCGATAGCATTCATGCCTTGCATTACATAGCTTTGGTATAGCCGATAGCATTTATGGACTTACTGCATATTTTTGCATTACTCTGATATTGTATACTTGACACTCGCCTTACACATACTTTCACCACCCTCTAAGCTTTTGTAAGCTTATACACGATAGATGCGTACAGGTGGCGTTACGTTGCAGCAGCGTTGAGCTTGGAGCGTGCAGCCGAGCATCTGGAGATTTTGTTACTTTCATTATATTGTATTTCCCTTTCATACGCATTGTACTTAAAGTTTTTGATATAGTGGATATATGGTGATGTTGTTTTTTGACTTGGTTATGCTTGTGGTTATGCTCCATTACAAATATATATATATATACTAAAAATCCTCCTTGTAGAATCCCAGGATCGAAATCTGGCGTATGGGCGCTAGGAGCTGAGAATGGGGTACTACGGAGGCTGTTGGCACCGGATTCGGCGATCGAAAATTTTGTGAGCACGTTTTCTAAGTTTGGGGCGTGACAAAACTTAATAATGATAACCCTTTTTTAAAGGGTGTCTCTATACCCTTAAAGGGTGTCTTCACAAAGTTTATAAATAGACTTTTTCTCATATGTTTTAGTGGTGTAATAAAAAATTTGTTTTACATTAAAAATATGGTTTAAGTATTTTCTAGTTCGAGTTAAGATTACAAGTTGCTTGAGCCCATGTACAGTGAGTGCACCGTTGGGACCGGGTCATAGTCGTTGTATCCTAGAGGTCGATTGCTCTAGAAACCTGTTGCACTTAGGACGCTGTCCAATGGGAGCAAATTCGATTTCAAGCCGAGTGACTCACGTCATGCCTCGAGTTCTATAAACCGATAAGTTTTCTCTTATTCTCAATTTAAATTTATTTTATCTAAATAGTTTTCCAAACTCCATATCCCAATACTTTCAGGGAAATTTATTTTGTGATAGTGTTATATATTTAATCATGCTTCTTGTAGTCCTTTAAGAGAACCAAGTAAGAAAAAACATAAGAAATCATAGCCTTACCATGCAGAATCAAGCGACTCTGGGCAGGCGAACGAGACAAATAAAAAATGCGTAAAAACATAACAAAATAGAAAGAAAGTGATGATAAATGGTATGTCAGGAATGTGGAGATGGAATACACCATGAGCTTGACTGAGATGTGAGAAATGTGTTATGAGTTAGGCGGAAAGATAGAAAAAAATCACTTAAAGATAGGCTTAAGGCACGTTACGATGTCGTTATCTTTAAGGCGATATTCACACCTTATTGGTAATTAAACTAATTTGCAAGAGAGTTACAGCAAATCCGCCTCAAGGATACAATAAGCCTCTTCTGCATGACCAGATAAATGTGGGTTTCGGCTAGCAAAAACTGAAAAATCGCACCCCGAACACACTTTTACAACATACACCCTTGACTTTTGTGTTGTTACAATTTATCCCCTAAAAACTATTTGTAATTTACTGCTTGAAAATTTATTTACAATTTAGCGCTTGAAAATTGTATCAAAAAAAAAAAAAAAAAAAACTCAAAAACCGAAAATGGAGAAGAAGAAGAAGATGGAGAGGAGATTGTTGGAATTGTGATTTCAGATTGACCTAAAGATGGGTTTATATAGAATCACAAGAGATACTTTAAAACCATTTTCATGAAAAGACATCTTCTTCCATGATATCTTTTCAGCAATGGTGGTGTCTTTTCAACAATGGCATCCCTCCATTTCAAATTCAAATGATGCTCATTTTACCAAGAGACACTACCATTCACAAATAAATGGTCACCAACAATCACCAAAAGCCACAACCATTTTCCCAAAATTTTCTTTTATAAATTAAATTCTTTTTTTCTTATTTTGAAAAAATCCAATAAAAGGATGAGGGAAATCAGACACCATTTTTTTTGTTCAAAAGGGATGGTCAAATGTCCCTGCTTTTGATCTTACTCTTGTGATGTATAACTTTCTTAAATAAGTTGACTTCACCATGTGTTGGTCATTTAGACTAGGTAGGGGTTCCTTACGTCTCAGTGATTTTCTAATCTCTCCTCTCTATTTTTTTTAAAAATCTCTTTAGACACTCCATATTTTTTCATTAGTTGTTGGATGTTAGATTTATAAAGCATAATCGTCAGCTCACAATGGGTCAACGATGGACACTTGTCATTTTTTTGGCATCATAAGATTTGTAAGAGGGGATATATATATCTAATAGGTGAAAAGTGTGTCGGGTGGTCATTGGCGTGTAGCGGGCCGACGGTCTGCTTATCATATTATTCCAGTCAAGTAGCTTCCCTCCCCATCTCCTTTCGTTTTTAGACTTGTTTTTCGGCTAAGCTTGGGTCCATAAGGGATGCGATCGAATGATTTGAATCATATATTATCTCCAAAGGGAAGTTTATCCATAATGTCTCTTTTATAGTTACTTCTAATACTTCCTTTTGTAGATAAGTTTAATTTTATCATAATATTGTCTGGGTCACAAATTATAGTAGGTGCCGATCATTGGTTTTGATTGGGGACTCAAGGGTCAGAAATCTCTTGATCAGGTCCGATAATTTTGTCTGTGACGAGCTAGTGATTCAGTCACTCGATTTGATCAGGTATCTATTGACGATCGAGGGTTCTATGTGCAATTTTATTGGGGTATAGTTAGACAGCTCAGGAGTAGTGCTTCACGATTTAGGTAGGGTGTTTAAAGATGCCTCTCTTTGACAGAGTTTGTGGTCAACTGATTGCCAAAGTGAGTGGATGCCCCACCCTTAGTTAAGGTAGTGCAATCCGTCTTATCTAGTCATAGTATATTGATAGAAAATTTGTTTGTTCAAAGATTAACATAGATGTTTCATGAGGGTCAGGGATGATGTTAGAATTTGTTTCTGCACTCTTTACGACTTTATGGGTCATCAAATCACAACCCCTCTATGCCATAATCAGCATAGGTGCATCGAGGGTGTTTGCAAGTATGGATTTAGGATGGTTAAAGCCTATATACTTTTTGCGGCCTTACGAGTAAAGAAAAAATATCCTTTTTTATTTCAATTGATTGCAACGTGAACACTCTACCTTAGGCGTTTACAGAGACAAGGAATTTAAACATGAATACGTGGATACAAATCTCCATAAAATCTGCTGCTACCGATATCATTCAACGTCTCTCCATTGATTGAGGCCTACAAATCTCCATAACATCTGCTGCCATATCTCCAACCTCATCACCTCCGCAGGCTCCATTGATTGAGGCCGTATCTCCAACCTTATCACCTCCACTGATTGAGGCCTTATCACCGACCTTATCACCTCCACTGATTGAGGCCTTATCACCTCCACTGATTGATGTTGTAGTTGCTAAGCTGTGACGTGTGCTAATATCCTCCCATAAACTGTGTCGGGGTTGGAGGCAAAGTTTGGTTCGGAAATAATGAAGGGCTTCCTTTAACATTGGCTTAGTGAAGAGGTATATAACTTGGTTAGCAATGGAGATATGTCGAGTGATAAGTAGTCCAAGCGCAACGCGTTCACGCACAAAATGATAATCCAACTCGATGTGTTTACTTCGTGCATGGAATATAGGATTAATTGTCATATGAAGAGCACTAAGGTTGTCGTAGTAAAGTACGGGAGGAGATATCATTGGAATATGGAGATCTTTGAGAATGAAGGTCATCCATGTAAGTTCAGCTGCTGTGTTAGTCATGGCTCAGTACTCTGCTTCTGTGCTTGACCGAGATATTGTATGTTGCTTCTTTGCACATCAAGAGATGAGATTTCCTCCAAGGTAGGTACAGTAGCCAGTAGTGGAACGTCTTGTAATTGGACACCCTACCCAATCTGCATCTGACAAAGTAAACAGATGAAGTGTAGTGTTTGAAGAAAAATGTAGTATTATGTCAATAGTTCCTTTGATATATCGTACGATACGTCGAACCATTTTCAAATGTGTCAAGGTGGGAGCATGCATGAATTGAAATACATAGTTAACACTAAATGAAAGATTATGGCGTGTTATTGTGAGGTACTGTAATGCTCTAACAAGTCCACGATAGTAACTAGGGTCTTCCATAAGAGTTTCATTTGATGAGGTTTTTGTCTTAGCTTTGAGAGGTGTACTCATGGGCTTGCAATCTACCATGTTAGATCGTTCAAATATGGTAAGAGCATAGTGTGACTGAGACAGATGAAGACCATTAGAAGTTAGAGAGATTTTTATGCCAAGAAAATGATGAATTGGTCCCAAGTCTTTCATTGTGAATTCACTGCTCAGTAGTTGAATGAAATTTGTAACAAGTAATGGAGTAGATCATGTGAGCAGTATATCATCTACATAAAGAAACAAAATTAGTGTTCCATAATCAGAATGAAAAATAAATAAGGAAGGATCTGCTAGACTACAAAAGAATCCGTATTTAAGGAGAAGGGTACGAAATCGATCAAACCAAGCATGAGGTGCTTGTTTTAAACCATAGAGAGCTCTTTGGAGTTTGCAAACATATGTCGGGTGTTGAGAATCCGTCAGTCCTGAAGGTTGTTGCATATATATATATATATATATATATATATATATATATATATATATATATATATATTATTCAGAGATTAAACCACGCAGGAATGCATTTTTTACGTTTGGCTGACGGATAGGCTACCGCTGAACAAGAGCTACAGTAATGATCATGCGAATGGTTCCCGGTTTGATAACTGGAGAAAATGTTTCAGTGTAGTCTACACCATCAATTCGATGATACCCTTTTACAACAAGGTGAGACTTAAATTGATCTAGAGAACCGTCGAGTTTGAGTTTTGATTTGAATACCCATTTAGATCTAATAACGTGCATGTTAGATGTACGAGGAACAAGTTTCCAAGTCTGGTTTTGATGTAATGCCTCAAGTTCCTCATGCATGACAACTTTCCACCCAGGATGTGCCAAGGCATATCTAATATTGTGTGGCTCACGAGGTACATTGATAGTTGTGGCTGTAATCAAAACATACTTTGGATTGGGTTTTACCACACCCAGTTTAGACCGAGTGACCATAGAATGGGATGTTGGTGCTGAAGAAACTGGAGTAAGGTGAGATAACTCTGATGGTTCAAACATGTGTTGTGGAAGCGGCGTTAGTTGAGACTCGTGCGGTGGAGGTGTTTCAGGTAATACCGAGCTATGATTGTGGGTAAGCATATCGGAAGTCTCTGAAAGGGAGGATGGAAAATCTGGTAGGTCAGTGGAACTGGGATGGTGGGATGGTGGGGTTGGATGATGAATGTCTGTTCCTGGTAAGGGACTCAAACAAGGTGGTGTTGAATATGTCAAAGAAGGTCCAACAGGGAAGCGCATGTCAGTGTATGGTAACCAAGAATCAAAGATGCTAATGACCTGTGGCTTAGTAGATGTGATGTGAGAAGTGTTATCAATCTTATAAGGAAAAACTAACTCATCAAAAACAACATGCCGAGAGATTTTTTTTTAAAATTGCTTGAAGGATAAAAGCACTTGTATTCCGTGTGTTTATCACTGTAGCCTACAAAAATACAAAGAAGTGTTTTTGGATCAAATTTGTGACGTCGTGTGTCCCAAGTGTAAGGAAAACATTTAGAGCTAAAGGTACGGAGGGAAGAGTAAATAGGATGAGCTCCATGCAGCGCAAAATATAGGGTTTCAAAATTAAGGGCAGATGTAGGTAGTCGATTCATAAGGTAGACAACTGTAGTGAAAGCTTCTACCCATAGAAATAAAGGAGCACCACAATGAGATAACATAGTCATACCTAGCTCGCTTATAGTCTTGTGTCGTCTTTCAACCATACCAGTCTGCTCAGGTATATACGGGAAAAATATCTGATGAATAATACCTGTGGAAAGAAAGTGAGTTGAAAGTTTGGAGTTGATGAACTCACCGCCTACATTTGAATGAAAAATTTTAATTTGTTTGTTGAACTGTCTGGCAATGTATTTTTCAAAGGCCAAGTATGCATTAAAAAAAATCAGATTTATGATATAAGGGAATAATCCATATATATTTAGAGAAGTCGTCAACCAAATAAGCATAATATCTGAATTTTGCAATAGATAAAATAGGAGCGGGTCCCATAAATTACAATGAATTTTTTAAAAATTACTAGAACTTGAATGTTTGGAACAAGAGAAAGGTAAACGACTAAGCTTCCCTAATTGACAACTATCACAAAGATGTTGAGATTTTGTTGCTCCTAAGAGATCAATTAGCCCCTTATTTTTTAATAATTGTAAAGCCGAAGACTAAGGATGGCCTAAGTGTTGGTGCCAAACTTTTGCAGTGCCGGATTTGAAGCGATGAGAAAAATATAGTTCTGACGAAGATGGTAGAACATAAAGATCACTCCTGCATCTCCCTGTTATCACTGGTTGTCCTGTTTTCCGATCCTTAATACAAAAATCAACGTTAGAAAATTCACAATTGACAGGAAATTGATTAGTTAACTGGCTTACAGAGAGTAAATTATTTTTTTTTTAATTTGGAACTAGCAAGACATTATGTAGAGGTAAAGCAGATTTTTTTAATTTTTATTTATACACAAGTGTCAAATGCAAGAATAAGCAAAGAAGATTCATCGTCAATTAGAATTGTGTCAGTACTGGAATATTTATGAATATTGGTTAACACACCTGGCTTACCTATCATATGATTGGAAGCTCTAGTCTCTGTTGTCCATTCTATATCTGCGATGGTGTTGTCCAAGGTAAGTGTTGCAAGTGCTTGCGGGATTTCATCATGATGAGTATAATTTTTTGGGTTCCCATTAGCAGATCTTTGCAACATGACCCATTATCCCATAGTATTGACACTGTTGGTCACGGTATTTGTCCCTCTCTGTAGGAGTCACGCGACGCTCACCTAGTGGTGGAGGACGGTGCTTTGAATTGGCAAAAGGAGGGTTGTTTGTGTAACTCTGATTGGAGTCCTTATGTTGTTGTTGTTGTGCCCGGAATCCACACCCACTGGATGTGAACTTCTGTGGGGTTCCACGATAGCCTGAGGAAGTTTGTTGAGATCGTTGCTGCTGCTGACCATAAAATGTCATTTGATGAGTAAGAGATGAGGCTGGTACTTTGTATGACTAGAAAACCAATTGCGCCTTTGATCAAAATTTTGGAGTTGAGAAACCAACTCAGAGTATGATGGTCGTGGGGGCTTCAACATGGTTGTTGTGAAAGTTTCATATTGAGGACCAAGACTAGTGAGAAGACAGAAGACTTTTTCTTGGTCTAGAACAGGTTTTCCAATAGCTGTTAAATTGTCATATAGGCCTTTGAAGGTACGAATGTGGTCTGTAATAGTTTTGTCATCTTCTTTTCGAAGATAAGTTACCTATTGCCGTAGTGTAAATTCGCGTTCTTGCGAGTCTTGGGCATATGCATTCTTAAGTGCTTCCCATACGACGTGAGCTATGTCGAGGCCAACGACGAGTCCGAGAGTTTCCTCTAAGAGTGTTCCGATGATCCACTCATGAAGGAGACGATATGACTTTTGTCAGGCTATGAAAGCATCTGTTAACTATGGAATAAAATTTTTTACATTTATGGAACTATTTGAATTTGGTGTGGTGTATTTAATGGGAGCAGGATCTTCATTTGTAAGATGGCCGACCAATTCTTGACTCTCCACAAGGGCCAAGGCTTGTTCACGCCACAAGGGATAATTATTTGAGGTGAGTCTGAGTGTAATGAAGTTGCCAACGTTGAGAGATAGAGTAGCCATGACGAAAGAAGAGAGCGAAAGATAAGAGAAAGAAGCTTTGATGTGGTAATGATGCCAAGTGTTCACAATGGCTTTGATACCATAAAGAAAAAATACCCTTTTTTATTTCAATTGATTGCAACGTGAATACTCTACCTTAGGCATTTACAAAGACAAGGAATTTAAACATGAAAACTGTAACGTCCCGGAAAAATCCGTACAAAGACTCGAGTACCACTTTAGGCAGAAATCACTCAAGACCAAATCCTTTAAGAATTAGACGATAATTAACCAAGTACTAAGCTAAATTATCTATGGAATTAGCTTGAACTACTTTAAATACGAACTGTAAGACCTAAAACTAGTAGAATCGCTAACGCTACATTACCTAGAAACTTAGGATCAATCTCAAAATCCAGTTGCTCTCGGGAGCGCGCTGAAACTCCGTATCAGACCTAGACCGCGCGTCGAAAGCTCGATGACCGCGAAACTATACGGTTATGACCGCCTTACTGGGCTTGACGATCATCGCGAGAATCGAGCCCAAATAGTATCCAGAAACACACAACTTAAGCCGAGAGCGAAGTGTGTGAAAAACTCGAATATCTTTAGAAAAAGAACTCAAACTTAAGTGAATTGGGTTGTTCGTATGTAGGCCAAATTTAAAGTTTCAGACCATCAGATTCTGACCCAATTACACCCTTGGATTAGAAAAATTTTTCTACACAAGTCAGTAAACTTGTGGCCCTGATCGACTGACGATGGCCATTAAACTGAAACTAGTCTTCCACGGTCGATTCACAAATCCGATCGGACCGAAATCTTAACCTGTCTTAGATCCATTATTAGGGAACTTGCCCCTAACCATGTGCAAGTAATGGGCCTCCAGATGGGCCCCGTTCATCAGAAATGGACACCCTTTGGTTATAACCCAAGTATACCATGGCCCTGAGGGCATTTGTGTCAGTTCTGGGCCTATATAAGAGCCTTAACCCACCCCTCTCTCATTTCATACGAATTTCTCTAACCTTAGGAGAGAGAAGAGAGAAAAGAGGAGGAGAAAGTGAGGAGAAGTGAGAGAGATCTGGAGTTAATTGTCGGGATTTGTTCCCACCGCTCCACGTATCAAATCGCCTCTCCCGTGTCGCTACACCGGCGCTTTCGATTTCATTTTTGGATAAGAAATTCTAACCTTAATCTGTTTTAGGTATCAAAATAGAGTAAATTGTGAAATAACTATTTCACGTTGTAGGTTGCCGTTGTGCCGTAGACAAAGGCATAGTGTTTGAACTGAGTTCGATACGAGTTTACCGGCGAAAAGTGCGGACTATAAATGTTTAGGTTATGGTTTTCAAGGCTTTCAATGTCGATAATGGTTTATGACTGACTTGTTTGCTATCACATGTGCCTAGATACGACGTTTTCAGCGTCTTACACATATATATGAATTATGTAGAATATAATGTATTCCATGTGTTTGTTGAAATGTCTGAATGAATATGAAATTATGAGTTGTGCTTGTTATACTTGTTAATTGAAAATACATGATCATCGTATATGTGGCAACTCCTTTGTGAAGGGATTTGTCATAATATAGGTTATAACTAATATATTACATATATGTTATAGTGCGTAGTCTAGGTGTTTAATAAAACGCCTGAATGAGTAATTGTTCGATGAAATGTATTTATTAGAAGTTTTAGGATGAGATCCTCAATTACCTTAGTGATTCGAATAGATTTCTCCATGTAATTTACATTAGGCTTAATGATTTATGTATGAAATGTACATGTGTGATGTCATGTTCACTATGTGTTTATAGAATGCTCAAATGATTGAAATGCATGAGTTGGTTGCTAAATCTTGTTATGACTACTATATGGGAATGTTATTACTTGGAGTGTGATTGGGGCTACGATGTAGTCCAGGCAATCGGTAATGGTTTACGATCGGTGGTCGAACTGTTTTAGCCAAGATGGATACGTCCGAGGAATCCGAGTTGTACGCTGATTATCGACAGTGGCTAGGCCATGAGAAGTGCATATGTGTTCCATGTCGAGTAATTCAACATACGCTCGTACCAGTCGAGCTTGTCAAGTAACCCGGTTGGCCCAATGTATGTTCACCATGTATGGACGCTACTGCTTGAACCTAAGGTACCAAACTTACCAGTGAAAGGCCCATTTAACATTGGTACCTCAATCCGCTAAGACTCATGAGCCGGGCATGGTGGTATATGACATCGTGGTCGAGATGTCAGCCTACGCTGGGGCGACGAGCCTCCTCATAGTGACCAGTGAGCAACCCAAACTCGTGAGCCGAATACGGTGGTATGGGACACTGTATTCGAGCTATCGACCTACGATCAAGTGATGAGCCTCTCGTAGTGACCTCGAGTATACACTAGGACTACGCTAAGACGAGCCTTCCCATAGTGACATTGAGTAGAAAACAGGCCTACCCCAGCGCAGCTTGGCTGTGGTCCCCAATCGGGTTGGTGACGAGCATTCAAAAATATACTGTCAATTGGTAGGGCATTGGTGGTGTGACCTCGAGCATGAATTAAACTTATGTTGAGGTAACGAGCCTCCCGTAGCAACTTATCATATAAACTCACGAACTTGCCTATCGTATGTGATTAACTACAATTGACAACCCTAGATGGATCATTGTTTGGGTAAATGACATAAAGGGATGTACCTTAACTTCCCGAACATGCTGCTTGAATAAACCTAATTTAGAACTTGGCTAATACGATTATGCACCGCATTGCATGTGCCTTTGGCGTTGGAGTTGAGCACAGAGGAAGGGGTGCATGCCGCGATCGTGAGATGATGTCGTTGAGGGAGTGCAGGCGAGGGCATGCATCATTAATGCATATCATCCTTACATTAACAAGAGTATTTAGAACATGATTGTTGTACTGCTTTATCATTATCGCTTGACTGAATTGATAACATGTTAACCTTTGCTTTATAGTTCCACTGAATTAGCTACTCATTCCCACCTGGGACGGTATTTTAAACACCACCCAGACTCTGGTTTAGATGCAGGTGATGGCAATGTCTATACAGCAGAGTTGGACTTAGTGAGCAAGGAGGAAGGATTCTCCTACGTTCAACTATCGGGCGGATCTATGTAGATCTCATGCCGATGCGCAGGGGACTACTGAGATACTTGTTTAGTTGAACACGTTTAACTCCTATGTTCGATATGGTTAGAAACAACACAGTATATATTTAGCCCGGTTTCATACTCATACTCCAAAATTTGTGAAACATTTTCATAATTAAATGCATATATTTCAGTCTTCTGCTTACCAAATTATATTAACTCTGGAATATGATATGTCATTTTAGTATAATCTCACTCATGTTTAAATGCACTAATATGGACAACATGCAATCATCATTATCTATGCTGCATAAGTGATTTGTTGGAACTCGGGAGTAAAGCTTTACTAGACCCGTAATTTTCAGGGCGTTACAAAAAATACAAATCTCAATAAAATCGGCATGAGAGTTGGACTTAGTGAGCGAGGAGGAAGGATTCTCCTACGTTCAACTATCGGGCAGATCTATGTAGATCTCATGCCGATGCGCAAGGGACTACTGAGATACTTGTTTAGTTGAACACGTTTAACTCCTATATTCGATATGGTTAAAAACAACACAGTATATATTTAGCCCGGTTTCATACTCATACTCCAAAATTTGTGAAACATTTTCATAATTAAATGCATATATTTCAGTCTTCTGCTTACCAAATTATATTAACTCTGGAATATGATATGTCGTTTTAGTATAATCTCACTCATGTTTAAATGCACTAATATGGACAACATGCAATCATCATTATCTATGCTGCATAAGTGATTTGTTGGAACTCGGGAGTAAAGCTTTACTCGACCCGCAATTTTCAGGGCGTTACAAAAAATACAAATCTCAATAAAATCTGCTACTACCGATATCCTTCAATGTCTCTCCATTGATTGAGGCCCACAAATCTCCATAACATCTACTATCATATCTCTAACCTTATTACCTCCACCGATTAAGGCCATATCTCCAACCAACCTTATCACCTCCACTGATTGAGGTCGTATCTCCAATCTTATCACCTCCACTGATTGAGGCCTTATCACCAACCTTATCACCTCCACTGATTGAGGCGGTAGTTGCTGAGCTGTGACGTGTGCTAATAACGAGGGTAGCCTTTTTAGATCCGGAAGATTATATCATGATGCATATATGCGCACTCTCCTGATGTTACTTGTAAGACAGATTGCTTATAATGGGGCAGTTGCTTGCACATTTTGAGCTTTATAGATCTCTCGCGTTACGAATGCATTACTATTTGCAAGCATCCCGGACTAGACTCTTTCTGAGTTATTCTTCTGCCATGCGAGGTTCTAATTTTGATACTTTAATTATATTGGGTTTTTTCATAATTGGAATTGTGGTTGTGCTATCTTAACCATTCTTAATTCGTATTTCGAGACGCCCGGGCTAGCGTTGAGAATTCAGAGTTTGTCGTCCCATCTTCTATATATGATTTTAGAGGAAATAAAAGATTCAGAAAATACCAAAGATTCAGAGTTTGTCGTCCCACTAGGAAGTATAAGAGACTAGCCAATGCCTCAACTATTGTGCGCATTATTTTTTAAAATTTTATGAATTTTTATTTTTCAGAAAGGGTCCTCGCTTATAAAACATGGTTTCATGGGGTTTTTATTGTAATGTATTTTTGAAGAATTTTTCAGTCAGTTTTATTTTAAAGGTATTTATTTGATCTTACGGGTGTGCATCATCAGACTTGTTTTTTAATTCCTTAACTAGATCTTCCTTATTTTTTTTGTCTCCATTATGATATCAACAATTGGATTCAAGGCTTTATGGAAAAGAATGTTCAATCCATCATCTTATGATTAGAAAACCATGATCAATATTGGATCTGACTTAAAATATTTTTGAAAATTTTAAAATAAGATTCAATCCATTGTTTTATGATTGGACGATCATAATTAATATTGGACTTATTGATGGTGTATTTTTGGATTGTTTAAAATGATATTTAATCCGTCGTTTCATGATTGGATGGTTATGATCAAGATTGGACTTTTTAATTTTAATTTTAATTTTACTTTTTTTAAATGAGATATAATTCATTGTTTCTTAATCGAAATATCATGATTAAGATTGGACTCATTGAATACAATTTATTTTTTTCGAAAATGAGATCCAATCCATCATTTCGTGATTGGATAATCACAATTAGTATTGAATTTATTAAAAATAAAAATTTATTTATTTAAAGATGAGATATGTGAATTTTTTAATGGTGGGGTAAATCAGACCTATATGTGAGCCATTGGTATGTGGTAATGCAATGGACGTGAATTGACTTAGGGTAAGTCATACAACACATGTGGGCCCACTCATTATTGAACATGAAAGGACAGGCCCGTATGCTAATTGAGGGATCCATTACGGGGCCCAAGGCACCAAAAAGTGATTTAAAGGGCAGCTAGCGTCGACTGACTGATGTGACTCGTCATAAACAGATCGTCGGCTCACCACGAGCCTATGATTAAGCATTGAATGTTACTTCGACTCATCTTCCTCATAAGGTTGCTGGAGGCATCCCAACAACTATTACAACCATTCTTGCTTTGGTTTTTACTCCTCCAACCTATTCATCTTCCTTTCTTTACCTTCGCTTTCATTTTTATCTTTCTAGTTTTTTTTTCCTCAATTTTTGGTATCCTCATTTCAATTATGTTTTTTTAATGAAATATAGTATTGTGATTATTTCTGTTGCAAGTGACGCGATCGCCTTCACTTTCTTATTTTTAAATATGCAATTGGGGCATGGTATTGACCTATATGTGATATATTTGAGAAGAGACACCACTAACCTAATGAAGCTCAAAACCTATTGTCGATTAAAAATCGTAAAATCATTTTCGAGTTTGGAGAATCGCGAGATTCTCCAATTCGAGTGTCCCCTGTGGTATAGTTTACAATCGCGGATTCTAACCAAGGGCCTTGATGATGGAAAAAGAAGATATTAAACACCATTGTATCCTCAAATGATGTGTAATCTTTACTTTATGGGATTTTTTTAAGAATTCAACAAAATTTTGGCATTACTATATTTAGTTGTGCTTCACATGACCCATAGGGGCTGCCGGCAGGTAAAAAGGAAAAAATGGAACTATCCAGCCTTATTTCGCAAAGTCCAATGGCTCCGAGTAGGCAAAAGAAAAATAAAATGCTTGTTAAAGATGAACGAAATCTTAACATTATCATACAAAGCCAGATACTCTGAGTTGGCAAAAATAAAATGAAAATGCAACACTAGCCTTAGTTCATAAAACTAAAAGGCTCCGAGTAGACAAACATAGTAAAAAAAAAAGTGAGAAATACTACTAACAAAATAAAGATGACTATTGTTGTAGTATATGGGATGTGTGGAGTGGAAAACAATCTAAATCATAATATGGGAGGAAAGGGGGAATATCAAACACTCTTTTTTGCAAAAGGTTCGTTAGATATTTATGATTTAAACCATGCTCTTGACTTTTGTGGCTTCTTTAATAGGTTGTTTTGTTTCCTAGGTTGGGTAGTACCTCGGCGTGGTCCGAAACTTTCAAACATTCTAAAACCTCTGGCAAAACTCTTACACCTATTCTATGACCTTGCTTCTCTCTAAACCCTTATAACCTCTCTACTCTCTCTTTATGACTTGTTTAAATGGTTTGGAATACTCTCAAGAAGCTATATGCATAGCCCTTTATATCTACCACAAGGGTCTCGTGCAAGGGCATGTGGTACATTTTTTATAACTATCTTCAAGATTGTTGTTGATATTAGGTCTCATGTGATTTCGACAAGTGAAAATTGATTTTGCTAATACCAGCCATTGCATGGGAGTTGTTTCATTTTTTATGTTATTATAATATAATCTTATATATTAAAATAATATATAAGTTACTATTATGTATTAAAATAACATAAAAGTAAATTTTTATATGTTAGAATAAAAAAAAAAAAAAAAAACAATGGCTGAGTTGTTTTGTTAACATTATAACATTTTTATGCGATCATACAAGTGCATGTATCTTCCTCCTTGCTTGTTCCTCCTTGCCCGTCTATTTTTAGTGATCTTAAACCACTTGAAAAATAATTAGATAAGTTCATAACAAGTTTGGAATCACTTCAATTAATTTTAAAGAAATGTGACGACTTGGTATGCGAAATCGCAATGCACAAAGTTGATCAAATGTCGTATCTTTCGCGTTACATATCCATTTTCAATGATTTTTTACTTATTGGAAAGATTATTTTATGAACTTTCCATTGGAACTAAAATCACTTTATTGGATATCATCTAATCTATTAAAAGCGTGGCCACTTAATGTACAAAATATGCAACATGTAAAGTTGACTGAATGCCCGTGTCTTCGTCATTACATACATGCCCATTTTTTGTAATTTTTGAGCTTGTCGGAAATATTATTTAGTAAGATTTTAATTAAGACTAAAATCACTTCAATAAGATATTATGTGATTTTATCAAAAGTGTGATAAATGTTATTACAATTTTTTGCCATTTGATGTGTGAAATTAGCAATATGTAGTTTTATTAAATGAGTCGGATCTTATCGTGTAACTTAGATTGGAACAAACTTATGCTTGTTGGGAAGATCATTTGACCACATTTCCAATAAATCATAAATTACTTCGATTGGAGTCCATTTTACCTAAAAGGTTGTTTTTTGTAGTATCACGACTAGTTTATGTATAAAAAGAAGCTATACTAATCTCAATATTGACATAACTTGAAAATGAGATATTTCATACCTTAACACCACCCTATTTGGGATAGATTGTGTAGTAAGGAGAGTGGCCCTCAAGTGAAGTGAGTTTATTTTGTCGTTTTTGCATATTAGTTGTTCATATAGAGAATTTTTTGGGTTATAGGGAATTTAGTTGATTTAGCCACAATCATATTGGTCGAGTTTCTAATATGCTAATCTGTCTGTCAGTTGTTCTAGAATATGCCGAGGATGCTCACCATTTGACTCATTTGGGCTTTTTATGATTTCTTAATCAACAAAAGACATTTTTATTGAATGTAGGTTGAAGCTCAAAGAGCAATTTATTCTCATTTTGGGTAAAGTGTATATAACTATGATTCACGGTGGTGATCTATGAGATTTAATTAAATATTCTTTTAAACTTTAAATTACATTTCATTTTACATAAAAACTTAACATGTACTAATCATGCAAAAGGTTAGATGCTTTAATATAATGGAAAAAAAAATTACACTATAGTTCTTTAAATGTCTTTAGTCATGTATTTGACTATGGTTTAATGTTCTAAATATGACTTTATACATGATATGAGGTGGATGATTGTGATTGAAATAAGTCACGTATAGACATTGACAATACAATTTGATCCTCTTGCATGATTTAATATGGTCACCCTCAACTGCATCATATAGTTGGAGTAGTTGAGTTGTGTAGGGAAACAGCTTGACAAGTTGAATGTTTATGTGCCTAACATATATGCCTTGGTATAAGACACAAGATGCACTCATATACTCTAACCTATGGCGATGATTTAATTATGAAGTGATTTAATATGTGAGAACTAGGTGCAATATAAGAGGTTATATCCTTTGAGAAACTTCTGAAGAGGAACTTTATTTATTTGATCTCAAAAGCTTAAACTTATATTCAATTTAGAATTAGTATTATGTCATTCATGAGTTATCCCCTACTACCCTTCATAAAAATAAAGATAATAAAATCCTAGCATTCTTTATCTATCACTTTAATTGGGAGGGACAATGAAGTATCAAATTGTACATCCTAACCTCCATCTCTAACATGCTCCGCAATCAGTTGCGGAATCTGATATATACAATAGATATTTATATTCACTTGAAAGGTATGTTTGATTTATAAATTGCCACTTCGATTCAAATAATATAAATTGAGTTACATAACATGAAACTGAAATAGAGAACTCCTGTAAGCAACCATGTCCTCGAAATGTATGAGAACGCTAATGAACTAGTGATATGAAAGTCGTTAAACATGATGTCACTAGTGAACATGATCCTCATATCATTGACTCCGATGTACAAAAGATTGGTAGATAACTATAATATCAATATACTTAGTTACTCAAAGACAGAAGTGCATAGTCAATTGTTCACTTTGATACTAATAACAAAGTTAACAAACTGCATGTTGCTCACCTAACTGGCACGGTTCTTTGTTCATAGGTCCAATTCTTTTTTTCTTTTTTTAAGGAGTGGGTAAATGGAATCAAACATATAATATAAAACTTAGAGTGTGAGTCATAGTGCTTAGAAGCCTAAAAAGACAGCCTATGGGGAAAAGATAAACAAAATAATATAATTTTAGTTCTTAAAATTGTATTGTTCTTTTTAAAAAAAAAAATGTGACAATATCATAATAGAGATTTTTATGGTTAAAACACATGAATTTGAAATTTTATAAGCTTTTTTTTTTTTCATACACTTCAAGAATCCTAAAAGGAGCATTGTAACTTATGGTGTTCGAAGCTCATTATAGCATTTTATTTGTTTACACATGGTAGGGCATATTACATGTGAATCCTGTAAGACTATGTACCACCCCAATTGATAATCGAGACTCAAAACTCTATCATACTCAACCCTAACATTAGGGTTTGCGAGAAATGAAGGAAACGAAATGGGGTTTCTAACCCAAATGACTCCAAAAGTAAGAAATGAAAGAAAGAGACGGAAAGACAATTAAGAAACCTCTTACCTAGCAATCGGTGAAGACTATCCTAAGATCATCATGGTTTTGAGTCTCGATTATTTTAAGGTTTTGAGTTTCGATTATCGATTGGGGCGGTCCATACTTATGAGCTCAGCTCCGTTAAAGTTTCAGTTGTGCGCCGATTTCAGGCCCTGATCCATCAAATTAAGTTGAGGGATCATTCCAATCGAGTTAACTAAGACATAATATGTTGTTTAACATTTAATTATGAATAAATCAACATTATTAACGATAATCTTGTACTTTTAAATTTAGGTTTGGGTGTTGTCCCCAAATTTTCGATGATAGGACCGCATCCGAGTCAAGGATTTCAATTATGAGGTGAAGATTTACCATTAAGCTTCTACCGACATTTTAGAATAACTAAATGTATTCGTTTGCTATTTGGTTGATAATATGCTATATAAAATGCTTAAATGACTTAAAACTCTTAATATTAAAATTCTTCGATGTAGAATGTTAAATAATGTTAATATTATTAAATTGTGTTTGTAACGCCCTGAAAAATCAGGGGTCGTGCATAGACTGGACTCCCGAGTTCCTGAGTGTCACTTATCATGGATTTATGGTTTTTTTTATTAATCAAATTTAGCTGTGCAATTTGGAATTACCTGAGGCACGAAGCACAATCTCGCCAGTCTACTGAAATGAAGGATATCTCACATATATACAGGTCTAAAATAATAAAAGGTCGCCCAAGGCGTTGCCCAACAGAACAACAAAAGAAGGCTATGTCCAAAAAGAGTAAAGCTGAGCCCGCGGCTCTGCAAATCCAAATTCAGCCCGATCAAGCCGATGGAGAGCCGTCCATCAGTTGCAAGTAGGAGAGTCTGTCCTCCTTGTCCAAGCTCGCCTCGCCAGGCTCCTCATGCCCTGAGTCACCTGCATCTATGAATGGGTCTGGTTGGTGTTTTAAAACACCGTCCAAGAGTGGGAGTGAGTGATCAACTCAGTGTGAACTATTGGTCTCAAGTTACAACAGGCATCAATTGTAATATGAACTTAATGAAAAGTAAACAATCATCAACATCTAATAACTCTTATTTAAAATGCATGCATGCGGGATGATATGATGCATGCCCTCGCCACAACACTCCCTCAAGCGACTCCATCTAACGATCGCATATGACAACACTTCCTCAGAGTGACCTCGACTTCCGAGTCACCACCCTAACTAATGCGTGCAATGCGATCGTATTAGCCGAGTTATTAGTTAAGTCCATTCATCCAGCAGGTTGGGGATTCTGATTCACCCTACATATCAATGCCCTAAACTGGTTGTGAGGCCAAGACCCCATCAACGCGTGAGGCCGAGACCTCGCGGTACGTGATCCCGTCGGGTTCCTCATCCCCGACACCAAGCACATGAGGAGTGCCAAAAGGAAGGGATCGCTTGCGGTCACTACGGGGAGGCGTGGTACCCCAGCGTAGGCCGACAGCTCGGACATAGTGTCTCATTCCACCATGCTCGGCTCACGAGGCTGTGGACCAGTTGCAAGTGAATTTTTAATGGGCTACAACGGTTGTAGGGTAGTTCAGGTTCCATACATATGTGAGCAAACAGGGTTAACATACAGGGTTAGTCAGATAGTAGGTTAGACCACACGAGTCAAGCGAGCGTGAGACGAGTGACATCGGACACAAGAGACCCATGTAGTCGAACTACAGCCACACGAACACACTCGCCCAAACCCACGGGTCTAGCCCTAGCATAGTCCTACCGATGGGACTACCATCTCGCCTCATGTTCCTGACTAACCCATGGGTATGGAGGGTGATCCGTAACAAGCCAACTACACAGGTTATTAACTAACATACTGACGCAGGGGAGGACGTGAGGTCGAGCACCGTCTTCCTTAAGAGGATAACTATTCCGAATCCACTGAACTTCTCTGGACTCCTCACAGAGACTTTCTCAAATCCACAAGAAAAGAGAGCAGAAAATAGAAATAAATTCTAATAAATTTGAAATAGATTAATGAATGCATAAAACGAGTTCACAACCCTTTAAATAAGGGTACTAAGCAATGGGAAAAAAAATCCTAATCAAACTACAACTAAAACTCCTAGAATTCGCGACTTACTATAAATAGTAAACTTACTATTTATAAACGGTCGTGATGTCTACTAGTGCGCAAGGTTTTCGGCCAAAAATAGTAAGTGTCCTATTTGGCTTCACCAAACCGTTCCCCTAATTATTCTAAGCTCTTTTCACGTTGGGCGCAACTCCTAAAGCCTGACGGATGAAGAGTTATTGTCAAACTAAAACTTACCAAGGGAAACGATCATTGAATCAGGGGTTTCTCGCAATTTCGAGCGTCGCAACCCAGCATAGCTAGGTTGGTTGGCTAAAGTAGCTCGTTCTACCCTAAAATCATATATTTTACGACGGCTAACTCATCCCGGATTGCGAGATACGCCTGATTGAAGGTCTGATGGTACAGATCACTTCTATCGCCGACTGGGCCTTTTCTGATCCATCTTTGCCATGTAATTGTCCACGACCCGCTCTACATCAGTCTCCTCCACTTCAAAAGAACTCGTCCTTGAGTTATCATTATGCGCTGGTTCATGATACTCGGTCAGGTCCGCGACATTGAAAGTCCATGAGATCGGCATATCATCTGGAAGATCAATAACATAAGTGTTATCATTGATCTTTCGGATGATTGGTACTGGTCCAATCTTTTTATTTTTCAACTTATTGTACGTTCCGGTCAGAAATCTTTCTTTGCACAGATGGACCATTACTTGGTCGCCCACCTCGAACACTTTCTGTCGCTAATGCTTGTCCGCTTGCTCCTTGTACTTTTCGTTCGAGGCATGTAGCTTGTTCTGTACCTCCGCATGAATGCCCATGATTTTGTCTGCCATATGTTCTATTGCAATACTCATGCTTGGGAGCTTGGGCAGAGGGACCAAGTCTAGTGTGTGGTGAGGTACTCGTCCATAAATAATCTGGAACGAGGATTTCCCTGTCGAGCGGTTCACCATGTTGTTGAATGCAAACTCCGCTTGAGACAAGGCCAAATCCCATTGCTTCAGTTTTTCTCCTGAAATACATCGAAGGAGGTTTCCCAACGTGCGATTCACAACCTCAGTTTGACCGTCAGTCTGTGGGTGGTACGCGCTGCTGAACTGAAGGCGTATATCGAATCGAGTCCACAAAGTCCGCCAAAAGTGGCTTATGAACTTCGTGTCACAGTCGGAAGTAATAGTCTTGGGAACCCAGTGTAGCCGCACAATTTTTCTGAAGAATAGATTCACCACGTGTGTTATATCGAGAGTCTTCTTGCATGGAATAAAGTGCGTCATCTTGGAAAAATGATCTACTACCACGAACACCAAATCCATGCCGCATTGTGTTCGCGGGAGACTAAGCACAAAGTCTATAGATAAATCCTCCCAAGGGCTATCAGGCATGGGTAACGGGGTGTAGAGGCCCGTATTATGAGATTGTCCCTTGAAAGTCTGACAAATATAACAGTGTTGGACTGCCTTTCCCACATCACGTACTAATTGCGGCCAGTAATACCATTCTTCCACAAGAGCTCGCGTCTTGTCTCGCCCAAGGTGTCCACTGAGGCCACCTCCATATAGCTCTTGGATTATCTGTTCCCTTAGCGAACTCTTTGGGATCCATAGTCGATTTCCTTTGAAAAGGAACCCGTCTTGTATATGTAAGTCACCGGGGTGACCACATCTAACCCATGCGTCCTTGAAGTCGTCGTCGTCGGCATATATGTCTTTGAGGCGATCAAACCCGACAACTTCATTGCTCATAGTGACTAGCAAAGTTGCACGATGAATCAGCGCATCAGCTACTTTGTTCTGTTACCCTGACTTATACTTTAGCACGAATGTGAATTCCTGTAAAAATGAGATCCATCTAGCATGCACACGATTAATGTTAGCTTGACTATTAATAAATTTGAGGACTTGATGGTCCGTGTAAAGTATGAATTCCCTTTGAATCAAATAATGTCGCCAGTGTCGCAGTGCCTGGACCACCGCATACAACTCGATCTCATATGTAGACCACTTTTTGCGTGCATCACTAAGTTTCTCACTGTAGAAGGCTACCGGCCTACCTTCTTGAGACAAAACTCCCCCAATCCCGACATATGAGGCATCACATTCGACTTCAAACAGTTTCTCGAAGTTGGGAAGTACAAGAACCAGGGTCGTGGATAATCTGCGCTTGATTTAGGCAAAGCTCCTGTCAACTTCGTCAGTCCACTGAAAATGCCCTTTCTTCATACAATCTGTGATCGGTGACACAATGCTACTAAAAATTTTCACGAACCGACGATAGAATGTCGCTAGCCTATGGAAACTTCGCACTTCGTGAATATTTTTGGGAACCGACCATTCTCTGATTGTCTTCACCTTTTCCTCATCCACTCGAATGCCTGTGGATGTAACCACAAAACCCAGAAACAATAGGCTATCAGTCATGAAGCTACACTTTTTTAAATTGAGGTACAGTTTATTTTCAGTGAGCACTTGAAGGACCTTCTTGAGGTGCTCCATATGGGTGGTTTCGTCTTGACTATATATTAAAATATCATCAAAATCCGTCCAATGAAAGGTTTCAGAACTTGGTTCATCAACCTCATGAATATGCTAGGCGCATTAGAAAAACCGAAAGCATGACCATCCATTCGTACAATCCTTCCTTGGTCTTGAAGGCTGTTTTCCACTCATCACCTGGCCGTATTCGAATCTGATGATAGCCGCTCCTTAAGTCCAATTTAGAGAATATTTTTGCGCCCTCTAGTATATCCAACATATCATCCAACCATGGTATAGGAAACCTATATTTTATGGTGATCTTGTTAATGGCCTGGCTGTCAACACACATGCGCCAACTCCCATCTTTCTTTGGAGTTAGCAGAGCTGGTACAGCACATGGGCTCATGCTTTCTCGAATAAGACCCTTACGGATCAGTTCCTCCACTTGTCCCTACAGAATCTCGTACTCATTCGGGCTCATTCGATAATGAGGACGATTAGGTAAACTGGACCCAGGGACAAGGTCGATATGGTGTTGGATATCTCGCATACGGGGTAACCCATCAGGAAGGTCCTCTGGCAGATTTCTTGGAATTCATGTAACAAGGGCCTTAGTCTTTCAAGGATGATGGTAGGCTCGAGTTCTTCTCCTTTTACAATTAATGCATAAGTCTGTCCTGTTTTTTTGGATTCTTCCACGAAGTCCCGAATGGTTAAGAGAAAATGACCCTCCACTTTAGAAGTTTCAGGTAGTCCTTCTAGATCCATAGGGGCCAATATGGTCTTCCGACCGTCCTTGACGAAGATATATATGTTATCTCACCCTTTATGAGTGGCGTCACGGTCAGATTGTCAGGGTCGACCGAGTAGTATATGACATGCTTCCATGTCAATCACATCGCATACTACTTCATCCTTATAATGTTTGCCAATTGAAAAAGATATGGTGCACCGTTCAGTTACCTTTGTCTCGCTGACCTTCTTGATCCAACCGATTGTATATGGAGAGGGATGACGCTCTGTTTTCAATTACAAATTTTCCACTATGTCCCTGGAGACAATGTTCTCGCTGCTTCCACTGTCAATGATCATGTCACAAACCCTTCGATTCACCGTACACCTAGTGTGGAAGATGTTATGCCGCTATGGATGTACTTCTTTTCTTGACACATATAATAGCCGCCTCACGACAAGCGACTCGCCGTGATCTTGCTGAACCCAATCTGAATCATCTACCTCGTCCTCGGTGATATGCTCCTGTTCTTCAATATCTAGATCTTCATAAGTATTATCAGCACTACCATCATTAATGGCAAGGTTTGCCACTTTTTGCTGGGGACAAGTATTTGACAGGTGGTCGGGCTGGCCACAACGATAGCAGCTGTCGGGCCTTGGCCGAGCATAAGGGTTCGAAATTCTACTTGGACCAGTAGCAGTCGAGACGTCCCTCTGGGGTCTAGCTTGCCTGCTTCCCTGATCTCGGTTCTCAGACGTAGGAGGTTGAGTGCGTGCTTCTACGGGCTTCTTCCCCTTAGGCTGTGGAGCTCCCTTAGGTGGACCTCCCGCAGTAATCCTTGTAATAGGATAGGTCCGTGTGTTAGGACGTTCAAGTTGCGCTTCTGCCTGAGTAGCCAACTTGATCGCATCATTCATCGTCCAGACGGACTACATCTGGACCCGATCCTGAATTGTCATACGCAATCCACCGTTGAATCAGGCAACTTGCTGCAATTCAGTCTCGACCAAATCGTTACGCGCCGCCATGCAGTAAAATTCTTCTGCGTACTCTCTCACCGACCGACTACCCTGTCGACAATTTTGGCATTGTTGGAATAATACCTGATCGTAATTGCTAGGGAGGAATCGGGCGTGTAGTAGCTGCTTCATTCCTGCCATGTGCGGATTGGTACTTTCATCTGCCTGGTTCGTGCGAGTTGCAGTTGTTTCCACCAAGCTGACGCTCCTCCTTTCAACATGTAGACCACCAACTTAACCTTCTTTGCTTCAGGGATGTCCATATAGTCAAAAAATCGCTCAACTTCAGAAAGTCAATCGAGAAAATCCTCAATGTGTAGTTGGCCATTGAAGTTAGGAATATCAACCCGTATCTTGAATTCTCGATCTACTCGATCGCCGCCTGGTCTGGGGTGTTGGAAGATTATGTCGTCGATCTCCTCCTCACTGGAGCCCCCCTCCTCAGGCATGACCCTTAGATGCACTGCCGGTACTATCTTACGATCAGGCCGATTACGAGTCTCAGCAATTAGCGGTGGAGGATTACCACCTGAAACACGGAGTTGCCCTAGGGTTTCGCCAAGAGATTCGCTATGCGGTCCATGGAAGCTTCTTGACCCTTGCATGGCTTGCCGATTCTCTTCTTCTGCTTGCTTGGAAAGTTGCACCCGTTAAAGGCAAATTTCCTGGAGCACCGCCTATGGGATTGTTGCCCGACCCGTCGTTAGAAGTCATTGATCCGAGGAGAAGCCTCGCTCTGATACCAAACTGACGCAGGGGAGGACGTGAGGTCGAGCACCGTCTTCCTCAAGAGGATAACTATTCCGAATCCACGGAACTTCTCTGGACTCCTCATAGAGACTTTCTCAAATCCACGAGAAAAGAACAGAAAATAGAAATAAATTCTAATAAATTCGAAATAGATTAATAAATGCATAAAAATGAGTTCACAACCCTTTAAATAAGGGAACTAAGCAATGGGAAAGAAATCATAATCAAACTACAACTAAAACTCCTAGAATTCGCTACTTACTATTTATAGATGGTCGTGATGTCTACTAGTGCACAAGGTTTTCGGCCAAAAATAGTAAGTGTCCTATTTGGCTTTACCAAACCGTTCCCCTAATTATTCTAAGCTCTTTTCACGTTGGGCGCAACTCCTAAAGCCCGACGGATGAAGAGTTATAGTCAAACTAAAACTTACCATTTATAATAAAAACGAAATTGAAACAGGGAAACGATCATTGAATCAGGGGTTTCTCACAATTTCGAGCATCGCAACCCAGCATAGCTGGGTTGGTTGGCTAAAGTAGCTCGTTCTACCCCAAAATCATATATTTTACGACGGCTAACTCATCCCGGATTGCGAGATACGCCTGATTGAAGGTCTGATGGTCCAGATCACTTCTATCGCCGACAAGGCCTTTTCTGATCCATCTTTGTCATGTAATTGTCCGCGACCCGCTCTACATCACATACTAACATCATATTTCATGCATCTCAGTCATATGAATCAAATATTTCTAACAAGCAATCATGAAATAAAGTGCGTGTGAGTCATATGGGTTTGCGAGGAAGTTATGCACTTCCCCCATCTTGAGAAATTCCATGCACAAGAGTAATGAAATCATGCATACTATTAAGCAACAATATATATATAAATCAATAAGCATGAGCATGCAACCATGCATACACAAAATCATGTAAGGAAATAAGAACAACATCATGGGGTAGCCAAACATGCATATCCATACAATTCCATCAACCTACGATCCAAGGGTTCCTCTAGACTTTCAAGTATAACATCCAATAATCAAAATCATTAGGCTCGTATAAAAATTAATGCTAGGCCACCTAAGAACAATAGTCCGCACCTTTGGATTTGTTGAAGACTTGAGATCGACCTAAGAGATGTGGATCTTGGTGTAAAACAGCCGAAATCCCTAAGACAACATTTATATGTTAGAATCTCATGAAAAACTCATTTCCCACACAAGGGTTGCAAGAAAAGGGATGAGGGATCTTACCTAGACGATCAACGGAATGAATCTTGTGGTTGGGGTGTAGGGATTTCCTTGGAGAAGGGATAGGGAGTTGGAAGGGATGATTTCCTTGGGCCCCACCACGATTTAAGGTCCACTTTGCCCTTCTTCCCTTTCTCTTTCTTCTCATTTCCCCTCTTTCTCTTCTCCCTTTTCTCTCTTTTCTCTTTCCTTCTCTAGAGCCAAATCGTATGGGGAGAGGGGGGTGCCCAAATGAGGCCCTTTTATAATGTCAGGTTTGGTGTAAATGGCCTCAAGGGTTGGGTTTTTACTATACTAGACTTATGAGAGGGTCTTTCTAGGCTCTAGGGCCCCATCACCCCTCTGGCCCCCAAATTTGGTGTGAAAGTGTCTCATGACCCAATGAGGGGTCAGGCAAAGTTTGGGGACAAACGGATCAATGAAAGTAGGGCTTGAGCTTAGGGTTCCGATCTTTAAGTGGCCCTGTGGGGCCCATTCTGATTGATGGAGCATTTCTGGTGGCCCTCTGGTCATGAAATTTATAGGGTAGGTGCTTCATGGCCCGATGAAGGGCCATGCAAAATTTGGGAACGATCGGATATGGGGTTTGGTCGTACGGGTCCGATTCGCGATCAACGATCACCGTGCCACGATCGGGACCCAGATTTTATGGGTGAGTGTAGAAAAATACATTAAAAATTTACCGTAAATTTGGAAGAAATCCAACGGCTGGAACGACTAGTATTTCAGTTTTATTTGCAAGTGCCAGATTCCAATTCTGACATTGGTGGGGTGCATTCGACTGGTGTCAGATCCCAGTTCTGGGTGTCCACTGGGTCTGCAGTCCGTGATGGACCATAAGCCCAATGAAATCTATGATTTCCTAAATTTTTAGATTTTTTTCGACCTTCCTCGGTCGCTGGGCCGCCCACACGGGCTGTTGTTAAGTGTAATCGAGCTACTCGGCTTGACGACTCGCACATGGTCTGATCGTGACCAGACAGGACCACTCGTGTATAAGCTAACGTTGGATGCTAATGGTCAGTTAAATGATATTATAAGTTAATAAAAAAAATTCAAGGATTTTTGGAAATAAAAAACAGTGAAAATTGAGGATGTTACAGTGTTGTTGTAGTGGATCAAGATCCACAAATTATTTAAATATGCGGATAGCCCGCTTTAACGAGGCTGTTCCAAGCTTATACAGCCGACCAAAGTTGAAAACGGACGGTCGACATTAATTGGAGCTACATGGGATGCTTTACACTCAACGCCGATTTGCTAGGGGTCCTTCATAGTCAATCGTATCAGTCTAATGCAAGCTCGATCATTCTTGTGTGTGGTGATTGTATAACATTCAATAAAATTTGTGATACCATCATTACCATTGATTTGATCCGCTCATAACTATTGGTGCGTTACGATCCCACAAATACTCGTGAGTGGAGTATGGTAGTATGGGACACCATCTTCGAACTGTCGGCCTACGATGGAGTGAGCATTGATAAAGGTGATAAAATGTTGTTAGAATGGCTCCCATCAAATTACCAGGCCGATAGTTCCATGCCAAAGTACCGTTCGAACGATCGAGCCTGAATGGAATTAGGTAATGAGCCATTTTCTTTGTATTGATTTAGTTTTGAGTGACAAGTCCACACCTCTGGATTGATTGTTCACACTCAGTGTTGGGTGACGTCCCGTACTATGTTGATGCCTTAATTTATATCAAATGACACTGGTGAGGAGCTATCATGTGCCGCAACAAGCCACGTGATCCGGATAATAACTCGTGATATAACGGCAGTATCCTAGCTTCGTCAACCTATTGTATGAACTGGGACTAATGATCACTTGACTAATCATGTATGCCTTAGGATAGATTGCGATTTGGCATTTAAGTCTCTCAAGAAGAAGTACTAGCATTTACAAAATATGCATTGAAGTCACTTGTGAGGGAGTGTTGGATTATAAGGAGCATGCATCATTTCATCATAACATTAAAATATTTACAAACTATATTAAGAAACTGTTTGTTTGTTATGTCATTATTACTTGCGCTTGGTTGTATTGGTAATATGTGTAACTTGCTTAGTGTTCATGTGTTAAAGGTAACATGCTTAAGTATATTACATATATGAATATGTATTTATTGTGAACCTACTAACCACTAAAATGTCCCAAGTAATAATCTTGGGAGTATTTCTTCACTATGCTGCCATTTGATGCCTCCTATTTGACATATGCATATAACTTAGGAATAATATCAGTCGGTGGTGCGCTTAGGGCGTCTAGTAGATTTCTAATTTATTCCTGCTTGGTAATTATTCTTCAGTTCCTATTGTAATTATTATGGTTTGTATAATTCTCACATGGGTGGTCACCAATTTTGGAACTGTAACTTCTAGGTGTTAACCCTATATTTTTGGATTTTTGTAATCTCTACATTGCTTTGGTTCTACTAACTTAAAATATGCTACTCTGATTAATTGTGTGTGAAATGAATTATCTGAATGAGGACATGTTTTTTATTAATTTAACACCCAAAAATTCAAGATCAGAGTCTATGTACTCGGGTGCCGATTTTCGAGGCATTACAAGTGCACATATATAAAGTAATAGTCTCTTGCGCACTGCACTACAAGAGACTTGCGTGCATATAAGGCTAACAAACTTGGATAGGTGGGCTGGGGTGGGGTCGTACAATGATGTGTTCTTGAAATTTGCTTTGACCATTAGGTCAATGATAACAATTGAGCTACATAGCTAAAAGATCGAGAGGATTCGTGATTTAGGAGGGCCACATGAGGAGAAACAATGGGAGAACAGGACACTTACCATTGAATTTTATAGGGCCCACTGTGATGTTCATGTGAAATCCACTCCAACCATTAACTGCCTCGTAATAATACATGCATGGTGACCAAACTTTAGACACATACGTGATTTATGTGGGCTATACCAAATGAAAACATTTGGATGACGTGCATCCCTTACACTATTTTCACTCATACGACCCATCTAAATTATGGATGTGGCTAATTTTTTAGCTACGTAAATAAATTATTGTCATGCACCTTATGATCAGAGTGGATTTCACGTATACAACAAGGTGGGCCCTCCCCAATTGGCACACTAGAGCAAGATTGCTAGACATGTATTGTATGTTGATTGGGGGTGTCAACAAGCTGGGTTAAGTCCAAGCCCAACCCGCACTATTAATGTACGCCCAAACCTAGGCCGAGATAAATCAGTCTGAGTTCGGCCCATAATATTTGCACATGGCCCAACCCGAGCTATATCCCTAAAAATAGGGGAAGAGAGAAACTCATTGTGCTAGACCTTCCTCGCCTTCAAATCTGAGATTTTCCATGGCCATTACATTAAAAAAAAAAAAAAAATTTGATCTTACACCACTCACTTTGATGAAAATCCATCATCCATTTTTTTCAATCGAAGCCTTAGCTTTGGGATTTATGTAGATTTGGTAATAGGTTTCATACATGGGAGAGACCTTTGGGTGGGTTCTAGGGAAATCTGGCAATGGAAATAAGGAGGAAGGTTGGAAGAAAAAAAATATGGGAATGATTTATTTTATAAGAGGAATTCCAACAACAAATCAAAGGTTGCTTACCCTGACATTTTTCTCGGCCTTGCACTACCCATCCTTTCCGTAACGATGGTCATCCTTGTCCATAGCGGTGTCAATGGATCAATCTCACTGAGCCTACTTTCTTAGGATTTTTTTATCGGATGGAAGAGTAATAAGAGAATATTTATGGGGTGGAGATGAGAGAAAGATAGAGGAAGAGGAAGGGTGAGAGAGATAGAGAACTATATATATTTTTTAAAAAAATAAATAAAATCCTAACAGGTCGAGCTGGGCCGAGTTTATAGGCTTTTAGCCATATATGTCCAAGTATGGCCCAATTTTGAATTCGGCTAGATTTTTAAGCCTGAGCCTAGCCCTCAGACCTGGGATTCCATCCCAAGCTTGGCCTGAGGCAAGCTAGACCTAGAAGCTCAACATCCCAACCAGGCCCCATCGACACCCCTAATGTTGATGCTATCAATTGTGAATTTGCTATTGGTCGGTGCTCACGAGTCCCGCAATGATGTATATGTTTTATCCAAGCTATCCTTCAAATTTTCAACTCATTTAAAGCCATGATTTACAAAATGAGGCAGATCTAAATCTCGAGTGGACCACACCACGAAAAATTGTGGTGATTGAACACCGACCATTGAAAACTTGCTAAGGTTCACTATAATATGTATTTGGCATCCAACCTATTGATTAGGTCATGTAAACTCATATGAAGGGAAAACACAAATATGAACTTGATCTAAAAAATTTGTGGGCCTGATGAAAATTTTAATGGTGGGCATTTGTAGACACCTTACCCTAAACGAGACTAAACTACTCTTCTGACTTCAATTGAGTTTCAATAAAATTATCCCTAGGGAATTCGTATACCATTGAAAATACAATTGATCGAATGGACAAGACTCTCGACATGTCACAGAATAATTGACACACCCGATCAACGAATATAGAACCTGACAAATCAGATCATGTCCGATCATCTAAACGCTTTGGAAACTTTGATTAACACCCTAAAATTGTCTCTATATGACCTGTAAAACATTGCAAATCTGAACGAAGCGCACATTAGGAGTTCCCAACACCTCCCAAATGCAAGGACCAAATTGACAAAATAAAACCAAAAGTTAATGGTTGGCTAGTGGTGACATCCTCATCCCTACTCCCGTTTTTCACTCCCCTAGGTGTTAAGGAGCTTATTTTGTCTAATAAAATAATACCACATGGACTGTTGGCCGACCATTGGCTAGCAAACACTTGGCACTCCATTTACACCGGCTAAAGAGTTAGATGTCTTCGAATAGATCTTGCATGACACTTTTTTGCCAAGTGTCCATCGTCGGCCAATCATTAGTTGACGATTTCCGTCTATAAGTTCAACACAATCGCTACCATTCGGGGGTAGAGGTGGGCATTTCATACCCGAATCGGTGGATCCGGCCCGATCAGACCCGATCCGACCCGATTCGAACAGAACCGATGGTCAGGATCGGTCAAGATCGGGTAGCTTAATCTAGATCCGAATTATTTTCGAGTCGAATCCGGATAACCACTGTTCCGAACCGACTCGATTCGAAACTCGATCCGATTGGATTCGATTCGGACTGCCCCGATCCGGACCGCATATATTAGTGTGTGTGTGTGTGTATATATATATATATTTTTTTTTTTTTCATTTTTTACTTTTACCTTTACGTCCGGGCGCCAAAAAATCCCGCCCAATTTACACTTTAGCCCGTCGCTATCTCTCTATCTCTCCTTTCTATATTTGTGATTCTTTTTCCATATCTACTTCTATACCTGCTTTGAAATTTCTATTGATGAAGAAGTTGAGAAGAAGGCTTTGGAGCTTGAATTTATCTACTAGAGAGAGATATACAGAGAAAGAGGGAAAGAGAGTTGCAGAGAGATATATAAAGAAAGAGGAAAGAGTCTTGCAACTTTGATCGGCGTACAAAGCGGATGAGCTCAGGTACCGTTAGCATATTTTGTTGGTGTGATCACAAGGTATGTGTTATATCCAAACCGTCCATCCAGTTGGCGAGCTCATTTTAAGGCTTGAGACAAAAAAATAAGACAAATCTAACCATCAACTGGACCACGCTGCAAAAACTAAGAGGATGATTGAACGTCTACCATTGAAACCCTTTTTACGGTAACAGAAGTTTTGGAACAATATGAAATTTATTTTTCCTCTTCAATCATCTCATGAAATATCTTTTTTCAGATACTTGTGGCCTTATGGACAGATTGGATGTAAAATAAACGTTACGGTGGGCTTATAAATTTTTTAACGGTGAAAATCATTATATCCATTGTTATTTATGGTGTGGTCCAGATGATCTTTGGATATGATTCATTTTTTAAATAATGCTCTAAAATGATCTCTAAAATTAAATGAACGGTGTAGATATAGTAAATACATCACTGTGTGGCCATGTAATGCGGATCTTCTTTGAACCGTTCGTACAACTCGGAGCTCGAGGGGCGTCGGTGCTCATCTTCGCATGACACGTACCCTATATAGCTGATGCTAGGCTGCTAGCTACAGTAAGGCAGCGAGAGTGACACCGCCCGCGGCTGACGGTTGGTGCTCTGTGGGCCCCACCATGATGTACGTGTTTCATCCATTTCGTTCATCCATTTTTACAGATCATTATAGGGTTAGATTAAAAAAAATTATAGGGATATAAATCTTAGGTGGGCCACACCACAACAAAACAATAATGAATGGATATTCACCATTTAAATCCTCCGAAGGCCCACTATACTGTTTATTTGGAATCCAATCGGTTGATTTGGTCATAAAGACCCAGATGAAGGGAAACAATAAATATCAGCTTGATCCAAAATTTTTATTGCCTCGAGACATTTTTAATGGTCAAAATTCATTTGACATAGTTTCCTGTAATGTGGTCCACTTGAGCTTGAGATATACTTCATTGTTTTTAATCATATCATAAAATGATATATAAAAATAGACGAATGGCATGGATGACACACATGCATCATGGTGGGCCCCACAGAACACCGACCACTAGCGTGTAAAGCTTCTCCAGGAAGCTATCTACCAAGCTTCTCCAGCTGTAGTGTAAAGCTTCTTCAAGAAGCTATCTACCAAGCTTCTCCAGGAAGCTAACCGTCCGATTTTTTTGCACTAAGTAAATTATGTGGGGCCCATCTTGAACCTCTTTTGGTTTATCCACACCGTCCATTAGTTTTTATCCGAACATTACTTAATTCGATCCGACTCAGTTTTTTAGACCGAGTCGGAATCGAATCGATTTAGGCCAGCAGGTCGGGTCCCTGTCGGGTTTAATGACCCAGATCCGGTCTCTAATCGGATCAGGTTCGGATAGAAACCTACAAATTTCGAACCTGGTCGAATTAGACCAAATTCGATCCGACTCGGTCCGATGCCCAACTCTATTCGGGGGGGGGGGCAAGGAATAAAAAGAGACAATGAGAGACAACAAAACGAGAGATTAGGGTGGGTCCTATTCTCCAAATATCTTAGAGATCTCCGATGACACCGAGGTCCTGCCTAGCTCCAGAGTTCAACCTTCAAAAGGAATTCTACCAAATAAGCTAGCAAACTCAAAAAGAATTTGGAGATATCTGACCATCCCTTTTTGCAGAGATGGGTGTCGAGTCTCTTATTTCCCTTCTCACATCTTTCATCAACTTGCATTCCAGTCCGCACATCATAAACACATTAAAATGCACATACTCACTTTCTTTTATCTTTTATCTTTTATTATGCAATACTTCCCCTTATCGATCATCATTTCTTTATTTGGCCTACTCGGGGTCTTAAACTCCATGCAGTAGGGCCGAGTGCCGTTTATTTTCTCTTTTCACTTGCTCGGAGTCTTAAGCTTTGCAAAGCACGACTAGATAAAATAATGTCAAAATTATTCTAAATCCCTGAAAAGTTATAAAATCTCGTAAAGTAAAGATTGCACGATGCGCGGGCATAAGAGGGTGTCTTACCCCTTCATCTTTTTATAATCAATGCATTTACTCAAAATTTATGGTCGCAGACCAACTAGAGAGTCACTTGAGTTGGGAAATCTTACAATTCCCCGACCCTTAATCGATTTTACAGTTTGTAGTCGGCCATAGACTGTGAAACTTCATTTGGCTAGTGATGACTCTAAAAATCAAATGCATTTGCTACATCTGAGCCAATTCCACACCTCATATGCACAATTGATAAGTACAAGTGAAGGCAACCGCCTACTTAGTGAGTGGCATTCAAATTGTTCAATCGGCATGGTTTCCTATCGTGTGGTCCACTAGAGGTTTAGATTTGCCTTTTTTTTTTTTTTGGTTCATGCCATAAAATAATCCTGCAAAATGGATAAATAGTGTATATAGAATACATGCATTGTGGTGGGCCTCTATAGCACTTTCAGCACTTGCTACCAGGAGTTTGTTGCTAGGTAGGGTCGACATGCATTTCGAGCTGCGAGAGCCAGTGGGCAAACTAAGGAGGAGTGTTGGGGTGAGCTCCACCATGATGTGCATGTGAAATCCACTTCAACCATAAAGAGTGTAACAAAACTTTAACTATAGGGTTGAAAAATCACTACCATCCATAATTCATATGAGCTATATGAGCTAAATAGTGTAGGGGATGCCCACCATCCAAACTTTTTTAATTGGCGTAGCCCACATAATTCACACATGGACATGAAGTTTAGCTCCCATGCATGTATTGTTACTTGTTAGAAGGCAACTAATGGCTAGAGTGGATTTCACATAAACATCACGGTGAGCCCTCTAAAAATTTAACGGTAGGTGTCATCCTCTCTTACTTTTTCCCTTGATATGACCCCGCATTATCACAAATCCATTTGATCTTTTGGACCTACAACTTAATTGTCATCGCATACTTAATGACAGGAGTGGATTTCATGAACCCATAACCATAGGGCCCACCTCGATCCAACCCGTCCAAGTATGCTATCTTGGTGCCCACAAAGGTCTCCTGTAGTAAGGTGCATAATTAAGAAACCACTACTTTCTCTCTCTCCATGCATACATGCATATACTTGTGTGTGTGTGTGTATGTATATATTTCTATCTGAGATCATTTGCTCTAGATAGAGTGATTTTATCATTCATTATAATCCATTTAATTTTCCCCACCACGAAGAGCAAATGTTTGATTAGCCCATGCTCCCTGTCTCGGAAAGGTAAACATTTTAAAAATAGGTGATCTTTCATTAAATAAGAAGAGAAATAAAACACATACCTTGATTTGACATCACTAAATAAATAAATGTTATAAACAAAATCGTCAATGGTTAAATATTTATTGATAAATTAAAAAAAAAATTGATAGATAATATTATTTTCTTACATTGATTGATGAATGAACTTACATTGACTCATATGAATAAGCTTATTAATCCATCACCACCCCTACTTTTTCCCTTTGATGTGACCCCACCTTAATCACGTATTCATTTGTTCTTTTGAACCTACAACTAAATTGTCATCAGAGACTTAATGACTAAAGTGGATTCATGAATCCATAACCACAAGGCCCACCTCAAGCCAACTTGTCCAAGTAAGTTAACCTTGTGCACACAGAGGTCTCCTGAGGTAAGATGCATAAGAGACCATTACTTTGTTTATCTCCATACATATATATATATATATATGTACCTATATTTATAGGAGAGAATTTGCTCCTTACATTGAAATAATCTTCTCTTTTAAACAATATACCTCAAGATAGAGTGATTTTGTGATGCAGGAGGATCTGAGTCAGATGATGCTGAGTTGTCAGATTGCACGTTGACTGCGCTGAAATACTTTGAGGTGGCAGATCAGCGCAAAGAAGGCAGAAAATCGTGATTTTTCCTTGATTGGGGCAATTATTTCATTTACTGTTTTGGAAGGGATTTTGAACTTGATTTGGGCCAAAATTTTGCAGATTACTTTAGTTTATGTATTTAATTTTGGCATGATTATTGGGATTTGCTATTTTTGGTAAAATTCCAATACGTCGATTTTCACTATTACAAAAATTTCTACTTGTGGGTTGATTTGGGGTCTTTTTTTTTTTGAATAATAATTTGAATTAAAATCGAGACGTTTTCTCTGTTTTTTTTTTTTTGGGGCAATCTCTTGTTTTCTTTCCCGTGAATCATCTGTTGAAACTAGCCTACGTGACATTGTTATTCTGTCCGGGCCGTGGTATCGAGCCTTAGCGTCTTTCCCGGGGTGAATCTCATCGCTTTTCATGGCTGGTGGTCGGGTCGTGGTCGTGGGGACAGTTCCGAACGAGGAAGTCCCGCACCGTGATCGTAGCGTTCGGATGTGATGATTGAAGATTTGCAGAGACAAGTTGCGAAGTTAACCCTGCCACTGCCTAACGCGGCAGATTTCTGCGCGATCGTGAGATGGAAGATCATGATTCCGATTCTAGTTTCAAACCCATATCACCAGCGTCCTTTATACCTGTGAGCACCATGGTCGGGAGGAGCGTCATGGGGACCTTGGCTTCCAAGTGGATCTTCCTGAGTTTTCTGGTTCGCTACAGGCTGAAGGGTTCATTGATTGGTTGCATGAGGTGGAGAGGATTTTTGACTATAAGGAGGTTCTTGATCGTGTCAAAGTGAAACTGGTTGCCATCAAACTCAAAGGTAGAGCATCTGCATGGTGGGAGCAGTTGAGGCGATCACGAGACAAGCATGGTAAGGCCAAGATTACTGATTGGGAGAAGATGAAGAAGAAGATGAAGGGTCACTTCCTTCCCTTCGGCTATTCTCAATCTCATTCACGACTTCATTTGTTGAGGCAGGGCACGAGATCAGTTGATGATTACACTGAAGAATTTTATCAATTGATAGCCCGTAATGATCTATCTGAGACAAAGAGCATTGGTGGCGCGATTTGGGAGGATTGCGGCAGCCCCACAGGATGTTCTTAGCCTTCACTGTGGATAGTTTTTGAAGCATACCAAAGTGCACTCATTGTAGAAACAACAGAGCAGAGACCAAAGGACTGTAAGCGATCAAACAAATGCGGGGTAAGAACCTCGTCCCGCCCAAACACCATCAAGTGGTCGAGTTCTAACTCTAATATTAGATGTTTCGTGTGTGGTGAACAGTGGGCATAGAGCGACCGATTGCAGAGCCTGCTAATCAAAAGGGAAAACTCTTTTGATTGAGGAAGATATGGAAGCGTATTAGTCGAGATGAATAGAGAGCCTCGTGTACGATGATGATGAAGATGGAGACGTATTGTATGGTGATGGCCATGAGACCCTGGTTGTTCGTAAGAGTCTACCGACTCCCAAGGGTGATGCAGTGACGATTGGTTGAGAACTAATATTTTTCACACAACTCGCATTGCTATGCATAAAGTCCGCAAGATGATCATTGACAGCCGGTAGTTGTGAGAATGTGGTTTCAAGAAGTCATCCCGTAAATTACAAACAGATCGTCATCCCAAGCCATACAAATTGTCGTGGCTAAATAAAGGCAAAGTGAGGTAATTAGATAGGCGATGCCTAGTATCTTTTCGATTGGCATAAAATATTTTGATAATGCTTGGTGTGATGTCGTATCTATGGATGTTTGTCATGTATTGTTAGGCCATGATCACAGTGTTGTTCATGATGGGCGGAAGAATACTTATTCCCTTAGTATCAAGGGAAAAAGGTTGTGTTGGCGCCTCAGAAGGAACCACTCCTACCCCGTCGACCAATAATACTAACCTTCTCTCTATGTCCGTGTTCCCGGAAGAAATTGAGCGGGAAGTTGTGATTTATGCCCCGTCGCCTTGTGGGAATAGTGCACAGACATGAGCCCATTTACCAAGAGAGGTGCAAGAATGCCACAGTTTTTGACTTGATGCCGAAGATCTTCCTCCCGGGTTACCACCTATGAGAGATATTCAAGATCGATTGACCTTGTCTCGGGTCAAGTTTACCAAACCGACTCGCATATCGCCTTAGTCCCAAAGAAGCCAAGAGTTGCACCAAGTGGTGGAGTTATTAGAGAGGGGCTACATCCGTGAGAGCATGAGCCCATGTGCGCCCCCCCCACCGGTACCGAAGAAAGATGGTTCCTGGCGTATGTGTGTTGACACCAGCAATCAACAGATCACAAGTACAGTTTCCCATTCCACGCCTAGATGACATGTGATCAATCTGTCCTATTTCTAAGGTCTTCTCAAAATTGACCTTAAAAGCGATACCACCAGATCGTAATAAAACCCAGAGATGAGTGGAAAACGGCGTTTAAGACGCAAAGCAGGATTGTATGAATGGATGGTCATGCCTTTGGGTCATCCAACGCACTTGGTGCCCACAAGACATTCATGAGATTTATGCATCAAGTTCTACAACCATTTATGGGGAGATTCGTTGTAGTTTACTTCGACGATATCCTCATTTATAGTCCGACATGGGCGTCACACTTTGATCATCTTCGAGTTGTTCTTGACATGTTGAGAAAGGAGCACTGTTTGTTAATCTAAGAAGTGTTCTTTCTTTACTACTTTTTTCTTGGTTTTGTTGTATCTCCGATGGTGTTCATGCAGTCAAAAATAGATGCGGTTTATGGCCCAAACCTAAGACCTTGCACGATGTTAGAGTTTCCATGGATTGGCGTCCTTCTACCGTCGATTCATCGAAACTTCAACTCGATTGCTCCTATTACTGCAAATGACTTTCAAAGGGTCCGAGGAGGCAGAGATCGCCAATTCAATTGGTCAAGCAGCCCATGAGATGACAGAGGCGCCCTTTAGCACTTTCGATTTTGACAAGGTTTTCGAAGTCAATTGTGATGCATCCGGGATTGGCATTGGTGGTGTTTTGAGTCAAGAAGGACGACCCATAGCTTTTTTAGTGAGAAGCGTCGGGGCGAAGAAGAATTATTCCACTTATGATCTCGAGTTCTATGCCATAGTTCAAAACATTGGCGACACTACCTGGTGCAAATAATTCTTAATCACGAGGCCCCGAAGTACATCAATGGCCGCACAATTGAGTTACATGCTATGGGTGGCCTACTTTTCACATTTTCATTGAGGCACTTGTCGTAAGTTTGAACCGAGTAATTTCGTATGATACTCCTCACCAATCACCAAAGTTGCAGTGCTTTGAGGTTTTCATTGTATGCGGCAGATCCTTCATTTGGAAGGATATTTCTAGGGAGGTAACTGATGGTCAACGAAATGATTTTGTTTTACATAATGGTTATTTATTTCATGGATTACAGTTGTGTATCCCAGATTGTTCACTAAGGCAGAGATTATTTGTGAACTTCATAGCGAGGGTCATTTTGGGCGAGATAAGACGTTGGCCCTGGTGTCCTCTCGATTACTATTGGCCCAAACTGACTAGTGATGTGGCTCATTATGTGGAACGATGTTATGTGTGTCGGGCCGGTCCAAGGGAACTCTCACAAATGCAGCCCTCAGTACACTCCTTTGCCTATTCCCGAGGCTCCTTGGTTTGATGTCGTATGGATTTTGTGTTGGTTTACCCCGGACACAACGATCCATGGATTCTATTTTGGTTGTAGTTGACATCCAAGATGGCCCATTTTGTAGCTTGCAAGAAAACAATGGATGCCTTTTCGCTCATCTTTACTTCAAGAGATTGTTCATTTACATGATGTTCCCCGGTCAATCACTTTAGATCGTGACACCAAGTTCATGAGCCATTTTCTTTTGAACCTGGGAGAAACTAAACCAAGTTGAACTTCAAGAGACCACCCCCAAACAGATGGTCAAACCAAGGTGGTGAACCGGAGTTTGGGCAACCTTTTGAGGAGTTTGGCTGGAACTAAGCCAAAGCAATGGGATCTTGCTCTTCCCCAAGCAGAATTCGCCTATAACAGATCCAAGAACAAAACCACACGATTAAGTCCATTTGAGATTACCTATGGTCGAATCCGTCCGGTGTGCTTGGACTTAGCCCCCATTCCACGTGTGGGTCGTTTGAATCCTAAGGCAGATGAGATGGCAGAACACCTTAGAGGCATCCATGATCAAGTGAAACTGGCCATTCACGAGAGCAATACTAAGTACAAGACTCAAGCGTATAGTCATCGTCGCATGTTGGTGATTTTGTTTGGGCGATTAACTCGTGATCGTTTTCCTATTGGAGAGTATAATAAGTCGAAAGAGCGAAAGATTGGACCCCGTGAGATCCTACTGTAAGATCAATGATAATGCCTACAGTTACGCCTTCCCACCATTTGCAAACTTCGATGTATTTAATGTGAAACACTTGAGCCCTTGTTTTGTGGATCCCGATGAAGCTATAACCCGAATACGAGTTCTTTCCAACCCGGGCGACCGATGCAGGATCCGAGTCGATGATAGTTGTTAGATACGTATATAAATATTTGAGGTGGCAGATCATATTGTGATTTTCCCTTGATTGGGGCAATTATTTCATTTATCGTTTTGGAAGGGATTTTGAACTTGATTTGGGCCAAAATTTAGGCTTACTTATGTATTTAATTTTGGCATGATTATTGGGATTTGCTTTTTTGGTAAAATTCCAATCTTTTTTCAATTACAATTGATTTGGGGGTCTTTTTTTTTGAATAATAATTTCAATTAAAATCGATTTTTTTTTTGGGGCAATCTCTTGTTTTCTTTCCTGTGAATCATCTCATTTGTTATTCGTCCTAAGTCATTTTGTCATTCGCTATGATCCATTTAATTTTCACCAAAAGGTTGAGCAATTGTTTGATTAGCCCAATTTCCATAACTTAAAATGTAAACATTTTTAAAATATGTTATTTCTGTTAAATTAAAAGAGAGGAAAAAATAATACCTTCATTTGACATCGCTAAATAAAGAAAAGTTACAAATAAAACCACCAATGGTTAAATATTTATTGGAAAAAATAAATAATATTATTTGCTTACATTGATTCCTGAATGAACTTACATTGATTCATATAAAGGAACTTATCAATCCATGACCTTGCCAAAGCAAATAGTATTGCCCGTCCCCTGGTACAACACCAATGAAAAAGGTGACAATGTTTTTGCCTCTTTTGTGCAGTCTTATAATTGTGAATGCACACGTGATACTTTTTCATTAGCGCTTGATGAGCCAATTAGAGTTAATCCCTATATGAGGAGAGTGGTGCTACCAGACAGGCAAGAGACGGACAATCTTAGTAATGGATATGTGGAGCTCATCATGATGTATTTGTTCTATAGATTAAATCTATCCATTTTAACATACCATTTTAGGAGATAAACCCAAAAGGGAATCATAGGCTCACATGAAATATTGGTGATAATGACTCTCTCCATTGAAGCTTTTCCAAGGCTCAATGTGATATTTATTTGTTATTTAATCTATTGATAGGAACACATAAACATGGACAAAGGTAAAACATAATATTAACCTGATCCAAACTCATGTGATGTCCTGGAAACTTTCCTTGTTCAAATCTCAATGTTTCTTGTGGTGTGGTCTATTTGAGCAGTCAATCTAGCTTCCTGGGCTGTTAGCTAAAATTACAACTTAAAATAAACGGACAGTGTGAATAAAGCATATACATTATAGACAGCCCACGAGGCTTTACAGGACCGTCTGTATCTAATGGGTCCTGGTGGGGTAGTACGAAATGGGCAGCAGCTTTGAATGGCTATTGTGATGTATGGGTCTTATTCATGCGGTCTCTTTTCTCTCTGTCTTTGTTTTTTTTTTTTTTCCTTTTCCATATCATTTTATAATATAAACTAAAAAATGAGGCAGATTGAGGGCTGAAGTGGACAACAACATAGGAAGCAACGAAGCAGCTGGAATAATGATTCCCAATGTTGAAACTTTTTTAGGCCCATCGAAATGTTTATTTACCATTCAACCTATTTATAAAGTTATATAGGCCTGGACGTAGATAAAGCACAAATATCAGCTCCATTCAAAACTTTCATTGCCCCCGGGAAGTTTTCAACGGTTAGAGTTTAATTCCCATCGTGTAGTCCACTTGAGTCTTGGATCTGTCTCATTTTTAGGCTTATACCCTAAAATGGAGAGACTATATAAGATCTATATATCACGGTGGCCACTCAAAACTGACGGGCGGGGGTAGGACGCAATCCGCGTCCTCCGCGTCTCTATCAGACCGTCGAGTCTTCCCACCCCACCGAAATCATCGTCCCAGGAAAAATCTCATCTATTCCGTACTTCACTACAAATCACGTTTCTAGTGGATTATTCCATACGCTGCTAGAGTATGCTAATCCATACTCATGCCTGCAGATACACACTATACATCTGGTATAACTGGAACATTCTAATTGGTGGGTCCACCTTGATCTTAACTGTCAAAATCTTGCCTTATCCAATGAACGACTGGGATGAAGCATAGTCCGTGGTCCAAATTCTAAAACAGACGTGGATTGATATGGGACGCGGATTAGATACTGACAGGTTGAATAGCTAGACAAGCTACCGAAGTGACGTCATCAAGTTGTGGGACCCACCATGATGTATGTGTTGTATCCACACCGTCTATCTATTTGGAGAGAGATCATTTTAGGGCATTAGAGAAACGAGTAAGATCCAAAGCTCAAGTGGACCCCACTGGAGAAAACAGTGGAGAGAGTGACACCTACCATTGAAACCTTTCTAAGGTCTACAATGTTTATGTGAGATCCAACGTCTTTTGAAATTGATCAAAACTGTTGTAGCCCTTGTATATTTTTAACGGTGGGCGTCAACAGTCAATCTCTCCACTGTTTTCTATGTTGGGGTCCGCTCGAGCTTCGGATCTGAGTTATTTTTTTGTTTCATGCCCTGAAGTGATATATCCAAATAGATAGACAGTGTGTATACAACACATATTTCATGGTGGGTCCCAAGGAACTGGGTGACGTCACTTCAGTAGGAGTCAGGCTACTCAACCCTAAGTACCTAATCCGTGTACGTTGATATGATAGCAAGCTGGTGTGGTCAAATGCTTGTTATAGGGAGCGAATTAGGTGAGACCCCGGTCCACCGAGGTGGGTGGGAGTCTCCTGTCTGTGGGCCCACTGTAATATATGTGACAAAATATACACCGTACATCTGTATTGAAAACTCATTTAAGGCATGATCCGAAAAAATGAAGTAGTTCCAAATCGCAGATGAGCCATGTTAAAGGAAACGGTGGTGATTGACTGTTAACAATTTCTCGTGGATCGAGATGATATTTGTGTGGCCTCTTTATTTAGGTGTTTATGACTTTATCAACTGGTTGTATGGAAAATAAACATTCCCGTGGAATCTGTGGTGTTTTTAATGGTGGGAATTTAATCGCAACTGTTTCCTGTGTGGTGGTCCACCTAAGATTAGAGTCGCTTCGTTTTTGGGATCATGCACTGAAATGAGCTTTTCAAAATGGTTGGACGGTGTGGATTTAAGAAACATACATCAGCGTGAGCCCCACAGTCAGGTTCCCACCCACCTTGGTGGATCCGGAGTCTCACCTAATCAGCTCCCCTTGTTCTATTAATATAGCTACACGTACGCCACGTGTAGCAGCGCTGTTTGGTTGGATCCTTAATCGTGGCCCACTGCTATATACGTGCTTTATATTTATGACGTTTATCCATTTTAAAAACTCATTTTAAGGCATGATCCACAAAAAATAAAGTAGGCCCAGATCTTACCTGGCCCATACCATGATAAACAGTAGAGACTGAATCCACTCCATTAAAAACGTCATGGAAGAACCGGTGCAGACTTTTTGAGAACTCATTATAAGTTATGTGATTCGAGAAATTGAATGGTCTACATGAAGCAACACCTCAATAAACCCCCAAGGCTTAATTATTACTTTGATCCAAAACTTTAACAGGCCATGAAAAACAAAAACTGTCTCCTCTATTGATTTGCGTTTCACTTTTTAATGGCCTATCAGAATTTTAGATTAAAGTGAAAATTTGTCCCTTGAAGTTTCATGGGATTCCATATCACATGAACCGTTTGGATTAAACATCCATGATACGTGTGTAAAGGTGCACGCATATGTAGGTGCGCAAGTGAGCATGAATGTATATATATATATATATATATATATATATATATATATATATATATATATATATATATATATATATATATGGAAATCATGCGGTTGAGCTCATTGGAACTCCCCATGTCGAGTTGTGTGGGCCCCACCATGATGTATGTCGAAAATCAACACCGTGCATTTGATTGGTCCCCTTTAAATTATGGGATATCCCAAAAATCAGTCATATATAGAACTCCAATGGGCCATGCCATCTAAAATCATGTGAAGACATGCCTAAAATATATAAAAGCATTTTGTGGGGCCCACTTGAAATTTGGATGCATCTGAAACTTGGCCTGACCCCTCATCTAAGTGAGACACACATAATGGATGGGCTGGATTTGTGAACCACATCTCGGTGGACCCAAAAGATGATTACGAATGTTTTAAGGGAGGGTAACCCCTCTCGACTTTTGTATACGGTGTGGCCCACACAAGTCACGGATTGACTTGATTATTAAGTCTTGGGCCCACCATAGAATGGTGCATCTGACTGATGGGATAGATGTTCGACACGCATCATGGTGGTGCCCACACAGCTCGACCTCATGGGTTGTTCCCATGAGCTCGACTCTATATAACCTTCTCTCTCTCTCTCTCTCTCTCTCTCTCTCTCTCTCTCTCTCTCTCTATATATATATATATATATATACACACACACACACACACACACGAAAATGCTCACCTGTGAACCAGTTCGTACGTACTACGTACGAACTTTTTTGAGAACCCATCATACGTGATGTGGATCCAAAATTTGAACCGTTAATGTGAAGTAGCACCTCGTGAAATCCCTCGGGCCCAAGTTTTACTTTGATCTATAACTTCGATGAGCCATGAAAAATGAAAACAATTTCCTCCATTGATTTGCATTTCTCTTTGCTATGGCCCACCAGAAATTTAAATTGGGGTGAATTTTGTCCCATGGGGTTCCGCATCACATGGACCGTTCAGATTAGACACCCATGGCACGTGTGCAAAGGTGCGCATGTGCGTAGGTGTATATATACATGTATACATATATATATGTGTGTGTGTACGGAAATGCTCACCTGCGAACCAGTTCGTACGTACTACGTACGAACTTTTTTGAGAACCCATCATACGTGATGTGGATCCAAAATCTGAACCGTTCATGTGAAGCAACACCTCGTGAAACCCCCTGGGCCCAAGTTTTACTTTGATCTAAAACTTTGATGGGCCATGAAAAATGAAAACAGTTTCCTCCTTTGATTTGCATTTCTCTTTGCTATGGCCCACCAGAATTTTAGATCGGGGTGAAAATTTGTCACATGAGGTTTCATGGGATTCCGCATCACATGGACCGTTCAGATTAGACACCCATGACACGTGTGCAAAGGAGCGCACGTGCGTAGGTGCGCAAGGGAGCATGACTCTATATATGTATACATGTATATATGGGAAAATGTACTATATGCTCGACCCTATTATACCTTCCATAAGGTCGAGAGCTAACAGTACATTATTCGCCAAATGGTAAGAAATTTTAACAACGGGGAGATTTTATAGGAAACCGAAGAAACACGGTGTGGATTAGATACTAAAATAGCTATAAACGTTATTAAAGTGACGTTACTAAGTTCCGTGGGCCCCACCATGATGTATATTTTCTATCCATGCCGTCCATCCATTTTGAAATATAATTTAAGAGATTTGTACAAAATATAAGTTATATTTGAATCTCAGATGGACCACACCATGGGAAAACAGTTGTTATTGAGTTTCTACCGTTGCAAACTCCTAGGGTGCACTATAATGGTTATGTATGGAAAAGTAAGTTGTTATTGAATTTTTACCATCCAACCTATTCATAAGGTCATGTAGACGTGGATGAAATGAAAACATAAATATCAGCTTGATCCGAAACTTCTCCAACTCGTAAGAAGTTTTTAATGGTGGACGTTCAATCCCAACCTTGTGGTCCACTTAAGCCTTGGACTTGCCTCATTTTTTGATTCACATATTAAAATGATCTGAGAAAATCATTGAACGACGCAAATATAAAACACATAAATCACGTTGGGCCCCACAGAGCCCTGCCTGGACGGATTACCATCCGGGAGGTGGTAGGACGCAATCCGCGTTCTAATGGAAGTGGATTGGGATTGGCTAGTGTACCTCACACGGACGCGGATTACATACTACCCTCGCTCGTCCCTAGCTCCGAATGGGCAGTTCTATGGGTGGGTCCACCGTGATTTATCTGTAAATCCAATTCATCTATCTCTTTTCTTGGATTATTTTAAGGCATCAAAACAAAAATGAAGCAGATCCAACAGTCAAATGGACCACACCAAATAATAACCTTGGTTGCATTAAAATTCACAAAGCATTAAATGTCAGTTGCATTAAATGCAAAAGTTATATGTGGTGTGGTCCATTTGACCGTTGGATCTGCTTCATTTTTATTTTGATGCCTTAATATAATTTGAGAAAAGGGATAGACGGCTTGGATGTACAGATACATCACGGTGGGCCTGCCCACAGAACTACCTGTTCGGAGCTAGGGACGGGCGGGGGTAGTACGCAATCTGCATACACCTCACACCAGCCATATCGCTGCTGTAGGTACGTGTTGTGAGAGACGAGCACTGACGCTCCTCCAGCTCCGAGTTGTACAAATGGTTTAAAGGAGATTAGAGTTATATGGGCCTACACTGATGTATTTATTATATCTACACAGATCATCTATTTTTAGAGATCATCTTAGATCATTATTCAAAAAATAAATTATATCCAAAGATCATCTGGACCACACCACAAATAGCAGCGGAGATAATGATTTTCACCGTTGAAAAAGTTTGTAGGGCCTACCATAACGTTTATTTTCTATCCAATCTGTTCATAAGGTCAAAAAAACTTGAATGAAGAGGGAAAAAAACTTCATACTGATCCAAAACTTTTATGACCCAAAAAGGGTTTCAATGGTAGACGTTCAATCTCACATTGCTTTTTGAAGTGTGGTTGAATTGATAGTTAGATCTGTCTTATTTTTCGTCCAAAGCCTTAAAATGAGCTCACCAAATGGTTGGACAGTTCGGATATATATAACACATACCTCATGATTAGACCAAAAAAACTTGCTAACGTCGATACATCAGCTATACAGCTGGGTGAGGTACACTAGCCAATCCACTTCCCCTTTTGATATGGAAGTAGATGTACGCACAGTTGAGTAGCGAGTCGGCTACTGAAGCTACGTCACCAAATTCTGTGAGCCTCACTATGATGTATGTGTTGTATCCACACCGTCCATCCATTTTGAAATATCATTTTAGGGCATGAGTCAGAGAATGAGGCAGATAAAAATTTGTAGTAGACCCACCACAAAAAACAGTGGGGAGAGTGATTTCCACCATCGAAACTATCCTAAGGCCCACCATAATGTTTATTTGAAATCCAACCAGTTCAAAAGTTAAAAAAGATATGAAATAAGAGAAAACACAAATATCAACTTGATCTAAAACTTTATAGGCCTTTATAAGTTTTCAATGGTGGGCCTCACTATACCCATTGTTTTCTATGTTGGGTGCAATGGAGCTTTGAATTTAACTCATTCTTTGCATATTGCCCCAACATGATCTCTTCAAATGGATGGAAGGTGTGGATATAAAACATGCATCATGGTGGGGACCACGGAACTTGGTGACGTCACTTCAATAACGTTCTTAGCTATTTTAGTATCTAATCAACGCCGTGTTTATTCGATTTCCTATAAAATCTCCCCGTTGTTTGAAATTTTTACCATTAGACGAATAATGTGCTGCCATCTCTCAACGTTATGGAAGGTATAATATGGTCGAGCGTATAGTACCTTTTCCCTATATATATATGTATATATATATATATATATATATATATATATATATATATATATATATATATATATATATATATATATATATATATATACACTAAACGCTATGTATATAACCGGCCAGATTAATACGCATTTAACTTTTTGAGAACCCATCATATGTGATTTGGATCCAAAATTTGAACCGTTCGTGTGTGAAGAAGCACCTCGTAAAACCCCCTTGTCATGAGCCCAAGTTTTACATTGATCTAAAACTTTGATAGGCCATGAAAATGAAAACAATTTCCTCCCTTGATTTGCATTTCTCTTTCTCAGGGCCCACAATTTTAAATCGGGGTGAAAATTTGTTATGTAAGGTTTCATGGGATTCCGCATCACATGGACCGTTCAGATTACACACCCATGGCACGTGTGTAAATGTGTGCACGTGCGTAGGTGCGCAAGGGAGCATGACTTATATATATATATATATATATATATATATATATATATGTATATATATATATAGGCATGCTCACCTATGCACCTATGCACTGCGCACCTTTGCACACTTGTCATGGGTGTCGAATCCGAACGGTTCATAAGATGCGGAATCCCATGAAACCTTGAGGGGTGGATTTTCACCCTGATCTAAGATTCTGGTGGGCCATAGCAAAGAGAAATTCAAATTAAGGGAAGAAACTTTTGCATTTTTCATGACCCACCAAAGTTTTGGATCAAATTAAAAATTTGTACTAAGAGATTTCATGAGGTTCTACTTCGTGTTCGAGACTCATCAAATATGATGAGTTCTCAAAAAAGTTCGTATGTAGTACTTACGAACTGATTCGTAGGTGAGCGTTTTCATGTGTGTGTGTGTGTGTGTATATATAGTGTTGAAATGAGTTTTGAAAAATGGATAGACTCCATGGACATATACACATGAATCACGGTCAGGCCATGGAGTTAGAGATCCCACCGGGGATCCTTCAAGCTAATTGTGTGTGACCCCGACACTACGAGTAACCCTGGTGATCCGACTTGGGATCCACCACGGTGTTTGTGTTTTGTCCGGACATGGACTGAGTCTTACTGAATAGGCAGTTTTGTGGATGGACCCACTGTCAATGTATCTATTTATCTACTCCGTACATCCACCTTTGGGGATCATTTTAAAGTATGTGCATAAAAATAAAGCATATCTAACATTTAAGTGGACCACAGCAAATAATAAACTCAGTTGCATTAAATGCACCTAACAAACATAAAATCCTAACTTATGGTTAAATGTAAGACTTGCCTACTTGAGCTCTAGATATGGCTTATTGTTGAACACATATCTTAAGATGGTATGAGAGAAAGGATTGATGGCGTGAATAAGTGAATAATCAGACCATCATAGTGGGCTCACCCACAGAACTGCCCGTTCGTTGCTAGAGATGGGCACGCAATCCACGTCCGTTGTATCCTTTCCATGCATCCCTATTCGCTTCGCAGCTCACTTTGAGGTAGGATCCCAAAATCAAATCATATCAAAGCTCAAGTGGACCACATCATATTAAAGGGGGATTGAACGCCTATAGTTGAAAATTTCATATAGGTGTGTGACCCTATTAACAGATTCCATGATAAATAATTAACACGGCAGACTATAGGAAGGTTTCAATGGTGGATGTCATGATCTGATCGTTTCCTGCTTTGTGGTTAGCTTAAGCTTTGGATATAATTAATTTTGGGTTAATGTCTTAAAATGAGCTAACAAAATGGATGAACGGTGTAGATAAAATAACGACATCCAGGTAGGTCCCACAGATTTCGTTCACCAGGATAAGGTGTTGGGATCACCATGCAATCCTCTTTCCCCCCGAGACAGAATCCAGGTTGCCCTGAAACAGTGAAACTCCAAAGTCGTTGGCAGAAAAGTGAAAACACAATAGTTGATTGGTCCCTAGTCCTCTCCGTACACGGGCCCACAAAAATCTTGCTGTCAGAGAATCGTGATCGTTAATTAAGGAGCCTTTTCCTTTTTATAGAACGAGAACCGTTGGCTTTTCTAGCTTTTGGTCTCCTGGTTTTTCTAGCTATGAGTCTCTTCTCAGCCCTTGTGGGTACACTCTCGGTTGGGCTTGTTGCATAATCCAGGCACGTTCATCAACAGGGGTCCACTGGATGAACGGTCCTGATTAACTCGGGTAGGCCATGCGTTGTGGAGGGCCTGCCGACTGAAACGCTTCAACATATGCACGTCCAAAGGAAATATACAATGCTCTGGTAGCGAAGCGCTCATAAGAGGCACACGCGCATCACGTGCGCGACGTAAACGTATACACGATTATGGCCCATCTCGAAATCACACTGACCGGACACTCCAGATCGTCTGATCAACGGCTATTAAGAGATACTTTGGAAAGAGAGACCGTCGGATTTCAAAGTCAATAGCAAGAGGTCACCGATCGTGGTTTGGATCCTTCTCTGCACTTGAAATCCGGGGGCGGGGCACCAGCGCTCCAGATATCTGCTGACCGGATTCTTTTGAGCTCATCATGATGTATGTAGTTAATCCACGCCGTCCATCCAATTTTCGAGCTCATTTTAGGGCATGTATCCAAAATTGAAGCATATCTAAGGCTCAGGTGGACCACACCACAGTAAAAAGTGGAAATTAAACACCCACCGTTGAAAACTTCCCAAAGGGCCACGGAAGTTTTGGATTGAGCTGATATTTTGTTTTCCCTTCATCCAGGTCTGTTGATGGCCGTAAAAAATTTTAACGGTGGAAATCATTATCCCCACTGTTTTTGATGATGTGGTCCACTTGAGCTTGGGTTACGCTTCATCCTAAAATGAGCTGGCAAAAAGACAGACGGTAGGAATAAGGCACATCAGTCATAGTGGGTCCCACAGAGTCCCCACGTCAGGTTTATCGGTGGTGTTGGGTCACCACCCAATTTGCTTCCTTGAATCCATCCAAAGTGGGGCCCGCAGTCTAGACCGACTGAAAGCAGTGCATGCTTGACACGTGTACGTACGGATGCTCGCACGCCTAAGGCACACCGTGCAAGACGCTGCATAGTTTTCTCGCTTCCACAGTACTTACGGGGTCGAGGAATGATCAAAGGCAACCCATGGCCTGTTACGTTACCATGATACACCCCCTTTTCTTCCAACTCAAAACATAATCTCACCATCGGAACCGTTAAATAGGTGGGACCCACCACAAAGATCAATCTTGGAGAAAATCATTCATTTAAAATAATCATAAAGCGTCAAACCTAAAATTCAAAGTACAACCAAAGATCCAAACCGACATACACGTGTGGCCCGTTGTTAAGATAATATTAGCCATATTTCATTTCCAGAAAATCTTCATTCCGGGGTACACCTCTTTAACAGTTGAGATTTCTTACATGTGCTACAATTTGGCGGGAAAATTGTTGCAAGAATATAATCTACCATGCACCTTATTGTACCATAGGTCATTCCTCCTGAGGTATATCTCTTGCTCTTCCCCCTCTTTTCCTTTTCCGGCCCAAATTACGAAAGTACCCCTCCACAATAAAACCCCTGCCTTTCTTCCTGTACTCTCTCTCGTTGGTCTCTGGTTCCAGAGCCTCCTCGCTCTCTCTATCTCCCTTCCAAAGCTCGTCTGAGATTCCTCGATCGGACGGTCCATATTTGTCTATCCATGACTATGATGACTCCTCCTCCCTTAGATGTAATCTATAAAGACAGAATCCATCTTTCTGCTCGCTCTTCCTTTCTAGGGTTTCATTTTTTTTTCCTAAAGAAATCGGCAGAAATTCCAATTCCACCGCTGCGGTGCCCGATTTATAGGGTTTCGATTCGGTGGCCCATGGGGCGTGGTTTTGCTGGATCTGACTCTTGATTCGTGCTTTGTTTTCTGCAGCAGGAAGACGACGAGATGCTTGTCCCGCATTCCGATTTCGTTGAAGGCCCGCAACCGATGGAAGGTAAGTTCGATTCGCTGTAATTCGCTTTTTAGGGCTTTGATATATGGTTTTGAAAATCAGTGGAGTTTGGTATCGGTGCTTTTAGGGTTTTGATTTTTTTAATTTTATTTTAATGTTTCTTCCTCATCTGTTTATTAGTAGTGCCACAACCGGAAGCTGCCAGTACGGTGGAGAATCAGGCGGTGGAAGATCCTCCGTCGTCAAGATTCACGTGGACGATCGAGAATTTCTCTAGGTTGAATACCAAGAAGCACTACTCTGACATATTTTTTGTTGGCGGTTACAAATGGTAAGTGCATGTGCATGGATCTCGAGTGTCATCTGTTTTAGTGATACTTCCGTCTTTTTTTTTTTTTTGGTTTTCTTCTCCCTTTCGATTTGTTTGATTTGCAATTCTTGCATTGCTTCGGATGACAGGCGGGTGCTCATTTTTCCAAAAGGAAACAACGTGGATCAGCTGTCTATGTATTTGGATGTCGCGGATTCAGCCAGCTTGCCGTATGGTTGGAGTAGGTATGCCCAATTCAGCTTGGCTGTGATCAATCAAATCCACAACAAGTATTCAGTAAGGAAAGGTATATATTCTCCTCTGCTGTTCATTTGGTTATAATTTGAAGAGAATTGGTAGCAAAGGTCTGGCTTTTAATACAGTTGTAAGATGAGCAGATATCTCGACCCTCTCCTTTTGATTTGTAATCCCCCTTTTCTACTTCTGGTATTATTATGGTAATGGCACATCTTTACCATTTCAATACTAAGAACATTACAAAAAACAGTGTATTTAAACTTAGGGTGCATATATATCACTTCCCTTGTCTAATTTTAACTACCACATGTGGTTTCCATGTTGATTTTTTTTTTTTTGGTTTAATTTGATGTTGGTCTTGGATTGTGGTTCACAGTGCAATGTGTTGCAAGTGCATTTGGATGTTTGCCACATCCTGATTTTGGAAACCAAACTCCTCTTTTAAAAAGGCTCTTTGGAGGCTGATGTTTTTCTCGTTTTACATAAAAAAGGCATATTTTTACCCCAAATCATGAGCAGTGTCGTTTCAGGTCCTTCCAGAAGTGACACCACTCATGATTTGGGTGGCAAGCATTCGTTCTTCTCAAGGTTGCAAGTCCGCCAAATGTGCCCATATGCGGAGATCCAGGTATTGGCCAGCACGCTCGTGAATTGGGTGATGATTTCAACTTCTTTTGAGTTACGCAGACACGCAGCACCAATTCAACGCTCGAGAGAGTGACTGGGGCTTCACATCGTTCATGCCTCTCAGCGAACTCTATGATCCGTCTAGAGGGTATCTTGTGAATGATACGTGTATAGTTGAAGCGGAGGTTGCAGTTCGTCGGGTTGTCGATTACTGGACGTATGACTCAAAAAAAGAGACGGGCTATGTTGGTCTTAAGAACCAAGGAGCAACCTGTTATATGAATTCCCTTCTTCAGACTTTGTACCATATTCCCTACTTCAGAAAGGTTCACATCTTGTCTGGAATTTCGTTTTGTAGCTAGTGCACAACTTCGTCTTCATTTAGCATTATTAAAAGGAGAAACCATTCATTGGATCTGTATGCCAGGCCGTATACCATATGCCTACCACAGAGAACGATATGCCGTCAGGGAGCATTCCTCTAGCTCTGCAGAGTTTGTTCTATAAGCTCCAGTACACCGACAATAGTGTTGCAACAAAAGAGCTAACTAAATCGTTTGGATGGGATACATATGATTCTTTCATGCAACACGATGTGCAAGAACTCAACAGGGTTCTTTGTGAAAAGCTGGAAGATAAGATGAAGGTACTGCATTCAGAATATCAGATTTTATTGGATTGTTGTGGGTGTCAGGGTTATTACGATTTTGATATCGGATTTCATTGGATTAGGGAACTGTTGTGGAAGGTACGATACAACAGTTATTCGAAGGGCACCATATGAACTACATCGAATGCATCAATGTCGACTACAAATCTACAAGAAAGGAGTCATTCTATGGTATTTATTTTTGGTCCAATATTTCATGTAAGGAGTGATTTATAATGAATATCCTTGTGCAGAGTACTTGATTCTCTTTACATGTGTGGCAGACCTTCAGCTTGACGTGAAAGGTTGTCGGGATGTCTATGCTTCTTTTGACAAGTATGTGGAAGTTGAACGTCTTGAAGGTGATAACAAGTATCATGCAGAGCAACATGGGTTACAGGTCAGTTGTTTCCAATGCAAGATGTCTTTAGAACATAATGTAAAAAAGTGGAAATGTATATTCTGGCCTCTAATACAATAAGCACAAGAAATTCAAATTTCTAGGGTTTTAGCTTGGCTTAGGCAGTCCATTATGACTTGATCAAGTTGATGCTCTGTTTTGGCAAAGCAATTCTTGGTTGGCTTGACTCACCATCATACTTTAGTTGGTGAGCATATATTTAGTCAAGTCATGCCAATATCATATTTTTAGTCATGTTATTTTATTTTATTTGATGGCACCCAAGTCTTGACATTGTAAGTTCTTAAAAAAAAAAAAAACAACTTTCCATCATATGCTGGCATAAAATTATTTAGATTCTCTTTTTATTCCCAAATGATTTGTTTTGTAAATAGTTGTGCCATTGCCATTCCAGGATGCGAAGAAGGGTGTCCTTTTCATTGACTTCCCCCCTGTGTTGCAACTTCAGCTAAAACGGTTTGAATATGATTTCATGCGGGACACAATGGTAAAGGTTGGTATTTATATCACTGTATTTTATCCGTAGATGTTGAATCTTTGTCATGCATCGTGATTCTTTTTGCAATGTTCAGTGTGTATTTTTTGCTGCTTGTGTCGTCGTTAATTTGCATTGTTATGATGAACGGTAATCAGGTATGTGGGTAGAGTGAGTAGTAATGACTTAACCATTTGTGTCAGATAGAAATGGGTCAAGGAATTTTATTTTATTTTTCCTTACCCATTCCAATATTAATGGGCTTTATATAGCTTCATTGCACATGCTTGGGATTAGATGGACAAAAGCTTTAAACTATTTTCTTTTTGAAGGATGCAATGAACAATCTTGTTAAAAAGAAGAGTGTTGCTTTCTTTCGTTTACATTGTGTTGTCATTGTTTTATGCTTACATATGAGTTTTTCATTCTTTTATTTGCATTGCAACTACATGGTCATCTAATTTATTATTGGCATTGTTAGAGCTCAAATTCTTAGTCTAGTCAATGCTCAATTTATTGGACTTCTAAAATTCAATAATTCCATTTATTTCAAATGTTTATTCACACTTGTACACTTGAGTTACTATATATCATGGTAGTAAAAAGTTTTTTTTTTTTTTTTCATGTTGACGTTCATACTAATATTGATCATAATTATCTAAGCCTAGCTAATTAAGGTCGGCTAGACGAATCTTGTTATGCCCTTCTACTCTATCACTTTGTTACACATCTTCAAAAGTAAAATAAAATCCTTAGTTACACCATATTCTTTTCTTAGTACCTCGACCCACATACTTTTGGTCTTTCTCCGTTGCCCTTTTAGAGCCTTCAACTTGAATTGTCTCACTTTTTGTAATTGGTGCAATTCTTGGTCTCTGTTGCAAGTGGCCAAACCATCGAAGCCTAATTTTCCCCATTTTATTACCTACTGGTGCTACTCCTAGGTTCCCTCGAAGGCATTCATTCCTAGTTATATCCTTCCTTGTCTTGCTAGTCATTGATCTCAACATCCTCATTTCCATTGATCTCAACATCCTCATTTCCATTGATCTCAACATCCTCATTTCCTTGATTGCCCAAGATTCTACCCCATAAAGCATGGCTGGTCTTATAGCTATCCTATAGATTTTTCCCTTCAGTTTCATTGGCTTGCTTCGATCACATTACTCCAAAGACACGTCTCCACTTCGTTTACCTAACTTTAATTCTATGAGCAACATCCAGCTCAGTCACTTTGCTCTCCTAAATTATTGACCCAAGACATAAAAAATGGCCATTTTTGCGTATGTCTTGCTCAACAATCTTAATTAATTCCTCTCTTTCAAAAATTGCATTCAATGTACTTTGTTCATGTCTGACTTAACTTTAGATTCTAAAGCATCCCTCCATCGTTCTAGTGTTGCATTCACCCCATCCCTCATCTTGTCAATCAAATATTTCAAATCCAAACTATGTCATCTGCAAGCAACATACACCACAGGATGTTTTCTTGTAAATGCTCTATTATTTCGTAACCAATGCAAAAAAGATATAGACTCAATACTGACCTCTAGTGTAAGCTTACTATAATTGGATACTCGCCTATCTCTCCACCGGTAGTCCTCACTTTTTTTTTATGCTCTCTCATGCATATCCCTGCTCATGCTAATGCATCCGCTTGAGTATTGAGACTACTTTCTTTCCCAACAACCACCAGATTAACTCTTTAGGGACCCTAGCTTATGCTTTCTCTAAGGGCCTACTTGGCGTTGCTTCTAGCAACTACAAAATTGATACTAAAGAAAATTTTTTGGAATTGCTTTTTGAGAATTGCTTATGTGAAAAAGTGCATAAGAAAACAATTTCCCTATGAAGGTCTCAATGGTGAGAGATGAAGCCTTTCCTGTGGTGTGGCCCACTTAAGTCTTGGATCTATCTCCTATTTGGAATCATACCCCAACTTGATACGGTGAAATGGATGGATGGAGTGGATATCTCACGGTCATTGCGGTGGGCCTTGTGGCACTAGGGACAAGGGTTTTATGAAAGGTGCATCTGTTCAGCTTCTCTAGAGATGAGATTTGCTAAGCCCATGTGCATGTGCATGTGCAATTAGTGTTTTAAATATCGACGATATTAGTCAATATATCCCATGATATATTTTGTATCTCACTTGCGCGAAACGAAACACATAGGTAATGCCTATATAACCCACTTATTCAATCTAGTGAGCATTTTCAATTTTTGATCCATGCTTTTATTGTAAATCATGTTAAACCAGTGTCAAATGGTTACAAATCTATGATTCTTCATTTTTTTCATTAAAAATCATGGATTTGGAACTTTTATTTCGAGATTTGGGGAGATGGGTTAAGTTGCGGTAAATTGAGAAAATTCAAAATTTCTCAATTTCTCACAAATCAGGTGTAATCTTTATATCCAAACACAATATTAAACATGTAACCTGATCTAGTGATTCTTCTTTCGCTTCTGAATGTATTGCTTGTATTTCCATACAGGTTTTCTTACGTTTATAAATTATATGAATAGACTTTGAATATACTTGCATCAGTTCAGTTGGAAAGCACATATATTAAGAACCCATACAAAGGAAACCCCTATTATGTGTAGTTTTTTTTAAAATTTTTTTTAATGTTTTGATTTCTAAGTGTGTATTGATGCCCCTTTTTAACAATCACCGAAGCTTCATTGAAAAATTTGACTAATTACCAAATATTCCAATGTTTCCCAACAACAACAAAACATTACACGATACAACCGATACATCCCATGCGATAACCGATATTTACTAGTATCCCAAGGGTGCGATACTTATGCGATAACGATATTTAGAACATTGTGTTCAATACAACTCATGTACGTGCCATACGTTTGCCCAACATGGCATGTAGATCTGAGATTCAATCCATACATTAGAAAGGCCCTAGCCCAAGAATTAGGTTGATCCATTGATCAGATGGGCCATATTTTGCAAAACAAATGTATGGCTCTAAAAATGAATTGGATTTTTCCCTTAAATTGATTGATTAAGTGGCTAACCAAACACACTTAAAGCATAAAAAAGTGACTTAAAAAAAAAAAAAACACTTTTTAAAGCAAAGCCAAACAAGCCCCAAGTCAATAAAGGCCATGTGGAGATCCATCCTCCCCCAATATTTCTCCATCAATTGTCTAAGTAGGAAATAGCCTTAGTCACCTTCCTCGCATGAAACTTAATTATTATTATTATTATTTTTTTATACACTTGTCTCATGCCTTGATCATTGTTCAATCAATCTCTCCCAAAGTTTCATAGCAAGTCTCATAAGTTTAATCCCATGATAGTTAGTTTAGCTTTGTATGTTTCCTTTATTCGTACAAAATAGGTGCCACGATGCTTTCCTCCATTTTGTTTGACATTTTGTTCAATCTTACAATCTTATTGAACTACTTTGTCAATCAATAAACCAATTATACTGGTTTTGTAATTGTTAAATGTGGCTACTTTCCATGGGATGAGTTTCTCATGATACACATGCATTATGCATGCGGTTTTTTCTCCTTTTCTGAGAAATGTAATCTTGCAACATTTGAAATCAATAATGAACATCATAGAATGTTAAGGTTCTAATGGTGGTGCACTTTGAGGAATAGAATGATGAGCGTGTCAAGGTTTTGATGTTGGATCACTTTAAAAACATGATGATAATAATTATAAACAGTTGCATCTTATGCCAAGGGAATACAGAAATGTTGTATCAATTAGTCATAAAGCATACCCTTTTCAGTAGTGTGTGGGTGGGTTTCTTTAAGTTATGCAGGATAGTTTAGATGATGCCTGAGTCAAAGCATGAAATAGGGGCTGTTAGGGTAAAATGGGAATGGCATAATGGAGTGTGTTCTTGCTAGCTGGTTGTGGGCCATTTGGAAAGGGTGAAATAACAAAACTTTGGTAGAATTTTCAAGAGAGGCTTTCCTTGGGGCAAAAAGAAAGTTACATGTGCTGTTTGTCCAAAAACCTTTCAGGGGTGTTGTAAAGTTGAGAATGAGGAAGGGCGGGGCCTAGGGGAGAGAATGATTCCTTATCATCTCCTCATATTTCATTGGGTTCAATTCTTTCTTTGAAAAGTAATTGTTATCCATATAAAAAAAACAACACAGTAATGGTTAGATAGTTGCCATACTTCATTTCCACAAGTGAGAATTTGATGTTTTGTTTATACCTTCTACATGTGAGTTGACTTTTCACAAAAATATTATGTCCTTCCATCCATAGGCCCCACATGATGGTGGATTGATGAAATCTAGTTATTGAATTAGTGATATTTTGATCCATGGCCCCCACATGATGGTGGATTGATGCAATCTAGTTATTGACCATGTAATTGCTACTAAGGGGAAGTCTTCAATGAATAAATAATATCAAGGAAAATATTTCTTTTGGTGCACAACAAATATCAACCCAACTAGAGAAAATAATGAAGTACAAAGAAAGTCAAATACTAGAAAAGTCAGGCGCAAGTTGTTCTCCAGCACCATCTATGGTCATATTAATTACCAACTCAATTCAGTATTCTTGCAGAAAACATTTTATTGTTCTTTCTATAAATATTATGACCCTTGTCACTAATTTGGACTCACCATTGCTTTGCAGCATCACTTTTACTGTCTTGTTTTTATAGGTAGTTTCACAGGCATCACATTGGGGTTTTCTCCCTGATGTGCTTTTCTTTCATCATGATTTTCATCATCATTATATTTTAATTTTCTCCTTGAATGCTTTTATTTCATCATCACCATTTTATCCTCTCTTCCAACAGCATGGGATTGGCTCTTAAATGTTAGATTTGCAAAAGATTTATAATTGGCTGTGCACCAGAAATCAACCTTTTTCTTCTTCCAGTCTCTTAGAGTGGTCCATGATAGAGACTCATATTGACATCGCTCACATGCCATCACAGTTACAGGCCACTGTTGACTCCCATCCCAACTATTACCTGCACGCCCTAAGGTCATGTGCATGAAGTACACATGCACATAAAACATCATGTTCGATGCCTCAGCAGTACATAATAGCTGGGACCTTCTGTTTCATGATTACCAACACCTCTCACATGCCAACATGTCACATCCTACCACTAGTGCCTGCTACACAAAAAAATGGAAAGTAATGTTATTCTCTTTATGCAGATAAATGACCGTTATGAGTTCCCTTTGCAACTGGACCTTGATAGAGAAAACGGGAGATATCTTTCTCCAGATGCCGACAGGAGGGTTCGCAACCTTTACACGCTTCACAGGTAGTATTTCATTTAAGACTTTTATATCCTGATTTGTTTGACCATTGACTAGCATTTTTCTGTTCCAATAACTTGGGTAATTAATTTCTTAGCTTAATTGGTTGCTGATATTTTGTCCAATCAAACAACTATCCTGTTTTATGGTTGGTAGGTGGGTCTGTGAGGCAAGTTACTGTGCTTAATTTTCTGGTACTTTTTCTTGGCAGATTTCTAAATAAGCTTTGATTTAGGCTCAATTGTCGAAAGAAGAAAATTGTACATGATGAGTAACGAAAGGGTCGTTCATTAGTTGTTATTGGCCCCTCATTGTATCTTTGGTAGCACTTTCTCCATTTTGCTTGTCCAAACAAATGACTATTCTGTTTTATTGTTGGTAGGTGTGTCTGTGAGGCAAGTTACTGTGCTTAATTTTCTGGTACTTTTTTCTGGGCAGATTTCTAAATAAGCTTTGATTTAGGCTCAATTGTCAAAGGAAGAAAATTGGTGCAGGATGAGTAACGCCAGGGTTGTTCATTAGTTGTTATTGGCCCCTCTTTGTATCTTTGGTAGCACTTTCTCCATTTTGCTCCAATATATTTTGCCATCTTTCAAAGAAAAAGAAAGTGTACTTTGAAGGAATTTACACATTTTGCCTTTTTTTTTTTGGTTAGCTTGTTAGTACACCTACTGTCAGTTCACACTTCACTGTTAGCCACCCCCACAAGGGAATCGATGCCAAGACCTCAATGTTGAAACGAGGTATCTTTCACTCAGTCTACCACTTCAGCTATGGATCAGGGTGTTACGCATTCTGCCTCAGAGGGTGAAATTTTACTATATTTATGCATATGCTGCCTATGAGATGCATTATGTCTTTAGATGAAGCATGCCTATAGTGAATTATATATGCCCACCATTATCTGTTGAATATTATTAGAGTTATTTGTCTTCTAGTTTCACCATCCAAAACATGGTGATGCTACATTAAGTCATTGCTATTTGTTGTTTACAAAATATCTAGCAAATTAGGGGTGGCAATAGGCTGAGCGCTGTTGGCCCTAGCCCGGACTTGGCCCTAATCGGACTTGAAAGGCCCTGATGTTAGCCATAGCCTTACAGGGCCACGCGGGCTAGGGCAGAAAAAGAGTTAAACGATCAAAGGTTTGAAAATAGTCCAGTCTTAAGATTTTTATTTATTTATTTATTTTTGTTTTTTTTGGGACATTCTCCATTCATGACAAGTCCCATCATATGCACAGTTTGGATCCCCTGGATCCAACAAGTGTCTTAAGTTACAGATGTATGTTGAATGGGAAGTGCTCATGATCGTCTTTAAACCATTCATTCCTTATGCACGCATGGTTCTAAAAATTGGTATCGTATTGGCCTATACGGGTGTATCGTATCCGTATCGGCTCGATACGATACGTGATACGGGGTTGTATCAGCCATATTGGAATCAGTTGGACCATATCGGTCTCTATTGGCCGATACAACTCATATCGGTGCCGATACAGGGCTGATATGCCCATGAAACTCCAAATTTGATTTTTATTTTATTTTATTTTATTTTTTTCAAAAATTCACTTGTCTCCTCTCTCTCTCTCTCTATCTCTCTCTTTTCCATTTAAACCATGGAAGAATCTTAAAAACTCATTTTATGTTAGATCTAGACCTATTTTAGGATCAAAACAAATGATTTGAATGGGATTCAAAGAATTGAAGTGAAGTGGACCATTATGGGAAAAATCGGAAAGAAGGGTAAACCTTCACTTTCTTTTTTATATTTTCATCATCTTTTTATGTATTTCCAATGTAATGGGCCATTGTTCACCAAATCATGTTTAATTTGCATTCAATTAGGGCCCATTTAGTTGACTTTCAACAAGTCAAATTGACAAGCAACGTTTTCATCAAAGAATGGTCCAATACACCGTTGACTACATGGTCAAAACACACAAAAAATGATAGATTCGTGAATATCTCATTTTTTCCCCCTATTTTCTGATATTTAAAAAAAAATAATATTTTTTTGGTTAAAAAAAATATGACCGATACGGGCTGATACGACCTCGATTCCGATACGTGACACCGTATCGTATCATTTTTTCGCGCTGCCGATACGTTGGCCAATACCGTCATTCAGAGCCATATATGCACAAGCCTGGTTGATAATTGGACTAGGCCATTTAACATTGTCTGCACCCTAGATTTGAAGCCTGGTCCTATTCCTTGGGCAAATTTAGGGGCCTAGGCCTTACAGCACTGGACTGCTTGGTGACTGCCACCTCTGTATAATTGGGCCATTTACCATCGAGTCATTGACCTTAGTGGACCACAATTAATTGGGATAAGCAATCCTATAAAAAAAGAAAAGAAAAAGAAAAAAAGAAAAAGAAAAAAGGGATGAGCTTAGATGATGACCATTGAGTCATTAACCACTTCTTTGTAATGTTAGGGTATTGATAAATTTTATGATGTGTCATTTTTTACCTTTCTACCCTTTTTCAAAAGACGAGCATAAGGTTACCTTGCATGCAATATTCTTTGTAGCCCCAAAAGATGTAGCCCTGGGGTCATCATTTGCAATTTCTCTTTGGTTGTGTCGTATTTTTTTGTCTAATAATTATCCAAGCAATTAATGAGTTCTTGTGGCATTTGCCACTTTCCTGTGAGCATTTGCATTTCCATTAGTTGATTGACCAAAAAGTATACCGTGACTTTAGTCCTGTGTTCTGTTTCACTTGCAGTGTTCTTGTTCACAGTGGTGGAGTACATGGTGGACATTATTACGCTTTTATCAGGCCGACCTTAACTGATCAGTGGTATGTGAATTTTATCAGCCTCTCAGATGCTTGTGCCACCTGCCTAGTAGAGTTATTTTGCGTGCCATATTAGTTAGATTTCTGGGAACTCCATATTCAGGTTTTCAAAGCTAACTATATAACTGGCTGTAGTCTCTAGACCATGTAATGGTTAGCCGCATTACTACACCTATCTGAATGTGGAAGTTCCCTGGCATTTTCTGATGTGCCTGATGGTTAACTGCTTTTTTTTCCCTATCTACTTATCCGGCAATTCAGGGCTCTTCAGTTGGTAAACATTTGGAACTTGTCTTTTTCTGGCAAAATTTCCCTTTTTGCTGTGACACTATTGAATGTTTTGCATTTCTGCTTCTTTGTGCATGTGCCATTTTGGTGCTTGTGCGTGTAATGTTGCTGCTGCCATGTGCACATGCTCAGGCATGCCCATGTGGTGGGTGGCTGTGCAAGTGACTTTTGCGGGGACATTTATTTCAAAGTGAAAAAACTTTTATATTTATTGTATGTGGGTAAACCTATGCCTCAGAATGACTTAAATGACCTATTTAACAGATGAGAATATTCTGTTCTTAGGTTCAAGTTTGATGATGAACGGGTAACAAAAGAAGATGTGAAGAGGGCATTGGAGGAGCAATATGGTGGTGAGGAAGAGGTGAGGATTTGCTGCCAAGAATACTTTGTTGTGCTATTTATGTTCTCTTTGACTATTTGATAAACCTATGATGTTTTGTTTCTTCTGCTTCTATCCCACAGTTGCCACAAACAAATCCTGGCTTCAATAACACTCCATTTAAGTTTACAAAATATTCGAATGCATATATGCTTGTGTATATTCGGGAAAGTGACAAGGACAAAATAATTTGTAATGTGGATGAGAAGGACATTGCTGAACACCTTAGGGTAAGATATTTTTGTTCACTGGATGGGTTTAACTTCTCCAGAGGTTTATTTGGGGAAAAACTTGAACTGAGCATGGTCACAATCATATTCCAGATGAGATTAAAGAAAGAACAGGAAGAAAAGGAGCATAAGAAGAAGGAAAAAGCAGAGGCACACCTTTATACCATTATAAAGGTTTCGATTGTCAATTTTATTATTAACTTATTAGCATCCATTCCTCCAGTCAATATTCTTTTCTAAACCAAATGTTTTCTGTCCATCCAGGTTGCTCGAAATGAGGATCTTGCAGAACAGATTGGAAGAGACATATATTTCGATCTTGTGGATCATGATAAAGTTCGTAGTTTTCGTATTCAGAAACAGATGCCCTTTAACGTTTTCAAGGTACCGTCCTTTTGTCTGGGGAAAATGCATGTGTTATTGGGATTTTAGAAACCTATTTGGGTTGGCAAACCTGCTTAGTCACTTTTTTAGTAGCATGACACCTTTTGGCCTTCTAACTTCAACTGCTACTACTTTTTTTCCCTTGTTCTTTCTCCTCTTGGACCTTTCGAGGTCATGCTACTTCTTTTCCTTGTTTTTCATCCTTTTCCTGGCCTCTTCTTTATGTGAAAATTATTTTTCATTCAGGGAAGCTTGGCTTTTACTCCCATCAATTCAAGATTTTATCCATTGTGTTTCAAACTCTTCTTTTGATACTTCATCCATGCATTTGTCTCGTGAATGTGTTTACCTTTCACAACAATATCAAAAAGCAGTTGCCAAACATGCAGGTGCATTTTGGTCATCCCTTATTTTTGTGTAACTTAATGCAATTTGGGAAGCTCTGCTGCATTGCATGTTAGGTTGATTAGTTCTCTAGTATATTGTTCCTGTCTTCGAAGGGGAGCTGTGTATTCCCTTTTTGGATGAATGCTGAGCTTAGAGTGCTGTTGATGCTCAGTCTGCACTTTTAACTCCCATTGTTATGTTAATTGTGACGTGTATATCTTTTCTTTGTTATTTATTATTTCTCTACTTTTTAAATGGTTGACAGGAGGACGTGGCTAAAGAATTTGGCATACCAGTGCAATTTCAGCGATTTTGGCTGTGGGCTAAGCGCCAAAACCATACATATCGTCCCAACAGGCCATTGACACATCAAGAGGAGATGCAATCTGTAAATACTTTCTGCCACTATTTTCTTTTCACCTGTTTTGCAGGCCAGTCTAGTTTGTTCCACAAGTTATTGCAGTAGTTAGATCACTGCGTGCAAATCGAGAGACAGTGTCCTATTCCATACACCCGTTAATTCTTGAGCTGTCATAGCAAAGTTTTATTAGATATGCAAAATCGTGCAAGTTTCTCTCTTTGTTTTATGTAGATGTGCTTCACTTTGAAATCTGAGCAAGTGAACATGCATTCAATAAGGGCCTGTTTGAGTAGGGTGATGTCTAAACATGGATATGGAAAACCCCCTCAAAATTTATCAACATGGGAAGCAGTGGGAATCTTGAAAGGCCACATGTCAATGTTCGTTGATTGTTATTTTCCCAGTTGATTCCATGGAAATGAACCAAAGGTCAATGGTCAAAACCAAAAGCTGTTACACATTATCGTGGAAATGCCCCTGGATCAGCTTTCTGGGAGGTACTTAAAAGCTACTTTTTATAATACGAACAACGAAAAACATCATATACATGGGAAAATAATTGATTTCCTAAGGAATCCTCGTTCCCTAACAGCCCCTAAATATTATATGTTGCTGCGGCTTTGGACATGGTGTGATGGAAACTGATCAGTCTCTGTCTATTTTGGTGGAAGACAGCAATTTTATCAAGTTGTTTCTTTATATTTTATCCCTTGGTCTTGCATTTGTTTTGTTTTATTTATAGTAGTGAGATAGTTTTTCCTTCTAGTTGCAATGGTGCACTGGTTACTTGTGTGGGTCTCTCTCTCTGACTCTGATGAATACTCCCCTGGGTTTTTATATGATGCTATTTGGCAACTTCTAAAAGAAGAGATTCAATGTAGCTGGGCCCAACAGAGGAATATTTAAATTTGAAATAAAAGATATGGAATTTCAAAATAACTGATCAAGATTAGAATGAATGAAATAAGGAAGCATTTTTTAGTGATTTTCTTTTTCAATATTCCATCGTCTGTAACATATCAGCATGCATGTACCAGACCATATTACAATAGGCTTTGCAACATTGGTTTGAATCTCTTTATAATCATTAACAGTTTGTTTCTTTTACAACACTTCGAACTTGTTAGAAATCAAAGCTCTCGTTAGTGCTCATGATTCACCAAAGGTGGTGATATTCATAAATTTCACCTAGTAAATTGGAGGATATGCAAATCAAAGAGGGACAGAGCTATTGGGTAGGGAAAGTGAAATGAAAAAAAATATTAGGCCACTTTGAAAATGGTGGTGGAGATTTACTGAGGTCTGAGGAGCTGGAAGTGTTTTGGAGGAATGCTATATAGATAGGGCGATTTCCTGGAAGTGTTTTGTTAGGCCCCTTTGAAATTGGTGGTGGAGATTTACTGATGGTGAAGACTCTCTTCCTCCCAACAAGCCACGCGAAGGCTGCAAACTTAGGCAGGGCACTATAAGACCATAAAGTACCAACACAACCACATCCAAATTGCACCGAATTCCTAGAGGTGAGGGAAAAGAATGATGTCACCGAGAATATGCTAGACTTATCATTCAACTAGACCAACAAATGGCACCCCGGAGATGAAGAGACCCTTTGAAGAAGATCGAGAAGGCGCAACAGATCATCTGCCTGACTTCCTCAACATTAGAGAGATTCTGCCCACAGGGAGGGAGCCCAAAGCCCCATCGGCATGTTACCTAGAGAAGCATTGGGCAATGGAAACGTCCAAGAAGGGTAAAGGGTAGCAAGTTTTTGCGAACATTCTTCTCAATGTAGAGTCACCAATCAAGATATCATCCTAGAATCGAACTCTCTCACCTTCCCCAACAGAAAAAACCAAAACCCTCGATCACTTTCCCTGCCAGTTGAGCAACCCCTTTTCACTGGGTGGGAGCTCTATAGAGAGAGGAAGGCTCAATCCGCTAGTCAAAGCACGACACACCATAATTTACTGCTATGATGGACTTCCAAAAATCTTCTAAAGAAAAAAAGAATAAAGAAAAAATAATAGACTCCAAAGACTACCTTCTTCTCTCCCAAATCTCCAGGCCACTTCCCCAGATGGCATCATTGACATCCTCCAAAACCCTGACCTCGTTCACTAAATGGGTTGCACACTTCCTTCCATTCTAGCAAATGTAATTTTCTTTCTGCTGAAGCTCCTTGCTAGAGGAAGCCCCTTTTGAGTCTATTTATCGTACCCAAAACAAATTTTGGACATTTGAACAAAGACAGAGAATACAAGGAGTGTTTTGAAAGAGCAACTTTGATAAGCGTGATCCTACCACCTAAAGAAAAGTGTCTTCTTTTCTACGAAGACAACTTTCCCTCATCCTACACACAATGCTGTTATTCCATAAACATAAGGGCAGTTTACCAATACAAAGGGGAAGACCAAGGCGAGAAGTTGGAAAAGTCCCACCCCTGTAATCAAGGACTTCAACCAAAATAGATGTGCCAGCAGTGGGAAGATGGATCTCAAGGATCTCGCTTTTGGAAATGTTGACTTTCATACCTGATGTGACCTCAAAACACCTCACAATTTTATGCAATTTATAGCCCATAGACATGGCAGCCTCGCAAAGAATGAGGCTATCATTAGAAAGTTGGAGGTGTGAAACCCTACTACCAACATTTTTCACTTTAAAACCTTGAAAAAGATTCACTGATTGCCCTTTAATAATCATTCTATTGAGAGCCTCCGAGACAATGACGAACTGAAGAGGGGAAAGGGGGTAGCAACAAAAGCGATGTTAGTAAACAAAAGTAATTTACGGTCAACATTAGGTGATGTGAAGTGATGAATAAAAATGTCTAATTTGTGCGATCTTTTCATCCATTATTGGTATCATTAGATAAGACAGCTATGATTTATGCATCCTCACTCCATGTGTATTGTACAGAGATGGTTCTATGGCATTCTTGTTCAGCCATCTGTCATGCCATATCTCCTTCAATGCTATTCTTCCTTCAATGAAACATGTTGATTCAGGGCTTATTCAAGTTTTCAACCCATCTTCCTCTTCCTGCAATGAATAGGTTTGCTGTTTATCCATGAACAAATCAAGCAGATGAATGACCTATATACGATTGGCTTTCAAACTGAATCTGATGATCCTTGAACCCTTGACCGAACTGGACTGGTAGTTCGATACAATCAATTGAATTTGGGTGAATTGTACAAATTTGTTTGATGGAATCAGTTCACAGTTCAAGGGTTGATTGAGTGAATTAGTTAACTATGGTTTTGCCCTACTCATAGAGTACCGAAGAAACAAAATTTTAACTATCTTGTTGCGGTGAAAGCATATTGAGAAAGGCTTCAATAGAGAGACACCATGATGATGGGAAGGAGCTTAAATTCTTCACGGCCCTATAGATTACTTGAAAGAAATCTCAAATAGATCCTCCAAAAATATCGACCTCTTCTAGAATCCCAAGAAATCATCCCAAAAAGAGTTCAACTTCATATAATCTCATTGATTTCTTCAAACTGCTGCATCTGATACTGACCTTCAGCTCTTTCATTGATAATTCCTTAATGAGAACTTGTTGTAGTTTAGAGACATCAAAGTTTCAGAGAAGTGCTTCAGAGATAATGTAGTTTTGAGTTTCTCTGTTGCTGTGGTGATTTAGCCCCCATGGTCTCTCAATGTGCATGTTAGAGCCAGCTGGAATCTGGAAAAGATGCTTCTTTCAATCACATAATCATCTTCTGTTGCATTGTAGGTTGGACAACTGAGGGAGGTATCAAACAAGGCTCACAATGCAGAACTGAAGTTGTTTCTGGAAGTAGAGCTTGGAATGGTAACAGTTGCTCTACAAATTTAGTTTAACTTCTCGTATGGTTGCCTTAGTATCGTGTCCTCAATTTCAATTTTAGTTAGGTGTTTTATTAAGGGTTTTGGCATACACTATTATTGCCTTACAAATATCACTTTTTTTTGGTAGGATCTGACTCTTTTGTATGACCATGTAGGATTTACGTCCTCTTCCTCCACCTGACAAGACCAAAGAAGATATATTGCTTTTCTTCAAGCTTTATGATTGCGAAAAAGAAGAGCTCCGGTATTGGGCAACCTCTGCCTTTACCTTCATTTGTAGTCTTTTTTAATCTTAGTTGTGATAAAATTATGTGATTTATCAAGAAAAGAAAGAAGAGGAGAAGAGGTTCCTGTGTTAAGTGATTGCTGGCTTTGCAATGGATTTGTGCATGTAAGCATTATGTGTGAAACTTCTATCGCTTCTGATTATCTCAGGTATTTGGGGAGGCTTTTTGTGAAAGGTGCTGGTAAACCAGCAGAAATCCTAACAAAATTAAATGAAATGGCGGGCTTCCCTCCAAATGAAGAAATTGAACTTTATGAGGTAAGTCGTCTCTTTAATTTCAATCGCCTAGGTGTAATGTTCATTTCCTGGCAGAGCAATCAACTTTATGTGCGGTCACATGCAACTTGTTCTATTTCATATTCTGGAAGCCTTAGTAGATAAAAGTTTTACCCCTTCTTTCGTGTTGATTTGGAAATTAACTTTAAGCTGACTGTTCTATTCCACATCCAGAAAGCATTTGTAGCAAAGAAAATGATATCTTTGTTTTGTCTTGATTAGGAAATAAAATTCGAGCCGACTGTCATGTGTGAACACATTGACAAGAAACTCACATTTCGAGTTAGCCAGGTATGCATAACCATAACACTGTTTTTTTCTTGTATATTAGCTCTACTTAGTAGAATATCAAGTTGGATATGGTGCTGAGATTTCTGATTCTTTTGTGCAGCTTGAAGATGGGGACATTATTTGTTTCCAGAAATCTCCTCTGGTAGAAAATGATGAGCAATGCCGCTATCCTGATGTACCTTCATTTTTGGAATATGTACATAATCGACAGGTATCCCCTCTCGAAAACTTACAAGGTGTTTTTTACTAGGCTTTTGTCCTGGCTTGAGACACCGTTTAAAATAACGGCTAGAGTTGTTCTGCTCTTGCTCAGAACTTGCACTCTGACTGTTTCATCTGTCAACATTTTGAAGTAGAAGCTTCTCTAATATTGCACTAGACTTTTCCCCCCAGCTTCCCCTCATGCTTTGTGCAACAAAGCTCAAGCATGTTGTTGCTAAAGTGGAGTGGCGAGAGGGTTACTCACAATCAGCTCTTTGTTGCTTTAGCCTACACCTGTATTTTATTTCTCCTTTTATTTATTTTGATTTAACATTTAAAAATGAAAATAAATAAATGATGCAACCAAGTGGCCATAAAAGTTGGTTGATCATAAGATCTGCCCAATCCAACTGTTCCAATCATGTTATTCCGTAATGGTAATGGTGGCTATAAAGGCCACCACCATTACTGTTATGGTGTGAGTCGTAACGGCTTCTTCTTCTTCATCTTCTTCCCCTCTCTCTATATCTAACATCCTGTATTGACCATGTAATGGACCATTACTAGGCCATTATACCAATAATGAGCCATTATGGGTCCGTTATGGGCTGTTTTTTCTGTAATGCCCGTTACAACCCTGTAACGGTAGTTATGACTACGTAAAGCATCATGGTGGTCACCGTTACCATTACGTAACTGTTTTTGCATACCTTGGTATCAGTTGTCTTGATTGAAGGTTTGGACCAAATCAACACTCTAATGATTAATTGGATGGATTAATGGCCACCTTGCACCATGGGGCCCATGGAATCAATTCTATGGTCATCAATTTCATGAGGTTTATTTATTTAATTAGTCTTTAGGCGAGATAGAATTATGATTTAATCTCTTTTTTTATTTTCGTTTCCTTTTGGCGTTCTAAATGATGTCTAAATGACATGAGATTTGTCCCATTTGATAACCTTTTGAGTCAACTTTCAAATTGGCCAAAGATCATGCTATTCCGAGGCCATTTGAATGAGTTATGACCCCATTTACATAAGACCCAAGTGGTGGTGATGGGATTCGGGGGTAGTTTCATTATTCTATGCTATTAGGGCTTTCCTATCTGGTTTAAGCCTAAAAAAGGCTTATGCCATGAAGGTTTAATGGATTATTAGATTGGAAATAAAATTTCTTTGGTGTTGTGGTTTCTTTGACTTAGTAGAGGATTTAATGAGGGGGTTTTGTGATCTCTGGTATTCAGTGAGAGTATTGTTGGGGATCTTTTCCACAACCTTTTTCTTTTTTACTTCGATCATTTTGCTTCTTCTTTGGGGTTTGCATCAATCGAAGCAAGTTTTGTGCTCTCTTTTTCTTTGAAGGACGGACGAGCAAGTTATGCTATAGGGAAACTAAAAGAATAAATAATTACTTTTCTTTTCTCTTCATCTATCCTTCATCTGTCTTTTTTCCCCCTTTCCCACTCTCTACCCAAAATCTGTCAACCATTACCCAAACCTTATCAACCACTAATGATAACTCTCCCCCATCCTAATCTTGCTTCCCAATCGTATCTTTTCCCTTTCCTGAAACTTGCATGGTTCAATCCACGTTCTTTCTTAGAGATGTTGATGATAGGAAAATGGTATGAAAATAGGAAAATGTTGCTTCATACCATTATCCATATCTGCCGCATTATCCTTATTCGGGTTAACCTTGAACATCACGATCGTCCTTCATATTGCCTTGTGTCTACCCATCTTAATATGTGCCTCATGGCGATTACTTTCAACACCCCTTCCAATGTGATGAGTGAAGGCAAGCACATGTCGCCTACTCAAAAGCATCCTATCGCATGGAAATGTTAATTGAGACCGAGAATGTTCAACTGAGGCAGGAGGAGAAGTTGCTGGAACTTAGGATGGAGATTAGTGTGTTCAAGGAAAATATTGTAAAAGAATTCAAGGAACTCATGAAGGCGGTGAGATCTTGCTTTGAGCTCTTGATTGAATGGGAAAAGCTGATGTAGGACAATTAACCACTTGCTCTAAAAGTTCGAACTGTTAAAGCATGGCGAATTAATTCCTTTATCTCATAGCCCAGGCCCCACATCTCATGGGTTAGGACCTCGGTCGAACCCTCCTCGTGGGCCCCGAATCACACGGGTGGGGCACGCCTCTCACGAGCCACCTGCCTCACACGGGCCACCCACCCCGAGTGTGCCCCTGCGTCCCACAGGCAGCCCACTCGAGCCCGGTGTGAAAATGCCCCTGCATTAAAAGCACTATGGACTTCCATCCATCGTCCTTAAGAGTTTTCAAGAAAGTCATATTTGAAGCAAGTGTGGCGGTTCAGGAGGAATCAACTACTAGCTTGCTTGATGGATGTTGATGCATCTACTAATGGATCGATGCCACAATCGGATTAAGCACCAATGAAGTTGGATAATCAACCATCGAATGACGCAATAGAAGAAATTGAAGGATCAATAGATATAGACATTTCGATAGTTGAAGAGATGAATAGTGTACTTTATGGTGGTTGACAGTGGTACCATTTTAACACATCTATCAAGGTCCGCAAATCAAATGTTTGTAGCAATGATGGCGCTATTACTGATTTTGTAGCCATCCCAGCTGCCAAATCTAGTTTGCAAAAGAAGCGGAAGTCGATGCCTAGAGCACGATGGACCAGTAAGAAGCAAAAGAAGAGATGTGTGTATTTCAATGCCATATAATGCTCAAGCTTGAGGACTTCTTTTAATAAATTTTGTGTTACCTCTAAAAAAGAAGAAGAAGAAACACTACAAATGGGAATCTTTGTAGGAGATTAAGACCACCATTCTATACTTGAGGATGAGTTCTTTTCGAACTAGGGAAAATTGATGCAACCAAATGAATTTCTTTTGCATTTTCGTCGCTACCTTGGTGGGCCACTTTTGGAGCACCAACTAATGACCAGATGACACAAAATTGGTCTTGTTTGATAGCCTCTTCAGTTAGCTTTCGAACGAGCCCAAGATCATGGAAGTCATAGGCCTTTTCAGTGAGTTATGGCCCATTTACATGATGTTCATATGGCTGTGATGAGATACAAGGGCATTTTGGTTGTTTTTTCTTAATAGGGTTTTGTATTTGCTTTAAGCCTATATAAGGTTATACTATGGAGGTGTAATGGATTATTATGATGATTCGAAATAAGATTTCTTTGATTTGGTAGAGGATTTGCAAAGGGGGTCTTGCCATCTCTAACATTCTTTCCCATTATATTTTCTTCCTTTCTTTGATCCATTTGCATGCTCTCTTGGTTTGCATAGGAAAAGTTTCTGCATATTCCCAGTGGAATAAAATGTGAAATGTTGCTAGATGGTACTAATTCTGTTAATGGAAATATATTTAAATATTCATATCAACGATCACCTATGCTTCTTCTTTATAAATTTTTTTTTTTTAGATGTGTATATATATAAACTGTGTCTAAAGTTCGTAAAATTGGTTTCCATCATCCCAAGGTCCTTGGAGTGAGACTATGCTCTTCTTTATCAAGGAACTATATGTTTTAAAGCGGAGGAGATTAAGTGGTGATAATGATATAGAGCTCTCTTTGGCTATAAGGAGACAAGAATATGAGTTTTTTCCACGTGGTTGGGATCGGGTTAACAAAATTAGTAGTTTGGAGATTGATGGTAGTCTTATTTCAAATAAGGACAAGATTTGTGGTGTGATATTACAATTTTATATCAATCTTTTGTCTCGAGATCAGTGGAGTAGACCTTAGTTGGATAACCTTCAATTTCCACACTTATTAAGAGAGGTGGTAGATTCCCTTCAAATTCTCGTCTCAGAGGAGGTTTTAGGTGCTTTGGACTCCATGTGCATCGAGAAAGCCCGGGGTTCATATGGTTTCCCTATGTCCTTCTTCGAAAGGTTTTGGTAGGTAATCAAAGGGGATGTTATGGACTTTGTTGTTGAATTTTTTGATTGTGTGAAGCTCTCTTATCGCCCTCATCCCTAAGATTGAGGGGGCCCAAAGGATCAAAGACTCTTGTCCCATTAGCCTGATTGGAGGCCCTTACAAGATCATCGCTAAGGTATTGGCTCAAGATTCCAAAGGTGCTGGTGCAGGTTATTTCCAAGAATCGAGGGTTTTTTGTGTTGGGAAGGTAGATTCTAGATGGAGCTCTAATTGCTCGTAAGTGCATCGATTCCAGGCACAGGGAAGGAAAACGTGGGGTAGTGTGTATGCTCAACATTGAAAAAACGTATGCTTATGTTGATTGGGGATTCTTGGATTATATTCTCCTTGGATTGGGTTGTGGGCGGGAATGGAGGAATTGCATGCGAGCTTGTGTTCACTTCGCTTCTTTCTCCATCGTTATTAACATGTGGCCTAAGGGGGTTTTTAGGATATCTTGGGGCTTCAAGCAAGGGGACCCATTATCTCCTTATTTGTTTGTGGTCATCGGGGATGCCTTCAGTAGGATGCTTCATAAGGGAGAGGAATCTGGTTTGTTTGAAGGTTTTCGTGTGGCTTGAGAAGGGGGTGGGTTTTTAATCTCTCATCTCTAATATGCGATAATACTTAAATTTTTTTTGCATCGTGGATGTGAGATAGATTGATAATCTTTGAAAAATCATTGTTTCCTTTTAAGTGCTATTGAGGCTGAATGATAATACGGCAAAGTCGAAAATGCTGGGTATTCACATGAGTACAAAGGAGCTTGAACCGTAGGCTGCTATCTTTGGCTGTAAGGTTGGATCGTTTCCGTCGAATTATTTGGGTTTGCGTCTATGCATCAGGAAACTGGCTAGACATTTGTGGGATAGAGTTATTAAGGAAATTGAAAAGAAGCTAGAGTAGGTTGGAGGCATCGGTATCTTTGGGATGTCGCATAACCCTCATCAAAGCTGCTTTCTCCAATATGCCATTGTTCTTTGTTCAAATGCCCTAAATTTGTGCTGAATAGATTGGAAAAGATGAGAGGAGATTATCTTTGACAAGGATCGGATGAGAAAAATAAGTTTCATCTTCTAAAGTGGCATGAAGTTTGCAGCCAATTTCAGGATGAGTTGTGAGGATCAAGAACCTTGGTCATATGAGCTTGGCTTTGCTTGGGAAGTTGCCATGGTGTTTTTCCACTGAGGAAGGAAGTCTTTGGAGATGGATTATTCCTCATAAGTATGGCGTGAATGAGAAGGGTTGGGAAGTGAAAAGGGTCTTCTTTATATTGTGCTTCAAATATTTGAAAAGTGATTGTGGCGGTCAAGCATCTTTTCACTAGTGGAATTTCTATTGACATGGGGAATTGTATTTGTTTCAAGGCGGATGTTTGGTGTAGTAATTGGCCCCTCTAAGAAGATTTCCCTCCTTTGGCCAGAGTCACCTTGGATAGATTCGTCATTGTAGCGGGTTGTTACTCCATAGATGGGAGGAATGTGGTGTGGACTCCTCCGTGCCATTGTAACCTTTCAAAAGGGGAGAAAACGAAGTTCATGGAGCTGTTGTCATGGCTAGAGGAAATGACTCCTTTGGTTCATTTCGACGATTTTGTGTTATGGAAAGCTCATCCTTGGGGCCGATTCTCAGTTTGATCCTTCTTCGATTTGATATCCAACTCCTCCCAAACCCATTATTTCTCTTCCCAAACGGTCTTATGGGGCTTCTCCTTGGGTTGTGGGTTCGCTTGGCTTGTGGTAAGGAAGAAAGTGTTTACGATAGATAATCTGCAAATAAGTTATTTGGTCCTCCCTAATATTTGCTTGATGTGCATGGCAGTTGTTGAATTGATAAACTACTTATTCATTCATTGTTTGTTTGCTTGTTCAATTTGGGATCACTTCTTTCATGCTCTCTACATTGAGTGGGTCATGCCGAAGACGACGTTGGAGTTGGGGCTTGTTTGTTAAATCTAAAGCCTGAATTTGAAGTCTGAAAACTTGTTTGGTAACTATTTGAAAGAAGTGCTGAAGTTTGAAAATTAAGTACTGAATCCGAAACAACCACTTTGTTATCAAATGTATGAAATGTCTAAAATTTAATAATTTGACACATTTGCTTGTCTCCCTTAAAAAAATTCTAGGGCCCATCGTATTGTGTATTTGCCATCCAACCTGTTGATAAGGTCACACAAACCTAGATGAAGGAAAAACACAAATATCAACTATACAAAAGTTTTGTGGCCCCTAAGAAGTTTTGTGGTGGACATTCAATGATCAATGTTTCGTATGGTGTGGTCTACTTGAGACTAGAATCTACTTCATTTTTGCTCCCATTTCCTAAAATAAGCTGGCAAAACGGATGGATGGCATGGATATAAAACAAAATACGCCAAATTTCTCTCTTTCAAATTGATTGCGTGCTACATAACTTTTAACATGAGTTTTGGATTTGCCTCACTTTTTATCTCATCCACTAAAATAAAATGGAAAGACGGATGTATGGATTGGATTACACAAATATTGTAAAGGGCCCCACCTAGCGGATCAACTTTCCGCCGTGATCCGTGCCCTACTCACACATGAGAGATCTTTTGGAATCTCTCTCTAGGCTTCTCATTGGTAGACGTCATTGCCGATGACACCATTGCACAAAACACGCTGATTTTCTCTCTCCAGAATAGATTGCCAACATCTATCAATTCTTCTGGATCATCCTAGAGCATGAACCTAAAAATGAGGCACATCCAAAGCTCTAGTGGATTGGACTACAAAAAGTACTAGGGATTGACCCAACTACCGTTGAAACCTTCCTAGTGCCAAACATGAGATTTATTTTCCGTCTAAACTATTCATAAGGTCACACAGACCTGGATGAAGGGAAAAAACAAATATCAACTTGATCAGAGCCTTCTATGGCCTAAAGAAGATTTCAGCGGTAGGTGTCGATTCCTATTGTTTCATTTGGTGTGGTCTACTTGAGCTTTTAATTTGCCTTGTTTTGGGGCTCATATCCTAGAATGACCTGAAAAACCAAATGGACGGTGTGGATCTAAGAAATACATTGTCGTGGGGATACCCGTTACTTGATGTATGGTGCAACACATTCCATGTAGAGAAAGAAAACTAGAAGTGTTGACATGTGGAACTTTTGTGGGCCTCATCAAGATGTATGTGTTAAATCCAAACCGTCCAACCAATTTTCCATATCATTTTAGGTTATGAGAGAAAAAACGAAGACAAATCCAACTTAGTAGGCCACACTATAGGAAAAAGTGGGAATTGGACACCTACTGTTGAAAGCTTTTTGGGGCGCCATAGAAGGCTTTGATCAAGATGATATTTGTCTTTCCCCCTCATTCGGGTTTGTGTGACCTTATGAAGAGGTTAGATGGCAAATAGACCTCATAGTAGATGCTAGGAAGGTTTCAACAGTAGTCGTTCAATTCCAGTTGCTTTCTGTGGTGTGGTTCACTTGAGCTTTGGATGTGCCTTATTTTTTTTGCTCATGCTCTAGAATGATTTGGAAAAGTTGATGGACAGTGTGGATTAACACAAATCATGGGGGGGCCCAGAGAAGTTCCACATGTTAAAAGTTGGGTTGTGCATTACCCAATCTATTTGGGAGAGAATCTCTTTGGCAACATGCGTAGGGCAATTTTGGAAGCAATTTTTTATAATGAATCTGCGGAGCGAATTCTGTATTCACCATTAAGCCAAACCTCTATCGCTGAAAAAAAATGAGGGAAAATCACAGAGTGCTTTTTAGGTTCGCTGTTAACAAACACCATTTAATGCAGGGTGCTTTTTGGGTTCCACATTCAGTAAATTTTTTTTAAAGGGTTAACGGACAGGCCCTTAGGGCCTGTTTGGCCAGACCGATCCCACGGTATTAGGAGGGATGGGATCGACGATATCCCAGGATATGCATGACGAGCCAAACAAACCTGGTGAACAATTCACTGACATCACCATCATTACCTTAAAATTAATCCCATCCCTTGGTTGGACGGTTTGGAAGGTAAAATCCTAGGATATGCCGGGCGTGCCAAACAGACCCAGTGAACTTGTCCTGGGATATAGCAATCCCATGGATCTTAAACCAATCCACTGACACCACCATCATTACCTTAAAATCCATCCCATCCCTCCTAATCCCATGGGATTCGCCCAGCCAAACAGGCCCTTACTGTGTGCTTGGCATGGGATGGGTGGGAAATGTGGGAAAGCAATTTGGAGGTTGGTCATTCTGGCAATTTGGTAGTTGATTTGGGGAGAGCGCAAAAAGTATTGTTTTTGTAATAGGAGCATCTCATCAAGAGGTGATAAGGGAGATTATTTGTAATATGAGGGGTTGGGCTTCGTATGTAAAGGCTATTAATCTGGCCAACCTCTCACTTTTTTCAGAGGGTTAGGTCTGGTTTTCTTTCTTTTGGGTCTCTCCTCTTTTGAGTTGTAGAATTAGGTTGTTTTTCCAATGAAATTGCAGTTCTCTCTCTCTCTCTCTCTCCAAAAAAAAAAAAAAAAAGGGAAAGAAAGATAAGAAGAAATAGATCTGTATGTTTTAAGGTTCATAGAAGTGATTTTCATCATCCCAAGGTATCCTCAAGCCTTGGTAGCCAATTTTTTATACCAAGTGCTACTTTCGGTTAGAAATCCTGCTCTCCCTCTGGACCTTCCCAGCACTAGGAAATGCTAAACTTCGTGTTTTGTTTTTGTTCGTTTTTTTAATTAATTTATTTATTATTATTATTTTTTTTAACGACGAGATGAGTGTTCAAACATATCAGTATCTGGTCCTAAAACAATAAGATCCAATAGAACCAGAATAAGTGTGGCTGATCTTGCATAGAGCTGTAATAGTCTGGGGATGGATATGGAGGATGCATGCAGTTGGAACTATTTTCTGGTGCTAAATTGTGAAGGGGCTTCCTTTGCAGCTTAAAGTTTCTCCTCTCTTTCAAAAAGTAGTAGTTTCTTTTCCTGGGGTGTGTCTCTCATGGCATTATCACATATTTGTTTCAACAATCCTTTTCTGTGTGTAGGAAATAGATTAGTGTGGATATTTGTTAATTCATGTACTTTGTCTAGTTTGGTAGTTAATAGATGAAACTTCATATATATGATGGTGAGCTTGATTATGAATGCTCCCTAAAAAGATATGGTATATTATTGGGCATGAGGAGGATGCACAATTATGTCACTGTCATAACTTCTGGATTATGGATACCTGGGATATGGCTTTGTATTTCTGTGTTGAATATGTATGTGTGGATTCTAAGCCTTTGCATAATGTGATACTGTAGGTTGTCCACTTCCGATCTCTGGAGAAACCCAAGGAGGATGATTTCTGTTTAGAGCTGTAAGTATTACAAAATTAGTTTTTGCTCTACTTTGAACACTTGGAGTGTCATTCTTATGTTTTCTCAGGGAACAATATGTAATGATCCTGTTTTGGACTCTTGATTCAAAAATGATCCTTAGTTTTGGGTTTTCTCTAAAAGGTCAGGTTATTAACGCTTCATAGTGAACTCATCCTTCCATAAGGTTTCGGTTGGGCTATTTGTTCAAACAGCTATTTTACCCTCCAATTAGCATCTATGGTTATAATTAAAGAGGAATTATATGGTCAGGAAACATACAGTTTACTGATGTGCATGGTTTCATATATGTGAGGCCAAGTTTAGCTGATCCAATCAATTGATCTGATTACACAGCTGATGAGACTGCCTCAAAAATCTTCAAGATTGCATCGATAAATGGCCCACAGAAGATGGTTAAGGAAATCTCCAATGTTCAAATGAGAATATTTCAATGATCAGTGTTAAAAATTTCCAACATGGAGATTTTTTGGGTCTCCCCCATCCACAGTGAAGCTCATCATACAAACTGTTTTGATCAGCCAGTCATTCCCCACAAGGAATTATGCATGTCAGGCTGTATGTTTGGTGATGAACTGGACCCTATGATTTCTCAGACTGAAACCAGCCTCCAAAACCTTTCATAGTGCACCTGCAGGCAACCCCTAGAACACTTGTAATATCCTTGCTACTTGTTGACCAGGCCCCACCTGCCTTGCCCCAATGTCTAGCCTATTGCTTGTTTGGTAAGAAAAGAGATGTTTATGAAAATTCTATCAACAGTACATAATCAGCATAGCTGTGTGTCCCACTAGATGTCAAGACCTACCTCATTTTGACCCAAGGCAATCTACACGGAGGGTCCCACCGATGTCTCTCACTTTCTCAGTGGCTTGCATATGACATGATGGTGCGTTCGAGAGGCAAGAACAAGAAAAGTGCCATCTCACAATTCTCCAATAGATGAATTACATGATCCTTAACCCAAGGATCTGTATTGTACTCGGCTCTTGAGTCTGTGCAAGGCCGGTGATTCTGTGATATGGACATATGGTCTGTTGGAACCACCATGGATGGACCATGCCCAAAAAATCTCCTCAATTGGGCTATTCTAATCTATTAATTTGTAGCCTGCCAAAAGATGGGTGAAAAGAGGAATGCAACAACGGTCAACATTCATTGAGAAGAGCCCAAGAATGGTTGCTAGGATCTTGCAATCTAGGAGACACGATGTAGCTGAACATACTAATGCAAGGTTTTGAATAACAGCATCAGTGGGCATATTGACAGGGCCCAAAAGTGAAACCTTACCATATTGGGCATATTTGAACTGTATTGGCCAAAAAAATTTAGCACAAAAATCTTGAAAAAATAATGGGTAAACAAGAAAAAAGTGTAAAAACATCAGAATCTATCTTTTGTGTGTGTGTTTAACATGTATTCAATGGTTTATCCAACCATTCTTTGATAAGATGTCGTATGCCATTCTTATCAAAGGCCTAGGTTTTTCTATTGCCATGAGAGATGGTGTATTTTGGAAGGTAAAAATCATATTAGACAGAGGTGTTACAGAAAGGCTGGCTCTTATGGTGATATTTTGGGGGTAAAGCCATCATTTAGATAAGTGAACGGAACAGAAGTCTTATAGATAGACTGGCTGCCCATTAACCATCAAAAGCATAGCCTTTTGAAAAAAAAAAAATCTAAAATTAAGGTCATTTAGGAATGGAGTCCCAAATTGGAACCAGTCAGCTTTTCCCCCGTCTTTTATATATTTCTCATATACTTTATTATAATTGATTTCTATTTGACCTATGTGAAATATCCAGGTCAAAGCTTTTCACCTATGATGATGTTGTGGAGCGAGTTGCTCGCCAACTTGGCTTGGATGATCCAACAAAAATTAGGCTTACTTCTCACAACTGTTACTCTCAACAGCCTAAGCCCCAACCCATCAAGTTCCGGGGTGTAGAACATTTGTCTGACATGCTGGTCCACTACAACCAGGTTGTCCATCACAGTGCCTTCCGCTTGTCTTCCTGTTTTGGTCATGCTACTATATCTGAGAAATTATATCCAGTAACATGTCATGAATGACTGGAATTTTCCAAGTTCATTTCTTTTGATGCAGACTTCCGATATCCTGTATTATGAAGTGTTGGACATTCCTTTGCCAGAATTGCAAGGCTTGAAAACTCTGAAAGTTGCTTTCCATCACTCCACTAAAGATGAGGTAAGATCCCAAACCATGAGAATCATCTAATTCTGGATCAAGTACAAACTTAGGTGTCTTTTGCTTTCTTTTCAGGTGGTTATTCACACTATTAGATTGCCCAAACAGAGCACTGTAGGGGATGTAATCAACGACTTGAAAACCAAGGTTAATTTCTGCAACTGTTTATGCACCTCTATTCGATGTGGTCCTTGTTTATGCACCTCTATTCGATGTGGTCCTTGTCTTCTTCAAGGTTTCCTTAATGCATGAGCTTATCATCCCACTCTTTCTCAAAAGAGGACAATTGCTTTTCTAAGCTAGTAGTTTATTGAAACCCAGTTGATATGCAATCAGGATGCTTCTCATGTATTAACTGATAGAATGCTGCTATTTTGGTGCCCTTGGAAGAAAATCAACTGACTCTCTCCTGCATTCTACAATAGGTTGAGCTGTCTCATCCTAATGCCGAGCTTCGACTGCTTGAGGCTTTCTGTCACAAGATATACAAGGTATGTATGTCTTTTGGAAATTGCTAGGCAGTGGTTAAAGTTAATTGCCATCCTCTTGTGAACTGATTTTGCCAATGACCAGAAGTACTTTGCTTTGGATCGGGATTTTCCCATGTCTGGTTGGACATACCCCCCTTTAAAACAGCTGCTCCACATCTGCCTTTTGTTGTGACTCTGCCGAGTCTTGGCAGTTTTTGTTTCAGAAGGAAAGTGTTGAGTCAACTGGGAGAATGTTAGTTTATATCAATGGAATTGTCTGAGTTCTTAACAAATTCACCCTTTGGGTGGGCTGCGATTAGAGTTTTCAAATTTTATCTTACATCCTTTCATGTATTATCTATGTTGGTATTTAACAAGTCCTCAATGACTCGATCACTTCTCTACAGATTTTTCCACCAAGTGAAAAGATCGAGAACATAAATGATCAATATTGGACATTGCGTGCAGAGGAGGTAAGTCATTAATTGAGCAATCTTTTGCTGGTAGACTAGAGATTTTGGGCATATGCTGACTTGAGGATTTTTCCCATATCACAACCTATTGTCTGGAATTTGGTTGTCAAGAGATGATTTGATGGTGCCCATCTACATTTGTTCTTGGAGGTAATCTGGGTTTGAACCCAAGACCTTAATGTTGAAGCCAACAACACCTTCCAATTGAGCTAGGGCTCAAACATCCTTCTAATTTGTAGCATAGGGATGTGTAACTAGAATGCTTTGCCATGACTATCTAATTTATGGCACAATAGGCGATGTTACATCTCTTGGTTTTGCAAAGTAATAGTGTCATCATAATAGCCAAGTCCCAGCTTTGTGGGGTCAGTTTGAGAATCAATAGCCAGAGTTACAAAAATTGAAATTAATTCATAGAATTGTAAAATTGTTTGCTACAGTATAATCAAATCAAGCATATTTTAATCCAAATGAAGGAGGCGAAATACTTGCTAAGTTGGATGATTACATTGAGGTTGAAGATCCAAACCCATCCTATGTGCCAAAAAAGAACATCCACTTCATGTTCCCCAGTTCCATCAGTTACATGGAATTCCATGTTGTAATTCACTATATAGAGCTCTCGGACCAATCCAACATTAGAAAGAAGTCTGTGATAGCATGTTACTTGTTAGTCCTTGAAACTAACTATAAAATCAGTGGTCATGATATACTTTCTGTCCAGTTTTAAATGATTCTCACATTTTATGCATGAATTTTAACAAAATAAGATTGGAACTGAATTATGAATCGCATTTTTTGTATTTATATCAGTGTTTTAAATAGCTGCGCTATGTAGCATGTAGCTTACGCTACGTAGTTCATGAAAATAGCCTAAGTCCCGTATGGCCTACACTACATGATAATTTGCATGCACTACATGCTACATAGACCATGACATACCTCACATTACAAATTATTTTTCATTACAACATCAAAATCAAAAAATATTTTCAATATTTAATGCTTTTAGTAAAAATAATATAAGTAATGGTATTAAATGAGTTTTGTTGCTCATTCTTTATCTTCATACTTTATGATTACCGTTTTCTATTAGTTTATGTTTTGTTGCACCAAATATCATGAAAATGTGTTAAAATTCATTATTAATCAGTCGAATTTGGTGAATATCATGGAGTCAGTGAAACCACCAAGTGCAACCATGATTTAAAATCTAGAAGTAGCATGTAGCATCCGTTATGCTCTATGTAGCCTACGCCTCATGCTTCAGAATGGTGAATGCTATGCTACATGCTCTTCACAATTTAAAACACTGATTTATATCAATTAGAGGATCAAATGGGAGATTATATTATTTAAAACAATGGTGATTATCTTTCTACACAGTTGAGCTTTGAACGTGTTCTGAGCCTTGTTCATTGCCGCAGAGGATTAAATTGGAGATTATTTTATTTTAAAACCATTGGTGATTATCTTTCGGCGTAATTGAGCTTCGAACGTGTTCTGAGCCTTGTTCATTGCCGCAGAGGATCAAATTGGAGAATATATTATTTTAAAAACATTGGTGTTTATCTTTCTGCGCAATTGAGCTTCGTACGTGTTCTGAGTTTTGTCATTACCGCAGATCCCAGAAGAAGAGAAAAACCTTGGCCCTCAGGATCGATTGATTCATGTTTACCACTTCACAAAAGATGCAGCTCAGAATCAGATGGTAAGAATCAACTGAAATTCTATTACACATTAATTTATTTCAACTACAACAGGTACTGGTAGACTCTTCTGTTCTAGTTTGAACAATATATTAATTCTGCTTCAACTTCCAATCTCAACAGCAGGTTCAGAATTTTGGGGAACCTTTCTTCTTGATCATCCATGAGGGGGAGACTTTAGCTGAGGTTAAAGTCCGTATCCAGAAGAAATTGCAGGTTCCTGATGAGGAGTTTTCGAAGGTATGTCCTTTTCTTTATGTCAGAACCTTTTTTTTCCCCCTGACATTACTAAGAGAGATGCATTGGACATGCTTAAACACAAGTTACATTTTATGGAATACCTTGCATTATACAGAAAGAATAGATGGTCTAAAGACACGCTAGGTGTTCCTGTTCAATGTACACGTGTAGTTTAAAGACATTCATTGCATCTGGGAAATGTTCCAATGATCCAAATCATTATTGTTACATGGAACTCTCATGGATGGGGAATGTCCTAGAAGCAAAAAATCTTCGATTGGACTATTTTGAACTTTTCATCAATGTGTTTCCTGTATCAGTATTGCATGGGATGATGGGTAACTAAATGTTTCATGTATCAATGTTGTGGGGGAAACATTTCATGTATTGCAGTCTAAGGGAAATATGGGAAAATGATGGAATTTTTCAATGAAACTTTCAGAAGAAACATGCTTGAACACTTATAACTCAAAACATTAGAAAAAACAACTATGGTCATATAGGAACTATGTGTTGCTGGACAGTAGTGATGCAACTATATCCAAAATTAATCCATATAATTCAAATATCATATAATAAAACACAACCAATATATCAAATAAATTAATAAGAAGGAAGCATATACCTCATGGTCATATCCACAGTGTTACAAAGCAGCTGTGTTCTCTAACATATCGTTGGTATTCATCACTGTCTAACGCATCACTAGAACTATGCCCAGGCTATGACCTGATGACAGCCATAAATTATTTTCATTATTAGAAAAATCTATTTTCGAAGTAACAAAAATGAGTGTGTCCAATCTATAGATCGGCCTGCACTCATCAAAACATGCACTAACGCAATTTCCACCTTTAATTCAAACAAACCCATCTCAAGTACAGGAGATAAAGACAATGAGATGCATCGGGAGTAGCAATTGGATTTGGCCTTTTTCAATAGCACAAACTGTTTATTATAGGACTTCCCTTGGATGGGAGATTTCCATAAAAAAAATCTCAGATAGAATATCTCAACCCTCTGATTGTACGAAGGTTGTGATGAACATACATGTTCAAAGCAAAAGAGTGAAATTATCAAATGGTTGAAATAATCCAACTAAGAGCTTTTATTTGTTTCTCAATTGTACAGAGTGAGACTTCTTATATAAATGGTTAGGATCATTGTAAGATGGCCCAGATTCAAAGGCTAAAGTCCTGACTGATCGTATTGAAATATGTTGGAATGTATTCAAGCCTCGTCATAATATTAGGTTTTAATATATAGTTATGATAGAGAGTGGACCTTTATGGCATCTTGAAGCAACGTATTAGATTTTAATTGTTCTACCACAATATTAATGTTGTATGACTTTCATGTGTCTTCACACAACACTGTGACATGACATGACTTGGCTGAGCTATGCAGTCATGGAAAATGTTCCTAGAACTATGTCGATTTTGTGTCCTTGCAAGGCCACCCTTTTCACTTGGTGTAGCATAAAAAAAGGTTGGCTCAGGGTAGTCATGGGTCAACTCATCAACTTTTGTGCCATCACCAAGTCTGCACTTCTTTTAATTCGGGCAACTCATGGATCAGCCTGTCAGCTTGGCCAACCTTTGTGAAAATAAACATACATACCCATGCTTGAACAAGCAACCAAATGCCATACCCTTCCATACCATGTCTTAAACATTATGCTCACCATGCTTGTATTGAACCCAAAATTTCCATCAAGTCTTAACTATTTCTATGTTTGATCAGTGGAAATTCGCATTCCTTTCTCTGGGTCGACCAGAATATCTTCAAGACACCGATATCGTGTCTAGTCGTTTTCAGGTACATCTATGTTTTATATTTCACATGTTTCTAAATTCAATTTTAGAGATTCAATCAAACTGTCTGACGTTTTATTTTTCTCTCGTCTCTGCTTCAGAGACGAGATGTTTATGGAGCTTGGGAGCAATACCTTGGGCTGGAGCACTCAGACAGTGCTCCAAAAAGAGCTTACGCAGCCAACCAGGTAACGGTTCTGATGTCACATTCACCTCCACCACATGTATATTGTTTACTTTCTGATTGGCATGCTCCGCACGAACCTTCAGTTTCTTACTAGAAAAAATGGTACTTCTGACATAGAATCTAGAGCTTTGCTGAGTCCATCTGCACCTCTCTGGATGCACCTCCACATATTGCCACACATGCTGACCTGGCCCAAAAATTAAGTCAAGGCATCAGATGGGATACACATGTATGAAACAATGGATCTCTTTTCTTTTGATAATTGCCATTGATCCTCATGCAATAGGCGTGTGGCCTGCCTGATGAGTGGTCAGGCTGGCACACCTGATAGGGCCCAGCTGAAACACACTCGAATCTGTGTGGCACATACACATGGAGGTGTGTGTTGGCTTAAGCAAAACTAGCATCCATTTGGAAGAGAAATGCAAAATAGGTTTCTGTTCAATTTGGATTTCACCAAATGATTATTTCGTTGCGTGGGTTATTACCCTTCAGCTGAATGAATCCTTGGCATTGTACATCGCTAACATCTGATCCAATTCAAGCAAAGAACTGTCCCATGTTACCCTACTTATTCCATGGCTTTTATGACCGATGACAACTCCTTTTGCAGAACCGTCACACATTTGAGAAACCTGTGAAAATCTACAACTAAAAATATTTGCAGCGGACCTCCAAAACGGTACTGGCCGAATCCGATGTCCGCATTATCTCCATTCTGGCAATGCTACATGAGAAACGAAAATACATTCTAAAGTAGAAGGCTCTGAGGTGGTCGCCGGGTTTGGTTATTGATTTTGGTGTATTCTTTTTAGTGTTGGGCGGGCAGATAAGTTACCCAAATGCGTGTGTGCGTGCCTTTTTCTCTTATCGATGATGACATCAGCCCCCTCTCTTGAGTTTTTTCTTCTGTTCTAATGGAGGCTCCCCCCCATGGGTTGGGCCGCATATCTCCCCACCTTTGCCTTCATTTCCAGTGTAATTTAGTACATAAGAAGATTTTGGAGTAGGGGAATGTATACAGGGGTATATAGCTAGTTGGGTTGTGTTCTCTTTTGACATTTTCTCATCCTTTTTCTCTTTCTTTTTGTTTTTTTTCTTTTAAAGCTGTGTTAAGGAGACGGGGGCTGTATAATTAAAAATGTTTGGTGCCACTGTTCCTGGAGAGCTTTTAGGGATACTTGTGTAAAAGAAATTACTGACTTTAGCTTGCATTTTTGAGATTACATGGCCATGTGCATTTCCCTCTCCGTCGTTGCTTTCATCTGTTTTCATTGTGGGTAATGGGATTCGGAGTTCACTTAGGGCCCGTTTGGCCAGGCGGATTGGAAGGGATTGGAAGTTAAATCCCGGGATTGGCCGGGCGTGCAAAACAGACTGGGTGATCTGATATCGAGGTATAGCAATCCCATGGATATTAAGACAATCCACTGACAACACCATCATTACCTTTAAATCTCATCCAATCCACCCTAATCCATTCAAATTTGCCTGGGACATATTTGGTTCGAGGGATTGGAAGGGATGGGAAGGTTTAATCCCGGGATTGGCCGGGCATGCCAAACAGACTCGATATAGCAATCCCATGGATCTTAAAGACAATCCACTGACAACATCATTGCCTTGAAATCCATGCCATCCACCCTAATACCATTCAATCCCTTTCAATCCACCAGTCCAAACGGGCCCTTAGTTGAGTCACAATTACAGAGTTCGATGGGTACTTTGCCATTATGTACAAATGTCTGTGATGCTGTGTTCCAGTAAATGGAAAAGGTCATGGAGCATAACCCCTTCAGTAGGTCACCAACAGCGATAGTTCACATTCAACTCAGAAGAGTGGGAAGGAAAAACAAAACCAAAGCAGCCAAAAATCATTATATCTTCTGTTTATCTGGCGAAATATTCAATGCATGGGCCAGTGATAGCAAGGCATTGGACCTGACCTGACGATAAATGGGTGTACTGATTTTTCCAATTTGGGTCTAAGTTTTACAGGATTATTAAATAGATCGGGTTTAGAAGCTGAGAACAAGCCAATCAACATGCACTTTTTTATTTTATTTTTTGGTTCTTAGGATGTGCTCGGATCCAAGACCTAAATGTTGGAATGTAGGCTGTGTTTCCAGTTTGCTGCAAGCACAAACTCGGACCTAGACCCAACAAAGATGAGAACACTTGGTTACTAAGTTTAATTTTGGTAGTTAATGCATATTTAGCTGCAGCAAATATCAGGCAATTTCATAATATTCTATGATTAAGTAGTCTCATTTTGTGCAAAATACTATTAAATTTCGGGACATTTAGGAAAAGTGAAAATTGAAAAAATAAAATAAATTTGTAATTAGTTAAATTAGTGACATAAGAAGAATGAAGTTAAATTATCTGCCTCTCTAATCTTTTCTAGCCTGTCACCCCCGATGAGTCAGCAGACCATTTTCTGTGGCCGGGTAGGTCCATGTCTTGAAAGCATAGATTCCACGCCTCAGTGGAAAAGGAAAAGGGTCTTCCTTTCATGTGACAATTTTGGTTGTTTTTATCGACTTGGATTGCCTAGGGTAACACGGCACTGGTGTCGGTACAGTGAGTTACTTAACAAGCTGTGGGCCCTAACATGATGTATTTTATCCAGTCCATCCATTTTGTCGGATCATTTAAGGGCATGAGTGGACCACACCACAAGAAATATGGTGATTGAACCCCCTCAACGAAAAACTTCTTTGGCCCGCTGTAATGTTCAGTTGCCATCCAACCTGTTGATCAGGTCACCAGACTTGGATGAAGGGAAAACGCCTCTTTGATCCAAAACTTCTGTAGCCCTTTTAAGGTGGGTGTTCAATCACCCACTGTTTCCGATGGTGTGGTGTACCTGAGATTTATATCTGCCTCATTTTTAGGCTCATGCTCTAAAATGACCTGTTAAAATGGATGGACAGGCATAGAGATAAAAGACATCCAACATGGTGGGGCCCACAGCTTTCCCAGTAATACTAGCACACAGTATCCACGGGAGGTCCTGGTCGGATGGCATGGGAAAGTGATTTGAAATCTTGTCACATGAAACTGGGTGAGTATTGTGAGAGGATATTGGGATTTCCACTTCCAATCCAAAGAAATCGAAAATAAAATCCATATTTCAATAGTTCTTATGGAAACATATTGGATTCCTAGCATCTTTATTTGTGGATGCTTGCTAAGATAGGACGGACAAATGTTTTTCGTTTTAAATTGTCCCACAAGTGTAATTCTTTCTTCACGAGAAGATGCAACACTATCAATTTCTAGGTGCCTGTATATCATCAATCACGGTGCTGTAGTATTTTTATATATAACAAAAATCCCGTTTACTAGAAACCTAGATGTAACCAACATAAAATTGGAGCATTTTTATATATTCTCCATCTGGTTACCTTCATAGACATGATCATCGCTCATCACCATAGCCCCTATCAAGTATGATGCAGTTGATCAGATCATCCAATGCTTGTTTTGAGGGCTGATAAGCACTTGGGCCACGTTCATGCTCGAACACAAGCAAAGGTGTGAGAAAGAGCCCAACCGAGCCAACTTAACTTGGGAACTGGACCTCACCCATGTAATGAGTTCATGAATTGGGCTTGAACAAGATTCCACCAAGCACAGCTCAGCCCATCTTCAAAACTATCCGACAAGCTTCAAGAAAGAAACGGAGACAACACTACGGTAACAAATCGTATTCTCAAAATTTGCTTGGAATATTTTCAAATATTGAGGGTTTAGTTTGGGAAACTCTCGCTGAAAAATAATTAATAAAAAATAATAATAATTTATTAATGAATTGATAATATCCTTATATTGTCGCATCATTATCGTTTCCTTAGTTATTGACGATTATATATCGCAAGATTTTCAAAATGTTTAACAATTGAAAATTCCACCGTCTTAATCATTCCTATGTCTGTTTGGGTGGTGCCCGGATGTCTATTTGAATTTCCATTGGTCATTGGATTACCTACTTTAGTAGTGGCAATCTAGATTTCCCAACATACGGTGGAATTCTCCTAATGTCCACTCAATTCCCCATTTATCTGATTCTCCCATCTACTTTTATGCTAAAAAGTCGTAGATAGGCTCACTCCTTGAGTGCATGTGGGCCCTGTGTAGTGAGGCACTCACGACGCGTGTGGTGTGAAGGGACGCGGATTGCGAACCTACCCCCGTCCGTCTCTAGCCACGAACGGGCAGTTCCGTAGGCAGGCCCACCGTGATGTATCTATTTATCCATGCGGTTCATCCCTTTTCTGATATCACTTTAAGGAATGAGAAAAAAGAGTGAGGCAGATCCAACGCTCAAGTGAACCACACCACATATGACTCTTGTATTTGATGCAACTTACGTTTAATGCTTTGTGCATCTAATGCAACCGAATCTTATTATTTGGTGCGGTTGATTGACCGTTGGATCTGACTCATTTTTACTTATTTATCTTAAAATAATATGAAAGGAGGGATGAGCGACGTTGGATAAATATATACATAACCGTCGGGCGTGAAGACTCCGGGGCCACCGTGACGTACGTCTTCGGGCTCCTTTTAGATAGGGTTGTCAATGGGCTGGCCTCGGGCCTGAAATTTTAGAATTTGAATAGGTCAGCATGACGGCCCGGCCGATACAGATCCGAGCTGATACTTACCCAGGCCCGGCCTGTTGACAGCCCTACTTTTAGGGTATGAGATCAGCTGAAGTGGACCACAGCAAAGAAACTGAACATTGTTTTCAATACTTTTAGGGTATGCGTCTTATTTTTGGCTCATGGCCTCAAATGAGATGGTAAAATAGATGGTTAGTTTGGGTTGTTGGGATTTTTGGCCTACGGAATCACACATATCTAGATCTAGGATAACAATTCAATGGCACCAAGCACATACAAAAGAACACACAGATTTTACATGGAAGATCAAGATGATGAGTTCCTTAATTAAACAAAGTAAAGATAGTGCTCTTGAGGAGCGAAAGTCTACTATGACTAATGGTGATTGGAATACTCTTGATAAGAAGGCATTATCATTGATTCGTTTATGTCTCACGGATGAGGTTCTCTACAACGTCATGAGGGAGAAAACTGCAGCTAAGTTATGGGCAAAGTTAAAGGATGTCTATGGAAAAAAATCCTCTGAAAATCGCCCGCACTTGAAGCAGCAATAGTATAACTTCAAGATGGCAGAGGGTGGAGATCTGGAAACTCACATCAGCAACTTTAATAAATTAGTTTGCAAATTACTGGATATGAAGGAAGTGATGAAAGATAAAGAACAAGCATATATGTTATTGAATTCTCTTCCGGCGTCGTATGAATCATTCAAGGACACTATGTGCAGCATGAATAAAACTCGAAATACGACATCATGTTATCTCACCTTCAAGGAAGGCTATGAGACGCTTAAACAAATGACACGAAGACATCTTCCGATGCCGCTTACATTTTCTGATGGGTAAATTTAACAAGGTACATGTTCTTCAGGTTCTAGATCCAAATCCAAGGGCAAGGGTAAAGGAAATGTAAAGTGCTGGAACTATGGGAATGAAGAAAATGTGAAGAAGGATTGTGGAAATCCTAAATCAAAGGGAGAAGATTCTGAAGTTCGAACAGGGAGGCCAATGTTGCCACGTCAGATGGATCAAATGGATGTGATGGTGATGTTTTGTCTGTGTGTTCTCTTGTATGCTTGGTGTCATTGAATTGTTATCCTAGATCTAGATCTGTGTGATTCCGCAGGCCAAAAATCCCAACATGGATCACACACATTCATTATTAAGGGACTCATTGACTTTAATTCCTCTTGATTTAATGTTTCTGAACATTGTTTTCAAGACATAATTACATAATTATCTTCCTTTCAAACACATATCCTTCAAAAGTAATTATTAATTATTTACCTTCATTTATGCATGTAAATGAAAAGACAAACACCCGAAAGAATAACAATACAACTACACTTGTATTTTCCATTCTGTAAGTCAACCAAAACGCAAACGTTACGGTTTCTAAAAGTCATAACATGTGTAATATATATATATAAAAGAAATCATAGCTACCAGTAATAATATTGTCTGGATATTCAATGCCTGGCATTTGAAACACCAGAGTCATTCAAATATACAACACAAACTTAGTATACACAATCTTCAGTGTAGATTCTATGCCATATAGAATTGGACGTGTATGATCATAGGTGGGTCACACGTGTAGCCTTCCGTTAATTTTCGTTTTTTTGCGTGTGGCCCACCTGAAGATCCTGTAGGTCTCATATGATGTAAATATCGTTTTTTTAAGTGTTGGGATCACCTGATGAGCAGAACTGGTTATGCACGTATGCGTCACTTACACGTGTCATCAGTAACACGATAGGAGATGGAGCCTTCAACGGTCTCGACAACCAACCGATTCATTCGCAAGAGCATCAGCAAATAAGACCTGCCCTTCGGCCCTGCCACAAAGGACACGTGTCATTCTCCACGCCCTCCATTTAAAAAAGAAATAAAGAAATAAAGGAAGAAGTAAAAAAAGAAGAAAAAAATTAGGATGTCACACCGGAGGTTTTGGAGGAATGATATGACAGGGTATTTGAATCTTCATTATCTGCAAGTGGAGTGGAGCCCATATGATTTGGTCCAGACCATTGCTCGGCTGGGCCCCACTCCGAATGAATTATGCCCCAAATAAAGACCACTCCCAGTCTTTAAATCAGTGACCCGCAAATAGGCGGTTGAAAGACAGAGCTTCCAAGCACACTCAACCCAGAAAAGGTCCCAAGCTTAGTGGCTGGGTTCTTCCTCTCCTGGATCATTTTTGGGGTATGGTCCATCCACTTTGAGGGTCAACAGACTGACGGTGCAGATGATAACTGCGGCCACTTTGGAACGGGTTGCATGGTGTTCACACACCAAGCGGGCCCGCATCTAGCAATTACCACAGTAAGCTAACGGGGGTGGTACTTAGTACCATTTTATTTTATTTTTTGAGAGGTAACGACGACTTTATTAGAAGAAGGAGAAACATTACGGAAAGGAAAAGGGAAGCTAATCCACCGAGAAGGCGTATCAACTAAAGCCCAAAAAAGGCAAATTACGACTCTGGAGCTTTACAACGGAAGAGCTCCATTCCGCTATTTATATATCATGATTTAAAATAAATAAATAACTACAATTTACATTCCGATGGCTCTTTTAAAAAGGTTATCAAAAGACTTAACTCAATAATCCACATAATTATGGTTCCACCACTTTTGTCCCGTCATCCAAGCAAATGGGCCCCATTGATATTTTTGTAAAATCCAACCTGACCACTAAGTGCACCATGCCATGTTAGGCGAAGGGCCCAAAAATCAACTCCATATGTGATTCAGGTAGACAACATGATTGGAAACTCAGTATATATGGCAACACCTTCCAAACTATTTCCATTGTTGTGGTCCATTTGAATCATAGATGGCTTGATTTTTTGTTGGGATTTGTGCTGTGGAATCACACAAATATGGATCTAGGATAGCAATCCAAGAGCACCAAGCAAACACGAGAACACAAAGATTTAACGTGGAAAACCCTTTCGGGAAAAAACCACGGCACAAAGTGACAGATCTTCATTATAAAAATAGAAATTACAAAGAGAAACGTCTTACCCGATTCGAACAACCTCGAATCTCACCCTTGCTACACCTTTTGATAACCTTAGAACTCCTTCTACAAACCCTTGGAATACCTTTAGGAAACCTTAGCATGTCTGAGAATGGCCCTAGGGACTCCTATTTATAGATGGGAAAACCCCACTTACGCACCTCCCTAAAAAATTGCCTCAAATTTACACAGTCCGCGCATAAACCGTGCTCCGTCTGCATAACCCTCGACTGTTCAAAGGACCCCTTTGACTGATCAAGTCTATCCCTCGACTGGTCGAGCATCCCAAAAATCTCAAATACATCGTTGCGATTGACCTCTTCTGCATAACCCTCGACTGGTCAAGCAACACGGAAGATTTAAGACATCTTCCAACAACAATCTTCACTATGTCTTCAATCTTCAACCGTGTAGCTTCTTAACCTCTTCTCGTGCACACTCCGTCCTCCTTTTACGCCATCGCCAAGCCCAGAGAAGTTGCACAGAACTTGAACTTCTCTGCAGGAACGACCTTGGTGATCATGATTTCCTAATTCACGCTGGTGTGAATCTTCTCTGGTGTTACGCCTCATTCTTCAAGCACCTATCGGATAACATGGACATCCAACTAATTGCTCCACCTGCTAGTAGAAACAAGTAACCTAAAGTCGACCTCCTGGAATCCACACTGCCTACGTAATCTGAATCCACATACCCAACCAACTTTGTCCTTATCTTCTCAAAAGATAAGACGTAGTCCTTTATACCATCTTACCGCTACCCAATATTGTTTGCCGGGGTATTTGCTCACAACACCAATTGCCTATAAAATAACTGGTCTAATACAAACCATAGCATGCACTACCAACTGCATTCGAATAAGGCCCATGAGACATATTCTGCTTTTCTTCATCTGTTTTGGGACATGTCCTGAGGAAAACTTAAGGAAAGACACGTAGGGAACACTCTTCGGCTTTGCCTGATCCATCACATCCTTTATCAATACCTACACAAGGTATTCTACCTATAATTACCAAAACCTGCTCCTCTTTCAGTCTCAATGCCGAGAACCATCTTTGCAGCCCCCCGATCTTTCATCCTGAATGTCCCACTTAACCGAGTCTTCAGTACATTGATTTTAGACATGTCGTGATTGGCGATCTACATGTCATCAACATACAATTCCTGACTCACCATAAATTAATCAAATTATAAATCACTGCCTAGGCGACAGATCGTACAACGACCTCCTGCAAACCTCTCTCAGCCCCTTTGAACTTCAAACCGATCTGATTGCTTCATGTAGAACAGCTCTTACAATTTCCCATGCAGGAGTATTATCTCCACATCCTTCTGTTCCAGCTCAAGATCACATTGGGCAACCAGCGCCAATACGGATCTAATAAACACATGTTATATCGTCGTCGCAAATATCTTTGAGAAGTCGATCGCTTCTTTCTGAACATAACCCTTCGCTACTAGCCTCGCTCTGTATCTATGATGTATCTTCTTGAAGATCCACCTACATCCAACTGCTTTCCAACCCACTGGAAGCTCCACCAGCTCCCACGTGTCGATCTGGTACAACAAGTCCATCACATCACCCATAGTCACCTTCCACTTCTCAACATCAAGCTCACCTAGAGCTATCTGAATAGTAGACGGATCCCCCTCATATTTAACGAGAGCGTATGTGATGTTGAAGTCATCCATGTACCTCGTTGATATCCTGCGATTATGTTGTGTGATTCTTTTCATAGGTGGCTGCTCCGCCTGATTTGTATCTTTGTCCACGCGTCTCAGCCTTCATGCCCCGCCCGCTCATGTGGCCATGCCCAGCATGCCACACACGTACAGAGATGGAATCCACTACAGCCATTATGGCTCCACCTTTTGAAGTGCTCCCAATTATGTAGGTTATTGCTGAAGGTGAGCCCTCAAGATCTGACGGTCTACACGATGATTGGAACCCTCACAAAGCAGAAGGACGGTGTTCCAACGGCCCGTCTATCTACTACTGGAACAGATGGAACTATTCACACCTCTGATCCTACGGTATATAGTGGCCCCAGATAGCGATCTATGGATCAGATCGTCCCAAGGACAAGTCAAAATGGACAGACTATAGCGCACTCTATTTCTCTCTGTATACTCTCGGTGTTTCGTATATCTGTGCGAGAGAGAGCGCATCCGTTTTATAGGAAAGGAAAGGAGATAGGATGAGGAACGGATTATCCGATCTTCTCTCTATCTCCTATCCAAAATCAAATTCAAAATTGAATTTGATATTCCAACGAAGAAAGGAAAACCTAAGAAGTCTAACCATATGGGACCCACCCACTAGTGATTGCTCACAAGTGGGCCCCACTAGTCTACGTCTAACAAATTAACCTGTAAAGATTATCGAGTCGTCGTGCTTTCATAATTACTCGTGCTCCCTTAGATACTTTAAGAGCACCATCAATACTTGTGAACTTTCAGCCCATTGCCTCAAGTACACCAAGAAAAATCAGATTTTTTCATGTCAGGAATGTGCCTCACCCCAGTCAAGGCACGCTTTGTCTCATCAAACATCTTGATACGCACCATACCAACAGCCACAACATTACAAGCACTATCATTGCCCATAAACACTTGTCCACCATCGCACTTCCTGTAGCTGGTGAACCAACTCCAATGAGGAGTCATGTGAAATGATGCCCTTGTGTCTAGAATCCACTCGCCCCTATGATCATCGTATGGTCGTCTGATCATAGACACAAACAAAACATCACCATCACATCCACTCGATCCATCTAACGTGACAACGTTGGCCTCTCTATACGAAGCCTCAGATTCTTCTCTCTTCGATTTAGGATTTTCACGATCCTTCTTCCATGTCCTTCCATCCCACAATTCCAGCACTTTAACTTTCCTTTACCCTTGGCCTTGGATTTGGATCTTGACCTCGAAGACTCCGTATCTTACTCAAAAATTTTGCCCCTCATAAACAGTGCATCAGAAGATGTCTCCATGTCGCCATTTAGCTTTCTCATGGCCTTCCCTTGAAAGGCTGAGATAACGGTGTCGACACTCAGGGTTTCTCAGGGTTTTATTCGTGGTGCACATTGTGTCCTTAAATGACTCATACGATGCTGAAAGAAAATTCAACAACATGCGTGCTTGTTCATCATCTTTCATCACTTCCTCCATATCCAGCAATTTGCAAACCAATTTATTAAAGTTGTTGATGTGAGCCTCCAGATCTCCACCCTCTGTCATCTTGAAGTTATACCAGTGACGCTTCAAGTGTAGGCAATTTTCAGAAGATTTTTTCGCATAGACATCCTCTAACTTTGCTCATAACTTAGCCGTAGTTTTCTCCCTCACGACATTATAGAGAGCTTCATCCGTGAGATATAAACGGATTGATGATAAGGCCTTCTTATCAAGAGTATTCCAATCATCATCAGTCATAGTAGACTTTCGCTCCTCAAGAGCACCATCTTCGCCTTGCTTGATTAAGGAACTGATCATCTTGATCTTCCATAACTCAAAATTATTTTTCCCTGAGTACTTCTCAATACCATACTTAGTGCTTACCATTAATGCTTATCCCTCAAATTCAGATCTGTGCCCAAACGATTGCTCCGATACCACTTGTTGGGATTTGTGCTGCAAATCACACAAACATGGATCTAGGATAGCAATCCAAGAGCACCAAGCGAACACAAGAGAACACAAAAATTTAATGTGGAAACCCCTTTCGGGAAAAAACCACAGCACAAAGCGACAGATATTCACTATGAAAATAGAAATTACAAAGAGAAAGGACTTACTCGATTCGAACAACCTCGAATCTCACCCTTGCTACACCCTTTGATAAACCTAAAACCCCTTCTAAAAACCCTTGGAATACCTTTAGGAAACCTTAGCATGCCTGAGAATAGCCCTAGGGACTCCTATTTATATATGGGGAAACCACACTTACACACCTCCCTAAAAAACTGCCTCCATTTTATGCAACCCTCGACAAGATCCGGTCGAATCTCAAATACATCGTTGCTGGACTTCGAGTCAAACTGTCTTCGACTAGTCAAAGAGACCTTCGACTAGTCGAGCAACACGAAAGATTTAAGACATCTTCCAACAACATTTTTATAGCATGGGCCTAAATTTTGGAATCTAATGGTTGGAGTGGATTGCAAATAACGCAACTATTTCCTTTGATGTGGCTTGCTAGAATCACTGTTTCTTTTCTTTCTTTCTTTCTCCTTTTTTTTTTGTTTGTGGATTTAATGTAGGACTAAATATCTAATGGTCCGAGTGAATCTTACATAAACATCATGATGAGCCCCATCAAAATCAAGAGGGCATCCCATTCTTCTCCTTTTTTTTACTGTAACCTGTATGCAAAATCCACTCTGACCATTAGATGAGTAAGCCTAGCTTAAGCCCAAAGACACACACACACAAGCCGGGGGGGGGGGCACACCATATAAAATAGTTGGGAGAGAGTCCACCTTGATAATTACAGGGCCCACCATGATGATCATACGAAATCCACTCCAAGATACCAAACCAAAATTTAGGGCTAGGGCTTAAAAATCAGACATATTCATGATTCAGGTGGGCCATACTACTAAGTTTGGAGGGCGATCGTCCTCTTGTACATTGTTTTCAATCATGCGGTCCACCTGAATTACTAATGGGAGTGATTTTTGGGCCATTGGCCTAACATGAGGTGACACACCTAGTGGTCAAGGTGGATTTTACATAAATATCAGCGTAGAGTCCCCCAGGCATCCGACCCATTTGCTCGCACCCCCATCCAATATAATGGAAGGCAGTGGAATAATAATATTATCCATTAATGAGGTAGCTTTTTGAAAAGCTTTGTAAAAAGGTATTAGAATGTAAATTCCATATTAATTAAGTAGTTTTTTTTTTTTTTTTTGCTAAATTCCCTTTAAAACAACTACAATATTTATTACTAGAAATATTTTTCATTTAATTATTGAAAACCAGGCGGAGTCTTCGAGAGGACCTAACGAACTTAGTGGACTCAGGCACAGACAATCAACTTCTCTCTAGTTTGAAAAACGAAACAGGTCAATGGGGCAATGATCCAGTGTTAAGCCCTTTGTACTAGATAGTGGGCCACGCCTTGGGCGCACACTAGGACCGCCCGACAGATCCCTCCATGATTGTACTGTGCCCAAAAATACCTTAATTGGACAATCCTGGCCAGATGATGAAGAGCCTGCAGAATTGACAATCAGGCTGATGGCTACAATGATCACATGACCAGGGTGAGGCCTAGAGCAATCCACAGTGGGGTGGGCCCAGCATCCAAATGTCCAAATTATTCAGGGGGTCCACTGTAAATGACTTGACACTATCGCCCTGGACCAATCTCACTAGACTAATGTAGGCACTCAGTTCAGACTCAGTATCCCAGCAGGAAAAAAAGGCAGAACAAAAAGGAAAGAAAAACACTGCTCATGAGGGGAACATACCCAATTCCAGCGACGCAATTTCGTCTGGGTTGAATGAGTTGCCTCCAATTGGTTTCTCTCTCTTGCAGAGGACTGAGTTCATCTTTACAACAATTGCTTGCAAATCCTATATAGAGGCATACGTTAATTCAGGATCAGTATAAAAGCAAGTTTTTTTTAAAAAAAGTTCCTTCTCCTACCATGTTGAGTTTAATGGTTGGACAGATAAATCACCTTCACCAATTTAAAACAGTAAAACCCAATGTATCTGATACAAGCTCATGAACATTACTGCAATGCAGCCAAGGATTTATCAAGTCCTTCAAAGAAACGAGAGAGAAAGAGAGAGAGAGAGAGAGAGAGAGAGAGAGAGAGAGAGAGAAACTGTACAAACTCTTCTTATGCAGTTCACATGATGGAATCCTAAGATAACTCGACTCCCCAAGGTGCTGAGTTGCACCCACGTCAAGTGCATGGAATTATGTGAAGAAACAAAAAATGATTCTACTTAGGGATGGTAAATGCCCGAGCTGGCCCATGAGGTCTTGGTCCCAACCTGATAGGCGTCAGGTAGTGACCTGGTTTCGGAGATTGATTAATAGATGGGTTGGACATGTGCCCAATGTTGTCATATGCGATCACGTAAGAGATTATGCCATTGCATATGCGGCTATTATGCCTTTGCGGATTATGCAGTCGCACAGAGAAGTATGCGACTGCATAAGCCATAGTTATGCAATTATCCCATCCATGTATGTGATGGCATAACCTCCCAACAGTTAAATTTCTGTTTTTTTCTTTAATGTAGAATGTTGGTTTCATTCCTCTAAAAGGTCAATTCTTTGTGCATATGTGGCCCAGTTGATTCAATGGATAGATTGCTTGGACCAGTATGCTAGGCCCAGGCAAGGTTGAGACCAAGCTCAGGCCTTGGGTCTTAAGTGTCAAGCTTGGCATGTGCCTATTCCCTAGCCTGGTTCAACCCAAACCCAGCCCATTGCCGCCCCTACTTTTTAGGAGCAGCAGAATAGGATTCACAATGATGAGATTTATACTTTGATTTATTTCAATAATACTATGCATGCAAGATCTACAATGATAACATACATTCTTCATATATAAACTACAACATTGATTCACCTATAAGATTGTATTACATATACCCAGTGCGTGTATTAGAGCAACCAACATGATCCTACCCCTAACATATCATGTATTAAAGTAGAGAACTGTGTAGTCATTCCCACACCATCTACTAAAGCCACCCATGGGGATCTTTGAGACCCTTGCATCACCTAGATGGAACAAAAAAAAAAAAAAATGTGTTTTCTCCATGGGAAACTTTGAAAAGCATACATGTAGGAGAGGAATTTTCTCCTCCAAGCATTGCCATACTCAAGTTGATGCATATACAAATGTAGATTTGGTTAATTGATGGTCAACTGCATGTTATTGTACTTTGGTAGGTGGAAATCTAGTTATGTGGAAAAGTAAAAAGTAACCTGTTGTGGCCCATTCTAGTCCCAAGGATGAGTATCGGGCCACACTTCATTTTGTCAATGTACTTTTATATTGAAGTCATTATTAACTGAGCTGAGCATTCATGTCTCCTCTTATAACGCTTCATTGTGATAATTTGGCCAGTATTCACATTTCTTCCAATCTAATTTACCTATCATTTCCTTTATGAAAATGTGTCGTCTCAAGTAGTTTGCATGTACTAGACCAGGCATCAATCGTCATCAACTGGTCAACATGTGACAAGCTGGACATGATTAACATTCATGCTTGTTGACGTTGAAAACCACCATGCAGTACACAAGGTGTGCAACGCCAAAAAAAGCCTACTCGCATGAGACCATTAACGTGGTAAGCCACAAATTTGTTTCTTCAGCCAGCGCAAACCTCCAAGCGTTAATGTGAAGACATCCTTTGCAAGCACAACACTCAAGTCCACTTTGCGCACATTATTGAGTGTTGGTACGAGACCATCTCCTTATATGCACAAGATGAAAAAAACACACTAGCAAGAAACCAGCTTGCGCTCATTCTTACAGGATGGTGTGAGGCGTGTGCACACTGAGATGTGAAGCCTGTCTATCACTTGGCTCGAGGTGACAAGTCACTCGGCACTTTGGACTTTCATTCGACAGAAATTTGCGACACTCATCCAATAGCAATGTAACAGGTGTCCAAACCTTTTTTCAGTGGGAAATAATAATCTGTGAGCAGGAAACCACTCCCCCTCAACTATAAGAACACCCCTTTGGATCTTCATTTCAAACACTTGTGCTACTCCTCTCTTTGTCCAAGGACTACAATTCGAGAACAAGCTCTTTGGCCCCTCCTCACTGCTCTAAGCACTGAGACAGGGTGAGAATGGAGGAGTCCAAGGACTCCAATGCTTAACGACATCCAATAAGCAACCTCTCTCAAGAGAGAGTGGCGCAAGTGGCTCCTAACTTTCATGCAATACCACCAAAGTGGCTTTGAGTTAACTATATTGAACCAGTTCTTGGCTTCAAGCGCTGTGCCTCATTGCCGGCCTCACGTCACATGAACAACACCTGACCTTCCAGCTCTAAGTGCACTTGAGAATTAGCACCAAGGCTTAAGCTGTTTCACGATGACACTATTCTAGACAAGGATGCCCTGCCCCCCACTCTCTGGATAGCAAATGCACAATTTACATTCATTTCACTTCCCATTGACATGTTAGACCCATGGCAAAGTCAATATTTTAAGTCCCAACCAAGATAGCATAATAAGAAATTGCCTGACGGGGTAATGGCAGCCTGTCGATTAAACATGACATGCACACAATGTTGTCAAGATCATTATCTATTGCATATCATAACAGGGGTTGAATCCTATCAAATCACAAATCATATCACAAATTGTATGTCTTTTATTCCTTAAAACAATTGAAAACATCGGAAAAAATACAAAATAATAATAATAATAATAATTAAAAACTCATCAGCAATCCATTTACCATCAATCTACACCATGAAAAGTTATCGCATTTCATGATATTATCAATTGAGAACATGCATACAATATACATCTCATGTGTAAAATGGTAAAACTGTAGAAGGGGTTAAAAAGGAAGAAAATTTGGGTAAAAAGAAAAAAAAAATGTATAAGCATAGGGGAGGGCCTTTTTCATGTTTTATAAGCAAAAGGATAAATAATAAAAGTAAAATATAAATATGTGAGAGTGTGTAATTTTGGGCCCATTTATGCAATTATACGATTATTGTACCGTTCGATACAATAATCGTCCAATTCAAAATGATTCGTACCATAGTCAAAGGTTTTTGGAACAAGCAAGCAAGGCTAGGATCGGGGGTTTGTTGTCGGATTCCAAGCATACCACTATGGTGGCTTTCTTAGATCTTGCCCAGGCAATCTGCACAACTCATTTGGCTACCTTGGTGTTAAGGGAATCTCTTAGGATTGCAAAGTCCAAGTTTATGCATCTTCCCTCCAAAATAGTAGTAGATAACACGACAATTCTTGATGTAGGGACATGTGATGACCTAATCCTAGATGCATGTATAATCAGGTTAAAGAATGTTCAAGTAAATGCACGAACCATTGGGCGGGAAGAACAGGATCACAATTGTGTGTGGGTGGTAATGGATACACTTCATCATGTCTATTGCCAGGCCCACTGGCCTGGTCTGCGCCCAAACCATCCCTAGGCAGATCATGGCCCACAACTTGGGACTGATCAACAACCCCAGTGTCGGGGGCTGCTTGGGCTCCACCTACAATGGCGGTTGGAATACCAGCCTCTAAACGCACAACTCTCTCCTCTAGACGTGTGAACCTATCATCCTGATGCGCAAACTACTGCGCGTTATTATCTCTCAAGGTTCAAAATTGTTGATCCATTCTCTTAGTTAGGCCCTCCATAGCTTTGGCAAATTGATCGGAGTTCATGGTGTAATGGAGACCAAACCCACAACCAGTGCGCGTGGGCATACACCAGGAATGACGAGTGAATGGTCCTAGATCTATGTGCGAGAAAGGGTCAAAACAATGATACCAATACAATACAACTACCCTATATGGCCTAGATCTATATGGGGACTTAACAAAATATGTCTCATACGCAGAGCCGGTTTCTATAGAAAATTTTCACTACAAAGATGGATTGACAATAAACTGACCTACGCTAAAACTAGGCTTTGATACCAAATTTAATGCAGGGATATGTGATGACCTAATCCTAGATGCATGTATAATCAGGTTAAAGAATGCTCAAGTAAATACACGAATCAACTAACCGTTTCCAATCAAAGGAATTAGGTAAATTTCAACACAAAGATGAGATCATTCCGTCAGAAGCATGCACCTTAGCATAAAATCGCATAAACAGTAAAAAGGGAGGACCTAGGGATATGAGGATATCCCAGATCTAGCATAAGTCAGTCCACGATCAAGTTTGGATCTGATTATACTGACTAACCATCCCTTTTTTCCATTCAAACTAGAAAGGGGGTATCCAAAGAGGAACGAAAGGGGTGAAGAATGAAGGGTTTGAGATGAAGAAAGTACGAGTCCTTTTGTCATCAAGAGAAAAGAAGGAAGATGATTCTTACATTTTCTTGCACCTCAAAGATCTAGAAAGAAGGAAACCTAAAATCAAGGTCGAATCTTCAACGCCTAAGGGTCAATCCTGAAACCCTAATATCTTAAATAGAGGAAGAAAAAATACGAATTTTTATTTATTCAATAATAATGAAAATAGGGTTTCTCACAACGTATATATAAGCTATGGAAAAAGTAAAAGTGCGCTAAGCCCCTGAAAACAAGAAAATTAACAAAAAAGACAAAAAAAAATAAAGAAAGTGCAATAAAGCCCCTGAAACAAAGAAAAAGAATAAAAACGCTTAAAACTAAAACGCCCGTGTGGTAGGGTGTGAAATCCTACCCATGGATCAATGGTCAAGGTGCAGTCATGCCACTCCTGCACTCGTAGCACGTCAGAAAATGAATCTGATGGACCCAGCGTCCATCCACATCAACTCTTCCACTCCAGTACTCTGTCGGCGACGCCTCCTCCTCTAGTACACTCTAAAGGGTGCACCATCGATGTCCGCATCAGTTCTTAATTGGGCCAAGGATGTAGGTATCATGCCAGGGGTTATTGCAGATGTATGATCTGACATTGGATCCTTATTTAGCTTGCTAGACATTTCTTTTGCTGTTTTGGAACTAGGAGTCAATGATCCCATTTGCTTTTTAACAGTAGTCGAGTTTCCCACCCATTTTTGTTGTTCAAAAATATTGTTTCTTCTACTTCAATGAAATTTTCTTTACATTAAAATTTTAAATTATAAAAAAATTAAAAAATTAAAAAAAAAATTAAAAAAAGAGAGAGAGAGAGCAACCGAGTCCGTTGCCTAAAAGCTATAACATGAAAAGAGAGCTAGGTACCTCCAGGTTGGGCTCGTGACTCTCATTTTGAGTTGTACTCACATTTTAGAGAAGAAGCCAAACTCCACTATTACAAGCTAATTGATAATGGATGCAACTACTTTTTTTAACGTTGATAATGCATGCAACTACTTGACCTTTTTGGTTTTTGAATTTATCAAGAATCAAGCCAATGCACTTGTTACAAGCACTATGTGAACTTCATCAATTTGATTTGACGTAGCACACAATGGATTATGGGATAATGGAGAAAATCTAATGAGTATATAGATACTCATTTAGGTATGGAGTCTGATTACACCTATGTTAAAAAGAAAGAAGTGATCCCATCATAAGGCAGGTTTACATTATACATAGCTTCAAAAGAAAATTGTACTTTCTGGCATAAGAGTTAAACTTATCTGTCTTCAACATTCAAACCAATGAATGGAACCAAATGCAAGGAAGAAAAGAGTCCATACCTCCCATGATGCTAGGCTCTTCATATAGGAAGGAAGTTCATCATAGTCGTCCTTGGTAATCTTTATTATAGTTTTAGCAACACTTCCAATTGATTTAGGAACATCTCCCAATTGGCCTACATTTCATTATAAATATTAAATATAAACATAGATTGCATGTCAGATCTTTATAAGCAGAGAATCAAACTAAAGTGTTGGTAGAGCAATCCAAAGTATTACCTGCAGAATTAAGAGGATAGATATTTTTGTCTCCTATGGTGCTCGAGTCCTTCATGAGAGGTCCATTGCTGACTTTCTTTTCAGACGGTTGGTCATTGTCATAACTAAAAGAATAGAACAAACTCACAGACGATGAAGTGAGGATTTTCTTGTTCCTTCCTATGAACATGATAAAGCAATCACAAATAGGGGCAGAACAAAGTCACTACAAAAACTATTGAAGCTTGCCTTGTTGGATTTTGTGACGACATCTTTGGACTTGAAAGTTCATCATCAGCTGCAAAAAGGTAATGGTCATAAACAGTAGCTAAAATTAAGTAATAACGAATTCCCGAATTTATTATCATGAAAATATGTGAGTGGAGTTATTGAAGTTTCACTTGTGTAAAGTGGCAACTGCAATGTATCTCGTGCTCTGAACTTCTCCTAGGGGACACAGTTACAAACATTACAGATAGCCTAGGTTTTGACTCCTTGAAGATTATAGAATAGTATGTATCCATATGACCTCATCAAAGGATGCCCACATGAGCATGTAGAATGGCAAAAATAAACATTAAAAACCATTGCACAAGGTTAATCGAAAATATATATGTGAAGTTCCAGTTCTCTTATGTGCTGTAATACATCAAATGCAAGGTCTTAAAGCATTTGTTAAGTGAACTGAACCTCCATGATCAAGGAGAAACATTGACTCCCTAGACAATGGTAGATAATCAAGCAAAGAATTCCAAAGAATTGTCAAAGAGAGAGGTCTCAAATCCAACCGGTTGGACCATAAGTTATGGTCCACCCAGCAGATAACTTCCAGCCTGCTAAGGTCATGTGACATCCTACCCATCCAATAGCTTGCCCAACCACAAGGATCGCCTACTTCAAAAATCATCCATAGAAACTCATTGAGTAGGCTACACTTGTATTTTTATATTTATCAATGACTAGACATTGTTTTCTATGGTATGGCCCACTTGATGAGTGGATAGGGCTGCTTTTTGCATAAGGTGATCCTCATGGTGGGGCTAAGCTATGGGATGTGTTGAATTAGGCATGCACTCAACAGGATGGAAGTATTTGATTGGGTGGACTATAACTTGTGGTCCAACCGGTTGGACTTGAGACCTGCTCACACACGTGAACGCAAAGACATATGACATGAAAAAAGGTTGACAAGGAAAAAGGCAGCGAACAAAATTTGTGTACCTGCACTGTACAAGTAATTTCAAAAGAAAAGAAGTCATTGTAATTTCATGCACTATGCACCTTATGATACCTAATTTTTTAAAGCAACTCTGAATATGTTTAGCCAATTGTAACATAATTGAAACAAAGAAGTGCATCAGGTTGATGATTATTTTGATGAAACGACCATGAAACCAATGGAAATTCTGCATATCCTTAATTATTCTCAGATAATCAATCGCAAACAAGATAATATTACAGAAAATTACAAGGCATTCTTCAGTTAAGGTTATAATTTGAAAAACCAATGACATCAAATACAATATGTTGTGAGTGGTTCATCTATCAATAGTAAACTAAGAAATAGAAAATTGATAGATGTGCTTGTCTTATATAAAAATCAACAAGCCTAACCATGGAAGAGAACTTTACAAACCTTCGGAAGCTAAAGTGGCAAGACAGACATCAGATAGCCCAAGATCTTGTAAACACACGGAATCATCAAATCTTTGGAATGTCAAGAAAGAAACAAGATTGCAACACTTAAATAACTCCAAGAAGAGACTCATGGTGGGTTAGCATAAACATTTAGTAGCAGCAAACCCATGCAGTGCAGGGATGCACAGAGGGGGCACATCCCAAAAATGCAAGTGCAAGATCAAGTAGGCATTAGAAGCACAAGTAGTTTTGCTAAGAGATCTCTCTCATTTATTCAACCACAAGACTCTATTATTCTCCACTTGTTTTGCATTTTCTTGAATGTTACAATCTTGTTGAACAACTTTGTCAACCAAAATAACCCATTATTTCCCATACACTTCCAAACACATATTGGCCTTTCCTGTTTTCATCTTTCTCAAAGATACTTTCAGTTTAGATATCTTAATCCTAAGAAAGTATCTATGATCTCGAACATCATTTGAGTTTATGGTTCCTTTTATCCCTATGCTCTCAAAGTAATTGTCATTTAACAAGTTCTGAAATAGCTTCTCCACCTACCATTTATCTCATTGTCCCTCTCGTTACCACTCTTAATGCATCTAACATGATCTAGGTCCCTCCTCTTCCTCTTTAACCTTTGCTAGTTTAATGCTCCTATATAAATCCCCCATGGAATTGGTAAAAAAGTATAGAAGAAAACTCTGTATTACAAATATCTAAAAAAAGGATGTATCCACAAGCTTCAATTTAGGCACCATATCATTGGCAATGGTGTAACAAAGATGCAATAATTAAAACAATAGCTATGACCAGTTAGAAAATAATTTATTAGAGGACTGATCACCTACAGGCGCCTGCACCACAAGGAGTGATACAGGGTTTTTTCAGCACTTCGATGCATTAAACACTTTCTTAAACTCAAAGTGCAATCTGTTTCACATTGCATTCAGGCGGGGTTCAGATTTACCAATACAGTAGTGAAATTTCAATGTGGGCATTCCACATCAGATCATTTCCAAAAAAAAAAAAACCTCTAGGATTGGTACGTTGGTTAAAACTCTTAAATGGAATTTCTTAACTAAAAAACTACCATGGTTAATCAGATAAAGATCATTACATTTTGGACCAAAGACAATGTAGTCAATATAGCTCTTTTGACACTTTTGATAGATTGTTTCTAATGTTGGGGATTTTTGGCCTGCGGAATCACACAGATCTAGATCTAGGATAGCAATCCAATGGCACCAAGCATACAAGAGAACACACAGATTTAACGTGGAAAACCCTTTCGGGAAAAAACCACGGCACAAAGCGACAGAATTCCACTATGAAAGCATCAATTACAAAGAGAGAGGACTTACCCGATTCGAACAACCTCGAATCTCACCCTTGCTACACCCTTTGATAACCCTAGAACCCTTTAGAATACCTTTAGGAAGCCTTAGCATGCCCTAGAATAACCCTAGGGACCCCTATTTATAGTTTAGGAAACTTCCCTTTCACACCCTTGCGAAAAGCGACACCAAAATCCGCAGTCCGCATCGGATTCGGAAACGAATCTGCGTAACCTACGACTAGTCGTAGCTCTCCTACGACTGGTCGTAAAAAACAGCACAATGTCGTTATACTTTGAGTCGTGCCAGGACTTGAACCTACGACTGGTCGAGCGCCTCCCACGACCAGTCGTGGTTGTCCCACGACCGGTCGAACGACCTCAAAAACTTCAGATTAAAGACTTCTCTTAACATCTAAGTCATTCGGGTTTGGATGTTAGAGGTTAAATCCAATATTTGTCAGGTTTGAGCTTGTCGGTGATAAGAGTTTGTCATGACCATATGGGACTCATGTACGTTGTCCAATCATCTATTTTTTATTGGAAGTTTTAGTTCACCTGCAAAAGAAAGCATCTTGTAAATTTACCATCCACTTAATTCAGAACTGCAAAAAGGAAATAAGTGTAATTGAAAGAAAACTTCGAAAGCTAAAAGAAAAAGGGAAATGCATCAAATGGAACCCAAATGGAGTATAAATATAGAACAGGTAAAAAAGGATACAAAGGATCATCTTCCAGCCTCTTCCTAAGAGAGCCCGCTGGAGAAACTGACCGACAAGCAAGGGACAGTTCATCCAATTCATCCTGTGGGCTTAGAAACTTCGAGTCTATACCATCAGGAGTCGCCAAAACTGAAACTCCATCTTCATCATCCACTTCAACTTCTACAGCCAAAAGAAAATTTTGCAACCATTTAGAGATCCTAGAACTACACTACTCATGTGAGCTTGCACTGATGAATGGAAGGTTTGCAACCCAGGCCATCAAGGAACACACAATACACAATGGTCAATCTTGGGCATGGCCGGAAGACCAGTCTGCCCAAACGACCTCAATCATTTCATTCCGCCGGTTGAATTTGGACCACTGCCAACTTATTTATGAGCATGCATCAGATGACGGCAATTGGAGTATGCAAGTCAATCCAAACCGTCCAGATTACAGACCCATTGTGGATGGAATTTAACATAGACTCGACAGAGTAGAATGGCAGAACGGGATATGTATAGCCGACCCCAATTGGTTGGAGCAAAGCTCAGATGATTATGATAACGACAACGACTACTCACACTGATCAATCAGTCTTAATCATCCAACTCCATGACATTGAATATGGATCAATAACAATTTTCTTCTGTTGACTACTAACGAATTGGATGGATAGGATCATCCTTTCATCAGAGCTTTTTGATCCATGCTCTGTCCACAGAGGGGCCCGCTGTTTGACATATGCCACATGTAAAGAGCATGGATTGCTAATGCTCCCTTAAAGTACAGAAAACTCCCACCGTGATTAGATGGATTAGGGTTTTGGAATCATTACCAGGGGCGTATCCAAAGCTCTGGAGGCGATCTTCGAGTTCCGCAAGATCGGTCTGGTTCTTCCTGTAGGCCTCATTACAGTGGCCAAGAAGCTCTTCGAATGAGACGGTCCCGAGCACCATCGACTCAAGCAGGTTGAGATCGGGGCCCGCAGACGAGACACGGCGGTTAAGGCATTGGATGAAGGTGGATGATGCTGAATCTGATGGAATCCAAGAGAAGTAAACATCAGAAGCAAAAACAGAAAGAACCTGAGCAGAGGATGGTTGAGAGATGGAACGAGAGAGATTCACCGAGGGGGATGGGACGGCGATGGACAGATTCCTTGAGAGCGTCGGAGGTGGATTGGATGTGATTACAGAAAGAGGAGAGGGTTTTGCAGAAGGTAGAGATGGAATCTTCCATTTCTCTCCCTCTCTCCCTCTCTCTCTCTCGGTTTGGATTTTAAAACGAGAGGGAGTTTGGCGGGAAAATGAATCTCAAGATACATTGGAGTGGAGCCATTATAATAAGATACATCAGGATTCTATCGATTGGATTGAGTCTTTTTCAATGATCCAAACCGTTTATTTGATAGGAATCCTCTTGGATGGTTGACTCCGAAAATTCTTTCAGATTGAATATTTTAATACCTTTAGATATATAAAGATTATTTACACCGTTCATTTTGAATGCAAAAGAGCCAAAGTATAGAAGTGTTGAAATAACTCAATTGAAAACTTTCATTAGATAACTTTACACCGTACAATGGGAGACTCAGTCATATAAACGGTTTGGATCATTGGGAGATGAACCAGATTCAAAGGATAGTCGTGACGTATCAGATTGTAATAGGTTGTGATGTATTCGTTCAAATACATCACAAAACTCCCGCCCGGTAGAGTATTACAACTGGGCTGAAGATGAATTTCCTATCAGTTCTTGCCGCGAAGTTACACAACAGAAGGTTGCCCGTACAAGATTTAGGAAAATAATATTTTTTTATAAATATCATTTCAAGGAAATAATTATAAATGAAATGTTGTTTTCCTTTACTGTTTTTCAACAACATTTTTCTTAAAATGACTACCTTTACTTTCAAATATGTTATTTTGGGACGAAAGAAATTTTTATGACATCGAAAGCCTGCTCGATGCCATGGAAAAAATTCATGATTTATTGTTGGAATATTTTGGTGTTTAGTTCGATGACATCAAAGTCCGATCAAAGGTGTCATCAAACAATCGTGCTAAGTTACATAGAGTTGCGTCTCTATGTTTCTGATTCAGATTGTGATTCTCCTAGAGGTTATAAATATTGGTATAATCGAGATTAGGGTGTGTCCAATGGCTTTCTAATTCGTTCCCCGGATTTTCAAGAGCTGGTAAAAGGAGATCTGAGGCTTGTTCGAATCGGATATTCTCTCTATCACTTGTAATTTATGCTTTCATAGTGATATTTATCACTTTGTGTCGTGGCTTTTTTTTTCAGAAAGATTTTTCTACGTTAAATTTAGAGTCTATGTGATTGGGCTTAATTATGCGATTGAAGTACTTTGCTTGATTCATTTCTGCATGCTTTCGTGATCCCCCAACAAGTGGTATCAGAGTTAAACGTTGGGACGCAGGTTGAATCCAAAAGTAAAGTGTCATGACATCTAATCTTAAGTTCGATATTGAGAAATACTCCGGGAAAAATAATTTTAAACTTGGGAAAGTTAATATGACCAGTCTCTTAGTTCAGTAATAATTGGATAATGCACTTCTTTAAAACTTAGAAGCGACCAGAATTTATAACATATGATAAATGAAACAAAACAGATAAGAAAGCGAGAACTTCTATCCAACTATGCTTAACGGATGAGGTTTTCTACAATGTCATGGAGATAAAACTGCAGCAAGTTTATAAGCAAATTAAGATGACATCTATGCAAAAAAATCTCTTAAAAATATCCTATACTCGAAGATTCAGTTGTTCAATCTAAAGATGGTAGAGCGAGGTGTTGTTAAAGCCCACATTAGCAACTTTGATAAGATGATTTACAAATTGCTGAATGTGGAGGAAATTATTAAAGATGAGGATCAGGCATGCATCATGTTGAATTCTCTTTCGGCTTCATATGAGTCATTCAAGGATTTGTTGTGTACCGATTGATCGTCCCTTAGTGTCGATACCATTATCTCAACCCATTTAAGGAAAGGCGATGAGAAAGAAAAACAGTAGGATGGGCGTCTCTACTGATGCATTGGTTACGTAGGGGCAAAATTCTGAGCAGGACAGTGGATCTTCTCAATCGCGATCCAAATCCAAGGGCAATGGCAATGAAAGTTGAAAATGTTGGAACTGTGGGCTGTTTGGGCACATGAAGAAGGATTGTACAAATCCTAAAAGTAAGAAAAGAGAGCTCAAAGGCTTCTTCTAGGGAAGCCAACACTGTCGAGTCCGATGAAGGAATGAGTAGAAGTGACATGTTGTCTGTATCTATAGTCGGACACTTATACGATGATCGTAGGGACAAGTGAATTCTAGATACTGGGGCATCATATCACATGACTCATCATCGGAGTTGGTTTACCAGTTATAGAGAGTGCAATGGTGGTCAGGTATTTATCGGCAGTGATAATGCCTGAAATGTGGTGGGTATTGGATCAATGCGCATCAAGATATTTGATGGCATAGAGCGTACCTTGAATGAGATGAGACATGTTCCTAACACGACGAAGAGTTTGATATCTTTTAGAGCACTCGAGGTGTTTTGATGCAAGTTCATCAATTTTGATTGTGTCCACCAAATTTTAAAGGGAGCACTCGTTGCTATAAAGGCACAGAGAAGCGGGAACCTTTACAGGTTGATCGGGAGTACTTTATTAGATGGAGCTGCAACATCTGTAGCGAATTCCACGTCTGCATGTATGTGGCATGCACGTCTGGGTCACATGAGCAGGTGGGGCATGAAGGTACTTTTCTAACCGTTGTTTAATTATAGTTTTTAATTTAAGTATATGCGATCATTATATATATAGTAAACATTCAAGGTTATCTTTAAAATCTGGAAAACATGTATATAAGGGTGTTCTTGATTATATGCATTCTGATGTATGGGGGCCGACACCCGTGGTTTTCGCCGGAGGGTCGTCATGGTTCATCACGTTCATTGACGACTACTTTAGGAAAGTGTGGATTTATTTTATAAATAATAAATTCGATGTTTTCACCAATTTCAAGCAATGGAAAGTGATGATGGAAAAGCAGTTAAGGCAAAAGGTAAAGGTTCTAAGGATAGATAATAGTAGTAAATTTAATCAATATTGTGAAGATAAATGGATCGTGAGGCACAACACAGTGCGCCACGTGCCATAACAAAATGGTGTGGCTGAGCAGATGAATCAAATTCTCCTAGAAAAGGCCCGATGCATGATTAGTGATGTTGGGTTGGACAAAAAACTGTGAACTGAAGTCATTAACACAGCTTGTTACTTGGTAAATCGATCCCCTTCTACAACAATTGATTATAAAATTTCAGAAGAAGTATGGAGTTGTCAGAATGTATATTATTCATCATTGTGTGTGTTTAATTGTGAAGTTATAATTAAATTTCATAGGATAGTTATAATTCTGTTCAGATTATCATGCTTGTTTTAATTCTCTACATATAACATGCCTATATTACACGATTAATAGGTTTTTACATATCTTAACATGCTTTGATTTATGTATACTTGGCTTGGACTTTACCTTTATTCGAAACATAGTCTATAATTTATTATATGCATTGTTTGTTTACATAATGGGGTATTTAATACAATATATAATAATAATCAAACCTATGATGTTTGTAATTTAATTCGTGTATCTAGGGGTATGTGGTATGGTTACCCACTTTAAGGACTTGATTTTAGATGTGGTCTTATGAAGGACATGCATGGAAAACTATCTATGAATGACCATGTGTTGTTTTATTGAAAACACACTTCATTAAAATCATAATTTGAAACTTACTTGGCCTATATTATTTACAAACCTAATACTATTATCTCTTGTGATTCTAGCATCACTTCGTGACACGTTGATACCCTCGGTGGTTTGGGTGGTGAGTCTTTATTTTGTGTATATTTGTGACTTGTTTAATATCTTGAGTGGTATGGGCGATGAGCTCTTTTGTTTGGTGTCCATGAATGGATTTGTGATTACAGTGATTATTGTATTGATCGTGGTATAGTGATTTAAAAGGCCACTAAGCATAAATAATTTTTATAATTGGTTATTTGCAGATCGAACTAATAAATGATTGACTAATCATGCATTCATGACACCTAATGACGTCGATATATGTTATATGAGATTCCCGGATCATGATGCCAATGTTTATCCTTTGTGATTCTTGGCTAGTGAGGTTGATGTATGTCTCCTGTGGGTCATTGTATAGAACTCTCGCATGAGGTCGATGCATATCTGTTGTGATTGCCGGATCATGCACGATGGCTTTTTGCATCATGAGTTTTACTCACAAGTCCCGGTTGGATGTGCATCCATAGGGTGATATACATTCATGTACCCATGCATTAATGAGGATTCACATTATGAAGTGAATATTATATTTGCTTGTTCTTATATTGTAAACTATATTGGACTGTGATGATTAATGTGTAATTTTTGGGAAGAGTTTTCACTGAGATTGCTACTCACCCTTCTAATGTTGAAAAACGACAACGAGCAATACAAGATTAGAAGAATGTTATGATGCGTCTGAAGAATCGATCGAGTTGACGGGTAGTCATACAGGAGTGCAATGGAGTTTTAGAAATTAACTGATAGATAAACAACTCTTACGCATCAGTAGAACTTTTAATTATCTGTAATAAGTCCCTAGCCCAGTGGACGAGTTAGTTGATTTATGTGATGTTAAAAATTTTAATTACAAAGTTCGGTTATTTTACCCTTGTGTGATGTATTCCATACAAATGCAAAAAAATAGATTGCATCAAAAAATACAAGGTGTGATTATGATGTGCATGTTCATTATTCAGCTAACACTCTTGAATTCGATATTTGAGTCCCTATACTCGGGTGTCAGGTTTTGGAGTGTTACACTTGAGATGAGACAATATATCTCAAAAAAGCTACATTATCAACCATGAATAAGTATTTTTTAAGGTCGACAAATAGTTTCTCTTCACGTAAAACATGTAGCCAATGGTCTTCGGGTACTCGATGAGCGACGAAAACTTTATAAATAAGACATCCACATTTATTCAATTATGTCATTTTATCAAGCTTTGCATGAGCATCTCTGTCATGATTCAGCTTGTCATAATTATATTCCATATGGTCTTCACTCACTCCACATTTGATTGGTTTGATCGTTTCATTAAACATTTTAAGGGCATCTTCGTTATAAATTGACTCATCATCAACAGATTTAATTCGGCATTCGTTCACTGATTTGACCATTTTATCAAATACTCCATAGGCATATTCATCTTAAATCGCTTCATCATTATCAAATTCCACGTGGTCTTTATTACCTTTATTTGGCTCAATCATTTTATCAAACACTTCATATACATCTCTATAATAAATAAATAAAAACTCGCGGAGGCTTATGTAAGAAGTCTTCGCAAAACTTCCTCTATCATGCATTGTATATTATTGTTGGCATGCTTCAATTCTTCAATTTATTTATGGAAGTGGATATCTTGAATTAAAGTTGTTCATTCAACGTAGTTTCCTTTTCCTCTTAATATAGTAAATCAAGCCTAATCAAAAAATCAAACTTACTCTGATACCACTTAATGTAGAACCCAAAGAATTATAATAAAGATAAGGAAAAATAATTTTGTTATTATAATTTGGATCAATAGTACATATGCCAGATGAGAATAAGAAAATAGATAGCTTATGAACTCACTCACCCAATTAGGGATAACTTGGGGACTCACTCACCTAATGGGGGTTCAGAAATCACTCACACAACAATGGATAGCTTAGGGACTCACTCACTCAAGGGGATGTGGAATAACTCACCCAATAAGGGAAGAATCATTCCACTCCCAAAAATATAAAACTTGTAAAAAATAACTCTAAAATACTTTCTCATGAAAAGGCTGCTATATATATAGCAGAACGCTCACCCGCAAACCAGTTCGCACAGACTACATACGAACTTTTTTGAGAACTCATCATATCTGATGAGTCTCAAAAATCTGAACAGTCCACATTAAGCAGAACCTCATGAAACCCCCTGCTACCGGTTTTTACTTTGAACCAAAACTTCGGTGGGCCATGAAAAATGCAAACAGTTTCTTCCCTTGATTTGAATTTCTCTTTGTTATGGCCCACCAGAATCTTAGATCAGGGTGAAAATCCACCCCCTAAGGTTTCATGGGATTCCGCATCTTATGGACCATTTGAATTTGACACCCTTGCCACGTGTGCAAAGGTGCGCATGTGCGTAGGTACATAGGTGAGCATGCCTCTCTCTCTCTCTCTCTATATATATATATATATATATATATATATATATACATATATAGGGAAAAGGTACTATGCGCTCGAGCTCACGATAAGCTCCCATGAGGTCGAGCTGTGTGGGCCCCACCATGATGCGTGTCGACCATCAACATCGTGCATTTGATGGGTCACCTTTAAATTATGGGATATCCCAAAAATCAGTCGTATACAGAACTCAGGTGGGCCATACCATCTAAAATCATGTGAAGACATGCCAAAAACATATAAAAGCACTTGGTGGGGCCCACCTGAGTTTTGAATGCTGTTGAAACTTAGTCTGAACCCTCATCCTGGTGGGGCACACATAATGGATGGGCTAGATTTGCAAACCACATCTCGGTGGGCCCAAAAAATGATTATTAATGTTTTAATGGTGCACGACCCCTCTCAACTTCTATATGTGGTGTGGCCCACAGAAGTCACGGATTGACTTGGTTTTTGAGACCTAGGCCCACGATGGAATGGTGCATCTGACTGATGGGGTAGATGTTCGAAACGCATCACGGTGGGGCCCACACAGCTCGACCTCATGGGACGTTCCCATCAGCTCGAGCGCATAGTACCTTTTCCCATATATATATATATATGTATATATGAGAAAAATTCGAATATGATATAGTACTTTTTGGTGTACCAACATCTTAGTGTAATAATGACTGCACAAGCATCCACTAAAAGGGGGTTGTGTTGACGTTCATGGCTCTCATTTTTCTCCTCTTTATAATAAGATCTTACAAGGAGGATTTTAGGGTTGCAGGAGGAAACACGCTATATGGTGCTCTACTGCCCTGTGTAACATTTGTATACCCTATTATGAGAGATGTTCGTAAACCTTTAGTAACCATGTAATCCAATCATTGAAATCTCTCCATTATCAGTGGTCACTATCCTTGGACAATTCCCATGACACCTAGGGTATGGATCATCTCATATCCCAACCATTGGATATCCATTAGTATGATTTAAAACAAATTAATGGTTAAAAATGAAAATCAACGGTTGAAAATTTGTTAGTTAACTAATTAAAAACCTCATAGGTGCTAGCCGGCCTTTTAAAAACTTGATTTACCATCCAAAACATAAAATCACCACATATTTATATCCCGAAAAAATATAGTAGATCTCTTGTTGGTTCATGCGTACTTTGAGAATCCTGATGAAGAAGCATATCTACACCCACTTTTAATGGCTATGTAGAAGTCTCGTAAGAAGATCCAGAGTATGATCAATTAGGGCCTTCCCATCCACACATCCTCAAGTTACGAAAATTGACGGAGCTACTACAACCACAATGTTATTCGAGTTTGGGCATGATGGGTCTCCCAATCTTAATACTTATAAGTGATCAATGCCAATGCAAGTGACCAAAAGCCTCTCATTTCAACAGTGAGGTTTTGATATCAAATCCCTAATGGGGGTGGCTAACAGTGGAGTGTGTACTGATAATGGGGTGTGTACTAACAAGCTCATTCAAAAAAAAAAAAGTGACCAAAAGTCCAATTCAAGGACCCATCTATGGTTTACTTATACACTCACATGAGGTAGGAAAAGAGGCGATTGAGCACTAAGTTAGCCCCAATGGGTGGAGACTGTCCATACCAACACAAAGCTAGTCTCCTCACATGAGATGACCATCCAATCATAACACATGTATGCTTTTAGAACCTGTATGGTCATGGCCAGGACAATGAGATCCATAAACAAACTCTCCCTTGACTACCAAGCCGATGTGTTCAATATCAAGTTTCTTAAAGTATCATAAGAGATGTCTTTCAAAATCCACACGAAATATGTTCCACAAAAATTAATTAACAATAATGAAATACATCATGTCATATAAATTGAAATATGCATGTCTTATCCATGTCGTTCATTCATTTTTTCTAGCTCATTTTAGGGCATGAGTCTAAAATTGACGCATCCACAGCTCAAGTGGATCACACTACCAGTAACAATGGGAATAATGACATCTACTAAGTGATGCTTATTTGTCATCCAACCCATTCATAAGGTCAAATATTAACTTTGTGGCCCCCAAAAACTTTTCAACCATAAGCATTCAATTCACACTATTTCTTGTTAGAGTTGTACATGAGTCGAGTTTGACATAACTCAGCTTAGCTCGGTCAGTAGCTAACCCAAGCTTGAACTCGACTCGGCTCGGTCCTCGAGCATGTCTTGCTAGCTCGGCTCGGTTCGGTTAGCAGCTCGGGTCAGTAGCTAACCCCAGCTTGAACTCGACTCGGCTCGGTCCTCGAGCATGTCTTGCTAGCTCGGCTCGGTTCGATCAGCAGCTCGGGTCAGTTCAAGCCTGTTCGACATTTTCTCAAATAGGTAGAATGCATCTTCAATTTCTCACAGAATGTAAAACAATAACAATATTTTATGGGTCTTTGATCAAACACTTAGAGAGCAGCATCAAAATCAAACACCCAGGCGAGCAACATTAAAATCAAATAGCCGACGTATCTATTCATTCCTCGCCAACACTTCATTAAGTCATTTCATCAAACACTCGGCGAGCAGCAACATTCATATCAAAATACTCAAGCCACTGAGCTGATTCGATCCGAGTTGGTTCAAGTCGAGGTTCAATCCGAGTTGAGTCCAGCTCAGGCAAGCTTGAACTCGGCTCAGAATTTTTTCGAGCTCCAAAAATCAGCTTAACTCGGTTCAAATCCAATCTCAAGCTGAGGCGAGTCAAGCCTTTTCGAGTCGAATCTTGTGAGCTGACTGAGCTAACTCAACTCATGTATAGCTCTATTTCTTATGGTTCAATTCACTAAGTTTCTCATGGTGTGGTCTACATGAGCTTTGGGTATGCTTTAAAATGAGCTAGTAAAATGGATGGAGGGTATGGATAAGACACACATCACAATGGGCCCATAGATCCACTTTTCTTATGAGGTATTTAGTTTATACAAGTGAACCTATAAATATAGTTTTTTCCATTAGCCATCAGCAAGCGCCTGTAGCTCAGTGGATAGAGCGTCTGTTTCCTAAGCAGAAAGTCGAAGGTTCGACCCCTTCCTGGCGCGTTTGATGTTGTTGCGTTTTGTCAATCTATCCACACTTTTTGATTTTTTCCGTTCCTACGCTCTTCTGCACGTGGCAGTCCATCCATCCACACTTTTTGATTTTTTCCGTTCCTACGCTCTACTGCACGTGCCAGTCCATCCATCCACACGTTTTGTTTGTTCCGTTGCCACGCTCTACTGCACGTGCCAGTCCATCGGCACGTTTTTTCACACGTTTCGTACGTGGCCCCTTCCTATAACGTATGCACCTTGCCACGTGTAAAGCCCCATTCTCATGTGAGGACGCGGATTAGGTGGCGATGCCAGCGCTCTACTGCACGTGCCAGTCCATCTACACGCTTCGTTTCTTGTTCCATTGACAGGCTCTACTGCACGTGCCAGTCAATCCACACGTTTTGTTTTTCCATTGACAGGCTCTACTGCACGTGCCAGTCTATCCACACTTTTCGTTCGTGGCCCCTGCCTATCACGTTTATTCACGTATACACCTTGCTACGTGTAAGGTAGCATTCTCACGTGAGGACTCCATTAGGTGGTGTTATCAACACCACCCCCGCGTCGATGTGATGAATGTGCTTTATATCCACGCCGTTCATCAGTTTTTCCAGCTCCCTTTTGGGTATCAACCCAAAAATGAAGCAGATCCGAAGCTCAAGTGGACCACACCATAGGAAACAGTGGGGATAATGACGCCCGCCGTTGAAACCTTTTTAGGGTCTACAGTAATGGTTATTTTTCATCAAACCTGTTGATAAGATCATTCAGACCTGGATGAAGGGAAGACGCAAACATAAATGCATGATCCAAAACTTCTGTGGCCACCAAAGAGTTTTAAATGGTGGTGTTCAATCACCACTGTTTCCTATGGTGTGGTCCACTCGAGTCTCCGTTATGCTTCATTTTCGAGCCTACACTATAAAATAAGGGGAAAAAACGGATGGACGGCATGGATTTAAAACATATAGATCATGTTGGCCCCACAACGCCGAACACATCGACACACCACCGCTGGGGTTTTGATCTACGATGCTATTCTTACATTTTTCCACGGCTAAAAGGAATTGAATGATATGACGTGTCCACCATCTTTTAACGGCATCAAGGGTTTCCAGTTCTAAAAAGTGGATCTAACGTCGGATGATCCAGACCGTTGGTGCATTACGTCTCGTCGTGGATGGAGTATGCAATTCTATTTTTTCGTGGATTTCAGCAAATTTACCCTCCAAAACCCTCTACTGGAGGGAAACGAATTGGCTACTCCCCCTGCCACCAACCCCGTGGCTGATGGTCGGTGCTCTGTGGGCCCTACCATGATCTATATGTTTCATCCATTCCGTTCATCCATTTTTAAAGATCATTTTAGGGCTTGATCCCAAAAATTAGAGGTATATAAATCTCAGGTGGTCCACACCACATGAAAACAATAGTGATTGGATATCCACTATTAAAATCCACCTAAGGCCCACCGTACTGTTTATTTGATATCCAATATGTTGATTAGGTCATACCGGCCCAGATGAAGGGAAAAAACAAAAATCAGCTTGATACAAAGCTTTTATGGCCCCAAAATGTTTTTAATGATCGACAATCATTCAACACTGTTTCTTTATTTATTTATTTATTATTATTATTATTATTATTTTTTGGGTTAGCTTGTTATTATACACCCATGTCAGTACACACTCCGCGTTAGCCACCCCGCTGGGGATTTCAACACTGTTTCCTGTAATGTGGTCCACTTTAGATTTAGATATACCTCATTTTTTGTCACACATATATCATGGTAAGGCCCACGGAGCACCGACCACCTGGTGTCAGGGGGAGTAGCCAATCCGTTTCCCTGCTGGAGTACTGCACAGGCCAGTACTCCACAGGTTTGGGTCAGGGCACGTCCGCTGTGGTACGTACTTGACTTGTGGACGGGATCCCTTGCACGTGTGCGGAAAACTTTCGATACTCTGACATACTGTGATGTATGATACTCAGGCACTTAAATATTGCATACGTAGCACGCAGGTAAGCTAAATTAAACTGTCCAAACTATGTTCCAAGTTTAGATGTATCAATAATAGATATTTACGCTTATTGATTATCTGACCATCAGGTTGATTGACATTTATTGGACGCTTAGAATTAAAAAATCCAACGGTCTTGTTTAATCCGATGGTCCTATTTCAATGGTAGTGTCGACTAATCAGATGTTAGAATTGTTCAGGTAGGTGTGTACCGTGAGAAAATGGGATTCCTGCGGCCCTAAAATCTGTAGGGCCCACCGTGATGTACGTGTTATATCCATTCCATCCATCCGTTTTATCACTTCATTTTAGAGCTTGAGGCGGATCCAAAGCTGGAGTGGACTAAACCACAGAAAACAGTGGGGATTGAACACTCACCGTTAAAAACTTCTCATGGGCCACAAAATTTTTGGATCAAGCAGATATTTTTGTTTTCCCTTTATCCATGTTGGATTCACCGTATGAAGGGGTTGGATTATATATCACGGTGGGCCTGAGGAAGGTTTCAACGGTGGATGTCTTTATCCCCACTGTTTCATATGGTGTGGTCCAATGGAGCTTTGTATCTGTCTCGTGTTTGGGCTCGTGCCCGTAGATGAGCTTGTGAAACGGATGGATGGAATGGATATAAAAAGTACATCACAGTGGGCCCCACAGAGGCAATCTACCGCTGTCTGCAAAAATGGAGCCAGGTAGTATGATGGTGCAGCAAACTTTCAAAAATTAAGCCGATCCAACCATCAGGCGGGTGAATTTGGAGGTTTTTGGGTGATTGACATTATTTTATATGGTGTGGCCCATCCAATAATTGGATTAGCCTGAACTTTTGAGTGTCCAATTTTGATACTGGAACTACCCTGCTGGACGGCTTGGATGCCATTATACATAATGGTGGACCCCATATAAATCCAAAACAAATAGACCAAATGAAGTTATGTTTATCATATGCTATCGTCTCTAACAGATGGGAGGTACCTGCAATTATCTAAAACAGAGGGAGCCTTTTTTACAGTTGTCATAAGACAGGCGTGGTGTTTAAAAATATCTCTACATTGGAAGCGCAAGCTCATATGTTAGTTTTACACCATTTAAAAACTGGTGGTGACTCTATAATCATAGAGAAGGTCATAAAGATACCACGATCTAGACCGTCCAAATTAAATAAGATTGGAAAATTGCACTGAAAACATAATATTGACAACCTGATCTTTTCCTTCCAACGAGTACTCATTATTGCACCATCCATTTGGTAGCCGTTTATTGGATGGTTAAAATTTCTTCATCGGTGTGCTTTCAGAGATATGCTTCTTCCACAGATGGGATCCGACATTTGGATGGCTTGGATAGTTTGTATGTGAGGAAAATGAGTCACCACCATTTAGGAGTCGAGACCAATTTGAAGAGAGATCTTTTCTGTTGTCAGACCCAATCGGATTGCGTACTGAGTTACTCAGTAGGCTCTTATCGTACTGAGTAAACTCAGTTCGGCCCACCATGAATGCATTTGGTTTATCCACACCGTCCATCCGGTTTTTCAGCTCATTTAATGGGTTGAGCCCAAAATTGAAGCATATACAAAGCTCAAGTAGATCATAGCACAGGAAACAGTGGGAATGATGATTTCCACCGTTGAAACCTTTCTAGGCCCCACAGTGATGTATATTTGTCATCCAACATGTTCATAAGATCATACAGACATGGATGAAGGGAAAAAAAAATAAAATATAAGCTTGATCCAAAAATTCTATGACCCCCAAGAAATTTTCAATGGTGGAAGTTCAATTAATACTGTTTCCAGTGGTGTGGTCCATTTGAGCATTGGATAAGCTTCAATTTTTGTCACGTGCCTTAAAATTATCTGGTAAAATAGATGGACGGAGTGGATAAAATAAATAAATCATGGTGAACCTCACAGAGTATATTCACTACGCCAAGGGTACTGAGTTACTCAGTACGGAGTGGGCATTTGGTGGGTCCTGCCCTGAAGATGATTTCAATTGGATTTATCAGGAGGGCCATGTGTTCGTTGAATGTGGACCATGGGCTGCTTAGAAACCATAGATTTGTTTGTTTAGATGCATGGCCCATTTGATGAGTCGATCTACCTGATTTTATAAATCAGGTCAAGTTGGGCCCTACCTTATAGCATGCCACCTTGTTCTTCCATGCATGAGCTATATTGGCATGGACCACTTGAAGATTGGGTTAACCCTTTTCTTCCGGTGAAGGTGTATCATGATAGGCCTAGCCCATTAGTTGTCCTAAACATTAGGCACATGTGCTTATATGGCATGAGAAATGCCATATAACACTTCAGTTTCTCTCTCTCTTGTGGTAATCCTAATTTTCATATATTAAGATAATGGCTTATTTGTTAAGATGTAAACATCTTCAACAAACCTCTTTCCTTTTCTATGAAAGCTTTTGTGCATGCCGGATGTAAAACAAATAAAATCAGATATACTTTTAAGTATGTATGAATTAACACAAACTTGAAGTTAACCACACGTTTTATAGAGAATGGAAGACACAATCGCCTCGCTCTTCTTTTGAACTAGCCACCCTAACATTTCTACTCCAAGTGTTAAGGAAGCTTCTCTAATATGTAGAGTTCTTTGGGACTTTCTTCGTAGCTCTCATGCAATTATGGACTTATAAACCTTTGCCATAAAGAAATTGCTTTAGAACAATTCTTATTGGTTACTTAAATTGAAAGCAATACCTACAATATACTTGTATGATCACACGATAACTTTGACAGAGTTAAAACCTATCAAAGTTTGGATGTTTCCATGTATATACTGTCTGAATGCACGTGATCACCATCTTATGCTATCATATAAATATCTTTCTACATATCCACTTGAGGCCCACTGTCATAGGTCCATCACATTCTGTTGCTATGATTGATCATCCAAAAACAAATTTGATAATTGATTCTAATATATATATGATTTTGAAATCATTTGTTAATCAAAATAATTTACAAAACTAATTTAACCGGCCATGTAGATCAATTATTCAGATTCTTAACATAAGGCTAAACCCATATAAGGGCTGTAAATCATTTGTTGAGAATATTGATCCTCATAAGAACATCATCGACTAGCCAACTCACCATTTTTCACATAAAAAACTCATAGATTGGTGAATCAAAACAATTGATTAAATTCCCACTAGGACCCGAGGTCCTTTAAATTTCAAGGATAAGTACTACAAGCATAGAAAGTGCACGCTAATACCATACAGTTAAACTCAGCTTGACTTTTTAAATCCAATCAACCTACACATGCACATACCACAACATGTGTAGGATCAGTGTCCCGCAATAGAGACTCACCATCCGCACAACAATCACACCATATACAATAGCCCATGGATTAAGTTGGATAACTTATCCATTGGCCATAACAAATATTCCAAGTCTATAACAAAACCAGATAAATTAGGCTTCACAATGTATTTTACATTAAACTTATCGTACTTTATTCCCTAGGGATACCAAGATCTCGATGAAGTCTCCAAACAAATCAATTTCAATTAAATCCATTCTATATATACATAATAACAACTAGTAATAAACAAAGCATTAATGAAGAAACAAATATATAATTCATTGGACTTAAATGGATATACATTCCAACATACTACATACTCTGTTCATTATCAATGGAATAAACATCATACAGTTTCTACAATATAGTCTCTCAACAACAAGCTCTTGAAAATTTTCAAATTTTTTTTTTTTTGGTTAAAAGTAAGATAATCCTAAGATACTCTAACAATGTGTTTGCTAATTTAATTGTGATAATCCTTAGGCAATCTGGTAGGAATGCTGACCACTACATAATCTACCCAAGTGGGGCACGAATGCCATTATTATTATTAGTGGGCAAGAAAGAAGATTTAGGAGTGTTGAGAGATGATTTTCCAACTTGTCAGATTGCAATCCCATCACCATTTCCAACAAGAACTTGAACCGGATTATGAAAATCAAGTGGTTGCCTAACATGTATGGATCTTGGGTCATGCGTTGGGATTATGAATTAGGTGGGACCACCGATAGCAAAGGTTGGTGCATGGAAGGATCCAAAACCATGACTAGACCACAGGTTCTACCAGGCTCAGTGAAGTACCTACCCATCCCATCACAAACAAGGAAGAAAAGCATTTTTTACCCCATGATACACTTACTTGATTTTACAAGTATGATTGCTATAATCAAGGTTATCCAACTGCCCTATTTTAGGGCACGAGTATCCATGAATCAGACGTTAGGATTGCTCAACCAATCTGATTTTGGGATTGTCACCTGGTTACAGTGGGTTCCATAATATAATGATTTTAATTTGAGATAATGTATACCATATGCACAATTTCTGAATACCTGTGAACTAAGCATGGTAAGTTGCCAGGTTAATCAAAAACTCCCCTATTTTTAATACAACATTTACAAAGGGATGGACGGCAGGAAAGAGCTATTTAGACAACGGGAGGTGATATGAAAGAACTAAAATAAAGTAGCCACTTCTCCCCAGCACATGGCAGGATTATATATCAATTTGGATCCATTTACTTAGTTAAAAGCTACTGTGGATGGCAAATGGTTGAAAATATACTGGATCAGATTAACCTAACCATACGATTGTTAGCTCTTAAATTGCCGAAAGGAAATGAAAATGATTAATGGTCAAATATTCAATGGGGGAAATGAAGGTGTGTGCGCGCAATGGAAGGATGCAAGTGCTATAGTACATGGGTTTATCATGTGCAGTGGAAGGATGCAAAGTGAATTTGTGCCCATTGCTTTTCGTGGTGGTGTATCTACTTGAGGTTTGGATTTGCCTCATATGAGGTTATGCCTTAAGATGATCCCACAAAATGGATGGACGATGTGGATATAACACATACATCATGGTGGAGCCATAGAACTTTGCCACGTCAACACACCACTAATGTGTGGTGTGTGGCACGCCACGCAATCCGCTTCCGTAGCAAAGTGGGCCACAATCACAAAATGCATTATTTTATTGCATAGATAACTCAACATTTCAAAGGAGTCGCTTTCAAGATGACTGAATTTAAGATTCTAGTTACGTGGATCAAGTTGCATAAAAGTCAACATAGGGAGCAATGTAAGTTAGAAAACGCTATCATATATGAGACACAGCTTTGCTCAGCCCACGCGCGTGTAATTTGGCTTATGCACACACCACTATATATGCCAAAGTTGCACAAAATGAAATATCCAAACCAACTATCATGTGGAGCTCACCGTCTGGGTGCAACACCAACGAAATGACGGTGGTCGTCTTTGTATTCGTACTAGAAATTGGACGGGTTATTCACATTTTTTCAGCTAATCGTGGCCCAAATGACCAGTAGACCGACCTGATTATTGGCACAGAGTTCATAAACAGTGCTAAACTTCTGATGGATGGCTTGGATTTTTCACCTGTCCACTAAGATGGGACATGCAGTAGCTCGTGCCTTAGCTGACTTGTACACGCGTATGAACTTAGCAAAGCTCTCCGAGGAAATAGGCAGCATATCCCAGGTGTGAAAATAAGATAAGGAGAAGCTTCGGAGAGTGGGAGATCTGTTGGACACGAAGTAAAGATTCCTCGTGTCATGTACACGCGTATACGCCACACGTGTAGCAGCATCGCATACGTATCTAGATACAGTCCATCAATCAAATGAGTGCCACTATTTATATGCCCGTTACAACCCTGTAAGATATTTTTGTGGATAAGAAGGACACGTGGATGAGAAGGACATTGCTGAACACCTTAGGGTAAGATATTTTTGTTCACTGGATGGGTTTAACTTCTCCAGAGGTTTATTTGGGGAAAAACTTGAACTGAGCATGGTCACGATCATATTCCAGATGGGATTAAAGAAAGAACAGGAAGAAAAGGAGCATAAGAAGATGGAAAAAGCAGAGGCTTATACCATTATAAAGGTTTCGACTGTCAATTTTATTATTAACTTATTAGCATCCATTCCTCCAGTCAATATTCTTTTCTAAACCAATGGTTTCTGTCCATCCAGGTTGCTCGAAATGAGGATCTTGCAGAACAGATTGGAAGAGACATATATTTCGATCTTGTGGATCATGATAAAGTTTGTAGTTTTCGTATTGAGAAACAGATGCCCTTTAACGATTTCAAGGTACCGTCCTTTTGTCTGGGGAAAATGCATGTGTTATTGGAATTTTAGAAACCTATTTGGGTTGGCAAACCTGCTCAGTCACTTTTTTAGTAGCATGACACCTTTTGGCCTTCTAACTTCAACTGCTACTACTTTTTTTTCCTTGTTCTTTCTCCTCTTGGACCTTTCGAGGTCATGCTACTTCTTTTCCTTGTTTTTCATCCTTTTCCTGGCCTCTTCTTTATGTGAAAATTATTTTTCATTCAGGGAAGCTTGGCTTTTACTCCCATCAATTCAAGATTTTATCCATTGTGTTTCAAACTCTTCTTTTGATACTTCATCCATGCATTTGTCTCGTGAATATGTTTACCTTTCACAACAATATCAAAAAGCAGTTGCCAAACATGCAGGTGCATTTTGGTCATCCCTTATTTTTGTGTAACTTAATGCAATTTGGGAAGCTCTGCTGCATTGCATGTTAGGTTGATTAGTTCTCTTCTTGTATATTGTTCCTGTCTTCGAAGGGGAGCTGTGTATTCCCTTTTTGGATGAATGCTGAGCTTAGAGTGCTGTTGATGCTCAGTCTGCACTTTTAACTCCCATTGTTATGTTAATTGTGACGTGTATATCTTTTCTTTGCTATTTATTATTTCTCTACTTTTTAAATGGTTGACAGGAGGACGTGGCTAAAGAATTTGGCATACCAGTGCAATTTCAGCGATTTTGGCTGTGGGCTAAGCGCCAAAACCATACATATCGTCCCCACAGGCCATTGACACATCAAGAGGAGATGCAATCTGTAAATACTTTCTGCCACTATTTTCTTTTCACCTGTTTTGCAGGCCAGTCTAGTTTGTTCCACAAGTTATTGCAGTAGTTAGATCACTGCATGCAAATCGAGAGACTGTGTCCTATTTCATACACCCGTTAATTCTTGAGCTGTCATAGCAAAGTTTTATTAGATATGCAAAATGGTGCAAGTTTCTCTCTTTGTTTTATGTAGATGTGCTTCACTTTGAAATCTGAGCAAGTGAACATGCATTCAATAAGGGCCTGTTTGAGTAGGGTGATGTGTAAACATGGATATGGAAAACCCCCTCAAAATTTATCAACATTGGAAGCAGTGGGAATCTTGAAAGGCCACATGTCAATGTTCGTTGATTGTTATTTTCCCAGTTGATTCTATGGAAATGAACCAAAGGTCAATGGTCAAAACCGAAAGCTGTCACACATTATCGTGGAAATGCCCCTGGATCAGCTTTCTGGGAGGTACTTAAAAGCTACTTTTTATAATACGAACAATGAAAAACATCATATACATGGGAAAATAATTGATTTCCTAAGGAATCCTCGTTCCCTAACAGCCCCTAAATATTATATGTCGCTGTGGCTTTGGACATGGTGTGATGGAAACTGATCAGTCTCTGTCTATTTCGGTGGAAGACAGCAATTTTATCAAGTTGTTTCTTTATATTTTATCCCTTGGTCTTGCATTTGTTTTGTTTTATTTATAGTAGTGAGATAGTTTTTCCTTTTAGTTGCAATGGTGCACTGGTTACTTGTGTGGGTCTCTCTCTCTGACTCTGATGAATACTCCCCTGGGTTTTTATATGATGCTATTTGGCAACTTCTAAAAGAAGAGATTCAATGTAGCTGGGCCCAACAGAGGAATATTTAAATTTGAAATAAAAGATATGGAATTTCAAAATAACTGATCAAGATTAGAATGAATGAAATAAGGAAGCATTTTTTAGTGATTTCTTTTTCAATATTCCATCGCCTGTAACATATTAGTATGCGTGTACCAGACCATATTACAATAGGCTTTGCAACATTGGTTTGAATCTCTTTATGATCATTAACAGTTTGTTTCTTTTACAACACTTTGAACTTGTTGGAAATCAAAGCTCTCGTTAGTGCTCATGATTCACCAAAGGTGGTGATATTCATAAATTTCACCTAGTAAATTGGAGGATATGCAAATCAAAGAGGGACAGAGGTATTGGGTAGGGAAAGTGAAATGAAAAAAAATATTAGGCCACTTTGAAAATGGTGGTGGAGATTTACTGAGGTCTGAGGAGCTGGAAGTGTTTTGGAGGAATGCTATATAGATAGGGCGATTTCCAGGCATGGAAGTGTTTTGTTAGGCCCCTTTGAAATTGGTGGTGGAGATTTACTGATGGTGAAGACTCTCTTCCTCCCAACAAGCCACGCGAAGGCTGCAAACTTAGGCAGGGCACTATAAGACCATAAAGTACCAACACAACCACATCCAAATTGCACCGAATTCCTAGAGTTGAGGGAAAAGAATGATGTCACCGAGAATGTGCTAGACTTATCATTCAACTAGACCAACAAATGGCACCCCGGAGATGAAGAGACCCTTTGAAGAAGATCGAGAAGGCGCAACAGATCATCTGCCTGACTTCCTCAACATTAGAGAGATTCTGCCCACAGGGAGGGAGCCCAAAGCCCCGTCGGCATGTTACCTAGAGAAGTGGGTAATGGAAATGTCCAAGAAGGGTAAAGGGTAGCAAGTTTTTGCGAACATTCTTCTCAATGTAGAGTCACCAATCAAGATATCATCCTAGAATCGAACTCTCTCACCTTCCCCAACAGAAAAAACCAAAACCCTCGATCACTTTCCCTGCCAGTTGAGCAACCCCTTTTCACTGGGTGGGAGCTCTATAGAGAGTGGAAGGCTCAATCCGCTAGTCAAAGCACGACACACCATAATTTACTGCTATGATGGACTTCCAAAAATCTTCTAAAGAAAAAAAGAAAAATGAAAAATTAATAGACTCCAAAGACTACCTTCTTCTCTCCCAAATCTCCAGGCCACTTCCCCAGATGGCATCATTGACATCCTCCAAAACCCCGACCTCGTTCACTAAATGGGTTGCACACTTCCTTCCATTCTAGCAAATGTAATTTTCTTTCGGCTGAAGCTTCTTGCTAGAGGAAGCCCCTTTTGAGTCTATTTATCGTACCCAAAACAAATTTTGGACATTTGAACAAAGACAGAGAATACAAGGAGTGTTTTGAAAGAGCAACTTTGATAAGCGTGATCCTACCACCTAAAGAAAAGTGTCTTCTTTTCTACGAAGACAACTTTCCCTCATCCTACACACAATGCTGTTATTCCATAAACATAAGGGCAGTTTACCAATACAAAGGGGAAGACCAAGGCGAGAAGTTGGAAAAGTCCCACCCCTGTAATCAAGGACTTCAACCAAAATAGATGTGCCAGCAGTGGGAAGATGGATCTCAAGGATCTCGCTTTTGGAAATGTTGACTTTCATACCTGATGTGACCTCAAAACACCTCACAATTTTATGCAATTTATAGCCCATAGACATGGCAGCCTCGCAAAGAATGAGGCTATCATTAGAAAGTTGGAGGTGTGAAACCCTACTACCAACATTTTTCACTTTAAAACCTTGAAAAAGATTCACTGATTGCCCTTTAATAATCATTCTATTGAGAGCCTCCGTGACAATGACGAACTGAAGAGGGGAAAGGGGGTAGCAACAAAAGCGATGTTAGTAAACAAAAGTAATTTACGGTCAACATTAGGTGATGTGAAGTGATGAATAAAAATGTCTAATTTGTGCGATCTTTTCATCCATTATTGGTATCATTAGATAAGACAGCTATGATTTATGCATCATCACTCCATGTGTACTGTACAGAGATGGTTCTATGGCATTTTTGTTCAGCCATCTGTCATGCCATATCTCCTTCAACGCTATTCTTCCTTCAACGAAACATGTTGATTCAGGGCTTATTCAAGTTTTCAACCCATCTTCCTCTTCCTGCAATGAATAGGTTTGCTGTTTATCCATGAACAAATCAAGCAGATGAATGACCTATATATGATTGGCTTTCAAACTGAATCTGATGATCCTTGAACCCTTGACCGAACTGGACTGGTAGTTCGATACAATCAATTGAATTTGGGTGAATTGTACAAATTTGTTTGATGGAATCAGTTCACAGTTCAAGGGTTGATTGAGTGAATTAGTTAACTATGGTTTTGCCCTACTCATAAAGTACCGAAGAAACGAAATTTTAACTATCTTGTTGCGGTGAAAGCATATTGAGAAAGGCTTCAATAGAGAGACACCATGATGATGGGAAGGAGCTGAAATTCTTCACGGCCCTATAGATTACTTGAAAGAAATCTCAAATAGATCCTCCAAAAATATCGAACTCTTCTAGAATCCCAAGAAATCATCCCAAAAAGAGTTCAACTTCATATAATCTCATTGATTTCTTCAAAATGCTGCATCTGATACTGACCTTCAGCTCTTTCATTGATAATTCCTTAATGAGAACTTGTTGTAGTTTAGAGACATCAAAGTTTCAGAGAAGTGCTTCAGAGATAATGTAGTTTTGAGTTTCTCTGTTGCTGTGGTGATTTAGCCTCCATGGTCTCTCAATGTGCATGTTAGAGCCAGCTGGAATCTGGAAAAGATGCTCCTTTCAATCACATAATCACCTTCTGTTGCATTGTAGGTTGGACAACTGAGGGAGGTATCAAACAAGGCTCACAATGCAGAACTGAAGTTGTTTCTGGAAGTAGAGCTTGGACTGGTAACAGTTGCTCTACAAATTTAGTTTAACTTCTCATATGGTTGCCTTAGTATCGTGTCCTCGATTTCAATTTTAGTTAGGTGTTTTATTAAGGGTTTTGGCATACACTATTATTGCCTTACAAATATCACTTTTTTTTGGTAGGATCTGACTCTTTTGTATGACCATGTAGGATTTACGTCCTCTTCCTCCACCTGACAAGACCAAAGAAGATATATGGCTTTTTTTCAAGCTTTATGATTGCGAAAAAGAAGAGCTCCGGTATTGGGCAACCTCTGCCTTTACCTTCATTTGTAGTCTTTTTTAATCTTAATTGTGATAAAATTATGTGATTTATCAAGAAAAGAAAGAAGAGGAGAAGAGGTTCCTGTGTTAAGTGATTGTTGGCTTTGCAATGGATTTGTGCATGTAAGCATTATGTGTGAAACTTCTATTGCTTCTGATTATCTCAGGTATTTGGGGAGGCTTTTTGTGAAAGGTGCTGGTAAACCAGCAGAAATCCTAACAAAATTAAATGAAATGGCGGGCTTCCCTCCAAATGAAGAAATTGAACTTTATGAGGTAAGTCCTCTCTTTAATTTCAATCGCCCAGGTGTAATGTTCATTTCCTGGCAGAGCAATCAACTTTATGTGCAGTCACATGCAACTTGTTCTATTTCATATTCTGGAAGCCTTAGTAGATAAAAGTTTTACCCCTTCTTTCGTGTTGATTTGGAAATTAACTTTAAGCTGACTGTTCTATTCCACATCCAGAAAGCATGTGTAGCAAAGAAAATGATATCTTTGTTTTGTCTTGATTAAGAAATAAAATTCGAGCCGACTGTCATGTGTGAACACATTGACAAGAAACTCACATTTCGAGTTAGCCAGGTATGCATAACCATAACACTGTTTTTTTCTTGTATATTAGCTCTATTTAGTAGAATATCAAGTTGGATATGGTGCTGAGATTTCTGATTCTTTTGTGCAGCTTGAAGATGGGGACATTATTTGTTTCCAGAAATCTCCTCTGGTAGAAAATGATGAGCAATGCCGCTATCCTGATGTACCTTCATTTTTGGAATATGTACATAATCGACAGGTATCCCCTCTTGAAAACTTACAAGGTGTTTTTTACTAGGCTTTTGTCCTGGCTTGAGACACCGTTTAAAATAACGGCTAGAGTTGTTCTGCTCTTGCTCAGAACTTGCACTCTGACTGCTTCATCTGTCAACATTTTGAAGTAGAAGCTTCTCTAATATTGCACTAGACTTTTCCCCCCGGCTTCCCCTCATGCTTTGTGCAACAAAGCTCGAGCATGTTGTTGCTAAAGTGGAGTGGCGAGAGGGTTACTCACAATCAGCTCTTTGTTGCTCTAGCCTACAGCTGTATTTTATTTCTCCTTTTATTTATTTTGATTTAACATTTAAAAAAGAAAATAAATAAATGATGCAACCAAGTGGCCATAAAAGTTGGTTGATCATAAGATCTGCCGAATCCAACTGTTCCAATCATGTTATTCCGTAATGGTAATGGTGGCTATAAAGGCCACCACCATTACTGTTATGGTGTGAGTCGTAACGGCTTCTTCTTTTTCATCTTCTTCCCCTCTCTCTATCTCTAACATCCTGTATTGACCATGTAATGGACCATTACTAGGCCATTATACCAATAATGAGCCATTATGGGTCCGTTATGGGCTGTTTTTTCTGTAATGCCCATTACAACCCTGTAACGGTAGTTATGACTACATAAAGCATCATGGTGGCCACCGTTACCATTACGTAACTGTTTTTGCATACCTTGGTATCAGTTGTCTTGATTGAAGGTTTGGACCAAATCAACACTCTAATGATTAATTGGATGGATTAATGGCCAACTTGCACCATGGGGCCCATGGAATCAATTCTATGGTCATCAATTTCATGAGGTTTATTTATTTAATTAGTTTTTAGGCGAGATAGAATTATGATTTAATAAATCTCTTTTTTTATTTTCGTTTCCTTTTGGCGTTCTAAATGATGTCTAAATGACATGAGATTTGTCCCATTTGAGAACCTTTTGAGTCAACTTTCAAATTGGCCAAAGATCATGCTATTCCGAAGCCATTTGAATGAGTTATGACCCCATTTACATAAGACCCAAGTGGTAGTGATGGGATTCGGGGGTAGTTTCATTATTCTATGCTATTAGGGCTTTCCTATCTGGTTTAAGCCTAAAAAAGGCTTATGCCATGAAGGTTTAATGGATTATTAGATTTGAAATAAAATTTCTTTGGTGTTGTGGTTTCTTTGACTTAGTAGAGGATTTAATGAGGGGGTTTTGTGATCTCTGGTATTCAGTGAGAGTATTGTTGGGGATCTTTTCCACAACCTTTTTCTTTTTTTCTTCGATCAATTTGCTTCTTCTTTGGGGTTTGCATCAATCGAAGCAAGTTTTGTGCTCTCTTTTTCTTTGAAGGACGGACGAGCAAATTATGCTATAGGGAAACTAAAAGAATAAATAATTACTTTTCTTTTCTCTTCATCTATCCTTCATCTGCCTTTTTTCCCCCTTTCCCACTCTCTACCCAAAATCTGTCAACCATTACCCAAACCTTATCAACCACTAATGATAACTCTCCCCCATCCTAATCTTGCTTCCCAATCGTATCTTTTCCCTTTCCTGAAACTTGCTTGGTTCAATCCACGTTCTTTCTTAGAGATGTTGTTGATAGGAAAATGGTATGAAAATAGGAAAATGTTGCTTCATACCATTATCCATATCTGCCGCATTATCCTTATTCGGGTTAACCTTGAACATCACGATCGTCCTTCATATTGCCTTGTGTCTACCCATCTTAATATGTGCCTCATGGCGATTACTTTCAATACCCCTTCCGATGTGATGAGTGAAGGCAAGCACATGTCGCCTACTCAAAAGCATCCTATCGCATGGAAATGTTAATTGAGACCGAGAATGTTCAACTGAGGCAGGAGGAGAAGTTGCGAACTTAGGATGGAGATTAGTGTGTTCAAGGAAAATATTGTAAAAGAATTCAAGGAACTCATGAAGGCGGTGAGATCTTGCTTTGAGCTCTTGATTGAATGGGAAAAGTTGATGTAGGACAATTAACCACTTGCTCTAAAAGTTCGAACTGTTAAAGCATGGCGAATTAATTCCTTTATCTCATAGCCCAGGCCCCATATCTCATGGGTTAGGACCTCGGTCGAACCCCCCTCGTGGGCCCCGAATCACACGGGTGGGGCACGCCTCTCACGAGCCACCCGCCTCACACGGGCCGCCCACCCCGAGTGTGCCCCTGCGTCCCACAGGCAGCCCACTCGAGCCCGGTGTGAAAATGCCCCTGCATTAAAAGCGCTATGGACTTCCATCCATCGTCCTTAGAGTTTTCAAGAAAGTCATATTTGAAGCAAGTGTGGTGGTTCAGGAGGAATCAACTACTAGCTTGCTTGATGGATGTTGATGCATCTACTAATGGATCGATGCCACAATCGGATTAAGCACCAATGAAGTTGGATAATCAACCATCGAATGACGCAGTAGAAGAAATTGAAGGATCAACAGATATAGACATTTCGATAGTTGAAGAGATGAATAGTGTACTTTATGGTGGTTGACAGTGGTACCATTTTAACACGTCTATCAAGGTCCGCAAATCAAATGTTTGTAGCAATGATGGCGCTATGACTGATTTTGTAGCCATCCTAGCTGCCAAATCTAGTTTGCAAAAGAAGCGGAAGTCGATGCCTAGAGCACGATGGACCAGTAAGAAGCAAAAGAAGAGGTGTGTATTTCAACGCCATATAATGCTCAAGCTTGAGGACTTCTTTTAATAAATTTCGTGTTACCTCTAAAAAAGAAAAAGAAGAAACACTACAAATGGGAATCTTTGTAGGAGATTAAGACCACCATTCTATACTTGAGGATGAGTTCTTTTCGAACTAGGGAAAATTGATGCAACCAAACGAATCTCTTTTGCATTTTCGTCGCTACCTTGGTGGGCCACTTTTGGGGCACCAACTAATGACCAGATGACCCAAAATTGGTCTTGTTTGATAGCCTCTTCAGTTAGCTTTCGAACGAGCCCAAGATCATGGAAGTCATAGGCCTTTTCAGTGAGTTATGGCCCATTTACATGATGTTCATATGGCTGTGATGAGATACAAGGGCATTTTGGTTGTTTTTTCTTATTAGGATTTTGTATTTGCTTTAAGCCTATATAAGGTTATACTATGGAGGTGTAATGGATTATTATGATGATTCGAAATAAGATTTCTTTGATTTGGTAGAGGATTTGCAAAGGGGGTCTTGCCATCTCTAGCATTCTTTCCCATTATATTTTCTTCCTTTCTTTGATCCATTTGCATGCTCTCTTGGTTTGCATAGGAAAAGTTTATGCATATTCCCAGTGGAATAAAATGTGAAATGTTGCTAGATGGTACTAATTCTGTTAATGGAAATATATTTAAATATTCATATCAACGATCACCTACGCTTCTTCTTTATAATTTTTTTTTTTTTTTTTAGATGTGTATATATATAAACTGTATGTCTAAAGTTCGTAAAATTGGTTTCCATCATCCCAAGGTCCTTGGAGTGAGACTATGCTCTTCTTTATCAAGGAACTATATGTTTTAAAGCGGAGGAGATTAAGTGGTGATAACGATATAGAGCTCTCTTTGGCTATAAGGAGACAAGAATATGAGTTTTTTCCACGTGGTTGGGATCGGGTTAACAAAATTAGTAGTTTGGAGGTTGATGGTAGTCGTATTTCAAATAAGGACAAGATTTGTGGTGTGATATTACAATTTTATATCAATCTTTTGTCTCGAGATCAGTGGAGTAGACCTTAGTTGGATAACCTTCAATTTCCACACTTATTAAGAGAGGTGGCAGATTCCCTTGAAATTCTCGTCTCAGAGGAGGTTTTAGGTGCTTTGGACTCCATGTGCATCGAGAAAGCCCGGGGTTCATATGGTTTCCCTATGTCCTTCTTCGAAAGGTTTGGTAGGTAATCAAAGGGGATGTTATGGACTTTGTTGTTGAATTTTTTGATCGTGTGAAGCTCTCTTATCGCCCTCATCCCTAAGATTGAGGGGGCCCAAAGGATAAAAGACTCTTGTCCCATTAGCCTGATTGGAGGCCCTTACAAGATCATAGCTAAGGTATTGGCTCAAGATTCCAAAGGTGTTGGTGCAGGTTATTTCCAAGAATCGAGGGTTTTTTGTGTTGGGAAGGTAGATTCTAGATGGAGCTCTAATTGCTCGTAAGTGCATCGATTCCAGGCACAGGGAAGGAAAACGTGGGGTAGTGTGTATGCTCGACATTGAAAAAACGTATGCTCATGTTGATTGGGGATTCTTGGATTATATTCTCCTTGGATTGGGTTGTGGGCGGGAATGGAGGAATTGCATGCGAGCTTGTGTTCACTTCGCTTCTTTCTCCATCGTTATTAACATGTGGCCTAAGGGGGTTTTTAGGGTATCTTGGGGCTTCAAGCAAGGGGACCCATTATCTCCTTATTTGTTTGTGGTCATCGGGGATGCCTTCAGTAGGATGCTTCATAAGGGAGAGGAATCCGGTTTGTTTGAAGGTTTTCGTGTGGCTTGAGAAGGGGGTGGGTTTTTAATCTCTCATCTCTAATATGCGATGATACTTAAATTTTTTTTGCATCGTGGATGTGAGATAGATTGATAATCTTTGAAAAATCATTGTTTCCTTTTAAGTGCTATTGAGGCTGAATGATTATACGGCAAAGTCGAAAATGCTGGGTATTCACATGAGTACAAAGGAGCTTGAACCGTAGGCTGCCATCTTTGGCTGTAAGGTTGGATCGTTTCTGTCGAATTATTTGGGTTTGCCTCTATGCATCAGGAAACTGGCTAGACATTTGTGGGATAGAGTTATTAAGGAAATTGAAAAGAAGCTAGAGTAGGTTGGAGGCATCGGTATTTTTGGGATGTCGCATAACCCTCATCAAAGCTGCTTTCTCCAATATGCCATTGTTCTTTGTTCAAATGCCCTAAATTTGTGTTGAATAGATTGGAAAAGATGAGAGGAGATTATCTTTGACAAGGATCGGATGAGAAAAATAAGTTTCATCTTCTAAAGTGGCATGAAGTTTGCAGCCAATTTCAGGATGAGTTGTGAGGATCAAGAACCTTGGTCATATGAGCTTGGCTTTGCTTGGGAAGTTGCCATGGTGTTTTTCCATTGAGGAAGGAAGTCTTTGGAGATGGATTATTGCTCATAAGTATGGCGTGAATGAGAAGGGTTGGGAAGTGAAAAGGGTCTTCTTTATATTGTGCTTCAAATATTTGAAAAGTGATTGTGGCAGTCAAGCATCTTTTCACTAGTGGAATTTCTATTGACATGGGGAATTGTATTTGTTTCAAGGCGGATGTTTGGTGTAGTAATTGGCCCCTCTAAGAAGATTTCCCTCCTTTGGCCAGAGTCACCTTGGATAGATTCGTCATTGTAGCGGGTTGTTACTCCATAGACGGGAGGAATGTGGTGTGGACTCCTCCGTGCCATTGTAACCTTTCAAAAGGGGAGAAAATGAAGTTCATGGAGTTGTTGTCATGGCTAGAGGAAATGACTCTTTGGTTCATTTCGACGATTTTGTGTTATGGAAAGCTCATCCTTGGGGCCGATTCTCAGTTTGATCCTTCTTCGATTTGATATCCAACTCCTCCCAAACCCATTATTTCTCTTCCCAAACGGTCTTATGGGGCTTCTCCTTGGGTTGTGGGTTCGCTTGGCTTGTGGTAAGGAAGAAAGTGTTTACGATAGATAATCTGCAAATAAGTTATTTGGTCCTCCCTAATATTTGCTTGATGTGCATGGCAGTTGTTGAATTGATAAACTACTTATTCATTCATTGTTTGTTTGCTTATTCAATTTGGGATCACTTCTTTCATGCTCTCTACATTGAGTGGGTCATGCCGAAGACGACGCTGGACTTGTGGCTTGTTTGTTAAATCTAAAGCCTGAATTTGAAGTCTGAAAACTTGTTTGGTAACTATTTGAAAGAAGTGCTGAAGTTTGAAAATTAAGTACTGAATCCGAAACAACCACTATTTGTTATCAAATGTATGAAATGTCTAAAATTTAATAATTTGACACATTTCCTTGTCTCCCTTAAAAAAATTCTAGGGCCCATCGTATTGTGTATTTGCCATCCAACCTGTTGATAAGGTCACACAAACCTAGATGAAAGAAAAACACAAATATCAACTAGACAAAAGTTTTGTGGCCCCTAAGAAGTTTTGTGGTGGACATTCAATGATCAATGTTTCGTATGGTGTGGTCTACTTGAGACTAGAATCTACTTCATTTTTGGTCCCATTTCCTAAAATAAGCTGGCAAAACGGATGGATGGCATGGATATAAAACAAAATACGCCAAATTTCTCTCTTTCAAATTGATTGCATGCTACATAACTTTTAACATGAGTTTTGGATTTGCCTCACTTTTTATCTCATCCACTAAAATAAAATGGAAAGACGGATGTATGGATTGGATTACACAAATATTGCAAAGGGCCCCACCTAGTGGATCAACTTTCCGCTTTGATCCGTGCCCTACTCACACATGAGAGATCTTTTGGAATCTCTCTCCAGGCTTCTCATTGGTAGACGTCATTGCCGATGACACCATTGCACAAAACACGTTGATTTTCTCTCTCCAGAATAGATTGCCAACGTCCATCAATTCTTCTGGATCATCCTAGAGCATGAACCTAAAAATGAGGCACATCCAAAGCTCTAGTGGATTGGACTACAAAAAGTACTGGGGATTGACCCAACTACCGTTGAAACCTTCCTAGTGCCAAACATGAGATTTATTTTCCGTCTAAACTATTCATAAGGTCACACAGACCTGGATGAAGGGAAAAAACAAATATCAACTTGATCAGAGCCTTCTATGGCCTAAAGAAGATTTCAGCGGTAGGTGTCGATTCCTATTGTTTCATTTGGTGTGGTCTACTTGAGCTTTTAATTTGCCTTGTTTTGGGGCTCATATACTAGAATGACCTGAAAAACCAAATGGACGGTGTGGATCTAAGAAATACATTGTCGTGGGGATACCCGTTACTTGATGTATGGTGCAACACATTCCATGTAGAGAAAGAAAACTAGAAGTGTTGACATGTGGAACTTTTGTGGGCCTCATCAAGATGTATGTGTTAAATCCAAACCGTCCAACCAATTTTCCATATCATTTTAGGTTATGAGAGAAAAAACGAAGACAAATCCAACTTAGTAGGCCACACTATAGGAAAAAGTGGGAATTGGACACCTACTGTTGAAAACTTTTTGGGGCCATAGAAGGCTTTGATCAAGATGATATTTGTCTTTCCCCCTCATTCGGGTTTGTGTGACCTTATGAAGAGGTTAGATGGCAAATAGACCTCATAGTAGATGCTAGGAAGGTTTCAACAGTAGTCGTTCAATTCCAGTTGCTTTCTGTGGTGTGGTTCACTTGAGCTTTGGATGTGCCTTATTTTTTTTGCTCATGCTCTAGAATGATTTGGAAAAGTTGATGGACAGTGTGGATTAACACAAATCATGGTGGGGCCCAAAGAAGTTCCACATGTTAAAAGTTGGGTTGTGCATTACCCAATCTATTTGGGAGAGAAAATCTCTCAGGCAACATGCGTAGGGCAATTTTGGAAGCAATTTTTTATAATGAATCTGCGGAGCGAATTCTGTATTCACCATTAAGCCAAACCTCTATCGCTGAAAAAAAATGAGGGAAAATCACAGAGCGCTTTTTAGGTTCGCTGTTAACAAACACCATTTAATGCAGGGTGCTTTTTGGGTTCCACATTCAGTAAATTTTTTTTAAAGGGTTAACGGACAGGCCCTTAGGGCCTGTTTGGCCAGACCGATCCCACGGTATTAGGAGGGATGGGATCGACGATATCCCAGGATATGCATGACGAGCCAAACAAACCTGGTGAACAATTCACTGACATCACCATCATTACCTTAAAATTAATCCCATCCCTTGGTTGGACGGTTTGGAAGGTAAAATCCTAGGATATGACGGGCGTGCCAAACAGACCCAGTGAACTTGTCCCGGGATATAGCAATCCCATGGATCTTAAACCAATCCACTGACACCACCATCATTACCTTAAAATCCAGCCCATCCCTCCTAATCCCATGGGATTCGCCCAGCCAAACAGGCCCTTACTGTGTGCTTGGCATGGGATGGGTGGGAAATGTGGGAAAGCAATTTGGAGGTTGGTCATTCTGGCGATTTGGTAGTTGATTTGGGGAGAGCGCAAAAAGTATTGTTTTTGTAATAGGAGCATCTCATCAAGAGGTGATAAGGGAGATTATTTGTAATATGAGGGGTTGGGCTTCGTATGTAAAGGCTATTAATCTGGCCAACCTCTCACTTTTTTCAGAGGGTTAGGTCTGGTTTTCTTTCTTTTGGGTCTCTCCTCTTTTGAGTTGTAGAATTAGGTTGTTTTTCCAATGAAATTGCAGCTCTCTCTCTCTCTCTCTCTCTCTCTCTCTCTCTCTCCAAAAAAAAAAAGAAAAAGGGAAAGAAAGATAAGAAGAAATAGATCTGTATGTTTTAAGGTTCATAGAAGTGATTTTCATCATCCCAAGGTATCCTCAAGCCTTGGTAGCCAATTTTTTATACCAAGTGCTACTTCCGGTTAGAAATCCTGCTCTCCCTCTGGACCTTCCCAGCACTAGGAAATGCTAAACTTCGTGTTTTGTTTTTGTTCGTTTTTTATTTTTATTTTTATTATTATTATTATTTTTTTTAACGACGAGATGAGTGTTCAAACATATCAGTATATGGTCCTAAAACAATAAGATCCAATAGAACCAGAATAAGTGTGGCTGATCTTGCATAGAGCTGTAATAGTCTGGGGATGGATATGGAGGATGCATGCAGCTGGAACTATTTTCTGGTGCTAAATTGTGAAGGGGCTTCCTTTGCAGCTTAAAGTTTCTCCTCTCTTTCAAAAAGTAGTAGTTTCTTTTCCTGGGGTGTGTCTCTCATGGCATTATCACATATTTGTTTCAACAATCCTTTTCTGTGTGTAGGAAATAGATTAGTGTGGATATTTGTTAATTCATGTACTTTGTCTAGTTTGGTAGTTAATAGATGAAACTTCATATATATGATGGTGAGCTTGATTATGAATGCTCCCTAAAAAGATATGGTATATTATTGGGCATGAGGAGGATGCACAATTATGTCACTGTCATAACTTCTGGATTATGGATACCTGGGATATGGCTTTGTATTTCTCTGTGTTGAATATGTATATGTGGATTCTAAGCCTTTGCATAATGTGATACTGTAGGTTGTCCACTTCCGATCTTTGGAGAAACCCAAGGAGGATGATTTCTGTTTAGAGCTGTAAGTATTACAAAATTAGTTTTTGCTCTACTTTGAACACTTGGAGTGTCATTCTTATGTTTTCTCAGGGAACAATATGTAATGATCCTGTTTTGGACACTTGATTCAAAAATGATCCTTAGTTTTGGGTTTTCTCTAAAAGGTCAGGTTATTAACGCTTCATAGTGAACTCATCCTTCCATAAGGTTTCGGTTGGGCTATTTGTTCAAACAGCTATTTTACCCTCCAATTAGCATCTATGGTTATAATTAAAGAGGAATTATATGGTCAGGAAACATACAGTTTACTGATGTGCATGGTTTCATATATGTGAGGCCAAGTTTAGCTGATCCAATCAATTGATCTGATTACACAGCTGATGAGACTGCCTCAAAAATCTTCAAGATTGCATCTATAAATGGCCTACAGAAGATGGTTAAGGAAATCGCCAATGTTCAAATGAGAATATTTCAATGATCAGTGTTAAAAATTTCCAACATGGAGATTTTTTGGGTCTCCCCCATCCACAGTGAAGCTCATCATACAAACTGTTTTGATCAGCCAGTCATTCCCCACAAGGAATTATGCATGTCAGGCTGTATGTTTGGTGATGAACTGGACCCTATGATTTCTCAGACTGAAACCAGCCTCCAAAACCTTGCATAGTGCACCTGCAGGCAACCCCTAGAACACTTGTAATATCCTTGCTACTAGTTGACCAGGCCCCACCTGCCTTGCCCCAATGTCTAGCCTATTGCTTGTTTGGTAAGAAAAGAGATGTTTATGAAAATTTTATCAACAGTACATAATCAGCATAGCTGTGTGTCCCACTAGATGTCAAGACCTACCTCATTTTGACCCAAGGCAATCTACACGGAGGGTCCCACCGACGTCTCTCACTTTCTCAGTGGCTTGCATATGACATGATGGTGCGTTCGAGAGGCAAGAACAAGAAAAGTGCCATCTCACAATTCTCCAATAGATGAATTACATGATCCTTAACCCAAGGATCTGTATTGTACTCAGCTCTTGAGTCTGTGCAAGGCCGGTGATTCTGTGATATGGACATATGGTCTGTTGGAACCACCATGGATGGACCATGCCCAAAAAATCTCCTCAATTGGGCTATTCTAATCTATTAATTTGTAGCCTGCCAAAAGATGGGTGAAAAGAGGAATGCAACAACGGTCAACATTCATTGAGAAGAGCCCAAGAATGGTTGCTAGGATCTTGCAATCTAGGAGACACGATGTAGCTGAACATACTAATGCAAGGTTTTGAATAACAGCATCAGTGGGCATATTGACAGGGCCCAAAAGTGAAACCTTACCATATTGGGCATATTTGAACTGTATTGGCCAAAAAAATTTAGCACAAAAATCTTGAAAAAATAATGGGTAAACAAGAAAAAAGTGTAAAAACATCAGAATCTATCTTTTGTGTGTGTGTGTTTAACATGTATTCAATGGTTTATCCAACCATTCTTTGATAAGATGTCGTATGCCATTCTTATCAAAGGCCTAGGTTTTTCTATTGCCATGAGAGATTGTGTATTTTGGAAGGTAAAAATCATATTAGACAGAGGTGTTACAGAAAGGCTGGCTCTTATGGTGATATTTTGGGGGTAAAGCCATCATTTAGATAAGTGAACGGAACAGAAGTCTTATAGATAGACTGGCTGCCCATTAACCATCAAAAGCATAGCCTTTTGAAAAAAAAAAATAATCTAAAATTAAGGTCATTTAGGAATGGAGTCCCAAATTGGAACCACTCAGCTTTCCCCCCCGTCTTTTATATATTTCTCATATACTTTATTATAATTGATTTCTATTTGACCTATGTGAAATATCCAGGTCAAAGCTTTTCACCTATGATGATGTTGTGGAGAGAGTTGCTTGCCAACTTGGCTTGGATGATCTAACAAAAATTAGGCTTACTTCTCACAACTGTTACTCTCAACCAGTGTTCGAAATATCGGTATCGCACAATGTATCGCACCCTTAGGATACAGATACGTATCGGTTATCGCACGGGATATATCGTTTGTATCGCATAGTTTATCGCACTTTTTGGGAAACATGGGGAAACATTGGAAAAATGGTTGAATTTTTTAATAAAACTCTGGGGATTGTTAAAAAGGCCCTTAATATACACTTTTAAATTATAATATCTCGAAAAAAATACACATAATAAATTTCCTTTGTATAGGGTCCTAAGTTATGCGATGTTTAACTGAATGGATGCAACTATTTTTAAATTGAATGCATGATATTTATAAATATATCATTGTTATGTATGAAAACACAATCAATTCATTGAAAAGCAAAAGAAGAACTGAAGAAGTAAAATTTGAGAAATTTACATATCAATGATGGGAACTAGTTGTGGTCTAGACCCACATAGAGTTGCGTGGTGGCTTATAATCATCATCTCCATCTCGACGGGGCTGGGCATAGTACTGTACATTCAAAATTCATTCAATACTGTTTCCTTCGATGTGGTTTACTTGAGATTGATATGTACTTTTATTTTTTTTCCTTATATCATAAAATGATATATAAAAGTAGATGGACGGCATGGATGACACACATACATCATGGTGGGCCCCACAGAGCACCGACCACCAGCCAATGGCTGGTGTCAGGGGGAGTGGCCAATCCGTTACGCCTTTGAACCGTTCAGACGCAGATTTCATGAAGATATTCACATTTAAAATCCTCCGAAGGCCCACTGTGCTGTTTATTTGACATCCATCCAATCTTTTTATTTGGTCATAAAAACCCAGATGAATGGAAAAAAATAAATATCAGCTTGATACAAAACTTTTATGGCCCTCAGAACGTTTTTAATAGCCAAAATTCATTCAACACTGTTTCCTGTAATGTGGTCCACTTGAGATTGAGATATGCTTCACTTTTTTTTTATCATTACATAAAATGATATATAAAAATATATAGACGGCATAGATGATACACATACATCATAGTGGGCCCCACAGAGCACCGACAACTAGCCAATAACTGGCGTCAGTGCTCGTCTTCGCGCGAGCAGGTACGCGGATTGCGTACTACCCTCGCCAGCCTAGCTCCGAACGGTCACTTCCACATAAGTGACGTGGCCAAGTTCTGTGGGACCAGCCGTGATATATTTGTTATATCCACACCGTTCATTCATTTGAAGATACCAATTTAGGGCACTATCCAAAGAATGAATCAAATCCAAGGCTCAAATGGACCCCACCATAGAACATAGTGGAGAGAGTGACGTCCACCATTAAAATTTTGTAAGGCCTTAAAACAGTGAATCTGGCTAATTCTTTGTCTCATGCCTTAAAATGATACTCCCAAATATATAGACGGTGTAGATACAACACATACATCATGGTGGGCCCCACAAAACTTGGAGCGACAGTGCTACGCTCCCGTCAGGACGCGGATTTCTTGCGAAAGTCTCACAGGAAGTTCCTGCGCTGGGATCCCAGGTGGGGCCTGCAGTAATGTTTTTCAGGAATCTGATCCGTCCATCCATTTTATGAGCTCAATTTAGGATAGTAGACCAAAATCGAGAAGAATTCAAGACTCAAGTGGCCATACTAAAAGAAAAGGTATTTAGGAAAATTACTACCGTTGAAACCTCCCTGGGTTCTACAGTGATGTTTACATGCCATCCATACCGTTAATAATGTCATTCCTATTGGGATGAACTGAAAACACAAATATTAGAATGATTCAAAACTTCTTTTGGGCCACAAATATTTCAACTGTGGACGTTCAATTATCTCGTTTTCAGCCCACTTGAGTCTTGGATATGGCTCATTTTGGGTCTCATATCCTAAAATGAACTCAAAAGACGGATGGACGGGGAGGATTTCTCACAAACATCATAGTGAGCCCCACCTGGGATCCCAGCCCAATAACTTCCTGCGAAAGCCTTTCGCTCCGCGTCCCGGCATGAGACGGATTGGCTACTCCCCTGACACCGGCCTCACATCACAGTGGGCCCCACCATAATGTATTTGTTTCATCCATTCCGTTCATCCATTTCTATGGATCATTTTAGGTATTAATAGGTTAAATTTAAGAGATATAAGTCTAAGGTGGACCACACCAACCGGAAAACAATAATGATTGCATATGCACCATTAAAATCCTTCTAAGGCCCACTATACTGTTTATTTGACATCCAATCTGTTGATTGGGTCCTAAAGGCCCATATGAAATGAAAAAATAAATATCAGGTTGTTCCAAAGCTTTTATGGCCCCCACAACATTTTTAATGGTCAACGTTCATTCAAAACTGTTTCCTGTAATGTGGTCCACTTGAGTTGTGAATATGGTTAAATTTAAGGTTCAAGGCCTAAAATAATCAATAAAAACGGATGGACGGATTGGATAAACCGAATACATTCAAGGTGGATCCAAATGAGTTTACTCAGTACAATAAAAGCGTACTGAGTAACTAGTATGGAGTCATTTTTCCATCTGCCGAAGCAGATGGTGCACGGTGTACTAATGTAAACTCTGTGGGGTCCACTGTCATTCATGTATTTTATCAAATTCATCCATCCATTTTATCATATAATTTCAGGTCTTTTGAAAAAAAATTAATCATATATCCAAGCTCAAGTGGACCACACCACTTGAAATAGTTTGAATTGAAGTCTACCGTTGAAAAGTTCTTGGCGGTCCACAGAAGTTTCAGATCAAGATGATATTTGTTTTTTCCATCCATCCATGTCTTTGTGATATTATGAACAGTTTGGATGAGAAATAAACATCATTGGGGCCTTATAAATATTTCAACGGTGGAAATCAATACTTACACTGTTTCCTTTGGTATGGTCTACCTGAGATTTTGATATACTTTATTTTTGGGTTCAACCCTTAGAATGATCTGGAAAAACTGATGGACGGCGTGGATGAACCATCTACCAAATCTAAAGCCCCACGCAGTTTACTCGGTACGATAAGAGCGTACTGCGTAACTCAGTACGCAACCTGATTTCACCGCCCGCCCCACTTTTCAGTTTCGTCGAGATTTTAGGGTTCGTTCCCTCAAATCTCTCCATCCACGCAGGCCGATCCTCTCCAGCCCCTCAAATCTCGTAGAAAATGGGAAGAAAATTACACTTACCTGTCGAATGGCCCACCTCCGATCACCGCTACAGCCAGGTACTCTCCGATTTCTTTTTTTTTTTTTTGTAATTAAAATTTTTTTTTTTGATTCTCCTCCCCCTGCTCCGATTTTTATGGTGTGTGTGGGTAGTTAGCTACAGTGGGACCTGTGAATCCCCTGCAATCCGCCCGTGACTGTCCGTGCGTTGATGTCCGACAATAATGGAGAGGAAATGGCGCGATATCGGTCGATATCGCGCGATATCGACGATAATATCGGCCGATATCTGGATTCGGGAATTTTTTGTATCTTCCGGACGTTATCGGGACTATATCGTCTCGCCGTAGTGCGATACCGATAATATCGGCCGATAGTATCGATATTTGAAAGTTCCGGGGTGTAGAACATCTGTCTGACATGCTGGTCCACTACAACCAGGTTGTCCATCCATCACAGTGCCTTCCGCTTGTCTTCCTGTTTTGGTCATGCTACTATATCTGAGAAATTATATCCAATAACATGTCATGAATGACTGGAATTTTCCAAGTTCATTTCTTTTGATGCAGACTTCCGATATCCTGATTTATGAATTGCAAGGCTTGAAAACTCTGGAAGTTGCTTTCCATCACTCCACTAGAGATGAGGTAAGATCCCAAACCATGAGAATCATCTAATTCTGGATCAAGTACAAACTTAGGTGTCTTTTGCTTTCTTTTCAGGTGGTTATTCACACTATTAGATTGCCCAAACAGAGCACTGTAGGGGATGTAATCAACGACTTGAAAACCAAGGTTAATTTCTGCAACTGTTTATGCACCTCTATTCGATGTGGTCCTTGTCTTCTTCAAGGTTTCCTTAATGCATGAGCTTATCATCCCACTCTTTCTCAAAAGAGGACAATTGCTTTTCTAAGCTAGTAGTTTATTGAAACCCAGTTGATATGCAATCGGGATGCTTCTCATGTATTGACTGATAGAATGCTGCTATTTTGGTGCCCTTGGAAGAAAATCAACTGACTCTCTCCTGCATTCTGCAATAGGTTGAGCTGTCTCATCCTAATGCCGAGCTTCGATTGCTTGAGGTTTTCTATCACAAGATATACAAGGTATGTATGTCTTTTGGAAATTGTTAGGCAGTGGTTTAAGTTAATTGCCATCCTCTTGTGAACTGATTTTTCCAATGACCAGAAGTACTTTGCTTTGGGTCGGGATTTTCCCATGTCTGGTTGGACATGCCCCCCTTCAAAACAGCTGCTCCATGGAAACTCACATCTGCCTTTTGTTGTGACTCTGCCAAGTCTTGGCAGTTTTTGTTTCAGAAGGAAAGTGTTGAGTCAACTGGGAGAATGTTAGTTTATATCAATGGAATTGTCTGAGTTCTTAACAAATTCACCCTTTGGGTTGGCTGCGATTAGAGTTTTCAAATTTTATCTTACGTCCTTTCATGTATTATCTATGTTGGTATTTAACAAGTCCTCAATGACTCAATCACTTCTCTACAGATTTTTCCACCAAGTGAAAAGATCAAGTACATAACTGATCAATATCGGACATTGCGTGCAGAGGAGGTAAGTCATTAATTGAGCAATCTTTTGCTGGTAGACTAGAGATTTTGGGCATATGCTGACTTGAGGATTTTTCCCATATCACAACCTATTGTCTGGAATTTGGTTGTCAAGAGATGATTTGATGGTGCCCATCTACATTTGTTCTTGGAGGTAATCTGGGTTTGAACCCAAGACCTTAATGTCGAAGCCAACAACACCTTCCAATTGAGCTAGGGCTCAAACATCCTTCTAATTTGTAGCATAGGGATGTGTAACTAGAATGCTTTGCCATGACTATCTAATTTATGGCACAATAGGCGATGTTACATCTGTTGGTTTTGCAAAGTAATAGTGTCATCATAATAGCCAAGTCCCAGCTTTGTGGGGTCAGTTTGAGAATCAATAGCCAGAGTTACAAAAATTGAAATTAATTCATAGAATTGTAAAATTGTTTGCTACAGTATAATCAAATCAAGCATATTTTAATCCAAATGAAGGGGGCGAAATGCTTGCTAAGTTGGATGATTACATTGAGGTTGAAGATCCAAACCCATCCTACGTGCCAAAAAAGAACATCCACTTCATGTTCCCCAGTTCCATCAGTTACATGGAATTCCATGTTGTAATTCACTATATAGAGCTCTCGGACCAATCCAACATTAGAAAGAAGTCTGTGATAGCATGTTACTTGTTAGTCCTTGAAACTAACTATAAAATCAGTGGTCATGATATACTTTCTGTCCAGTTTTAAATGATTCTCACATTTTATGCATGAATTTTAACAAAATAAGATTGGAACTGAATTGTGAATCGCATTTTTGTATTTATATCAGTGTTTTAAATAGCTACGCTATGTAGCATGTAGCTTACGCTACGTAGTTCATGAAAATAGCCTAAGTCCCATATGGCCTACACTACATGATAATTTGCATGCACTACATGCTACATAGACCATGACATACCTCACATTACAAATTATTTTTCATTACAACATCAAAATCAAAAAATATTTTCAATATTTAATGCTTTTAGTAAAAATAATATAAGTAATGGTATTAAATGAGTTTTGTTGCTCATTCTTTATCTTCATACTTTATGATTACCGTTTTCTATTAGTTTATGTTTTGTTGTTGCACCAAATATCATGAAAATGTGTTAAAATTCATTATTAATCAGTCGAATTTGGTGAATATCATGGAGTCAGTGAAACCACCAAGTGCAACCATGATTTAAAATCTAGAAGTAGCATGTAGCATCCGTTATGCGCTATGTAGCCTACGCCTCATGCTTCAGAATGGTGAACGCTATGCTGCATGCTCTTCACAATTTAAAACACTGATTTATATCAATTAGAGGATCAAATGGGAGATTATATTATTTAAAACAATGGTGATTATCTTTCTACACAGTTGAGCTTTGAATGTGTTCTGAGCCTTGTTCATTGCCGCAGAGGATTAAATTGGAGATTATTTTATTTTAAAACCATTGGTGATTATCTTTCGGCATAATTGAGCTTCGAACGTGTTCTGAGCCTTGTTCATTGCCGCAGAGGATCAAATTGGAGATATATTATTTTAAAAACATTGGTGTTTATCTTTCTGCGCAATTGAGCTTCGTACATGTTCTGAGTTTTGTCATTACCGCAGATCCCAGAAGAAGAGAAAAACCTTGGCCCTCAGGATCAATTGATTAATGTTTACCACTTCACAAAAGATGCAGCTCAGAATCAGATGGTAAGAATCAACTGAAATTCTATTACACATTAATTTATTTCAACTACAACAGGTACTGGTAGACTCTTCTGTTCTAGTTTGAACAATATATTAATTCTGCTTCAACTTCCAATCTCAACGGCAGGTTCAGAATTTTGGGGAACCTTTCATCTTGATCATCCATGAGGGGGAGACTTTAGCTGAGGTTAAAGTCCGTATCCAGAGGAAATTGCAGGTTCCTGATGAGGAGTTTTCGAAGGTATATCCTTTTCTTTATGTCAGAACCTTTTTTTCCCCGTGACGTTACTAAGAGAGATGCATTGGACATGCTTAAACACAAGTTACATTTTATGGAATACCTTGCATTATACAGAAAGAATAGATGGTCTAAAGACACGCTAGGTGTTCCTGTTCACTGTACAAGTGTAGTTTAAAGACATTCATTGCATCCGGGAAATGTTCCAATGATCCAAATCATTATTGTTACATGGAACTCTCGTGGATGGGGAATGTCCTAGAAGCAAAAAATCTTCGATTGGACTATTTTGAACTTTTCATCAATGTGTTTCCTGTATCAGTATTGCATGGGATGATGGGTAACTAAATGTTTCATGTATCAATGTTGTGGGGGAAACATTTCATGTATTGCAGTCTAAGGGAAATATGGGAAAATGATGGAATTTTTCAATGAAACTTTCAGAAGAAACATGCTTGAACACTTATAACTCAAAACATTAGAAAAAACAACTATGGTCATATAGGAACTATGTGTTGCTGGACAGTAGTGATGCAACTATATCCAAAATTAATCCATATAATTCAAATATCATATAATAAAACACAACCAATATATCAAATAAATTAATAAGAAGGAAGCATATACCTCATGGTCATATCCACAGTGTTACAAAGCAGCTGTGTTCGCTAACATATCGTTGGTATTCATCACTGTCTAATGCATCACTAGAACTATGCCCAGGCTATGACCTGATGACAGCCATAAATTATTTTCATTATTAGAAAAATCTATTTTCGAAGTAACAAAAATGAGTGTCCAATCTATAGATCGGCCTGCACTCATCAAAACACGCACTAACGCAATTTCCACCTTTAATTCAAACAAACCCATCTCAAGTACAGGAGATAAAGACAATGAGATACTTCGGGAGTAGCAATTGGATTTGGCCTTTTTCAATAGCACAAACTGTTTATTATAGGACTTCCCTTGGATGGGAGATTTCCATAAAAAAAATCTCAGATAGAATATCTCAACCCTCTGATTGTACGAAGGTTGTGATGAACATACATGTTCAAAGCAAAAGAGTGAAATTATCAAATGGTTGAAATAATCCAACTAAGAGCTTTTATTTGTTTCTCAATTGTACAGAGTGAGACTTCTTATATAAATGGTTAGGATCATTGTAAGATGGCCCAGATTCAAAGGCTAAAGTCCTGACCGATCGTATTGAAATATGTCGGAATGTATTCAAGCCTCGTCATAATATTAGGTTTTAATATATAGTTATGATAGAGAGTGGACCTTTATGGCATCTTGAAGCAACGTATTAGATTTTAATTGTTCTACCACAATATTAATGTTGTATGACTTTCATGTGTCTTCACACAACACTGTGACATGACATGACTTGGCTGAGCTATGCAGTCATGGAAAATGTTCCTAGAACTATGTCGATTTTGTGTCCTTGCAAGGCCCCACCCTTTTCACTTGGTGTAGCATAAAAAAAGGTTGGCTCAGGGTAGTCATGGGTCAACTCATCAACTTTTGTGCCATCACCGAGTCTGCACTTCTTCTAATTCGGGCAACTCATGGATCAGCCTGTCAGCTTGGCCAACCTTTGTGAAAATAAACATAAATACCCATGCTTGAACAAGCAACCAAATGCCATACCCTTCCATACCATGTCTTAAACATTATGCTCACCATGCTTGTATCGAACCCAAAATTTCCATCAAGTCTTAACTATTTCTATGTTTGATCAGTGGAAATTCGCAGTCCTTTCTCTGGGTCGACCAGAATATCTTCAAGACACCGATAGCGTGTCTAGTCGTTTTCAGGTACATCTATGTTTTATATTTCACATGTTTCTAAATTCAATTTTAGAGATTCAATCAAACTGTCTGACGTTTTATTTTTCTCTCGTCTCTGCTTCAGAGACCAGATGTTTATGGAGCTTGGGAGCAATACCTTGGGCTGGAGCACTCAGACAGTGCTCCAAAAAGAGCTTACGCAGCCAACCAGGTAACGGTTCTGATGTCACATTCACCTCCACCACATGTATATTGTTTACTTTCTGATTGGCATGCTCCGCACGAACCTTCAATTTCTTACTAGAAAAAATGGTACTTCTGACATAGAATCTAGAGCTTTGCTGAGTCCATCTGCACCTCTCTGGATGCACCTCCACATATTGCCACACATGCTGACCTGGCCCAAAAATTAAGTCAAGGCATCAGATGGGATACACATGTATGAAACAATGGATCTCTTTTCTTTTGATAATTGCCATTGATCCTCATGCAATAAGCGTGTGGCCCGTACTATGGCTCGAGTACCACCTCGACCAGAAATCACTTAGGATTAAATCCTTTAGAAATTTAATAAAGTTAACTAAGTGCTAAACTAGATTAGCCATGAAATCCGTTGGAATCGCTTAAAATACGATCTGCAAGACCCAAAACTTGTAGAATCATTGACGCTAGGTTACCCTAAAGTCTAGGATCAAACTCATTACCCGACTGCTCTCGGGAACGAATTGAAACTCCGTATCAGGTCTAGACCGCACATCGGAAGTCCGATGAACACGAAGTTAAGGAACTTGGACCGCCTCGCTGGGCTCGACAACCATCTCGGAAATCAAGTCCAGACGATGTCCCACGGCCATTCGCTCGCGTCCGGAGCGAGGGAGTGTGAAAACCACTGTTTCCTTTACAAAATAAATATCTTGAATAGTGATCTGGCACCATTCGCTTGCGGATCAGTATTAAGTAACCAGATCGTCGAATCGGACCAAATTACACCCTCGGATCAGGAAAAATTTCAGGAACATTTACATGTACTTGGAATTTCGGATCGAGGCCCACTGACCGTTGAACTGAAAATGGTCTGCCACGCGTGATCTGAGAATCTGATTGAGACGAAAACATAACCTCACGTAGATCCATGGATTGTGAGCTTAAGTCCGACGTTTGGCTCAAGGAGGGCCGCCAGAAACCCTCTTTTGAGCTAGAACAACGCCGATTTGCTTACAATGTAAGTAAGCCTTGAACATAAGTCTATTTCGGAGAGGTTTTAGGCTATATAAGGGCCTTAGAACAGCCCCTCTCACAACCATACGAATTTGGGATAAAACCCTAAGGAGAGAGAGGAAAAAAGAGAGAGAAAGCTTAAGAGTTGTGGGAGCATCTTCCTCCTACTGCTTTCGATCACCACACGGGCTGCACCACCTCTTCCTTGCCGCTTTTCCGAGATACCGACTCCATTTTAAGGTAAAAACCCTAACCCTAGATCTGTTTGAGGTGTATAGGCTACAGGTTATAGAAATAGCTATGATTTCACTCTTTAGGCTAGAAAACTCCCGAATACGGAAGCTCATCAAACTTTGTCGATCCGTTGAGATTCCAAGGAGCAAGGTGAGGACTTTAGGTGTATAGGTTACGGTTTTCAACGCTTTCAATGCCAGATAATGATAGATTCATGATCTGCATGTACATTAATATGTACAAAGTGCTTTCCGTTTTCTGTTTCGATTATAGTTGTGAAATATGGAATTTTACATATTTTAGGTATTCGTAGAAATACCGTATACGATATTTTTTGGAAATGTGTTTGACATGATTATTTGTTGTATGATTATATAGTATATGGATAAAATATCTGATTTGGCGAAAGGATTCGCTAAATACATGTTGTACTAATATACACTATGTATGTAGAAATACGGTATTGTAAAAGTACTGTAGTATACATGTATATTTTAGTGATGTGTTTGCCATGATTAATTGTTGTATAAACATATTATGTGTGCACAAAATACTTGCTTGGCGAAAGGACTCGCCCTAATACATGTTTGTTAACATACATTATGTATGTTGAAATAGTGTATGTTAAGTGTTTGTGGAAATGCTAGAGTGAGTAAGTGTTTGGATGTAGATGCCTTAGTAGGGTGTTGAGATTGGATTCTCAACTACCCTAGCGACATGTATGATTACCTCCATGAGATTGATCACTTAAATCGCTTACTTGCAATACATGTGTTTTTATTCCTATTGATGTAGTGCCTTACAACATGCTTTATATCATGCTTTATAACATGCCTTATAACATGCCTACTAGCATGCTTGAACTATTTTGTCTATCATGCTTTACATGCTATGGATGAGAATTGATGGAGTTTGGGACTATGTTTATAGTCCAGACAATCGGTATCAGATTTGAAATCGTGGTTGAGTTTCATGTCGCCACGTAGGATGTATTTGACGAACCCGAGTCGTACGTCAGTTGGCGACAGTGGTTAGACCACGCTAAGTGCTATGCACTTCATGTCGTCTAATTGATTGTGCGCTCGAGCTAGTCAGGCACGTCATGTAACCCGATATGTCTAATATATGTTCACCATGTTTGGTCACTACTGTTTGAACCTAGGGTACCAAACTTACCAGTGAAATCCCCTTTAACCATGGTACCTCGATCCACTAAGACTCATGAGCCGGGCATGGTGGTATGGGACACCGTGGTCGAGCTATCGGCATACGCTGGGGCCACGTGCCTCCCCATAGTGACCAGTGAGCAACCACACTCGTGAGCCGATTATGGTGGTATGGGACACTATATTCGAGTCAAGCCGGCCTACACTACTTGATAGGTAATGGGGGAGTGGTGCAACGATTCCGTGTAACAGCCCTGGCAGCCCTGACCGTATCCGGTGTAGTGACCTCGAGCATACTTTAAATCTACGGTGAGACAACGAGCCTTTCCGTAGTAACAGAGTATAAACTAGGCTGTATTGATAAGGTGATGGGGAGTGGTGCAACGATTCCGCGTAACAGCTCTGGCAGCCCTTGTAGTGACTTAGAAAACACACCGTCATCTGAGATTAACTAGGACTGACGACCCTAGAATGGATCATGTTTGGGAATGATACAAGGGAGGTACCTTAGTTTTCCAATCCTGCTGTTTGAAACGGACTAATAACAACTCGGTAATCATGCTCAGCATGTATTGCATGTGTCTGGAAGATGTGGAGCACTGAGGGATGAAACCATGCCGCGAACGAAGAAGGTGTCGCATGAGGGAGTATGTCAGTGAGGACATCCATCATACCTGCATTCATACTTGCATTAATAAGAGTGGTTAGGAGTGTTTGATTTTACTGCTTTATCATTACTGCTTGACCGTATTGATAACATGTTAACCTATGCTTTATTGTTCCACTGAGTTAGCTACTCACTCCCACGTTACAGGACGGTGTTGCGCACACCAACCAGACTCTGTCTCAGGTTTAGGCGAGCCGATGACTCAGGAGGCGGAGCCTAATTAAGACGAGGACCAGGAGGAGCTCTCGTATATGCAGTAATATGGCGGCTTCGACTAGACTGCCGCACTGACGGGATTTGCAGGGATCATTCCTTAGAATATTTGTGATATTTTGTTCGCAAACAAATATATGTATATGGTAACTTAGATAAATTCATACTCTGGAGAACAAATATGACTTTTGTTTCATTACCTACATGTATATGTAGTTTAGTTTTCCGCTTGCCTTTATACTAATGATCTGAATTATGAATTCCTATTTTTGGTATAATCTCACTCATGTTTATTGTTCTAACACAGACGACATTAAATTAGCATTATTTATGTTGCATAAGTGATGCGCTGGAACTTGGGAGATGAGTTATACTCGACCCCCGATTTTCAGGGCGTTACAGTGTTGGCTTAAGCAAAACTAGCATCCATTTGGAAGAGAAATGCAAAATAGGTTTCTGTTCAATTTGGATTTCACCAAATTATTTCGTTGCGTGGGTTATTACCCTTCAGCTGAATGAATCCTTGGCATTGTACATCGCTAACATCTGATCCAATTCAAGCAAAGAACTATCCCATGTTACCCTACTTATTCCATGGCTTTTATGACCGATGACAACTCCTTTTGCAGAACCGTCACACATTTGAGAAACCTGTGAAAATCTACTACTAAAAATATTTGCAGCGGACCTCCAAAACGGTACAGGCCGAATCCGATGTCCGCATTAGCTCCATTCTGGCAATGCTACATGGGAAACCAAAATACATTCTAAAGTAGAAGGCTCTGAGGTGGTCGCCGGGTTTGGTTATTGATTTTGGTGTATTCTTTTTAGTGTTGGGCAGGCAGATAACTTGCCCAAATGCGTGTGCGCGTGCCTTTTTCTCTTATCGATGATGACATCAGCCCCCTCTCTTGAGCTTTTTCTTCTGTTCTAATGGAGGCTCCCCCCATGGGTTGGGCCGCATATCTCCCCACCTTTGCCTTCATTTCCAGTGTAATTTAGTACATAAGAAGATTTTGGAGTAGGGGAATGTATACAGGGGTATATAGCTAGTTGGGTTGTATTCTCTTTTGACATTTTCTCGTCCTTTTTCTCTTTCTTTTTGTTTTTAATCTTTTAAAGCTGTGTTAAGGAGACGGGGGCTGTATAATTAAAAATGTTTGGTGCCACTGTTCCTGGAGGGCTTTTAAGGATACTTGTGTAAAAGAAATTACTGACTTTAGCTTGCATTTTTGAGATTACATGGCCATGTGCATTTCCCTCTCCGTCGTTGCTTTCATCTGTTTTCATTGTGAGTAATGGGATCCAGAGTTCACTTAGGGCCCGTTTGGCCAGGCGGATTGGATGGTATTGGAAGGGATTGGAAGTTAAATCCTGGGATTGGCCGGGCGTGTGAAACAGACTAGGTGATCTGATATCGAGGTATAGCAATCCCATGGATCTTAAGACAATCCACTGACAACACCATCATTACCTTTTAATCCCATCCAATCCACCCTAATCCGTTCAAATTTGCCTGGGATATGTTTGGTTCGAGGGATTGAAAGGGATGGGAAGGTTTAATCCCGGGATTCGCCGGGCGTGCCAAACAGACTCGATATAGCAATCCCATGGATCTTAAGACAATCCACTGACAACACCATCATTGCCTTGAAATCCATGCCATCCACTCTAATACCATTCAATCCCTTGCAATCCAACAGTCCAAACAGGCCCTTAGTTGAGTCACAATTACAGAGTTCGATGGGTACTTTGCCATTATGTACAAATGTCTGTGATGCTGTGTTCCAGTAAATGGAAAAGGTCATGGAGCATAACCCCTTCGGTAGGTCACCAACTGCGATAGTTCACATTCAACTCAGAAGAGTGGGAAGGAAAAACAAAACCAAAGCAGCCAAAAATCATTATATCTTCTGTTTATCTGGCGAAATATTCAATGCATGGGCCAGTGATAGCAAGGCATTGGACCTGACCTGACGATAAATGGGTGTCCTGATTTTTCCAATTTGGGTCTAAGTTTTACAGGATTATTAAATAGATCGGGTCTAGAAGCTGAGAACAAGCCAATCAACATGCACTTTTTTATTTTATTTTTTGGTTCTTAGGATGTGCTCGGATCCAAGACCTAAATGTTGGAATGTAGGCTGTGTTTCCAGTTTGCTGGAAGCACAAACTCGGACCTAGACCCAACAAAGATGAGAACACTTGGTTACTAAGTTTAATTTTAGTAGTTAATGCATATTTATCTGCTGCAAATATCAGGCAATTTCATAATATTCCATGATTAAGTAGTCTCATTTTGTGCAAAATACTACTAAATTTCGGGATATTTAGGAAAAGTGAAAATTGAAAATAAAATAAAATTGTAATTAGTTAAATTAGTGACATAAGAAGAATGAAGTTAAATTATCTTCCTCTCTAATCTTTTCTAGCCTGTCACCCCCGATGAGTCAGCAGACCATTTTCTGTGGCCGGGTAGGTCCATGTCTTGAAAGCATAGATTCCACGCCTCAGTGGAAAAGGAAAAGGGTTTTCCTTTCATGTGACAATTTTGGATTGCCTAGGGTAACACGGCACTGGTGTCGGTACAGTGAGCTACTTAAAAAGCTGTGGGCCCCACCATGATGTATTTTATCCAGAGTCCATCCATTTTGTCGGATCATTTAAGGGCATGAGTGGACCACACCACAAGAAATATGGTGATTGAACCCCCTCAACAAAACACTTCTTTGGCCTGCTGTAATGTTCAGTTGCCATCCAACCTGTTGATCAGGTCACCAGACTTGGATGAAGGGAAAACGCCTGTTTGATCCAAAACTTCTGTTAGCCCTTTTAAGGTGGGTGATCAATCACCCACTGTTTCCGATGGTGTGGTCTACCCGAGATTTATATCTGCCTCATTTTTGGGCTCATGCTCTAAAATGACCTGTTAAAATGGATGGACAGGCATAGAGATAAAAGACATCCAACATGGTGGGGCCCACAGCTTTCCCAGTAATACTAGCACACAGTATCCACGCGAGGTCCTGGTCGGATGGCATGGGAAAGTGATTTGAAATCTTGTCACATGAAACTGGGTGAGTATTGTGAGAGGATACTGGGATTTCCACTTCCAATCCAAAGAAATCGAAAATAAAATCCATATTTCAATAGTTCTTATGGAAACATATTGGATTCCTAGCATCTTTATTTGTGGATGCTTGCTAAGATAGGACGGACAAATGTTTTTCGTTTTAAATTGTCCCACAAGTGTAATTCTTTCTTCACGAGAAGATGCAACACTATCAATTTCTAAGTGCCTGTATATCATCACTCACGCTGCCGTAGTATTTTTATATATAACAAAAATCCCGTTTACTAGAAACCTAGATGTAACCAACATAAAATTGGAGCATTTTTATATATTCTCCATCTGGTTACCTTCATAGACATGATCATCGCTCATCATCATAGCCCCTATCAAGTATGATGCAGTTGATCAGATCATCCAATGCGTGTTTTGATGGCTGATAAGCACTTGGGCCAGGTTCATGCTCGAACACAAGCAAAGGTGTGAGAAAGAGCCCAACCGAACCAACTTAACTACAATTTACATTCCGGTGGCTCTTTTAAAAAGGTTATCAAAAGACTTAACTCAATAATCCACATAATTATGGTTCCACCACTTTTGTCCCGTCATCCAAGCGAATGGGCCCCATTGATATTTTTGTAAAATCCAACTTGACCACTAAGTGCATCATGCCATGTTAGGCCAAGGGCCCAAAAATCAACTCCATATGTGATTCAGGTAGACAACATGATAGGAAACTCAGTATATATGGCAACACACATCTTCCAAACTATTTCCATTGGTGTGGTCCATTTGAATCATAGATGGCTATGATTTTTTGTTGGGATTTGTGATGTGAAATCACACAGATATGGATCTAAGATAGCAATCCAAGAGCACCAAGCAAACACGAGAACATAGATTTAACGTGGAAACTTTCGGGAAAAAACCACAGCACAAAGCGACAGATCTTCACTATAAAAATAGAAATTACAAAGAGAAACGTCTTACCCGATTCGAACAACCTCGAATCTCACCCTTGCTACACCTTTTGATAACCTTAGAACTCATTCTACAAACCCTTGGAATACCTTTAGGAAACCTTAGCATGTCTGAGAATGGCCCTAAGGACTCCTATTTATAGATGGGAAAACCCCACTTACGCACCTCCCTAAAAAACCGCCTCAAATTTACACTGTCCGCGCATAAACCGCGCTCTGTCTGCATAACCCTCGACTGATCAAGTCTATCCCTCGACTGGTCAAGCATCCCAAAAATCTCAAATACATCGTTGCGATTGACCTCTTCTGCATAACCCTCGACTGGTCGAGCAACGCGGAAGATTTAAGCCATCTTCCAACAACAATCTTCACTATGTCTTCAATCTTCAACCGTATAGCTTTTTGACCTCTTTTTTTATCTTTGGATCACATCATATCTTCTCGTGCACACTTCGTCCTCCTTTTACGCCATCGCCAAGCCTAGAGAAGTTGCACAGAACTTGAACTTCTCTGCAGGAACGACCTTGGTGATCATGATTTCCTGATTCACGCTGATGTGAATCTTCTCTAGTGTTACGCCTCCTTCTTCAAGCACCTATCGGATAACATGGACATCCAACTAATTGCTCCACCTGCTAGTACAAACAAGTAACCTGAAGTTGACCTCCTGGAATCTACACTACCTGCGTAATCTGAATCTACATACCCAACCAATTTTGTCCCTATCTTCTCAAAAGATAAGATGTAGTCCTTCATACCATCTTACCGCTACCCAATATTGCTTGCTGGGGTATTTGCTCACAACACCAATTGCCTGTGAAATAACTGGTCTAATACAAACCATAGCATGCACTACCAACTGCATTCGAATAAGGCCCATGAGACATATCATGCTTTTCCTCATCTGTTTTGAGGCATGTCCTGAGGAAAACTTAAGGAAAGACACGTAGGGAACACTCTTCGGGTTTGCCTGGTCCATCACATCCTTGATCAATACCTACACAAGGTATTCTACCTATGATTACCAAAACATGCTCTTCTTTCAGTCTCAATGCCGAGAACCATCTTTGCAGCCCCCCAATCGTTCATCCTGAATGTCCCACTTAACCGAGTCTTCAGTATATTGATTTCAGACATGTCGTGATTGGCTATCTACATGTCATCAACATACAATTCCTAACTCACCATAAATTAATCAAATTATAAATCACTGCCTAAGCGACAAATCGTACAACGACCTCCTGCAAACCTCTCTCAACCCCTTTGAACTTCAAACCGATCTGGCCCCTTCCTATCACGTGTGCACCTTTCCACGAGTAGAGCACCATTCTCATGTGAGGACGCGGATTAGGTAGCGTTGCCAGCGCTCTACTGCACGTGCCAGTCCATCTACACGCTTCGTTTTTTCCATTGTCACGCTCTACTGCACGTGCCAGTCAATCCACACGTTTTGTTCTTTCTAGTGACAGGCCCTACTGCACGTGCCAGTCTATCCACAGTTTTCGTAGGTGGCCCCTGCCTATCACGTTTATTCATGTATACACCTTGCTACGTGTAAGGTAGCATTCTCACCTGCGGACTCGAATAGGTGGTGTTATCAACACCACCCCCGCCTCGATGTGATGAATGTTTTTCCAGCTCCCTTTTGGGCATCAACCCAAAAAAGAAGCAGATCCGAAGCTCAAGTGGACCACACCATAGGAAACAGTGGGGATAATGACGACCACCATTGAAACCTTTTTAGGGTCCACAGCAATGGTTATTTTTCATCAAACCTGTTGATAAGATCATTCAGACCTGGATGAAGGGAAGACACAAACATAAAAGCATGATCCAGAACTTCTGTGGCCACCAAAGAGTTTTAAATGGTGGTGTTCAATCACCACTGTTTCCTATGGTGTGGTCCAATTGAGCCTCCGTTATTCTTCATTTTTGAGCTTATAATATAAAATAAGGGGAAAAAACGGATGGACGGCATGGATTTAAAACATATAGATCATGTTGGCCCCACAATGCCGAACACATCGACACACCACGGCTGGGGTTTTGATCTACGATGTTATTCTTACATTTTACCACGGCTAAAAGGAATTGAATGATATGACGTGTCCACCATCTTTTAACGGCATCAAGGGTTTCCAGTTCTAAAAAGTGGATCTAACGTCGGATGATCCAGACCGTTGGTGCATTACGTCGGAAACGGATTGGCTACTCCCCCTGCCACCAGCCCCGTGGCTGATGGTCAGTGCTCTGTGGGCCCTACCATGATGTATGTGTTTCATCCATTCCGTTCATCCATTTTTAAAGATCATTTTAGGGCTTGATCCAAAATATTAGAGGTATATAAATCTCAGGTGGTCCACACCACATGAAAACAACAGTGATTGGATATCCACCATTAAAATCCTCCTAAGGCCCACTGTACAGTTTATTTGATATCCAATATGTTGATTAGGTCATACAGCCCAGATGAAGGGAAAAAACAAAAATCAGCTTGATCCAAAGCTTTTATGCCCCGAAAATGTTTTTAATGGTCCACACTCATTCAACACTGTTCCTTTATTTATTTATTTATTATTATTATTATCATTTTTTGGGTTAACTTTATAGTACACACCCATGTCAGTACACACACTCCATGTTAGCCACCCCGTGGGGGATTTCAACACCGTTTCCTGTGATGTGGTCCACTTGAGTTTGGGATATACCTCATTTTTTGTCTCGTACTGTAAAATGATCTGTAAAAATAGATAGACAGCGTGGCTTAAACACATACAGCATGGTGGGGCCTACAGAGCACCGACCACCAGCCATTGGCGGGTGTCAGGGGGAGTAGCCAATCCGTTTCCCTGCTGGAGTACTCCACAGGTTTGGGTCAGGGCCCGTCCGCTGTGGTACGTACTTGCCTTGTGGACGGGATCCCTTGCACGTGTGCACGTGTAAGCCTTTAGCATGGGAAGACTTTTGATACTCTGACATACTGTGATGTATGATACTCAGGCATTTAAATATTGCATACGTAGCACGCAGGTAAGCTAAATTAAACTGTCCAAACTATGTTCCAAGTTTAGATGTATCAATAATAGAAATTTACGCTTATTGATTATCTGACCATCAGATTGATTGACATTTATTGAACGCTTAGAATTAAAAAATCCAACGGTCTTGTTTAATCCGATGGTCCTATTTCAATGGTAGTGTCGACTAATCAGATGTTAGAATTGTTCAGATAGGTGTGTACCGTGCGAAAATGGGATTTCTGCAGCCCTAAAATCTGTGGGGCCCACCGTGATGTATGTGTTATATCCATTCCATCCATCCGTTTTATCACTTCATTGTAGTGCTTGAGGCAGATCCAAAGCTGGAGGGGACTAAACCACAGAAAACAGTGGGGATTGAACACTCACCGTTAAAAACTTCTCATGGGCCACAAAAATTTTGGATCAAGCAGATATTTTTGTTTTCCCTTTATCCATGTTGGATCACCTTATGAAGGGGTTGGATTATATATCACGGTGGGCATGAGGAAGGTTTCAACGGTGGGTGTCTTTATCCCCACTGTTTCATATGGTGTGGTCCAATGGAGCTTTGTACTGTCTCGTGTTTGGGCTCGTGCCCGTAGATGAGGTTGTGAAACGGATGGATGGAATGGATATAAAAAGTACATCACAATGGGCTCCACAGAGGCAATCTGCCTCTGTCTGCAAAAATGGAGCCAGGTAGTATGATGGTGCAGCAAACTTTCAAAAATTAAGCCGATCCAACCATCAGGCGGGTGAATTTGGAGGTTTTGGGTGATTGACATTATTTTATATGGTGTGGCCCATCCAATAATTGGATTAGCCTGAACTTTTGAGTGTCCAATTTTGATACTGGAACTACCCTGCTGGACGGCTTGGATGCCATTATACATAATGGTGGACCCCATATAAATCCAAAACAAATAGACCAAATGAAGTTATGTTTATCATATGCTATCGTCTCTAACAGATGGGAGGTACCTGCAATTATCTAAACAGAGGGAGCCTTTTTTACAGTTGTCATAAGACAGGCGTGGTGTTTAAAAATATCTCTACATTGGAAGCGGCAAGCTCATATGTTAGTTTTACACCATTTAAAAACTGGTGGTGACTCTATAATCATAGAGAAGGTCATAAAGATACCACGATCTAGACCGTCCAAATTAAATAAGATTGGAAAATTGCACTGAAAACATAATATTGACAACCTGATCTTTTCCTTCCAACGAGTACTCATTATTGCACCATCCATTTGGTAGCCGTTTATTGGATGGTTAAAATTTCTTCATCGGTGTGCTTTCAGAGATATGCTTCTTCCACAGATGGGATCCGACATTTGGATGGCTTGGATAGTTTGTATGTGAGGAAAATGAGTCACCACCATTTAGGAGTCGAGACCAATTTGAAGAGAGATCTTTTCTCTTGTCAGACCCAATCGGATTGCGTACTGAGTTACTCAGTAGGCTCTTATCGTACTGAGTAAACTCAGTTCGGCCCACCATGAATGCATTTGGTTTATCCACACCGTCCATCCGTTTTTTCAGCTCATTTATTGGGTTGAGCCCAATATTGAAGCATATACAAAGCTCAAGTAGATCATAGCACAGGAAACAATGGGAATGATGATTTCCACCGTTGAAACCTTTCTAGGCCCCACAGTGATGTATATTTGTCATCCAACATGTTCATAAGATCACACAGACATGGATGAAGGGGAAAAAAATAAAATATAAGCTTGATCCAAAAATTCTATGACCCCCAAAAAATTTTCAATGGTGGAAGTTCAATTAATACTGTTTCCAGTGGTGTGGTCCATTTGAGCATTGGATAAGCTTCAATTTTTGTCAAGTACCTTAAAATTATCTGGTAAAATGGATGGACGGAGTGGATAAAATAAATAAATCATGGTGAACCTCACAGAGTATATTCACTACGCCAAGGGTACTGAGTTACTCAGTACGGAGTGGGCATTTGGTGGGTCCTGCCATGAAGATGATTTCAATTGGTTTTATCAGGAGGGCCATGTGTTCGTTGAATGTGGACCATGGGCTGCTTAGAAACCATAGATTTGTTTGTTTAGATGCATGGCCCATTTGATGAGTCGATCAACCTGATTTTATAAATCAGGTCAAGTTGGGCCCTACCTTATAGCATGCCGCCTTGTTCTTCCATGCATGAGCTATAGTGGCATGGACCACTTGAAGATTGGGTTAACCCTTTTCTTCCGGTGAAGGTGTATCATGATAGGCCTAGCTCATTAGTTGTCCTAAACATTGGGCACATGTGCTTATATGGCATGAGAAATGCCATATAACACTTCAGTTTCTCTCTCTTGTGGTAATCCTAATTTTCATATATTAAGATAATGGCTTATTTGTTAAGATGTAAACATCTTCAACAAACCTCTTTCCTTTTCTATGAAAGCTTTTGTGCATGCCGGATGTAAAACAAATAAAATCAGATATACTTTTAAGTATGTATGAATTAACACAAACTTGAAGTTAACCACACGTTTTGTTGAGAATGGAAGACACAATCGCCTCGCTCTTCTTTTGAACTAGCCACCCTAACATTTCTACTCCAAGTGTTAAGGAAGCTTCTCTAATATGTAGAGCTCTTTGGGACTTTCTTCGTAGCTCTCATGCAATTATGAACTTATAAACCTTTGCCATAAAGAAATTTCTTTAGAACAGTTCTTATTGGTTACTTAAATTGAAAGCAATACCTACAATATACTTGTATGATCACACGATAACTTTGACAGAGTTAAAACCTATCAAAGTTTGGATGTTTCCATGTATATACTGTCTGAATGCACGTGATCACCATCTTATGCTATCATATAAATATCTTTCTACATATCCACTTGAGGCCCACTGTCATAGGTCCATCACATTCTGTTGCTATGATTGATCATCCAAAAACAAATTTGATAATTGATTCTAATATATATATGATTTTGAAATCATTTGTTAATCAAAATAATTTACAAAACTAATTTAACCGGCCATGTAGATCAATTATTCAGATTCTTAACATAAGGCTAAACCCATATAAGGGCTGTAAATCATTTGTTAAGAATATTAATCCTCATAAGAACATGATCGACTAGCCAACTCACCATTATTCACATAAAAAACTCATAGATCGGTGAATTAAAACAATTGATTAAATTCCCACTAGGACCTGAGCTCCTTCAAAGTTCAAGGATAAGTACTACAAGCATAGAAAGTGCACGCTAATACCATACAGTTAAACTCAGCTTGACTTTTTAAATCCAATCAACCTACACATGCACACACCACAACATGTGTAGGATCAGTGTCCCGCAATAGAGACTCACCATCCGCACAACAATCACACCATATACAATAGCCCATGGATTAAGTTGGATAACTTATCCACTGGCCATAACAAATATTCCAAGTCTATAAAAAAACCAGATAAATTAGGCTTCACAATGTATTTTACATTAAACTTATCGTACTTTATTCCCTAGGGATACCAAGATCTCGATGAAGTCTCCAAACAAATCAATTTCAGTTAAATCCATTCTATATATACATAATAATAACCAGTAATAAACAAAGCATTAATGAAGAAACAAATATATAATTCATTGGACTTAAATGGATATACATTCCAACATACTACATACTCTGTTCATTATCAACGGAATAAACATCATACAGTTTCTACAATATAGTCTCTCAACAACAAGCTCTTGAAAATTTTCAAATTTTTTTTTTTGGTTAAAAGTAAGATAATCCTAAGATACTCTAACAATGTGTTTGCTACTTTAATTGTGATAATCCTGAGGCAATCTGGTAGGAATGTTGACCACTACAGAATCTACCCAAGTGGGGCGCGAATGCCATTATTATTATTAGTGGGCAAGAAAGAAGATTTAGGAGTGTTGAGAGATGATTTTCCAACTTGTCAGATTGCAATCCCATCACCATTTCCAACAAGAACTTGAACCGGATTATGAAAATCAAGTGGTTGCCTAACATGTATGGATCTTGGGTCATGCGTTGGGATTATGAATTAGGTGGGACCACCAATAGCAAAGGTTGGTGCATGGAAGGATCCAAAACCATGACTAGACCACAGGTTCTACCAGGCTCAGTGAAGTACCTACCCATCCCATCACAAACAAGGAAGAAAAGCATTTTTTACCCCATGATACACTTACTTGATTTTACAAGTATGATTGCTATAATCAAGGTTATCCAACTGCCGTATTTTAGGGCACGAGTATCCATGAATCAGACGTTAGGATTGCTCAACCAATCTGATTTTGGGATTGTCACCTGGTTACAGTGGGTTCCATAATATAATGATTTTAATTTGAGATAATGTATACCATATGCACAATTTCTGAATACCTGTGAACTAAGCATGGTAAGTTGCCAGGTTAATCAAAAGCTCCCCTATTTTTAATACAACATTTACAAAGGGATGGACAGCAGGAAAGAGCAATTTAGACAACGGGAGGTGATATGGAAGAACTAAAATAAAGTAGCCACTTCTCCCCAGCACATGGCAGGATTATATATCAATTTGGATCCATTTACTTAGTTAAAAGCTACTGTGGATGGCAAATGGTTGAAAATATACTGGATCAGATTAACCTAACCATGCGATTGTTAGCTCTTAAATTGCCGAAAGGAAATGAAAATGATTAATGGTCAAATATTCAATGGGGGAAATGAAGGTGTGTGCGCGCAATGGAAGGATGCAAGTGCTATAGTACATGGGTTTATCATGTGGAGTGGAAGGATGCAAAGTGAATTTGTGCCCACTGCTTTCCGTGGTGGTGTATCCACTTGAGGTTTGGATTTGCCTCATATGAGGTTATGCCCAGTGTTCGAGTTGTCGGTATCGCTACAAGTTTCGCTGGCTGGAGATAAAGATATAATATCGTTATCGCCGACAATATCGCCGATAACCGGAAATGCGGGAAAAATATGGTAAAACGATGTAATTTTTCAATGAAACTTTAATAGGGGCTTAAATTCACATATTTACATGTTTAGGAATTAAAAAAAAAATTGTAAAAAGAATGCATACATAATAAGTTTCTATTTAATTAAGGCCTAAAAGCATGTGCTATCATAAGAAACAGTCCAATAATAGTATAATAATCACTTAAATCTCACTAAACCAATTAACAATTATAATGCATTCATACATTTTATAATCATGCATAAATAAGCATATAAATTAAACAAAATAATATGCACAATGATCCAACCATCCATCCCATCCATCCAACCACCCAACCATCCATCCCATCCATCCAACCATTCAACCACCCCAACCATCCCATCCATCTATCCCATCTAACCATCCATCCATCCCATCAAATCATCTAATCATCCAAACATTTATCCATCTCATCTATCCAATAATCCAACCATCCAACCATCCCATCCATCCATGCCATCAAATCATCAAAAAATCCACGCATCCATACCATCTATCCATCCAACCAATCATCCAAACATCCATCCATTCATCCATCACATCAAATCATCTCATCCAATCATCCATCGATCCACCCAACCATCCCATCTATCCATCTAACCATCCATCCATCCATCCAATCATCTAAACATTTATCCATCCATCCCATCTATCTAATAATCCAACCATCCAACCATCCCATCCACCATGCCATCAAATCATCCAAAATCTACACATCCATCCCATCTATCCATCCAACCAATCATCCAAACATCCATCCCATCCATCCATTCGTCCATCACATCAAATCATCTCATCCAATCATCCATCCATCCAACCACCCAACCATCCCATCTATCCATCTAACCATCCATCCATCCCATCAAATCATCCAAACATTTATCCATTCATCTCATCTATCTAATAATCCAACCATCCCATTCATCCATGCCATCAAATCATCCAAACATCCACACATCCATCCCATCTATCCATCCAACCATCCCATCTAATAATCCAAACATCCATCAATCCCATCCATCCATCCATCCATCCATTGCATCCAATCATCCATCCATCCAACCATCCAACCACCCAACCATCCCATCAAATCATCCATCCATCCCATCAAATCATCCAATCATCTAAACATTTATCCATCCATCCATCCCTATCCATCCCGTCTATCAAATAATTCAACCATCCATCCATACCATCAAATCATCCAAACATCCACACATCCATCCCATCTATCCATCCAAACATCCATCTATCCATTCCATCCATCACATCAAATCATCCCATCCAATTATCTATCCATCCAATCATCCAAACATCCATCCCATTTATCCATCTAAACATTCATCCAACCGACCCATCCATTTATCCATCTTATCAAATCATCTCATCCAATCATCCAATCATCCATCCCATCCCATCCAACCATCCGATCATCCAAATATCCATCCCATCTATCCATCTAAACATTCATCCAACCGACCCATCCATCCCATCCAATCATCCAAACATTCATCCATCCATCCATCCCATCTATCAATCCAAAAATCCATCCAACCAACCCATCCATCCCATCCAATCATCCAAACATTCATCCATCCATCCCATCTATCAATCCAAAAATCCATCAAACCATCTAACCATCAGGAGTGGATGACGTGTGGCCTCGGCCTCACTTAAGATGGTGGCCCTCACCTTGAATTATGTATTCTATGTCCATCTATTTTACAAGATCCTTTTAGGGCATGAACCTAAAAATGAGTGGATCCAATTTTCAAGTGGACCCTATCATAGGAAATGATGGTGATTGACCATAAATGGGCCACAAGTTTTGGATGGTGACCCAATTTCCTGTATCCATGTTCACGTGACGTTAGCATCTGGTTAGATGACAAATAAACATTATGGAAAGATTAAGGTGGGCCCTAGGAAGTTTTTAATGGTATGGCATTCAATCACCGTTGTTGTATGGTCCACGAGACTTGGATTTTCATTTTTGGGCTCATGCCATAAAATGTTTTGGCAAAATGGATGGACAGCGTGGATATAAAATATCTATATCATGGTGGGCCCCATGGTAAGAGCCTTACCTGCCATAAATATCCCACTTTATTTAATTTTTTAGTTTTTTTAAACTGCATTTTTTTGTTTTTAAAGTGGTGGTGAACCACTTTTATTACATGATATGAAACTCACACTCTTAATGTAACTTAAAAGTTACTTAAACTATGAGTTTTATTTCCATTCAAAATGGTGGTGACATATGCTTTTAAATGGTAGAAAAAACATTCTTTAGAAAAAGTTAAAAACGTAAAGTGAAAAGTAGAGATAGCTTCGACCCCTCTTTCGAAAACCTAAAACCCCTCTTTCCCTTCGTAGCAAATGCCACTTGCCGCAACGCTGGTAGCTCCGTTAGATTCTCCTTCCACAGGTATGGTTTTATTCAATTACCTGCTCTATGATATCTGTCGCTTTTCTTCTTCTTCTTCTTCTTATTTTTTTTTGAATTTAAGGCTATATACGGAGATATAATCGTCGAATTGTCGATATTTTCGTTGTCATCAATATTATCGACGATATATCGCTAATATATCGCCGATATTTGGAAGAGAAACGATTTTTTGGGTTTTCGGTATCGCAAGTCCGGTAATACCGAAATTATCGGTGATAATATCGAATTTTCGCCGACAATATGAACACTGGTTATACCTTAATATGATCCCACAAAATAGATGGATGGTGTGGATATAACACATACATCATGGTGGAGCCATAGAACTTTGCCACGTCAACACACCACTAATGTGTGGTGTGTGGCACGCCATGCAATCCGCTTCTGTAGCAAAGTGGGCCACAATCACAAAATGCATTATTTTATTGCATAGATAACTCAACATTTCAAAGGAGTTGCTTTCAAGATGACTGAATTTAAGATTCTAGTTATGTGGATCAAGTTGCATAAGAGTCAGGGAGCAATATAAGTTAGAAAACGCTATCATATATGAGACACAGCTTTGCTCAGCCCACGCGCGTGTAATTTGGCTTATGCACACACCACTATATATGCCAAAGTTGCACAAAATGAAATATCCAAACCAACTATCATGTGGAGCTCACCGTCTGGGTGCAACACCAACGAAATGAAGGTGGTCGTCTTTGTATTCGTACTAGAAATTGGACGGGTTATTCACATTTTTTCAGCTAATCGTGGCCCAAATGACCAGTAGACCGACCTGATTATTGGGACAGAGTTCATAAACAGTGCTAAACTTCTGATGGATGGCTTGGATTTTTCACCTGTCCACTAAGATGGGACATGCAGTAGCTCGTGCCTTAGCTGACTTGTACACGCGTACGAACTTAGCAAAGCTCTCCGAGGAAATAGGCAGCATATCCCAGGTGTGAAAATAAGATAAGGAGAAGCTTCGGAGAATGGGAGATCTGTTTGGCACGAAGTAAAGATTCCTCGTGTCGTGTACACGCGTATACGCCACACGTGCAGCAGCATCGCATACGGATCTAGATACAGTCCATCCATCAAATGAGTGCCACTATTTATATGCCCGTTACAACCCTGTAAGATATTTTTGTGGATAAGAAGGACACGTGGATGAGAAGGACATTGCTGAACACCTTAGGGTAAGATATTTTTGTTCACTGGATGGGTTTAACTTCTCCAGAGGTTTATTTGGGGAAAAACTTGAACTGAGCATGGTCACAATCATATTCCAGATGATATTAAAGAAAGAACAGGAAGAAAAGGAGCATAAGAAGATGAAAGAAGCAGAGGCTTATACCATTATAAAGGTTTCGACTGTCAATTTTATTATTAACTTATTAGCATCCATTCCTCCAGTCAATATTCTTTTCTAAACCAATGGTTTCTGTCCATCCAGGTTGCTCGAAATGAGGATCTTGCAGAACAGATTGGAAGAGACATATATTTCGATCTTGTGGATCATGATAAAGTTTGTAGTTTTCGTATTGAGAAACAGATGCCCTTTAACGATTTCAAGGTACCGTCCTTTTGTCTGGGGAAAATGCATGTGTTATTGGAATTTTAGAAACCTATTTGGGTTGGCAAACCTGCTTAGTCACTTTTTTAGTAGCATGACACCTTTTGGCCTTCTAACTTCAACTGCTACTACTTTTTTTTCCCTGTTCTTTCTCCTCTTGGACCTTTCGAGGTCATGCTACTTCTTTTCCTTGTTTTTCATCCTTTTCCTGGCCTCTTCTTTATGTGAAAATTATTTTTCATTCAGGGAAGCTTGGCTTTTACTCCCATCAATTCAAGATTTTATCCATTGTGTTTCAAACTCTTCTTTTGATACTTCATCCATGCATTTGTCTCGTGAATGTGTTTACCTTTCACAACAATATCAAAAAGCAGTTGCCAAACCTGCAGGTGCATTTTGGTCATCCCTTATTTTTGTGTAACTTAATGCAATTTGGGAAGCTCTGCTGCATTGCATGTTAGGTTGATTAGTTCTCTTCTTGTATATTGTTCCTGTCTTCGAAGGGGAGCTGTGTATTCCCTTTTTGGATGAATGCTGAGCTTAGAGTGCTGTTGATGCTCAGTCTGCACTTTTAACTCCCATTGTTATGTTAATTGTGACGTGTATATCTTTTCTTTGCTATTTATTATTTCTCTACTTTTTAAATGGTTGACAGGAGTACGTGGCTAAAGAATTTGGCATACCAGTGCAATTTCAGCGATTTTGGCTGTGGGCTAAGCGCCAAAACCATACATATCGTCCCCACAGGCCATTGACACATCAAGAGGAGATGCAATCTGTAAATACTTTCTGCCACTATTTTCTTTTCACCTGTTTTGCAGGCCAGTCTAGTTTGTTCCACAAGTTATTGCAGTAGTTAGATCACTGCGTGCAAATCGAGAGACTGTGTCCTATTCCATACACCCGTTAATTCTTGAGCTGTCATAGCAAAGTTTTATTAGATATGCAAAATGGTGCAAGTTTCTCTCTTTGTTTTATGTAAATGTGCTTCACTTTGAAATCTGAGCAAGTGAACATGCATTCAATAAGGGCCTGTTTGAGTAGGGTGATGTGTAAACATGGATATGGAAAACCCCCTCAAAATTTATCAACATGGGAAGCAGTGGGAATCTTGAAAGGCCACATGTCAATGTTCGTTGATTGTTATTTTCCCAGTTGATTCCATGGAAATGAACCAAAGGTCAATGGTCAAAACCGAAAGCTGTCACACATTATCGTGGAAATGGCCCTGGATCAGCTTTGTGGGAGGTACTTAAAAGCTACTTTTTATAATACGAACAACGAAAAACATCATATACATGGGAAAATAATTGATTTCCTAAGGAATCCTCGTTCCCTAACAGCCCCTAAATATTATATGTCGCTGCGGCTTTGGACATGGTGTGATGGAAACTGATCGGTCTCTGTCTATTTCGGTGGAAGACAGCAATTTTATCAAGTTGTTTCTTTATATTTTATCCCTTGGTCTTGCATTTGTTTTGTTTTATTTATAGTAGTGAGATAGTTTTTCCTTTTAGTTGCAATGGTGCACTGGTTACTTGTGTGGGTCTCTCTCTCTGACTCTGATGAATACTCCCCTGGGTTTTTATATGATGCTATTTGGCAACTTCTAAAAGAAGAGATTCAATGTAGCTGGGCCCAACAGAGGAATATTTAAATTTGAAATAAAAGATATGGAATTTCAAAATAACTGATCAAGATTAGAATGAATGAAATAAGGAAGCATTTTTTAGTGATTTCTTTTTCAATATTCCATCGTCTGTAACATATTAGCATGCATGTACCAGACCATATTACAATAGGCTTTGCAACATTGGTTTGAATCTCTTTATGATCATTAACAGTTTGTTTCTTTTACAACACTTCGAACTTGTTAGAAATCAAAGCTCTCGTTAGTGCTCATGATTCACCAAAGGTGGTGATATTCATAAATTTCACCTAGTAAATTGGAGGATATGCAAATCAAAGAGGGACAGAGGTATTGGGTAGGGAAAGTGAAATGAAAAAAAATATTAGGCCACTTTGAAAATGGTGGTGGAGATTTACTGAGGTCTGAGGAGCTGGAAGTGTTTTGGAGGACTGCTATATAGATAGGGCGATTTCCAGGCATGGAAGTGTTTTGTTAGGCCCCTTTGAAATTGGTGGTGGAGATTTACTGATGGTGAAGACTCTCTTCCTCCCAACAAGCCACGCGAAGGCTGCAAACTTAGGCAGGGCACTATAAGACCATAAAGTACCAACACAACCACATCCAAATTGCACCGAATTCCTAGAGTTGAGGGAAAAGAATGATGTCACCGAGAATATGCTAGACTTATCATTCAACTAGACCAACAAATGGCACCCCGGAGATGAAGAGACCCTTTGAAGAAGATCGAGAAGGCGCAACAGATCATCTGCCTGACTTCCTCAACATTAGAGAGATTCTGCCCATAGGGAGGGAGCCCAAAGCCCCGTCGGCATGTTACCTAGAGAAGCATTGGGCAATGGAAACGTCCAAGAAGGGTAAAGGGTAGCAAGTTTTTGCGAACATTCTTCTCAATGTAGAGTCACCAATCAAGATATCATCCTAGAATCGAACTCTCTCACCTTCCCCAACAGAAAAAACCAAAACCCTCGATCACTTTCCCTGCCAGTTGAGCAACCCCTTTTCATTGGGTGGGAGCTCTATCGAGAGAGAGGAAGGCTCAATCCGCTAGTCAAAGCACAACACACCATAATTTACTGCTATGATGGACTTCCAAAAATCTTCTAAAGAAAAAAAGAAAAAAGACTACCTTCTTCTCTCCCAAATCTCCAGGCCACTTCCCCAGATGGCATCATTGACATCCTCCAAAACCCCGACCTCGTTCACTAAATGGGTTGCACACTTCCTTCCATTCTAGCAAATGTAATTTTCTTTCAGCTGAAGCTCCTTGCTAGAGGAAGCCCCTTTTGAGTCTATTTATCGTACCCAAAACAAATTTTGGACATTTGAACAAAGACAGAGAATACAAGGAGTGTTTTGAAAGAGCAACTTTGATAAGCGTGATCCTACCACCTAAAGAAAAGTGTCTTCTTTTCTACGAAGACAACTTTCCCTCATCCTACACACAATGCTGTTATTCCATAAACATAAGGGCAGTTTACCAATACAAAGGGGAAGACCAAGGCGAGAAGTTGGAAAAGTCCCACCCCTGTAATCAAGGACTTCAACCAAAATAGATGTGCCAGCAGTGGGAGGATGGATCTCAAGGATCTCGCTTTTGGAAATGTTGACTTTCATACCTGATGTGACCTCAAAACACCTCACAATTTTATGCAATTTATAGCCCATAGACATGGCAGCCTCGCAAAGAATGAGGCTATCATTAGAAAGTTGGAGGTGTGAAACCCTACTACCAACATTTTTCACTTTAAAACCTTGAAAAAGATTCACTGATTGCCCTTTAATAATCATTCTATTGAGAGCCTCCGAGACAATGACGAACTGAAGAGGGGAAAGGGGGTAGCAACAAAAGCGATGTTAGTAAACAAAAGTAATTTACGGTCAACATTAGGTGATGTGAAGTGATGAATAAAAATGTCTAATTTGTGCGATCTTTTCATCCATTATTGGTATCATTAGATAAGACAGCTATGATTTATGCATCATCACTCCATGTGTACTGTACAGAGATTACAGAGATGGTTCTATGGCATTCTTGTTCAGCCATCTGTCATGCCATATCTCCTTCAACGCTATTCTTCCTTCAATGAAACATGTTGATTCAGGGCTTATTCAAGTTTTCAACCCATCTTCCTCTTCCTGCAATGAATAGGTTTGCTGTTTATCCATGAACAAATCAAGCAGATGAATGACCTATATATGATTGGCTTTCAAGCTGAATCTGATGATCCTTGAACCCTTGACCGAACTGGACTGGTAGTTCGATACAATCAATTGAATTTGGGTGAATTGTACAAATTTGTTTGATGGAATCAGTTCACAGTTCAAGGGTTGATTGAGTGAATTAGTTAACTATGGTTTTGCCCTACTCATAAAGTACCGAAGAAACGAAATTTTAACTATCTTGTTGCGGTGAAAGCATATTGAGAAAAGCTTCAATAGAGAGACACCATGATGATGGGAAGGAGCTGAAATTCTTCACGGCCCTATAGATTACTTGAAAGAAATCTCAAATAGATCCTCCAAAAACATCGAACTCTTCTAGAATCCCAAGAAATCATCCCAAAAAGAGTTCGACTTCATATAATCTCATTGATTTCTTCAAAATGCTGCATCTGATACTGACCTTCAGCTCTTTCATTGATAATTCCTTAATGAGAACTTGTTGTAGTTTAGAGACATCAAAGTTTCAGAGAAGTGCTTCAGAGATAATGTAGTTTTGAGTTTCTCTGTTGCTGTGGTGATTTAGCCCCCATGGTCTCTCAATGTGCATGTTAGAGCCAGCTGGAATCTGGAAAAGATGCTTCTTTCAATCACATAATCACCTTCTGTTGCATTGTAGGTTGGACAACTGAGGGAGGTATCAAACAAGGCTCACAATGCAGAACTGAAGTTGTTTCTGGAAGTAGAGCTTGGACTGGTAACAGTTGCTCTACAAATTTAGTTTAACTTCTCATATGGTTGCCTTAGTATCGTGTCCTCGATTTCAATTTTAGTTAGGTGTTTTATTAAGGGTTTTGGCATACACTATTATTGCCTTACAAATATCACTTTTTTTTGGTAGGATCTGACTCTTTTGTATGACCATGTAGGATTTACGTCCTCTTCCTCCACCTGACAAGACCCAAGAAGATATATTGCTTTTCTTCAAGCTTTATGATTGCGAAAAAGAAGAGCTCCGGTATTGGGCAACCTCTGCCTTTACCTTCATTTCTAGTCTTTTTTAATCTTAATTGTGATAAAATTATGTGATTTATCAAGAAAAGAAAGAAGAGGAGAAGAGGTTCCTGTGTTAAGTGATTGCTGGCTTTGCAATGGATTTGTGCATGTAAGCATTATGTGTGAAACTTCTATTGCTTCTGATTATCTCAGGTATTTGGGGAGGCTTTTTGTGAAAGGTGCTGGTAAACCAGCAGAAATCCTAACAAAATTAAATGAAATGGCGGGCTTCCCTCCAAATGAAGAAATTGAACTTTATGAGGTAAGTCCTCTCTTTAATTTCAATCGCCTAGGTGTAATGTTCATTTCCTGGCAGAGCAATCAACTTTATGTGCAGGCACATGCAACTTGTTCTATTTCATATTCTGGAAGCCTTAGTAGATAAAAGTTTTGCCCCTTCTTTCGTGTTGATTTGGAAATTAACTTTAAGCTGACTGTTCTATTCCACATCCAGAAAGCATGTGTAGCAAAGAAAATGATATGTTTGTTTTGTCTTGATTAGGAAATAAAATTCGAGCCGACTGTCATGTGTGAACACATTGACAAGAAACTCACATTTCGAGTTAGCCAGGTATGCATAACCATAACACTGTTTTTTTCTTGTATATTAGCTCTATTTAGTAGAATATCAAGTTGGATATGGTGCTGAGATTTCTGATTCTTTTGTGCAGCTTGAAGATGGGGACATTATTTGTTTCCAGAAATCTCCTCTGGTAGAAAATGATGAGCAATGCCGCTATTCTGATGTACCTTCATTTTTGGAATATGTACATAATCGACAGGTATCCCCTCTCGAAAACTTACAAGGTGTTTTTTACTAGGCTTTTGTCCTGGCTTGAGACACCGTTTAAAATAACGGCTAGAGTTGTTCTGCTCTTGCTCAGAACTTGCACTCTGACTGTTTCATCTGTCAACATTTTGAAGTAGAAGCTTCTCTAATATTGCACTAGACTTTTCCCCCCGGCTTCCCCTCATGCTTTGTGCAACAAAGCTCAAGCATGTTGTTGCTAAAGTGGAGTGGCAAGAGGGTTACTCACAATCAGCTCTTTGTTGCTCTAGCCTACAGCTGTATTTTATTTCTCCTTTTATTTATTTTGATTTAACATTTAAAAAAGAAAATAAATAAATGATGCAACCAAGTGGCCATAAAAGTTGGTTGATCATAAGATCTGCCCAATCCAACTGTTCCAATCATGTTATTCCGTAATGGTAATGGTGGCTATAAAGGCCACCACCATTACTGTTATGGTGTGAGTCGTAACGGCTTCTTCTTCTTCATCTTCTTCCCCTCTCTCTATCTCTAACATCCTGTATTGACCATGTAATGGACCATTACTAGGCCATTATACCAATAATGAGCCATTATGGGTCCGTTATGGGCTGTTTTTTCTGTAATGCCCGTTACAACCCTGTAACGGTAGTTATGACTATGTAAAGCATCATGGTGGCCACCGTTACCATTACGTAACTGTTTTTGCATACCTTGGTATCAGTTGTCTTGATTGAAGGTTTGGACCAAATCAGCACTCTAATGATTAATTGGATGGATTAATGGCCAACTTGCACCATGGGGCCCATGGAACCAATTCTATGGTCATCAATTTCATGAGGTTTATTTATTTAATTAGTCTTTAGGTGAGATAGAATTATGATTTAATAAATCTCTTTTTTTATTTTCGTTTCCTTTTGGCGTTCTAAATGATGTCTAAATGACATGAGATTTGTCCCATTTGATAACCTTTTGAGTCAACTTTCAAATTGGCCAAAGATCATGCTATTCCGAGGCCATTTGAATGAGTTATGACCCCATTTACATAAGACCCAAGTGGTAGTGATGGGATTCAGGGGTAGTTTCATTATTCTATGCTATTAGGGCTTTCCTATCTGGTTTAAGCCTAAAAAAGGCTTATGCCATGAAGGTTTAATGGATTATTAGATTTGAAATAAAATTTCTTTGGTGTTGTGGTTTCTTTGACTTAGTAGAGGATTTAATGAGGGGGTTTTGTGATCTCTGGTATTCAGTGAGAGTATTGTTGGGGATCTTTTCCACAACCTTTTTCTTTTTTTCTTCGATCAATTTGCTTCTTCTTTGGGGTTTGCATCAATCGAAGCAAGTTTTGTGCTCTTTTTTTCTTTGAAGGACGGACGAGCAAGTTATGCTATAGGGAAACTAAAAGAATAAATAATTACTTTTCTTTTCTCTTCATCTATCCTTCATCTGTCTTTTTTCCCCCTTTCCCACTCTCTACCCAAAATCTGTCAACCATTACCCAAACCTTATCAACCACTAATGATAACTCTCCCCCATCCTAATCTTGCTTCCCAATCATATCTTTTCCCTTTCCTGAAACTTGCATGGTTCAATCCACGTTCTTTCTTAGAGATGTTGTTGATAGGAAAATGGTATGAAAATAGGAAAATGTTGCTTCATACCATTATCCATATCTGCCGCATTATCCTTATTCGGGTTAACCTTGAACATCACGATCGTCCTTCATATTGCCTTGTGTCTACCCATCTTAATATGTGCCTCATGGCGATTACTTTCAACACCCCTTCCGATGTGATGAGTGAAGGCAAGCACATGTCGCCTACTCAAAAGCATCCTATCGCATGGAAATGTTAATTGAGACCGAGAATGTTCAACTGAGGCAGGAGGAGAAGTTGCGGGAACTTAGGATGGAGATTAGTGTGTTCAAGGAAAATATTGTAAAAGAATTCAAGGAACTCATGAAGGCGGTGAGATCTTGCTTTGAGCTCTTGATTGAATGGGAAAAGTTGATGTAGGACAATTAACCACTTGCTCTAAAAGTTCGAACTGTTAAAGCATGGCGAATTAATTCCTTTATCTCATAGCCCAGGCCCCATATCTCATGGGTTAGGACCTCGGTCGAACCCCCCTCGTGGGCCCCGAATCACACGGGTGGGGCACGCCTCTCACGAGCCACCCGCCTCACACGGGCCGCCCACCCCGAGTGTGCCCCTGCGTCCCACAGGCAGCCCACTCGAGCCCGGTGTGAAAATGCCCCTGCATTAAAAGCGCTATGGACTTCCATCCATCGTCCTTAGAGTTTTCAAGAAAGTCATATTTGAAGCAAGTGTGGCAGTTCAGGAGGAATCAACTACTAGCTTGCTTGATGGATGTTGATGCATCTACTAATGGATCGATGCCACAATCGGATTAAGCACCAATGAAGTTGGATAATCAACCATCGAATGACGCGGTAGAAGAAATTGAAGGATCAACAGATATAGACATTTCGATAGTTGAAGAGATGAATGGTGTACTTTATGGTGGTTGACAGTGGTACCATTTTAACACGTCTATCAAGGTCTGCAAATCAAATGTTTGTAGCAATGATGGCGGTATGACTGATTTTGTAGCCATCCTAGCTGCCAAATCTAGTTTGCAAAAGAAGCGGAAGTCGATGCCAAGAGCACGATGGACCAGTAAGAAGCAAAAGAAGAGATGTGTGTATTTCAACGCCATATAATGCTCAAGCTTGAGGACTTCTTTTAATAAATTTCGTGTTACCTCTAAAAAAGAAGAAGAAGAAACACTACAAATGGGAATCTTTGTAGGAGATTAAGACCACCATTCTATACTTGAGGATGAGTTTTTTTCAAACTAGGGAAAATTGATGCAACCAAACGAATCTCTTTTGCATTTTCGTCGCTACCTTGGTGGGCCACTTTTGGGGCACCAACTAATGACCAGATGACACAAAATTGGTCTTGTTTGATAGCCTCTTCAGTTAGCTTTCGAACGAGCCCAAGATCATGGAAGTCATAGGCCTTTTCAGTGAGTTATGGCCCATTTACATGATGTTCATATGGCTGTGATGAGATACAAGGGCATTTTGGTTGTTTTTTCTTATTGGGGTTTTGTATTTGCTTTAAGCCTATATAAGGTTATACTATGGAGGTGTAATGGATTATTATGATGATTCGAAATAAGATTCCTTTGATTTGGTAGAGGATTTGCAAAGGGGGTCTTGCCATCTCTAGCATTCTTTCCCATTATATTTTCTTCCTTTCTTTGATCCATTTGCATGCTCTCTTGGTTTGCATAGGAAAAGTTTATGCATATTCCCAGTGGAATAAAATGTGAAATGTTGCTAGATGGTACTAATTTTGTTAATGGAAATATGTTTAAATATTCATATCAACGATCACCTATGCTTCTTCTTTATAAATTTTTTTTTTTTTTTAGATGTGTATATATATAAACTGTATGTCTAAAGTTTGTAAAATTGGTTTCCATCATCCCAAGGTCCTTGGAGTGAGACTATGCTCTTCTTTATCAAGGAACTATATGTTTTAAAGCGGAGGAGATTAAGTGGTGATAACGATATGGAGCTCTCTTTGGCTATAAGGAGACAAGAATATGAGTTTTTTCCACATGGTTGGGATCAGGTTAACAAAATTAGTAGTTTGGAGGTTGATGGTAGTCTTATTTCAAATAAGGACAAGATTTGTGGTGTGATATTATAATTTTATATCAATCTTTTGTCTCGAGATCAGTGGAGTAGACCTTAGTTGGATAACCTTCAATTTCCACACTTATTAAGAGAGGTGGCAGATTCCCTTGAAATTCTCGTCTCAGAGGAGGTTTTAGGTGCTTTGGACTCCATGTGCATCGAGAAAGCCCGAGGTTCATATGGTTTCCCTATGTCCTTCTTCGAAAGGCTTTGGTAGGTAATCAAAGGGGATGTTATGGACTTTGTTGTTGAATTTTTTGATCGTGTGAAGCTCTCTTATCGCCCTCATCCCTAAGATTGAGGGGGCCCAAAGGATCAAAGACTCTTGTCCCATTAGCCTAATTGGAGGCCCTTACAAGATCATAGCTAAGGTATTGGCTCAAGATTCCAAAGGTGCTGGTGCAGGTTATTTCCAAGAATCGAAGGTTTTTTGTGTTGGGAAGGTAGTTCTAGATGGAGCTCTAATTGCTCGTAAGTGCATCGATTCCAGGCACAGGGAAGGAAAACGTGGGGTAGTGTGTATGCTCGACATTGAAAAAACGTATGCTCATGTTGATTGGGGATTCTTGGATTATATTCTCCTTGGATTGGGTTGTGGGCGGGAATGGAGGAATTGCATGCGAGCTTGTGTTCACTTCGCTTCTTTCTCCATCGTTATTAACATGTGGCCTAAGGGGGTTTTTAGGGTATCTTGGGGCTTCAAGCAAGGGGACCCATTATCTCCTTATTTGTTTGTGGTCATCGAGGATGCCTTCAGTAGGATGCTTCATAAGGGAGAGGAATTCGGTTTGTTTGAAGGTTTTCGTGTGGCTTGAGAAGGGGGTGGGTTTTTAATCTCTCATCTCTAATATGTGATGATACTTAAATTTTTTTTGCATCGTGGATGTGAGATAGATTGATAATCTTTGAAAAATCATTGTTTCCTTTTAAGTGCTATTGAGGCTGAATGATAATACGACAAAGTCGAAAATGCTGGGTATTCACATGAGTACAAAGGAGCTTGAACCGTAGGCTGCCATCTTTGGCTGTAAGGTTGGATCGTTTCTGTCGAATTATTTGGGTTTGCCTCTATGCATCAGGAAACTAGCTAGACATTTGTGGGATAGAGTTATTAAGGAAATTGAAAAGAAGCTAGAGTAGGTTGGAGGCATCGGTATTTTTGGGATGTCGCATAACCCTCATCAAAGCTACTTTCTCCAATATGCCATTGTTCTTTGTTCAAATGCCCTAAATTTGTGCTGAATAGATTGGAAAAGATGAGAGGAGATTATCTTTGACAAGGATTGGATGAGAAAAATAAGTTTCATCTTCTAAAGTGGCATGAAGTTTGCAGCCAATTTCAGGATGAGTTGTGAGGATCAAGAACCTTGGTCATATGAGCTTGGCTTTGCTTGGGAAGTTGCCATGGTGTTTTTCCACTGAGGAAGGAAGTCTTTGGAGATGGATTATTGCTCATAAGTATGGCGTGAATGAGAAGGGTTGGGAAGTGAAAAGGGTCTTCTTTATATTGTGCTTCAAATATTTGAAAAGTGATTGTGGCGGTCAAGCATCTTTTCACTAGTGGAATTTCTATTGACATGGGGAATTGTATTTGTTTCAAGGCGGATGTTTGGTGTAGTAATTGGCCCCTCTAAGAAGATTTCCCTCCTTTGGCCAGAGTCACCTTGGATAGATTCGTCATTGTAGCGGGTTGTTACTCCATAGACGGGAGGAATGTGGTTTGGACTCCTCCGTGCCATTGTAACCTTTCAAAAGGGGAGAAAACGAAGTTCATGGAGTTGTTGTCATGGCTAGAGGAAATGACTCTTTGGTTCATTTCGACGATTTTGTGTTATGGAAAGCTCATCCTTGGGGCTGATTCTCAGTTTGATCCTTCTTCGATTTGATATCCAACTCCTCCCAAACCCATTATTTCTCTTCCCAAACGGTCTTATGGGGCTTCTCCTTGGGTTGTGGGTTCGCTTGGCTTGTGGTAAGGAAGAAAGTGTTTACGATAGATAATCTACAAATAAATTATTTGGTCCTCCCTAATATTTGCTTGATGTGCATGGCAGTTGTTGAATTGATAAACTACTTATTCATTCATTGTTTGTTTGCTTGTTCAATTTGGGATCACTTCTTTCATGCTCTCTACATTGAGTGGGTCATGCCGAAGACGACGCTGGACTTGGGGCTTGTTTGTTAAATCTAAAGCCTGAATTTGAAGTCTGAAAACTTGTTTGGTAACTATTTGAAAGAAGTGCTGAAGTTTGAAAATTAAGTACTGAATCCGAAACAACCACTATTTGTTATCAAATGTATGAAATGTCTAAAATTTAATAATTTGACACATTTGCTTGTCTCCCTTAAAAAAATTCTAGGGCCCATCGTATTGTGTATTTGCCATCCAACCTGTTGATAAGGTCACACAAACCTAGATGAAGGAAGAACACAAATATCAACTAGACAAAAGTTTTGTGGCCCCTAAGAAGTTGTGGTGGACATTCATTGATCAATGTTTTGCATGGTGTGGTCTACTTGAGACTAGAATCTACTTCATTTTTGGTCCCATTTCCTAAAATAAGCTGGCAAAACGGATGGATGGCATGGATATAAAACAAAATATGCCAAATTTCTCTCTTTCAAATTGATTGCGTGCTACATAACTTTTAACATGAGTTTTGGATTTGCCTCACTTTTTATCTCATCCACTAAAATAAAATGGAAAGACGGATGTATGGATTGGATTACACAAATATTGCAAAGGGCCCCACCTAGCGGATCAACTTTCCGCTGTGATCTGTGCCCTACTCACACACGAGAGATCTTTTGGAATCTCTCTCCAAGCTTCTCATTGGTAGACGTCATTGCCAATGACACCATTGCACAAAACACGCTGATTTTCTCTCTCCAGAATAGATTGCCAACGTCCATCAATTCTTCTGGATCATCCTAGAGCATGAACCTAAAAATGAGGCACATCCAAAGCTCTAGTGGATTGGACTACAAAAAGTACTGGGGATTGACCCAACTACCGTTGAAACCTTCCTAATGCCAAACCTGAGATTTATTTTCCGTCTAAACTATTCATAAGGTCACACAGACCTGGATGAAGGGAAAAAACAAATATCAACTTGATCAGAGCCTTCTATGGCCTAAAGAAGATTTCAGCGGTAGGTGTCGATTCCTATTGTTTCGTTTGGTGTGGTCTACTTGAGCTTTTAATCTGCCTTGTTTTGGGGCTCATATCCTAGAATGACCTGAAAAACCAAATGGACGGTGTGGATCTAAGAAATACATTGTCGTGGGGATACCCGTTACTTGATGTATGGTGCAACACATTCCATGTAGAGAAAGAAAACTAGAAGTGTTGACATGTGGAACTTTTGTGGGCCTCATCAAGATGTATGTGTTAAATCCAAACCGTCCAACCAATTTTCCATATCATTTTAGGTTATGAGAGAAAAAACGAAGACAAATCCAACTTAGTAGGCCACACTATAGGAAAAAGTGGGAATTGGACACCTACTGTTGAAAACTTTTTGGGGCCATAGAAGGCTTTGATCAAGATGATATTTGTCTTTCCCCCTCATTCGGGTTTGTGTGACCTTATGAAGAGGTTAGATGGCAAATAGACCTCATAGTAGATGCTAGGAAGGTTTCAACAGTAGTCGTTCAATTCCAGTTGCTTTCTGTGGTGTGGTTCACTTGAGCTTTGGATGTGCCTTATTTTTTTTGCTCATGCTCTAGAATGATTTGGAAAAGTTGATGGACAGTGTGGATTAACACAAATCATGGTGGGGCCCGAAGAAGTTCCACATGTTAAAAGTTGGGTTGTGCATTACCCAATCTATTTGGGAGAGAAAATCTCTCAGGCAACATGCGTAGGGCAATTTTGGAAGCAATTTTTTATAATGAATCTGCGGAGCGAATTCTGTATTCACCATTAAGCCAAACCTCTATCGCTGAAAAAAAATGAGGGAAAATCACAGAGCGCTTTTTAGGTTCGCTGTTAACAAACACCATTTAATGCAGGGTTTTGGGTTCCACATTCAGTAAAATTTTTTTAAAGGGTTAACGGACAGGCCCTTAGGGCCTGTTTGGCCAGACCAATCCCACGGTATTAGGAGGGATGGGATCGACGATATCCCAGGATACGCATGACGAGCCAAACAAACCTGGTGAACAATTCACTGACATCACCATCATTACCTTAAAATTAATCCCATCCCTTGGTTGGACGGTTTGGAAGGTAAAATCCTAGGATATGACGGGCGTGCGAAACAGACCCAGTGAACTTGTCCCGGGATATAGCAATCCCATGGATCTTAAACCAATCCACTGACACCACCATCATTACCTTAAAATCCAGCCCATCCCTCCTAATCCCATGGGATTCGCCCAGCCAAACAGGCCCTTACTGTGTGCTTGGCATGGGATGGGTGGGAAATGTGGGAAAGCAATTTGGAGGTTGGTCTTCTGGTGATTTGGTAGTTGATTTGGGGAGAGTGCAAAAAGTATTGTTTTTGTAATAGGAGCATCTCATCAAGAGGTGATAAGGGAGATTATTTGTAATATGAGGGGTTGGGCTTCGTATGTAAAGGCTATTAATCTGGCCAACCTCTCACTTTTTTCAGAGGGTTAGGTCTGGTTTTCTTTCTTTTGGGTCTCTCCTCTTTTGAGTTGTAGAATTAGGTTGTTTTTCCAATGAAATTTTCCCTCTCTCTCTCTCTCTCTCTCTCTTCTCTCTCTCTCTCTCTCTCTCTCTCTCTCTCTCTCTCTCTCTCTCTCAAAAAAAAAAAAAAAAAAAGGGAAAGAAAGATAAGAGGAAATAGATCTGTATGTTTTAAGGTTCATAGAAGTGATTTTCATCATCCCAAGGTATCCTCAAGCCTTGGTAGCCAATATTTTATACCAAGTGCTACTTCCGGTTAGAAATCCTGCTCTCCCTCTGGACCTTACCAGCACTAGGAAATGCTAAACTTCGTGTTTTGTTTTTGTTCGTTTATTATTATTATTATTTTTTTTTTTTAACGACGAGATGAGTGTTCAAACATATCAGTATCTGGTCCTAAAACAATAAGATCCAATAGAACCAGAATAAGTGTGGCTGATCTTGCATAGAGCTGTAATAGTCTGGGGATGGATATGGAGGATGCATGCAGTTGGAACTATTTTCTGGTGCTAAATTGTGAAGGGGCTTCCTTTGCAGCTTAAAGTTTCTCCTCTCTTTCAAAAAGTAGTAGTTTCTTTTCCTGGGGTGTGTCTCTCATGGCATTATCACATATTTGTTTCAACAATCCTTTTCTGTGTGTAGGAAATAGATTAGTGTGGATATTTGTTAATTCATGTACTTTGTCTAGTTTGGTAGTTAATAGATGAAACTTCATATATATGATGGTGAGCTTGATTATGAATGCTCCCTAAAAAGATATGGTATATTATTGGGCATGAGGAGGATGCACAATTATGTCACTGTCATAACTTCTGGATTATGGATACCTGGGATATGGCTTTGTATTTCTCTGTGTTGAATATGTATATGTGGATTCTAAGCCTTTGCATAATGTGATACTGTAGGTTGTCCACTTCCGATCTTTGGAGAAACCCAAGGAGGATGATTTCTGTTTAGAGCTGTAAGTATTACAAAATTAGTTTTTGCTCTACTTTGAACACTTGGAGTGTCATTCTTATGTTTTCTCAGGGAACAATATGTAATGATCCTGTTTTGGACACTTGATTCAAAAATGATCCTTAGTTTTGGGTTTTCTCTAAAAGGTCAGGTTATTAATGCTTCATAGTGAACTCATCCTTCCATAAGGTTTCGGTTGGGCTATTTGTTCAAACAGCTATTTTACCCTCCAATTAGCATCTATGGTTATAATTAAAGAGGAATTATATGGTCAGGAAACATACAGTTTACTGATGTGCATGGTTTCATATATGTGAGGCCAAGTTTAGCTGATCCAATCAATTGATCTGATTACACAGCTGATGAGACTGCCTCAAAAATCTTCAAGATTGCATCGATAAATGGCCCACAGAAGATGGTTAAGGAAATCGCCAATGTTCAAATGAGAATATTTCAATGATCAGTGTTAAAAATTTCCAACATGGAGATTTTTTGGGTCTCCCCCATCCACAGTGAAGCTCATCATACAAACTGTTTTGATCAGCCAGTCATTCCCCACAAGGAATTATGCATGTCAGGCTGTATGTTTGGTGATGAACTGGACCCTATGATTTCTCAGACTGAAACCAGCCTCCAAAACCTTGCATAGTGCACCTGCAGGCAACCCCTAGAACACTTGTAATATCCTTGCTACTTGTTGACCAGGCCCCACCTGCCTTGCCCCAATGTCTAGCCTATTGCTTGTTTGGTAAGAAAAGAGATGTTTATGAAAATTCTATCAACAGTACATAATCAGCATAGCTGTGTGTCCCACTAGATGTCAAGACCTACCTCATTTTGACCAAAGGCAATCTACACGGAGGGTCCCACCGACGTCTCTCACTTTCTCAGTGGCTTGCATATGACATGATGGTGCGTTCGAGAGGCAAGAACAAGAAAAGTGCCATCTCACAATTCTCCAATAGATGAATTACATGATCCTTAACCCAAGGATCTGTATTGTACTCGGCTCTTGAGTCTGTGCAAGGCCGGTGATTCTGTGATATGGACATATGGTCTGTTGGAACCACCATGGATGGACCATGCCCAAAAAATCTCCTCAATTGGGCTATTCTAATCTATTAATTTGTAGCCTGCCAAAAGATGGGTGAAAAGAGGAATGCAACAACGGTCAACATTCATTGAGAAGAGCCCAAGAATGGTTGCTAGGATCTTGCAATCTAGGAGACACGATGTAGCTGAACATACTAATGCAAGGTTTTGAATAACAGCATCAGTGGGCATATTGACAGGGCCCAAAAGTGAAACCTTACCATATTGGGCATATTTGAACTGTATTGGCCAAAAAAATTTAGCACAAAAATCTTGAAAAAATAATGGGTAAACCAGAAAAAAGTGTAAAAACATCAGAATCTATCTTTTGTGTGTGTGTGTGTTTAACATGTATTCAATGGTTTATCCAACCATTCTTTGATAAGATGTCGTATGCCATTCTTATCAAAGGCCTAGGTTTTTCTATTGCCATGAGAGATGGTGTATTTTGGAAGGTTAAAATCATATTAGACAGAGGTGTTACAGAAAGGCTGGCTCTTATGGTGATATTTTGGGGGTAAAGCCATCATTTAGATAAGTGAACGGAACAGAAGTCTTATAGATAGACTGGCTGCCCATTAACCATCAAAAGCATAGCCTTTTGAAAAACAAAAATAATCTAAAATTAAGGTCATTTAGGAATGGAGTCCCAAATTGGAACCAGTCAGCTTTCCCCCTGTCTTTTATATATTTCTCATATACTTTATTATAATTGATTTCTATTTGACCTATGTGAAATATCCAGGTCAAAGCTTTTCACCTATGATGATGTTGTGGAGAGAGTTGCTCGCCAACTTGGCTTGGATGATCCAACAAAAATTAGGCTTACTTCTCACAACTGTAACTCTCAAAAGCCTAAGCCCCAACCCATCAAGTTCCGGGGTGTAGAACATCTGTCTGGCATGCTGGTCCACTACAACCAGGTTGTCCATCACAGTGCCTTCCGCTTGTCTTCCTGTTTTGGTCATGCTACTATATCTGAGAAATTATATCCAATAACATGTCATGAATGACTGGAATTTTCCAAGTTCATTTCTTTTGATGCAGACTTCCGATATCCTGTATTATGAAGTGTTGGACATTCCTTTGCCAGAATTGCAAGGCTTGAAAACTCTGAAAGTTGCTTTCCATCACTCCACTAAAGATGAGGTAAGATCCCAAACCATGAGAATCATCTAATTCTGGATCAAGTACAAACTTAGGTGTCTTTTGCTTTCTTTTCAGGTGGTTATTCACACTATTAGATTGCCCAAACAGAGCACTGTAGGGGATGTAATCAACGACTTGAAAACCAAGGTTAATTTCTGCAACTGTTTATGCACCTCTATTCGATGTGGTCCTTGTCTTCTTCAAGGTTTCCTTAATGCATGAGCTTATCATCCCACTCTTTCTCAAAAGAGGACAATTGCTTTTCTAAGCTAGTAGTTTATTGAAACCCAGTTGATATGCAATTGGGATGCTTCTCATGTATTGACTGATAGAATGCTGCTATTTTGGTGCCCTTGGAAGAAAATCAACTGACTCTCTCCTGCATTCTGCAATAGGTTGAGCTGTCTCATCCTAATGCCGAGCTTCGACTGTTTGAGGTTTTCTATTACAAGATATACAAGGTATGTATGTCTTTTGGAAATTGTTAGGCAGTGGTTTAAGTTAATTGCCATCCTCTTGTGAACTGATTTTTCCAATGACCAGAAGTACTTTGCTTTGGATCGGGATTTTCCCATGTCTGGTTGGACATGCCCCCCTTCAAAACAGCTGCTCCATGGAAACTCACATCTGCCTTTTGTTGTGACTCTGCCGAGTCTTGGCAGTTTTTGTTTCAGAAGGAAAGTGTTGAGTCAACTGGGAGAATGTTAGTTTATATCAATGGAATTGTCTGAGTTCTTAACAAATTCACCCTTTGGGTTGGCTGCGATTAGAGTTTTCAAATTTTGTCTTACATCCTTTCATGTATTATCTATGTTGGTATTTAACAAGTCCTCAATGACTCAATCACTTCTCTACAGATTTTTCCACCAAGTGAAAAGATCGAGAACATAAATGATCAATATTGGACATTGCGTGCAGAGGAGGTAAGTCATTAATTGAGCAATCTTTTGCTGGTAGACTAGAGATTTTGGGCATATGCTGACTTGAGGATTTTTCCCATATCACAACCTATTGTCTGGAATTTGGTTGTCAAGAGATGATTTGATGGTGCCCATCTACATTTGTTCTTGGAGGTAATCTGGGTTTGAACCCAAGACCTTAATGTCGAAGCCAACAACACCTTCCAATTGAGCTAGGGCTCAAACATCCTTCTAATTTGTAGCATAGGGATGTGTAACTAGAATGCTTTGCCATGACTATCTAATTTATGGCACAATAGGCGATGTTACATCTCTTGGTTTTGCAAAGTAATAGCGTCATCATAATAGCCAAGTCCCAGCTTTGTGGGGTCAGTTTGAGAATCAATAGCCAGAGTTACAAAAATTGAAATTAATTCATAGAATTGTAAAATTGTTTGCTACAGTATAATCAAATCAAGCATATTTTAATCCAAATGAAGGGGGCGAAATGCTTGCTAAGTTGGATGATTACATTGAGGTTGAAGATCCAAACCCATCCTACGTGCCAAAAACCAAAAAAGAACATCCACTTCATGTTCCCCAGTTCCATCAGTTACATGGAATCCATGTTGTAATTCACTATATAGAGCTCTCGGACCAATCCAACATTAGAAAGAAGTCTGTGATAGCATGTTACTTGTTAGTCCTTGAAACTAACTATAAAATCAGTGGTCATGATATACTTTCTGTCCAGTTTTAAATGATTCTCACATTTTATGCATGAATTTTAACAAAATAAGATTGGAACTGAATTGTGAATCGCATTTTTTGTATTTATATCAGTGTTTTAAATAGCTACGCTATGTAGCATGTAGCTTACGCTACGTAGTTCATGAAAATAGCCTAAGTCCCATATGGCCTACACTACATGATAATTTGCATGCACTACATGCTACATAGACCATGACATACCTCACATTACAAATTATTTTTCATTACAACATCAAAATCAAAAAATATTTTCAATATTTAATGCTTTTAGTAAAAATAATATAAGTAATGGTATTAAATGAGTTTTGTTGCTCATTCTTTATCTTCATACTTTATGATTACCGTTTTCTATTAGTTTATGTTTTGTTGCACCAAATATCATGAAAATGTGTTAAAATTCATTATTAATCAGTCGAATTTGGTGAATATCATGGAGTCAGTGAAACCACCAAGTGCAACCATGATTTAAAATCTAGAAGTAGCATGTAGCATCCGTTATGCGCTATGTAGCCTACGCCTCATGCTTCAGAATGGTGAACGCTATGCTACATGCTCTTCACAATTTAAAACACTGATTTATATCAATTAGAGGATCAAATGGGAGATTATATTATTTAAAACAATGGTGATTATCTTTCTACACAGTTGAGCTTTGAACGTGTTCTGAGCCTTGTTCATTGCTGCAGAGGATTAAATTGGAGATTATTTTATTTTAAAACCATTGGTGATTATCTTTCGGCATAATTGAGCTTCGAACGTGTTCTGAGCCTTGTTCATTGCCGCAGAGGATCAAATTGGAGATATATTATTTTAAAAACATTGGTGTTTATCTTTCTGTGCAATTGAGCTTCGTACGTGTTCTGAGTTTTGCCATTACCGCAGATCCCAGAAGAAGAGAAAAACCTTGGCCCTCAGGATCAATTGATTAATGTTTACCACTTCACAAAAGATGCAGCTCAGAATCAGATGGTAAGAATCAACTGAAATTCTATTACACATTAATTTATTTCAACTACAACAGGTACTGGTAGACTCTTCTGTTCTAGTTTGAACAATATATTAATTCTGCTTCAACTTCCAATCTCAACAGAAGGTTCAGAATTTTGGGGAACCTTTCTTCTTGATCATCCATGAGGGGGAGACTTTAGCTGAGGTTAAAGTCCGTATCCAGAAGAAATTGCAGGTTCCTGATGAGGAGTTTTCGAAGGTATATCCTTTTCTTTATGTCAGAACCTTTTTTTCCCCGTGACATTACTAAGAGAGATGCATTGGACATGCTTAAACACAAGTTACATTTTATGGAATACCTTGCATTATACAGAAAGAATAGATGGTCTAAAGACACGCTAGGTGTTCCTGTTCAATGTACAAGTGTAGTTTAAAGACATTCATTGCATCTGGGAAATGTTCCAATGATCCAAATCATTATTGTTATATGGAACTCTCATGGATGGGGAATGTCCTAGAAGCAAAAAATCTTCGATTGGACTATTTTGAACTTTTCATCAATGTGTTTCCTGTATCAGTATTGCATGGGATGATGGGTAACTAAATGTTTCATGTATCAATGTTGTGGGGGAAACATTTCATGTATTGCAGTCTAAGGGAAATATGGGAAAATGATGGAATTTTTCAATGAAACTTTCAGAAGAAACATGCTTGAACACTTATAACTCAAAACATTAGAAAAAACAACTATGGTCATATAGGAACTATGTGTTGCTGGACAGTAGTGATGCAACTATATGCAAAATTAATCCATATAATTCAAATATCATATAATAAAACACAACCAATATATCAAATAAATTAATAAGAAGGAAGCATATACCTCATGGTCATATCCACATAGTGTTACAAAGCAGCTGTGTTCTCTAACATATCGTTGGTATTCATCACTGTCTAACGCATCACTAGAACTATGCCCAGGCTATGACCTGATGACAGCCATAAATTATTTTCATTATTAGAAAAATCTATTTTCAAAGTAACAAAAATGAGTGTGTCCAATCTATAGATCGGCCTGCACTCATCAAAACACGCACTAACGCAATTTCCACCTTTAATTCAAACAAACCCATCTCAAGTACAGGAGATAAAGACAATGAGATACTTCGGGAGTAGCAATTGGATTTGGCCTTTTTCAATAGCACAAACTGTTTATTATAGGATTCCCTTGGATGGGAGATTTCCATAAAAAAAATCTCAGATAGAATATCTAAACCCTCTGATTGTACGAAGGTTGTGATGAACATACATGTTCAAAGCAAAAGAGTGAAATTATCAAATGGTTGAAATAATCCAACTAAGAGCTTTTATTTGTTTCTCAATTGTACAGAGTGAGACTTCTTATATAAATGGTTAGGATCATTGTAAGATGGCCCAGATTCAAAGGCTAAAGTCCTGACTGATCGTATTGAAATATGTCAGAATGTATTCAAGCCTCGTCATAATATTAGGTTTTAATATATAGTTATGATAGAGAGTGGACCTTTATGGCATCTTGAAGCAACGTATTAGATTTTAATTGTTCTACCACAATATTAATGTTGTATGACTTTCATGTGTCTTCACACAACACTGTGACATGACATGACTTGGCTGAGCTATGCAGTCATGGAAAATGTTCCTAGAACTATGTCGATTTTGTGTCCTTGCAAGGCCACCCTTTTCACTTGGTGTAGCATAAAAAAAGGTTGGCTCAGGGTAGTCATGGGTCAACTCATCAACTTTTGTGCCATCACCGAGTCTGCACTTCTTCTAATTCGGGCAACTCATGGATCAGCCTGTCAGCTTGGCCAACCTTTGTGAAAATAAACATACATACCCATGCTTGAACAAGCAACCAAATGCCATACCCTTCCATACCATGTCTTAAACATTATGCTCACCATGCTTGTATTGAACCCAAAATTTCCATCAAGTCTTAACTATTTCTATGTTTGATCAGTGGAAATTTGCATTCCTTTCTCTGGGTCAACCAGAATATCTTCAAGACACAGTTATCGTGTCTAGTCGTTTTCAGGTACATCTATGTTTTATATTTCACATGTTTCTAAATTCAATTTTAGAGATTCAATCAAACTGTCTGACGTTTTATTTTTCTCTCGTCTCTGCTTCAGAGACGAGATGTTTATGGAGCTTGGGAGCAATGCCTTGGGCTGGAGCACTCAGACAGTGCTCCAAAAAAAGCTTACGCAGCCAACCAGGTAACGGTTCTGATGTCACATTCACCTCCACCACATGTATATTGTTTACTTTCTGATTGGCATGCTCCGCACGAACCTTCAATTTCTTACTAGAAAAAATGGTACTTCTGACATAGAATCTAGAGCTTTGCTGAGTCCATCTGCACCTCTCTGGATGCACCTCCACATATTGCCACACATGCTGACCTGGCCCAAAAATTAAGTCAAGGCATCAGATGGGATACACATGTATGAAACAATGGATCTCTTTTCTTTTGATAATTGCCATTGATCCTCATGCAATAAGCGTGTGGCCTGCCTGATGAGTGGTCAGGCTGGCACACCTGATAGGGCCCAGCTGAAACACACTCGAATCTCTGTGTGGCACATACATGTGGAGGTGTGTGTTGGCTTAAGCAAAACTAGCATCCATTTGGAAGAGAAATGCAAAATAGGTTTCTGTTCAATTTGGATTTCACCAAATGATTATTTTGTTGCGTGGGTTATTACCCTTCAGCTGAATGAATCCTTGGCATTGTACATCGCTAACATCTGATCCAATTCAAGCAAAGAACACTCCCATGTTACCCTACTTATTCCATGGCTTTTATGACCGATGACAACTCCTTTTGCATAACCGTCACACATTTGAGAAACCTGTGAAAATCTACAACTAAAAATATTTGCAGCGGACCTCCAAAACGGTACAGGCCGAATCCGATGTCCGCATTATCTCCATTCTGGCAATGCTACATGGGAAACGAAAATACATTCTAAAGTAGAAGGCTCTGAGGTGGTCGCCGGGTTTGGTTATTGATTTTGGTGTATTCTTTTTAGTGTTGGGCGGGCAGATAACTTGCCCAAATGCGTGTGCGCGTGCCTTTTTCTCTTATCGATGATGACATCAACCCCCTCTCTTGAGCTTTTTCTTCTGTTCTAATGGAGGCTCCCCCCCATGGGTTGGGCTGCATATCTCCCCACCTTTGCCTTCATTTCCAGTGTAATTTAGTACATAAGAAGATTTTGGAGTAGGGGAATGTATACAGGGGTATATAGCTAGTTGGGTTGTGTTCTCTTTTGACATTTTCTCGTCCTTTTTCTCTTTCTTTTTGTTTTTAATCTTTTAAAGCTGTGTTAAGGAGACGGGGGCTGTATAATTAAAAATGTTTGGTGCCACTGTTTGTAACATCCCGAATTTTTCCCAACCTGGGATTAGACGTCCTTAGGCGATGGGTCGATCCTAACACCTTATTAACTTGTCAGAACTGAATCCCACAGTCTAAAATCGCTCCTTAACCCATTTCTTTCACAAATCCCATCCTTCACTACCTTGTTCTTTCAATTTTTCAAAGAATTTTTGCCCTAGACACTATCTTAAATTAGCTAAGTAGTATAACTTGAATCACTTTAGATACAAACTGCAAAGGACTAAATACTACTTCAGACGGAAATCACTTAGGATTAAATCCTTTAGAAATTTGACAAAGTTAACTAAGTGCTAAACTAGATTAGCCATGAAATCCATTTGAATCGCTTTAAATACGATCTGCAAGACCCAAAACTTGTAGAATCATTGACGCTAGGTTACCATAAAATATAGGATCAATCTCATTACCCGACTGCTCTTGGGAGCATCTCGAAACTCCGTACCGGATCTGGACCGCACGTCGGGAATCCGAATAATACGAAGTTAAGGAATTAGGACTGCCTCGCTGGGCTTGACAACCATGTCGGAAATCAAATCCAGATAGTGTCCCAGTGCTATTCGCTTGAGCTCGGAGTGAAGAGTGTGAGAAATGTGAAATAATTTCAAAATAAATATCTTGAATAGTAATCTGACATCTCTCGTTTGCGGATCAGTTTTAAGCAACCAGACCGTCAGAATCAGACCAAATTACACGCTCGGATCAGGAGAAATTTCATACACATTTACATGTACTCGGAATCTCCAATCGAGACCTACTGACCGTCGAACTGAAACTGGTCCGCCACGCGTGATCTTGGAATCCGACTGAAACGAAAACTTAATAGAACGTAGATCCGGTGTCGGTGAGCTTAAGTCCGACCTTTGGCTCAAGGAGGCCCGCCAGAAGTCCTCCGTTGAGCTGAAAAAGTTCCGCTTTGGTTATAACCTAGGTGAACCTTGTCCAGAAGTCTATTTCAGTGAAGTTTTAGACTATATAAGGACCTCAAACCCTCTCCCATTTCAGCCACACGAATTTGGGTTTGAGAAGAGAGAAAAGTGAGAGAAAGTGAGGGAGATGTGGGAGGAACTCCCTGCTGCTATTCGGGCTTCACCGTCTGATTCTCATCGCTTTCCCGGCGATTCCGGCGTCGTTTCTAGGTAAGAAACCCTAACCCTAATCTGTTTTAGGGTTGTATAGGTTGTAAGTTATGAAATAGCTAACTTTTGTTTAAGTTCTTTAGGTTGCCAAACTCCCGTATACGGAAGCTTAGCGAACCTATCGACTCCGTTACGATTCTACGACAAAAGGTGCGGACTTTAGGTGTATAGGTTATGGTTTTCAACGCTTTCAATGTTAGATAATGATAGATTCATGATCTGCATGCAATTACACATGTACAAAGTGCTTTCCGTTTTCTGTTTCGATTAAAGTTGTAGAATATGGAATTTTACATATTCTAGGTATTCGTTGAAAATACCGTATACGTATTTTTTTTGGAAATGTGTTTGACATGTTTATTTGTTGTATGGATATACGATATATGGATAAAATACTTATTTGGCGAAAGGATTCGCCTAAATACAAGTTTTACTAATATACACTATGTATGTAGAAATCAGTATTGTAAGGAGTCCAGATATACGTGTATATTTTGGAAATGTGTTGGCTATGATTGTTTGTCGTATGATTATATAATATATGAATAAATTACTTATTTGGCGAAAGGAATCGCCGTAATACATGTTTGCTTGTACACACTATGTATGTTGAAAATGTGTATTCTAGAAAATACCGTGTATGTATAAATTTTGGAGATGTAATTGTCATGATTAATTGCGCTATGAAAATGATATACACGGAATAAATACTCGCTTGGCGAAAGGATAGCCATAATACATATTTTTCTAACATACGTCATGTATGTTGAAATAGTGTACTCTACGTGTTTGTGAAAATGCTTGTGAGAGTAAGTGCTTAGGTGTTAGGGCCTTAGGTAGGTGCTGAGATGGGGTTCTCAACTACCTTAGAGTCATGTATGATACCCTCCACGTGGTTGTTTACTCTAACCACTCACTTATGAAATATAGGTGTTTGTGTCCCTATTTGTATAGTGCTCTATAACATGCTTTTTATTATGCTTTGCAACTTGTTTCATAACACGCCTTATAATATGCTTTATGACATGTTTGCTAGTGTGCTTGAATTACTTTGCTTATCATGCTTTACTTCACATGTTATGGTTGAGAATTGATGGAGCTTGGGACTATGTCCATAGTCCAGACATCCGTTACCAGACTTGAGATCGTGGTTGAGATTCACTTCGCCACGTAGGATGTGTTTGACGAACCCGAGTCGTACATCAGTTGGCGACAGTGGTTAGGCCACGCAAAGTGCTTATGCACTTCATGTCGTTCAGTTGATCGTGCGCTCGAGCTAGTCAGGCTCGTCAAGTAACCTGATATAGCTAATGTATGTTCACCATGTTTGGACGCTACTGCTTGAACCTAGGGTACCGAACTTACCAGTGGAATCCTGTTAACCATGGTACCTCGATCCGCTAAGACTCATGAGCCGGGCATGGTGGTATGGGACACCGTGGTCGAGTTGTCGGCCTACGCTGGGGCGATGGGTGATGGGGGAGTGGTGCAAAGATTCCGTGTAATGCCACAGCGACCCGCCTCCCCGTAGTGACTAGTGAGCAACCAGACTCGTGAGCCGATTATGGTGGTATGGGACACTATATTCGTGTTGTCGGCCTACAATGGCGTAGCTTGTCTGTGGTCCTTAGTCGGGTTGCAGCCGGGTCCCATTCTCAATAAGTGGACTGGTCGGGATTCGAAATAGACTGCCAGTTAGTAGGACGTTAGTGAAGTGACCTCGAGCATACTCTGAATTTGCGGTGAGGCGATGAGTTTTTCCGCAGTGTATAGAGTATGAACTAGGCCTGTATCTGTATAGTGATGAATCATTAAAGAAGTGATGGGGGAGTGGTGCAATGATTCCGTGTAACAGCCCTGACAGCCTCTGCAGTGACCTAGAAACACACCGTCTGATATTAACTAGGACTGACGACCCTAGAATGGATCATGTTTGAGAATGATACAAGGGAGGTACCTTAGTTTCCCAATCCTGCTATTTGAAATGGAATAATAACAACTCGGTAATCATGCTCATCATGCATTGCATGTGCCTGGAAGATGTTGAGCACTGAGGGATGAAAGCATGCCGCGAACGAAGAGGGTGTCGCATGAGGGAGTATGTCGGTGATGGCATACATCATGTCATTCATACTTGCATTAATAAGAGTAGTTAGGAGTGTTTGATTTTACTATTTTATCATTACTGCTTGATTGAATTGATAACATGTTAACCTATGCTTTATTGTTCCACTGAGTTGATCACTCACTCCCACGTTACGGGACGGTGTTGTACACACCAACCAGATTTGTTGAGTTTCAGGTGATAGCGATGCTTATGAAGCAGAGCCGGACTATTTCTATGATGATGAGGAGGAGTTCTATCTATATCTCTCTGGCAGGTCTATGAAAACCTGATATTATATTGACGGGGCTATGGTACTTGAGATAGAAGACATTACACTTCCTCACATTAGGTATATTTTAAAATTATCACTTGTAATTATTTAACCCCAGGTAACTTTATCACACTCCTGAAACTCACCACGCTTTTATATGTTATTTATCTATCATGATCTTGGCTTGCAATTTAATTGTCTCCTGAAAAGTATGATATCTTGTTTTGGCTTAATCTCACTCATGTTCAATGCACAAATACAGTCAACATTCAATCATCATTCATTTTGTTGCATAAGTGATGTTCTGGAACTCGGGAGTTGAGTTTATGCTTGACCCCCGATTTTCGGGATGTTACACTGTTCCTGGAGAGCTTTTAGGGATACTTGTGTAAAAGAAATTACTGACTTTAGCTTGCATTTTTGAGATTACATGGCCATGTGCATTTCCCTCTCCGTCGTTGCTTTCATCTGTTTTCATTGTGAGTAATGGGATCCGAGTTCACTTAGGGCCCGTTTGGCCAGGCGGATTGGATGGTATTGGAAGGGATTGGAAGTTAAATCCTGGGATTGGCCGGGCGTGTGAAACAGACTGGGTGATCTGATATCGAGGTATAGCAATCCCATGGATCTTAAGACAATCCACTGACAACACCATCATTACCTTTAAATCCCATCCAATCCACCCTAATCCATTCAAATTTGCCTGGGACACGTTTGGTTCGAGGGATTGGAAGGGATGGGAAGGTTTAATCCCGGGATTGGCCGGGCGTGCCAAACAGACTCGATATAGCAATCCCATGGATCTTAAGACAATCCACTGACAACACCATCATTGCCTTGAAATCCATGCCATCCACCCTAATACCATTCAATCCCTTCCAATCCACCAGTCCAAACGGGCCCTTAGTTGAGTCACAATTACAGAGTTCGATGGGTACTTTGCCATTATGTACAAATGTCTGTGATGCTGTGTTCCAGTAAATGGAAAAGGTCATGGAGCATAACCCCTGTAGGTCACCAACTGCGATAGTTCACATTCAACTCAGAAGAGTGGGAAGGAAAAACAAAACCAAAGCAGCCAAAAATCATTATATCTTCTGTTTATCTGGCGAAATATTCAATGCATGGGCCAGTGATAGCAAGGCATTGGACCTGACCTGACGATAAATGGGTGTCCTGATTTTTCCAATTTGGGTCTAAGTTTTACAGGATTATTAAATAGATCGGGTCTAGAAGCTGAGAACAAGCCAATCAACATGCACTTTTTTATTTTATTTTTTGGTTCTTAGGATGTGCTCGGATCCAAGACCTAAATGTTGGAATGTAGGCTGTGTTTCCAGTTTGCTGGAAGCACAAACTCGGACCTAGACCCAACAAAGATGAGAACACTTGGTTACTAAGTTTAATTTTAGTAGTTAATGCATATTTATCTGCTGCAAATATCAGGCAATTTCATAATATTCCATGATTAAGTAGTCTCATTTTGTGCAAAATACTACTAAATTTCGGGATATTTAGGAAAAGTGAAAATTGAAAAAAAAATAAAATTGTAATTAGTTAAATTAGTGACATAAGAAGAATGAAGTTAAATTATCTTCCTCTCTAATCTTTTCTAGCCTGTCACCCCCAATGAGTCAGCAGACCATTTTCTGTGGCCGGGTAGGTCCATGTCTTGAAAGCATAGATTCCACGCCTCAGTGGAAAAGGAAAAGGGTTTTCCTTTCATGTGACAATTTTGGATTGCCTAGGGTAACACGGCACTGGTGTCGGTACAGTGAGCTACTTAAAAAGCTGTGGGCCCCACCATGATGTATTTTATCCGGAGTCCATCCATTTTGTCGGATCATTTAAGGGCATGAGTGGACCACACCACAAGAAATATGGTGATTGAACCCCCTCAACAAAAAACTTCTTTGGCCCGCTGTAATGTTCAGTTGCCATCCAACCTGTTGATCAGGTCACCAGACTTGGATGAAGGGAAAACGCCTGTTTGATCCAAAACTTCTGTTAGCCCTTTTAAGGTGGGTGATCAATCACCCACTGTTTCCGATGGTGTGGTCTACCCGAGATTTATATCTGCCTCATTTTTGGGCTCATGCTCTAAAATGACCTGTTAAAATGGATGGACAGGCATAGAGATAAAAGACATCCAACATGGTGGGGCCCACAGCTTTCCCAGTAATACTAGCACACAGTATCCACGCGAGGTCCTGGTCGGATGGCATGGGAAAGTGATTTGAAATCTTGTCACATGAAACTGGGTGAGTATTGTGAGAGGATACTGGGATTTCCACTTCCAATCCAAAGAAATCGAAAATAAAATCCATATTTCAATAGTTCTTATGGAAACATATTGGATTCCTAGCATCTTTATTTGTGGATGCTTGCTAAGATAGGACGGACAAATGTTTTTCGTTTTAAATTGTCCCACAAGTGTAATTCTTTCTTCACGAGAAGATGCAACACTATCAATTTCTAAGTGCCTGTATATCATCACTCACGCTGCCGTAGTATTTTTATATATAACAAAAATCCCGTTTACTAGAAACTTAGATGTAACCAACATAAAATTGGAGCATTTTTATATATTCTCCATCTGGTTACCTTCATAGACATGATCATCGCTCATCATCATAGCCCCTATCAAGTATGATGCAGTTGATCAGATCATCCAATGCGTGTTTTGATGGCTGATAAGCACTTGGGCGAGGTTCATGCTCGAACACAAGCAAAGGTGTGAGAAAGAGCCCAACCGAACCAACTTAACTACAATTTACATTCCGGTGGCTCTTTTAAAAAGGTTATCAAAAGACTTAACTCAATAATCCACATAATTATGGTTCCACCACTTTTGTCCCGTCATCCAAGCAAATGGGCCCCTTTGATATTTTTGTAAAATCCAACTTGACCACTAAGTGCATCATGCCATGTTAGGCCAAGGGCCCAAAAATCAACTCCATATGTGATTCAGGTAGACAACATGTTTGGAAACTCAGTATATATGGCAACACACATCTTCCAAACTATTTCCATTGGTGTGGTCCATTTGAGTCATAGATGGCTATGATTTTTTGTTGGGATATGTGATGTGAAATCACACAGATATGGATCTAAGATAGCAATCCAAGAGCACCAAGTAAACACGAGAACACAGATTTAACGTGGAAACTTTCGGGAAAAAACTACAGCACAAAGCGACAGATCTTCACTATAAAAATAGAAATTACAAAGAGAAACGTCTTACCCGATTCGAACAACCTCGAATCTCACCCTTGCTACACCTTTTGATAACCTTAGAACTCCTTCTACAAACCCTTGGAATACCTTTAGGAAACCTTAGCATGTCTGAGAATGGCCCTAAGGACTCCTATTTATAGATGGGAAAACCCCACTTACGCACCTCCCTAAAAAACCGCCTCAAATTTACACAGTCCGCGCATAAACCGCGCTCTGTCTGCATAACCCTCGACTGATCAAGTCTATCCCTCGACTGGTCGAGCATCCCAAAAATCTCAAATACATCGTTGCGATTGACCTCTTCTGCATAACCCTCGACTGGTCGAGCAACGCGGAAGATTTAAGACATCTTCCAACAACAATCTTTACTATGTCTTCAATCTTCAATCGTGTAGCTTCTTGACCTCTTCTTTTATCTTTGGATCACATCATATCTTCTCGTGCACACTTCGTCCTCCTTTTACGCCATCGCCAAGCCTAGAGAAGTTGCATAGAACTTGAACTTCTCTGCAGGAACGACCTTGGTGATCATGATTTCCTGATTCACGCTGGTGTGAATCTTCTCTAGTGTTACGCCTCCTTCTTCAAGCACCTATCGGATAACATGGACATCCAACTAATTGCTCCACCTGCTAGTACAAACAAGTAACCTGAAGTTGACATCCTGGAATCTACACTGCCTGCGTAATCTGAATCCACATACCCAACCAATTTTGTCCCTATCTTCTCAAAAGATAAGACGTAGTCCTTCATACCATCTTACCGCTACCCAATATTGCTTGCTGGGGTATTTGCTCATAACACCAATTGCCTGTGAAATAACTGGTCTAATACAAACCATAGCATGCACTACCAACTGCATTCGAATAAGGCCCATGAGACATATCATGCTTTTCCTCATCTGTTTTGAGGTATGTCCTGAGGAAAACTTAAGGAAAGACACGTAGGGAACACTCTTCGGCTTTGCCTGGTCCATCACATCCTTGATCAATACCTACACAAGGTATTCTACCTACGATTACCAAAACATGCTCCTCTTTCAGTCTCAATGTCGAGAACCATCTTTGCAGCCCCCCAATCCTTCATCCTGAATGTCCCACTTAGCCGAGTCTTCAGTACATTAATTTCAAACATGTCGTGATTGGCTATCTACATGTCATCAACATACAATTCCCAACTCACCATAAATTAATCAAATTATAAGTCACTACCTAAGCGACAAATCGTACAACAACCTCCTGCAAACCTCTCTCAACCCCTTTGAACTTTCAAACCGATCTGGCCCCTTCCTATCACGTATGCCCCTTTCCACGAGTAGAGCACCATTCTCATGTGAGGATGCGGATTAGGTAGCGTTGCCAGCGCTCTACTGCACGTGCCAGTCCATCTACACGCTTCGTTTTTTCCATTGTCACGCTCTACTGCACGTGCCAGTCAATCCACACGTTTTGTTCTTTCTAGTGACAGGCCCTACTGCACGTGCCAGTCTATCCACAGTTTTCGTAGGTGGCCCCTGCCTATCACGTTTATTCATGTATACACCTTGCTACGTGTAAGGTAGCATTCTCACCTGAGGACTCGAATAGGTGGTGTTATCAACACCACCCCCGCCTCGATGTGATGAATGTTCTTTATATCCACGCCGTTCATCAGTTTTTCCAGCTCCCTTTTGGGCATCAACCCAAATAAGAAGCAGATCCGAAGCTCAAGTGGACCACACCATAGGAAACAGTGGGGATAATGACGACCACCATTGAAACCTTTTTAGGGTCCACAGCAATGGTTATTTTTCATCAAACCTGTTGATAAGATCATTCAGACCTGGATGAAGGGAAGACACAAACGTAAAAGCATGATCCAGAACTTCTGTGGCCACCAAAGAGTTTTAAATGGTGGTGTTCAATCACCACTGTTTCTTATGGTGTGGTCCAATTGAGCCTCCGTTATACTTCATTTTTGAGCTTCTACTATAAAATAAGGGGAAAAAACGGATGGACGGCATGGATTTAAAACATATAGATCATGTTGGCCCCACAATGCCGAACACATCGACACACCACGGCTGGGGTTTTGATCTACGATGCTATTCTTACATTTTACCACGGCTAAAAGGAATTGAATGATATGACGTGTCCACCATCTTTTAACGGCATCAAGGGTTTCCAGTTCTAAAAAGTGGATCTAACGTCGGATGATCCAGACCGTTGGTGCATTACGTCGGAAACGGATTCGCTACTCCCCCTGCCACCAGCCCCGTGGCTGATGGTCAGTGCTCTGTGGGCCCTACCATAATGTATATGTTTCATCCATTCCGTTCATCCATTTTTAAAGATCATTTTAGGATTTGATCCAAAATATTAGAGGTATATAAATCTCAGGTGGTCCACACCACATGAAAACAACAGTGATTGGATATCCACCATTAAAATCCTCCTAAGGCCCACTGTACTGTTTATTTGATATCCAATATGTTGATTAGGTCATACAGCCCAGATGAAGGGAAAAAACAAAAATCAGCTTGATCCAAAGCTTTTATGGCCCCGAAAATATTTTTAATGGTCCACACTCATTCAACACTGTTCCTTTATTTATTTATTTATTATTATTATTATCATTTTTTGGGTTAACTTTATAGTACACACCCATGTCAGTACACACACTCCATGTTAGCCACCCCCGTCGGGGATTTCAACACTGTTTCCTGTGATGTGGTCCACTTGAGTTTGGGATATACCTCATTTTTTGTCTCGTATTGTAAAATGATCTGTAAAAATAGATAGACAGCGTGGCTTAAACACATACAGCATGGTGGGGCCCACAGAGCACCGACCACCAGCCATTGGCGGGTGTCAGGGGGAGTAGCCAATCCGTTTCCCTGCTGGAGTACTGCACAGGCCAGTACTCCACAGGTTTGGGTCAGGGCACGTCCGCTGTGGTACGTACTTGCCTTGTGGACGGGATCCCTTGCACGTGTGCACGTGTAAGCATTTAGCATGGGAAGACTTTTGATACTCTGACATACTGTGATGTATGATACTCAGGCACTTAAATATTGCATACGTAGCACGCAGGTAAGCTAAATTAAACTGTCCAAACTATGTTCCAAGTTTAGATGTATCAATAATAGAAATTTACGCTTATTGATTATCTGACCATCAGGTTGATTGACATTTATTGGACGCTTAGAATTAAAAAATCCAACGGTCTTGTTTAATCCGATGGTCCTATTTCAATGGTAGTGTCGACTAATCAGATGTTAGAATTGTTCAGATAGGTGTGTACCGTGCGAAAATGGGATTCCTGCAGCCCTAAAATCTGTGGGGCCCACCGTGATGTATGTGTTATATCCATTCCATCCATCCGTTTTATCACTTCATTTTATAGCTTGAGGCAGATCCAAAGCTGGAGTGGACTAAACCACAGAAAACAGTGGGGATTGAACACTCACCGTTAAAAACTTCTCATGGGCCACAATAATTTTGGATCAAGCAGATATTTTTGTTTTCCCTTCATCCATGTTGGATTCACCTTATGAAGGGGTTGGATTATATATCACGGTGGGCCTGAGGAAGGTTTCAACGGTGGGTGTCTTTATCCCCACTGTTTCATATGGTGTGGTCGAATTGAGCTTTGTATCTGCCTCGTGTTTGGGCTGGTGCCCGTAGATGAGCATGTGAAACGGATGGATGGAATGGATATAAAAAGTACATCACAGTGGGCCCCACGGAGGCAATCTGCCTCTGTCTGCAAAAATGGAGCCAGGTAGTATGATGGTGCGGCAAACTTTCAAAAATTAAGCCGATCCAACCATCAGGCGGGTGAATTTGGAGGTTTTTGGGTAATTATCATTATTTTATATGGTGTGGCCCATCCAATAATTGGATTAGCCTGAACTTTTGAGTGTCCAATTTTGATACTGGAACTACCCTGCTGGACGGCTTGGATGCCATTATACATAATGGTGGACCCCGTATGAATCCAAAACAAACAGACCAAATGAGGTTATCTTTGCCATAGGCTATCGTCTCTCACAGATGGGAGGTACCTGCAATTATCGAAAACAGAGGGAACCTCTTTTTACAGTTGTCATAAAACAGGCGTGGTGTTTAAAAATATCTCTACATTGGAAGCGGCAAGCTCGTATGTTAGTTTTACACCATTTAAAAACTGGTGGTGACTCTATAATCATATAGAAGGTCATAGTGATACCGCGATCCAGATCGTCCAAATTAAATAAGATTGGAAAATTGCACCGAAAACATAATATTGTTGACCTGATCTTTTCCTTCCAACGAGTACTCATTATTGCACCATCCATTTGGTAGCCGTTTATTGGATGGTTAAAATTTCTTCATCGGTGTGCTTTCAGAGATATGTGATAGGTACCAAACGTAGAGTGCAAGTGCTACGATAATTTGTTTTCTCTTCGGGTGAGAAACGTACCACAATTTGAATGTAAATTACTTGCCTCTTAAGGAAAACATTAGTTGCTTAAATAAAAGAAATTCAACACACATAAAACAGAGAGCACTACTGCACGTAAACTGCATGTAACTGTCATGACTCAGTCCACTCCTGCATGTAACTGCCAGCCATGACTCCATGTACTGCACTTCATGTAACTGCCAGCCATGACTCCATGTAACTGCCAACCATGACTCATGTAACTGCCAGCCATGACTCATGTAACTGCCAACCATGACTCATGTAACTGCCAGCCCTGCACGTTCTCATCTTATCCCAAATATTTGGGATTTGGCTTAAGGCCCCTCTCAGATCGTCGTGGCCTATCAATACCCTCCCCATTAAGTGGACGCTTGTCCCCAAGGTCCATAAAAGGAAAGCGTTCAATCAAAGACTGGCGGGTCTCCCAAGTGGCGTCCTCAACTGGTAGATGCTTCCACTGAACCAGATTATCTTCTTCAAATTTATTTCCTCGTTTGACCCAACGAGTGTCCAATATATTCTACGGTTCGAGGATAACGGCCCCTTCATCATTCACGGGTAGTTCCTTTGAAGGAGTCGTAAGCTCACCCACGTATTTTTTTAAAAGCGAAACGTGGAAGACATGATGAATGCGGGCTCCTACCGGCAGTTGAAGTTTGTAAGCGACTGCCCCAATTTTTTGTATCACTGGATAAGGACCGTAGAACTGACTAGCAAGCTTTTGGCGGGCTTGTTTGAAGGCGGTCTGTTGTCTGTAGGGGTGCAACTTAAGAAACACCATATCACCAACTTCAAAAGACACATCTCGACGTTTTTGATCCGCCAACTGCTTCATACGATTAATGGAAGTCTCCAGGTTGCTTTTGAGTTGACGCAGTAGCTCGTCGTGACCTACTAGGCTTTGGTCTACTTCATGCACCGGAGAAAACCCACTATGGTAAATGGGAATGGAAGGAGGTAAACACCCATATAATGTCTGAAAAGGGGTCATGCCCGTGGACACATGATACGTTGTATTGTACCAGAGCTCAGCCCATGGAAGGTAGTTACTCCACTTTCGTGGCCACTGATGAACCATACCCCGGAGGTATTGTTCAACAGAACGATTGACAACTTCTGTTTGTTCGTCCGTCTGTGGGTGATAGGCGGAACTGAGGTGTAGCTTGGTTCCCGACATTTGAAAGAACTCCTGCCAGAATTTGCTGATAAAAATGGGGTCCCTATCGCTAATGATGGACTTGGGTAGGCCATGCAATTTAATAATTCCATCTACAAACTTTTCAGCCACGATTTTAGCAGTAAAAGGATGAGTTAAGGACAGGAAATGAGCAGACTTACTCAAACGGTCGACAACTACTAGGATCGTGTCCTTACCGTGGGATGTTGGCAGTCCTTCAATGAAGTCTAAGGTGATGTCGTCCCATACTTGACATGGAACGGGTAACGGCTGCAGGAGCCCAGCTGAAGACAATGTTTCAGACTTCACCCTCTGGCATGTTTCACATTTTTTTTTTATATATTCTTGCACCGCTTGGTACATTTTTGGCCAGTAGAATTGTTGGGATAATTTCTTGAACGTCCGCAAGACCCCGGAGTGTCCTCCTATTTTTGTATCGTGCATTTCATGGAGTAGTTTCGCTCGTAATGCTGTCTGAGAAGGAATGACTATTCTCCCTTTAAAGAAAAGCAATCCATCACGCCACGCATACGGCTCATATAGTTGAGCCACGTGGGTTAGAGATTGGATGTAAGAGTCACCTTCATAAGCATTTTTAATTTCATCCCATACGGTCACTGTCGGCACATGCAAATGGTGAAGAACCGGACTACCAGACTTGCGTGAGAGGGCGTCCGCTGCTGAATTCTCGCGGCCCGGGCGATAAATAATCTCGTAGTCATAGCCCATTAGCTTGACTACTCATTTCTGTTGTTCTGGCATAGCCACACGCTGCTCCAAGAAATATTTCAAGCTACACTGGTCGGTGAGAATGAAGAATTTTTTTCCCAGGAGATAAGGTCGCCATAAGCGTATGGCTTCCACAATGGCAAGCATTTCCTTGGCGTAAGTTGACCAAGATTTTTTTGTAACCCCCAATGCTCGACTCATGAACGCTATAGGTCTGCTTTGCTGCGATAAAACTGCTCTAATTCCCTCTCCAGATGCATCGATTTCAATGATAAAAGAGTCATTGAAATTAGGTATAGCCAACGTCGGAGTAGTTGTCATTGCTTGTTTGAGAGCCAGAAAGGCCGCGTCAGCTTCATCATTCCAGCCAAATTTTCCCTTCTTGAGTAAGTTGGTTAGGGGTCGCGCTATAATGCTATAATTTTGAACAAACTTCCGATAATACCCTGTCAAGCCTAAAAAACCACGTAACTCAGAAATATTAGTGGGAGGTGGCCATGTGACCATGGCTGCAATTTTACTGTGATCGACCTTCACTCCTTGATGTGTGACAATGTGCCCCAAGTATTCCAGTTCCTGTTGGCCAAATACACATTTGCTTGCCTTGGCAAAGAATTGGTGTTGTCGCAAAGTCTCCAATGTTTGCCGTACATGCACCAAATGTTCATCCCACGTGGAACTATATACCAGAATATCATAAAAAAAAAACCAAAATAAACTTTCGAAGGAAGGGTCGAAATATTGAGTTCATGATGGCCTGAAATGTCGAGGGTGCGTTACAAAGGCCGAAAGGCATTACGAGATATTCATAATGGCCATTATGAGTACGGAAAGCAGTTTTGATAACATCGGAAGGATTCACTCTTACTTGATGATAGCTGGCCCTCAGATCAAATTTGGTGAAGTAGCGCCATATAATTCTTCCAGCATATCGTCTACTGTCAGAATGGGAAAATGATCCTTGACGGTAGCGAGATTAAGTGTGCGATAATCTGTACAAAATCGCCAACTGCCATCTTTCTTTTTTATTAGTAATACTGGCGACGAGAAGGGACTGATGCTAGGACGTATGAGCCCCGAATCTAGCATTTCTTGGACCTGCTTTTCGATTTCAGCTTTCTGGAAGTGGGCGTACCTGTATGGGCGTACGTTAATCGGCTTGGCCCCCTCTTTCAACGTAATACAATGGTCCACTTCACGTTCAGGTGGTAAACTTGAGGGCTCCTGGAACACATCTTCATATTCTTTCAACAACTCCTGCATACTTTGCTGTTTATCATCAGTTGGTGCATCAGATGGTGCGGTTTCCATGGTCGGCTGAAAGCACACAGCAAATAACGCGTGTCCTCGAAGGAACTCTTTTGATATTTCTTTTAATGAAGCTGCCTGAATGGTTTGCACGTCCACTCCTTGCAGCCTTCGGTCTTGATTGTCCCAAATAAAATCCATGGTCAACTGCTCCCAGTTACAAATCACGGATCCCAACATTTCAAGCCATTGAATACCAAGGACAAGATCAAGACCTGATAAGGGCAGAGAGAAAAGGGTGAGATAAAATTCGGTGCCTTGTAATTCTACCCGTACCTTATCGTAACGCCCCTGGCACGTTAGTTTGTCTCCGTTGGCTACTTGGACAAGGAAAGTTTCCGTAGGTATGACTGACAACCTGAGCATGCTTGCTAAACGGTTGTTAATGAAGTTGTGTGTCGATCTACTGTCAATCAAAACCATTACTTCGTGGGGACCCATTTTCGCTGTTACACGCATGGTTTTCGGTGCGGTCCACCCCGTTAGTGCATGTAGCGTAATTTCGGGTTCAGGAAGTCCTTGGTGATTTTCTCCAGCTGGTTGTTCTTCGATGACATCGTCGCATAACAGGTCGCCATTTTCCTCGTAACCCTCCAACATGAGTAACCGTGGTCCCTGAAATTTGTGTCCTGCAGTAAAACGGTCATTACAATTGAAACATAAGTTTTGGGTTCGTCTCCGCTGCATTTCGTACCAAGAAAGTCGCCGCATAGGAATGGCAGGGGTTGGTGATGCGGCTTGATGAGTAGGGGGAAGAGCTAGGGGAGCTCGTGTTGGTGGTGGGGGCCTTACAAACCTCCTTTATCTAGCAAGTTGATCATCCTTCATTCTTGCTAAACTAATGGCTTCTTTTAATGTCTGGGGCTTAAACATCCATATACCATCCGAGATGTCCGTTCTTAAGCCGCCCATAAAAGTTCCTACAAGAGCTTTTTGCGTCCATCCGTGTACTCGATTGCCCAAACGTTCGAATTCCCGTTGGTAATCCCGCAAAGAGCCAACCTGCCTTATCCGTGACAGGGCTTCATCAAAATCTTCGCACTCCGAAAGCCCAAAACGAGCCCAGAGTTCGTCTTCAAAATTTGCCCACGAGAGAGCTCGTTCTTCTTCTTGGAACGTCCTGCGAATCCAATGTCACCATTGGTTGGCCTCTCCTTCCAAGTGATAGGAGGCCAAGAAGACTTTTTGGGCTTCTGGAGTATTTTGGAATTCAAAAAATTGGTTCACACGATTGAACCACTCCGTCGGATCATTTTTCGAAAATCGAGGAAATTCAAGCTTTGCTGTTTTGGAAGATACCACCAGTCGTCCCCCGTCGTTACCTTCTCAGTGATGGTTGCCGGGGTTGGGGTTCTCCTGGTTTGCAAGCAAGACATCGGAGAGGCGGTTGAGAGTTTCTTCCATTTGACGAAGCTTATCGGCCATGCTGAGCTCCATCCTGTTTAGCCCATCTTCCAGCTGCTCAATACGTTCTCTATTGGTTCCAGTAAGTAACCTGGTTCTGATACCAAAGATAGGTCCCAAACGTAGAGTGCAAGTGCTACGATAATTTGTTTTCTCTTCGGGTGAGAAATGTACCACAATTTGAATATAAATTATTTGCCTCTTAAGGAAAACATTAGTTGCTTAAATAAAAGAAATTCAACACACATAAAACAGAGAGCACTACTGCACGTAAACTGCATGTAACTGTCATGACTCAGTCCACTCCTGCATGTAACTGCCAACCATGACTCCATGTACTGCACTTCATGTAACTGTCAGCCATGACTCTATGTAACTGCCAACCATGACTCATGTAACTGCTAGCCATGACTCCATGTAACTGCCAACCATGACTCATGTAACTGCCAGCCCTGCACGTTCTCATCTTATACCAAATATTTAGGATTTGGCTTAAGGCCCCTCTCAGATCGTCATGGCCTATCAATATGCTTCTTCCACAGATGGGATCCGACATTTGGATGGCCTGGATAGTTTGTATGTGAGGAAAATGAGTCACCACCATTTAGGAGTCGAGACCAATTTGAAGAGAGATCTTTTCTCTTGTCAGACCCAATCGGATTGCGTACTGAGTTACTCAGTAGGCTCTTATCGTACTGAGTAAACTCAGTTAACCACACGTTTTATAGAGAATGGAAGACACGATTACCTCGCCTCGATCTTGCTCTTCTTTTGAATTAGCCACCCTAACATTTCTACTTCATGTGTTAAGGAAGCTTCTCTAACATGTAGAATTCTTTGGGACTTTCTTCGTAGCTCTCATGTATTTATGAACTTATAAACCTTTGCCATAAAGAAATTTCTTTAGAACAATTCTTATCGGTTACTTAAATTGAAAGCAATACCTACAATATACTTGTATGATCACACGATAACTTTGAAAGAGTTAAAAACTATCCAAGTTTGGATGTTTCCACGTATATACTGTCTGAATGCACGTGATCACCGTCTTATGCTATCATGTAAGTATCTTTCTACATATCCACTTGAGGCCCACTATCATAGGTCCATCACATCCCGTTGCCATGATTGATCATCCAAAAACAAATTTGATAATTGATTCTAATATATATATGATTCTGAAATCATTTGTTAATCAAAATAATTTACAAAACTAATTTAACCGGCCATGTCGATCAATTATTCAGATTCTTAACATAAGGCTAAACCCATAAGGGCTGTAAATCATTTGTTGAGAATATAAATCCTCATAAGAACATGATTGACTAGCCAACTCACCATTATTCACATAAAAAACTCATAGATGGGTGAATCAAAGCAATTAATTAAATTCCCACTAGGACCCGAGGTCCTCCAAAGTTCAAGGATAAGTACTACAAGCATAGAAAGTGCACGCTAATACCATACAGTTAAACTCAGCTTGACTTTTTAAATCCAATTAACCTACACATGCACACACCTCAACATGTGTAGGATCAGTGTCCCGCAATAGAGACTCACCATCCGCACAACAATCACACCATATACAATAGCCCATGGATTAAGTTGGATAACTTATCCATTGGCCATAACAAATATTCTAAGTCTATAAAAAAGCTACGTAAATTAGGCTTCACAATGTATTTTACATTAAACTTATCGTACTTTATTCTCTCTAGGGATACCAAGATCTCGATGAAGTCTCCCAACAAATCAATTTCAGTTAAATCCATTCTATATATACATAATAACAACGAGTAACAAACAAAGCATTAATGAAGAAACAAATATATAATTCATAGTGAAAGATACCTCGTTTCAACACTGAGGTCTTGGTATCGATCCCTAGTGGGGGTGGCTAACAGTGAAGTGTGAACTGACAGTGGGGTGTACTAACAAGCTAACAAATATATATATATATATATATATATATATATATATATATATATATATATATATATATAATTCATTGGACTTGAAAAGGATATACATTCCAACATACTACATACTCTGTTCATTATCAACAGAATAAACATGATACAGTTTCTACAATATAGTCTCTCGACAACAAGCTCTTATTATTATTATTTGTTAAAAGTAGATAATCCTAAGATACTCTAACAATGCATTTGCTACTTTAATTGTGATAATCCTTAGGCAATCTGGTAGGAATGCTGACCACTACAGAATCTACCCAAGGGAGCGTGAATGCCATTATTATTATTAGTGGGCAAGAAAGAAGATTTAGGAGTGTTAAGAGATGATTTTCCAACTTGTCAGATTGCAATCCCATCACCATTTCCAACAAGAACTTGAACCGGATTATGAAAATCAAGTGGTTGCTGTAACATGTATGGATTTTGGGTCATGCGTTGGGATTGTGAATTAGGTGGGACCACCAATAGCAAAGGTTGGTGCATGGAAGGATCCAAAACCATGACTAGACCACAGGTTCTACCAAGCTCAGTGAAGTACCTCCCCATCCCATCGCAAATCAAGGTAGAAAAACATTTTTTACCCCATGATATACTTACTTGATTTTACAAGTATGATTGCTGAAATCAAGATTATCCAACTGCCCTATTTTAGGGCACGAGAATCCATGAATCAGACGTTAGGATTGCTCAACCAATCTGATTTTGGGATTGCCACCTGGTTACAGTGGGTTTCATCATATAGTGGTTTAATTTGAGATAATGTATCCCATATGCACAATTTCTGAATACCTGTGAACTAAGCATGATAGGTTGCCAGGTTTATCAAAAACTCCCCTATTTTTAATACAACATGTACAAAGGGATGGACAGCAGGAAAGAGCAAGTTAGACAACGGGAGGTGATATGGAGGGGCTGGCAGAACTAAAATAAAGTAGCCACTTCTCCCCAGCACATGGCAGGATTATGTATCAATTTGGATCCATTTACTTAGTTAAAAGCTAATGTGGATGGCAAATGTTGAAAATATACTGGATCCGATTAACCTAACCATATGATTATTAGCTCTTAAATTGCCGAAAGGAAATGAAAATGATTAATGGTCAAACATTCAATGGGGGAAATGAAGGTGTGTGCGTGCGTGCAATGGAAGGATGCAAGTGCTATAGTACATGGGTTTATCATGTGCAGTGGAAGGATGCAAAGTCCTAACTTACATGGGTTTACTTATTTGACTTTTTTGATATTATAAATATAACATGTATCACGCAAACAGGATATGATGCAATCAATTCAAACAGGGCATGCATTCAAACAAGTACAATTTTGGATTAAAGAAATATATGTAAAGTTCCAAGTTGGGAGCATACCTCTAGCAAGAAGGAAAGAAATGAAATCCAAGCACTTCAAACCACAACCCTTTCCACCAATTGTTAGTGAGCCTACAGCTCTAGGAGATGATCCTTTCACTACTCTCAAACTCTAAAGAGAGTGAGGGACATCCTCAGCCTTGGGCGTAGTATCCTCTGGACTAATAGAGTTTCCAATGGGGCTTAAACCGATAGGCTTCCTATTTCTCTTATATATATGAGCCATCAACAACCACTTGCAATTTGCAAATAGGTCTTTCACACATGAACTCTTTATCTCTTGGCACTTCTACCATTGGATATTCTTCCACATCATCATCACCCTATCATTATGAGGGCCCAGGCTTCAAACATGGACTTAACTTCGATCTCGAAGATCCACCGTTGAATTTTTAATAGATTAATGGTAAAAGAAAAACCATTCACTTTAAATGCATAAAAACACATGTTTTTCTTTTGCGGAAACTATTTTATCAAAATCTTTTAAGACCCAAAAGACTGCATTAGTTCCTGACTTAACGGACATGGACATCCATGTGGTCGTCCATGATGAGCAAGTCTATACAAACAAGACTTTATATTGTGGGTTCCTTATTGAACTATCACTGAACTACACTTTTGCTCATGTCTATGTCTTCCTCAATTGGAGAGTCACAACATGTGTCAAAGCTATCCTAAGAGATTGTTAAGTTTTCCATAATTAGTCCTCAAGTCCTAAGTGTGGACAAGGTGCTTGGAAGTTTATACTCCCATAGACCTAAAACCATTGTCTCACATGATCCCACGTTCAATGTGCCAGCTACCAGTGTTGTTCATAATCATATACTGATGTGAATACCCAACATTGCTTTTGTAGCCATCTATTACCATGATAACTTCACACATGTATGCCCAAGAACATTCCCAATTGTGTATATAATTTTCATGGACAGAGTTTCTGTGACATTAGCTTCACCACTGAATTCAGTATCGAAGGTACCAGTGAGACTATAAATATTGCAAAGTTGCAATATGAAACAGGATTGTAGAGGGGAAACTTTCCAGTATCAATTGACATATCAAGATATATCGCAATGTATAGACAATATATTGATACATTACAGTATTCTGAACATATTATTGTTAATTTGTTATAGGTTCCTTGACATTGTTGATACGTATCACACGTATCAATAATATCATACCTGCATCAATTCCCATTCAAAAAGGTTAGGAAATTCACTAAAAATCCACAAAAAGCCAATTTCTCTTAAAGAAATTGCTAGGTTATGTTGCTAAGAGGTTTACAACCAATCCTTTTCATTTGTTTGGAGAGAAGGAAATTTAGGTGCAGAAATTGAGATTAGAGATTATGTGGTACCAGAAACTCAATCAATGAGTTTTTGTTAATATAAACTGTTATTTTATTTAAATTGTCTGTGATCTCCGATTTTCAAATTTGGGAAAAATGAAAAAATTTAGAGAAAATTTAAAAAAAACTCTGATTTCAACACTTTAACTTGCAATTAGAGTACGGATAAATCATGTGAGAGTGCTTGGAACTTTTTGAAATTTAAAAGAAAATATTTAAATAAAAATATAAAAAGTAAATAAAATTTTTTTTTGAAAAAACTTATATTGACCAAACGTTATTTATACCTTATATTTATGTAATTATGAGCGCGTGCATATCTTAACATCAACCACACTCATTTATTTATTTCCAAAATGAAATTAAATTTTTTAATATAAAAAATAATCTAAAAATGTATTTGTTTTTTTTTTTTTAAATAAATGCACTGTATATTGTAGGACAAATTTAGCTTTGAATATATTAGTTTTCTTTTATACATGTTTTCTTTTCTATGATTTATAAATTATATGAATTGATTTTGAATATAATTGCATCACTTATGTCAGAAAACGCATAATTTAGGATCCTACACTTCTTTTAGACAATGCATAATTTAGGGCATTGCAGAAAGGAAACTTACTATGTGTACTTCTTTTTTTTTGGGTGATCTTTTGAGTTTTAAGTGTGTATTAATGTCTTTTTTAACATCCCCAAAAGTTTCATTGAAAAATTCGACAAAATTTCCAATGTTTTCCAAAAACAGCGACACATTACGTGATGCATGTGGTATTTCCCATGTGAAAGCCGATATGTTTCCATATCCCAAGGGTGTGATACATGCATCTACACCGATACTGAGAACACTAGGCTTAACCACATGCACAAGACCCTCGACAAAATATCTACAGCCGACTCCATGGATCTAGCCATAATATGCACTTAAGCACAACCTATAAGATGCAACTGAGCACGTGCACTTTAGTGACCATGTTGCATTGATACATGATGCGTCAGAACAACAATGACAACATGGCTTAAGTGGGATTCCTTTTGGTAGGATGAGAGTGTTATAATACATGGGTTCATCAAATGAAAGGTTTGGATCATTGAAACATGACCTCAGGTCCTATGACTACTGTCCTGAAGTTACCTACACGATAGATCAAGATGTATTGTAGCAAACCTCAGGCCTTTTTATCTCATATTGCCATAAATATTCTTATTCTGGTTCAAGAATCATTACAATAAATCATAACTAAGCAAGTTAGCAAGTATAAGATTAATAATCTTAATTGGCATCAGATGTCAAGAGAGTTATTATATACAAAATTGACAGTAGCAATTCAAAGCACTTATGTAGGGAATTTCTTGCCTCTCTTCATTTCCAAAGCATTAAAAAAGCCGTTTGTTTGATGTTTCGAAGTAGCAACCACACCTTCAGGTTTGACACTGCAACACAAGATGCAGCCACGGCATTGCAGGATTCATCTCAAAAAATGGCAAGGGGCATTGTTGACAAGGTAAGATTCAGTTGGTCAGGCATCAGGGACCCCATTCTAACTTGGAAATGGATGGATCCTATTAAATTGGAGGACATGAAGGAGATTCATGGGAAAACAAGATGACGTTAAGCTGCGGATATGGGTTTCTTTGAGACCATAACTGTTGATTCGAGGAAAGAAAGCCGGTTCTTGGTGAGAGTTATCTTCTCCTCTGCTTCAGCTGCTTTCTCACGCACACCACGAACAACTTCCTCGGGTGCATTCGATACAAACTGCAAGTATGTTACAAGTATCTAATATGTATATGCAAAACAAACATCTTCTAAGTAAACATAAGCTCGTGAGCCAGAACGAATTCCTTTGTGGGACCATTGAGGCCTAAGATTATGGTGCAATTACAATGGTTAATAGTCCAGAATCAATTGCAGATGATGTGATGATCACCCGATCAGATGATCAAAGTCTCACATTGGGGGCTTGTAGATGAACAGGACCTCTTTTAACTGTTGCCTCAAATCAGAGGCTTTGATCATCCAAAAATGGTGGTTTTGGGGCCATGAAAAGTCCTTGATGGATCATATCCAATCAACAGCCATCACAGATTCACAGGTGAGCCCACGTGGGCCTGCAGAGGAACTTGAACTGGAACAAGGGAAGAAGAATTCACATTTTAATCACTACTCTGTAAGCATATACTGATGTATGAATGCATGCTATTAAGTGCATGTATAGAAGGAAGAGAGGTTGTACACTAGGAGAACTGAGGCGAGCAACAAGTGCATCATACTCCGTTTGCATCTTGGAGAGGCGTTTAGAGAGCCGTTGGACCTCGGCGGAGATATCTACCATATCTGCAAGAGGCAGGTAAGCCTCTAAACCTTCCCCGGCAACAAGGTGGACTGATTGATTCATATCATCTGTAATAATAAGCAGTGGAATCCACCAAAGTAACAATCAGCACCCAACACTGATCAGATGGCTATTGATAAATGACCACATTAAAAAATTCATGGATTAACTTGTGTGCATCAGAGACTTGGAGTCCACTTGGTTTGATCACACAGAACTGAGAATGAAGAAACTGCTCAAGCATCTCAGACTCCTTTATAGCATCTGCCAGTTTTTCATGAATTTGTCGAGTCAAAGTACAAATCGGCAAATTTCTGAACTGAATGTGTTTTATTTAAACTTTGATAAACAAGAACAAGCACCTATGAGAAACATAGGTGGGACAGTTTGCACAAAGTGCTAGATCTTGGTTGAATATGTATAGTTATATATAACTATAACGAAACATGCCTGGAGGAGATTCTGTAAAATGAATGTTTTGTAAATCTAGTCTGGATAATAGTGCCAAAACATCCTTTTCTGCCTGCAAAAATCAACTGACAAAAATCAATGCCTAACCAAGAAACTCTAGAAAAGCAAAAAAGTGTACACATTCATGAATACACATGCATAGATTAGCTGATATATTTATGTGCATGTAGAGGGATACATGCACATAAATTTCAAACAGAGTGGGCATACATCCACAAACAGATATACACAGTGATGCCTGCACATGTACAGATAACATCGATTCAAATATCAGTATTGTATCGGCTCGATACAATATGCGATACAGCCCTATATCAGGCCATATCAGCCGATGTGGCCCGTATCGGATCCTATATTACGTATAAAAGGGTAAAAAACGCCCCCCCCCCCCCCCCCCTTCTCCTCCAAACTTTGATATACCTTGAATACATCAATTCTAAGTGATTTTCAGCGCCATTAACAACAACTTCGAGGATCAAAACATCGGATTTCGATCACGGATCAGGAGAGGCCATGCATTTTTTTTAAAAAATCATATCTACATTAGATTTGATTTTAAAAAAAGTTTATTATTATTATTATTATTTTTCAAATATATTGCTTTGGACGGGGCTAAAAGTTTGTTTTTTAAAAAAAAAAAAAAAAAAAAAAAATTTAAATCAGATCCGATTAGTTTGGTCACCATTTTTTTAAATATTATGTCTAGTTCTCATTTTTTTTTTCCTATATATTTTTTTAAATATGTTGAAACTTGAAATGTAATGCATGTATAGGGGGATGCAAATTTCTTGGTTACTTCAATTTCAATTTCGTATACTTAGTTTCTTAGTTGATGTCTTGATAATGCAAATTGATTATACATTTAAAAAAAAAAATTTGTTTGTGGTGTTTGTTGCTTTGTGGCTTGTGTAGACTGTAGAGTACTAGAGTGGTCATTGTTGCATAATTGTATTTGTTGGGATGGTTGGAAATGAGAATGAAGATGTAGGGTGGAAGTATGGAGTAAGGATAGGTGGGAGTAGACAGCAAATAATGTGTAAGTTTCATCACATGAGTGTGAGTGGGGGCATAACCCGATTAAAACAACACTTGGCCCATCAAATGGGTCAAGTTTCAGGGTGTCCAAGTGTTCCTCAGGCAGTAAGGGAGGAGATGAAGAAGAAATTAAATGTAAAAAGATGATGAGGGAGAAAAAGAAGAAGGCTATGCTTGACCAACGTAGAGCAGAGGTGTTTGGGAATCCTACGCCGCTGCCTAATGAGGTCATTGAGTCGGGAGGATTCAGATAGGAAGATGTCGATTGTGAGGGAAAGTTTATGAGCTCACTGTGAGGATTAGGAGCAACGTCGAATGTTTGGAAAGACTGGTTCGGTTTGGGTGAGGGGAGTGGTAGTGGTAATAGGCATGATAGCAAAGGATTATTTGGGGGTGCTAGGGTGGAGTTATGTCGTGCCTTTAGCATGCGACCACAAGAGGCCCGCCCTCAATTTTTAATCTTGATGACGAGATGGAGACATGAGCACCTCTTAGTGATGAAACAATGTTTAGAAAGGCTAATAGCACATATCAGAAATTGAAGCACATATGGTCAAAGAAAATAGTGGATAATCTTTGAAAGGCAACTGCAAAGTTGTTCTTGCACAATAGTATTCATCCACATGTTGCAAATTGCCCATACTTTCAAGTGTTTGTGGATGCAGCAACTGATGTGAGACCTGGGATTAAAGCGCCCAGTTCTTATGACATAGATTCAAAGTATTCAAATGAAGTGTACTAGGAAGTGTGGACTTACATAGAATCATTTAAAAGCATATGGACGAGTAGAGGATGCACAATCACGTGTGATGGTTGGATTGACCCAACCGGATTGAGAATGATAAATTTCATGGTCTACTCCCACTTGGGTACAATCTTTATTAGAGCCATCGATTCATATGATGAAGCGAAGAATGTTGAATATATATTTTGCCTGATAGATAGAATGGTAGAAGAAATTGGAGAAAGTAATATGGTGCAGATTGTCGTTGATAATGCGGCAACATATAAACTAGCAGGAAGACATCTTATGGTGAAGAGGCCTCATTTATTTTGGTCACCTTTTGCAACACATTGCATTGATCTCATCCTTGAGGATATTGGGAAGAAGCCTAATGTGTCGATACTGGTTGAAAATGCAAGATTGATCACAACATATATTTACAATTACAATTGAATAATTGCTCTTATGAAGAAATTCACAAGCATGGCCTGGGGGGACTGGATTCGCCACAAATTTCATAGCCATGGAGAGTTTGTACAATCATAGAGGGGCACTTAGTGAGATGGTTGCATCTCGACAATGACTTAACTCGAAGTATGGATAAAAGACAAGTGGCACGCCTGTGGAGATGTGTGCAATTATAAGAGAAAACAAGTATTGGAAGAAAGTTCAAGAATTTATGAAAGCAAAGGAACCTTTGATTAAGGTTCTTCAACTGGTGGAAAGTAATGATAGGTCGACGATAGGCTTTCTTTATGAAGCTATGGACAAAGTAAAGTTGTCAATTAAGCTTGATTGTAAACACTACAAGAAATATTGGAAGCTCATAGATAGGCGCTGGAACAGACAACTTCACCATGATCTCCATGCGACAGGTAAATATAAGTTACAGTGATTAAATTTAGTTATTCCTTTTTTCCTTCGATTCTTTATGTAGTGTTGATAATTGGACATGTTCTATTGTTCTCTCTTTTAATCAACTTGCATGCTTCTTTTTAAACCCGCAATTCCAATATGCGACTACATAAAAAAATGCAAATGAGATTACTATTGGTTTGAAGAATGTTATAAAAAGGTTGGAGCTGGACGTTAACTGAAAGGTTGAGGCTATTAATGAAGTTAACAATTATTTACATATGTAAATTGTACAGTGTAGAGTCTAAGACTTGTGGTACTTATAATTAGTTACTATTTCACAGGTAGAGGTGTATGAACTGGAAATGGGCAGCTTTAAAGATCCACTTGCACGAGCTGCAATACGAAGAACCAATCCAGGTAGGTGTATTAAGTTATAAACTATAAAGTATGTTTTTACAAATTTAATAAACTACATAACTGATATATGACATATTTCTTTGTTACCTATGTAGCTCAATGGTGGATCAACTATGGAGAAAGTGCACTTACGCTGCGGAATATAGTAATAAGAATCTCGAGTCAATGTACTTTTTCTGCTAGTTGTATATTAGAGCACTTTCGCCCACATCCACACCAAGCAGCGGGATTAATTGAAGGAGATAAAGGTGCAAAGAAATATGTTTATCCATTACAGTGAGGCTACGTTTGAAAAACATGAAAAAAGCAAGGGGGCAAGCTGACTACCAAGCGGAATATTGTCCAATAAATTTGGACTACATTTTTGCTGAAAACATCCCTATTCTTCCATGGCTTGAACAAAGGTTAAAAAGCAAAGAAACAACTGAAAGTGAGGAACTTGAATACCCAGAACTCGTAGCAAAAACCGCTCAGAGCCATCTTCCAGAGCCGATTATTGAAGAAGCCAATGAAGGTAAACATAATAGCAGTGCGACTCATACTGATAGCCATAATGCCAGTGACGGTGGTGGTAGCTCAACACACCATACAACCGTCTATAGATCGTGAGGCTGATAAGCATAGACGTGGTACACAAGGCCGGACTTATGAATCTATTGAGTCATGATACAACTAACCAGGGGTGAGGAGCATCATGGAGAGGCTGGCACTAGTGGCACTCATGGAGCACCATGACATTAAGAGGCTTACAGACATTATGGATATGGTTACAATCCTTACATATTCATAGAGCCTATTGCGCCACTTTCGTGTTGGAGCAGTCCTTCTCCTCATCAATATGGATATAGATATCCGAATCCAAATCCAAGTTATTCGTCATCAGTATCACAGTCTCAGTAGTACAAGCAGCAGTATGGTTATTCATCTGGTGTGGGTGGATGGATATCTTTACTCGGGATTAGGGTTGGTTCCTAGTTAGGATCAGTCTTCCTTTGGTTTCGTTGGCCTACTCTTTCCATTAGGCTTTGGTTATTATGGATATCCAGCAACAACACCTGTTGCACAACCACAGGTGCAGTTGAATAATGACGAGGACGTAGAGGTCGACCAACCACAAACAACCAGATTTTCATTTTGGTAGTGAATGGTGAGGTGATTGGTGGGTTTTTATTAAAACTTAAAGAGTAATACTATTTTAGAGATTATTCACATTTAAGGAAATTGGTTTTAGTACTAAGTATTTCTACACTTACATTGTTACATACACCTCACCTGTCATACACATTCTCCAAGCAAACATGTACGTACTAGTGAATAGACTAGTGACTACTGAGTAGTGATACTTCTTGGACATATTAGACTATTAGCAATATATATATATATATATATATATATATATATATATATATATATATATATATATATATATAACTTGTAGTAGGTCAACCTGCTAGGACAACATTCTTACCAAAGAATGGTCCGATACACCATTAAATACATGATCAAAATACAAAAAAAAAAGATAGATTCATGAATATCTCATTTTATCCTCTTTTTTTTTTTTGCTTCAAAAAAATAAAAAATCTGGCCGATCCAGGCACAATTCCAATACCCAACGCCATATCATTTTTCCATGGGGCCAATACGGCGGCCGATACCGTCATTTAGAACCATGGCAGATAATCGTATTAAAAACAATTATGTTATGATAGTATTGGCCATTGAGTAAATGAAATGGTCACCCATGTTACGTGATACAAGGGTGAATCCGCCTGTTATAAATAATAATAATAATAAAAAGGGCCATATTGGCCCGTATCGCCATCGTTACAGGCAGATACATCCATCACGGGCCGATGTGCCTATAAAAGGACCATAATGAAGGTTTTTATTTTCAAAATTTCTCTCATTTTCCCACTTCTTTATTCATTTCAACCATGAATATTAGAAACTAAATTTAAACTAAATCTAGGCCTATTTTGAGGATCAAAACACAAAATTTGAAACCGAAGTGGATTGGACCATTTTGGGAAATATCGGAACAAGAGATAAACCATCCATTTCTTTTTCATTTTTCCATCTGTTTTCATATTTATTGGTAACAGGCCCTAATCAACCAAATCACGCTTGATTTGAGTTCGATTAGGGACTATTTGATCAACTTTCAGCAGGCCAATCTGGCACACTGCCCAATAGACAACATACTTACCAACCCATTGCACCATAAAAAACAAGATGTCTGAAATAAAAACAGAATTGCACAGTTGGGATCCTCATAATTTTTACCAATAACTTTTGAGATACAAAGTGCCTTGGTACAGAAACATGTTCCAGTTTGTGTAGATGCATGCATGATACCCATGACAGATGGACGGAAAGGCCAGGGACACACCTATACATCCATGCCTAGGTTTAAATACATCTTGAAATGAACAGCCATTCTGCATTGTGTCATGTAACTGAAAATGGCTGTTAAATAATGGTCATTATTTGGAAATAGCGGGCCTTATTTTTTCAATAGTGGTCGTTATAAAACAAAAAAATGGCCATTATTTACACAAGTCATTTTTTAAATAAGAACATTACATTATTATCATTATTGGTTAGACATTATTTTCCCAGGACTGTGTTTTTGCTTTCCACTTTTCCGTCTCATAATAGGCATTACTGTCATAAAGCGGTAAACACCAGGCGGCTGCTATGGTGTTTTAACACCATTTTCTAAACCTTGATCCATGCACATGAACACACATTAAATTCGGAAACACCAGGCAGCTGTTATGGTGTTTTAACACCATTTTCTAAACCTTGATCCATGCACATGAACACCCGTTAAATATCTGATAACTATAAAGCGATAAACACCAGGCGGCTGTTCATAATGGCCATTACTGTCATAAAGCAGTATATACCAGGCAGGTGTTTATAATGGCCATTACTGTCATAAAGCGGTAAACAAAGGTGGCTGTTATGGTGTTTTAACAGCATTTTCTAAACCTTGATCCATGCATGTGAACACCCATTAAATTTCTGATATCTATACCTGCTTTCTTCTGATCACATCCAATGCAAGTGAGGAACATTTTCAAATAATAATTGAATACTCACAGATATATACTGGAGGACATCAGTGCTCGCAACAATTGATGCAGATATACGTTTTGCAGGCTTGACAGAATATTCAGCTCGAGCATTCCGGATTGCTTTTATCTGAGTCAAACCAAGTACAGAAAAGAGGGTTTTTGTTCTTTGTAAATGATGAGAAGGGACAAAAAGTCATTTTAGTAACAGAGTTGTAGAAAAGGATTGTTAAACTCACCAAAGATTGCAAGTTCTCAAAATTTTTAATGGACTTGGCATCCCTTGGAAGTGAAGTCTCAGGCCACTGAGATACTATAAGAGCTTGCTTTCGATGGGGTAATGCCTTGCACAACACCATCACAAGAATACACTTGAAATTTAAAAAATAAGTAGAACAAAGAGCAACACTATCTGAGCAACCCCCTAATGCCCAAATAGATATAGCCTTTCAAAAAGGTATTTAAAACAAGTTTTGAAAGACTGGGATTATAACAAAGGTTTTTATCAACATCTTGAAAATATCATCACAGGCATTGCACAGTAAATACTCTTTTCGGCAAAATGGAAAAACTGCTTATTGTTACATTTTGTCCATTACACACTGAAGAAGATATGGACCTTAGGGTTCGTAATCATGCCCCAACTTTTTAGATCATGAGAAACCGAGGCAAATTCACATTAAGATGATTAAGGGCCTGCTTAGATTAAGGATAAACTAGGGGAAACATTCAATTTACGCTGACGAGACATTTGCACTTGCTTGAGAAGTGGAGGATTCTGTAGCAAACCATTTGCCTTTGCCTTTCCCAACTCAACAAGTAGAATCTTTTAGTGTTTTCAGAAATTGGAGGAAAAGGAGGTTACCTTTTGTGGGATTGCAACCCAAGCACTTTCAAATGCAAAAAGGAAAAAAAAAAAAAACATTTTCTAGGACTTTTCTTTAGTAAAGCAAACAAGTGCAAAGGGTTTGCTTCCACTAGTGCTGATGTCAGTTTACCATCTGCTTGTGTCACAAATTTGCTTTCCTTTGCATTTCCCTAGTTTACCCAATCCAAACAGGCCTGAAGGGTTTTGTTCAATGTACATGTGCTAGACCCAGGCGATTCATCAGTTGGGGCCTACCATGGACATGTCCTGGCCCAATGATCAGGTGGTCTACTCATCAGGTGGAAACATGTCCAAAATCCTCTCCAATGTTGTGCAGTCAAAGCATTATAGCAAGTGGTATACAAACATAAGAACCTTAACTCGGTAGAACCAACAAACCAACAATGAATACAGAAGAGCATTCAATAGCATATAGACATTTTAAAAATACCCAGTAGATCAGATTCAACCTAGTCACATGCTTGAAATCATCTTACCTGCCACAGTTCTTCAGTGACAAATGGCATGAAAGGATGCAATATCTTCAGTACATTTTCAAAGACGTACAAAAGAACAGCCTGTGCTATGCAATGGCCTTCAGAGCTGTGAACACGAGTTTTACTAGCTTCGATATACCTGGGCAACACATGAAATAAGTCAAACTGGGCACCGACTGAGAAACAAGCTCTTAAAGTAAATACCAGAGCACCATAAGAAATTATGGTTTGAAAAGAAAACTATTGCATCTCAAGTGTGGATACAAGTTATTCTAAGGGTGAAAATTGACTCAAGTCCAGCACACCAATTTCCTTATCTGGCCTGCTGCAGACAAATTGGACAAGCATAGAATCGTCCATGATGTGGAACATTCACTGGCTCCCACCATGAATCAGCCTTGGTCAAAATCTCATTGATTTTATCATATTAACAGTCTGACAGTACATCATCGAAGCCTTATCTCAACTAATTGGTGTCAGATCCCCGTTACACCAGTCCACTCTATCAAAGATCATATCCCCAGTTAAACCATAAGTCCTCATGCCTTTTCTTGCTACCTCCACCCACATCCTTTTGGGTTTTCCCCTCGCCCTATTAGAGCATTCAACTTGAACCGACTCACTCCTAACCGGTGCAGCTCTTGGTCTCCGTTGCACATGGCCAAACCATCTAAGTCCACTTACCCTCTCATCTTATTATGATGCGGACATCAGTGGTGCACCCTTTAGCATGTACTAGAGGAGGAGGCATCGCCGACAGAGTACCGGAGCGGAGGAGTTGATGTGGATGGACGTTGGGCCTATCAGACCCATTTTTTGACACGCTACGAGTGCAGGAGCGGCATGACCGCACCCTGACCACAGCCCCATGTGGCGGATTTCACACCCTGTCATGCAAGTGTTTTATTTTAGGCGTCTTTTTGTTCTTTTTCTTATTTACAGGGGCTTTAGTGCACTTTTTTTTTTCGTGGCTTACATATTCATTGTGAGAAACTCTATTTTATGATGGAATGAATGAGAATTCGTATGCTTTCTTCCTCTTTTACCAAAGAGATTAGGGTTTTAGGATTGACACTTGGGTATGGAGGATTGCAATCCGGTCTCAAAATTTCCTTCTTTCTATATCTTCGATGTGCAGGAAAAGGTAAGAATCAACCGTCTTCTTTTCTTTGATGCCCTATAATCCGTACTCTCTTTCATCTTGAACCCATCTCTTCTTCATCTCTTTCGTTCCTATCTGAATATTCCCTTTTGGTTTGAACAGAAAAGAGGGATGGCTAGGCAGGAGAATCGGATCCAAACTTGACTGTGAACTGGTTTATGCGAGATCTGGGATATCCTCATATCCCTAGGAAGGGCTTTTTAAAAAAAAAATTATTTATTTATTGTTTACGTGATTTTATGCTAAAGGGGCATGATCCTGACGGAATGATTTCATCTCTGTGTTAAGATTTGCTTAATCCCCTTGATTGAAAACTGTTAGTTGATTAATTTTATTATTTTAATCTTTTCAACCTGATTATACATGCATCTAGGGTTAGACTATCACATGTCCCTGCATCATATTACCTACTGGTGCCACTCCTAAGTTCCCTCGAATCCATTTGTTCCTAATTCTATATCCTTGTCTTGCTACTCCCATCTCGACATCCTCATTTCCACTACACACATCCTATGTTATTCCTTGACTGCCCAACATTTTGTCCCATAAAGCATGGCTGGTCTTATCACTATTCAATAAAAGTTCCCTTCAGTTTCATCGGTATACGGAGATCATATAGAACTCCAGAGGCACTTCTCCACTTCATCACCCAGCTCCACTCTCCTGAATTATTGACCCAAGATATCAACAATGGTCATTTTGGGTATCTCTTTGTCAGCAATCTCAACTAATCCTCTTTTGCACCACACCAATTTTCCTCATCTGGTGTGCTGCAGTCAAATTGGACAAGCATCAGAACAGTCCATCATCTGGAAAGTTCAATGGCTTCCACCATGAATCAGCCTTGGTCAAAATCATGCTGATTTGATCATATTAACCTGACAATAACATAGCACCAAATAATGTATATGGAAGAACATAGAAGAAGAGATAGAAACCATTAGGAAATAATGTAGATTTCTCAAGTATGACAAAGAACATGCACTGACATTTCAGTTTACACTAATCAATGCCAAATACTTTATGAAAAAGTGGATTTGTCTGTTTAAATAACACATTACATATAAATCTGATAGGTCCTCGTATATTTACCATTATGGACATTCCTTTTTTTAGGTGGCACTGAAAACCATAAACATTAAATACAAAAACAAAAGCTACCAACTGACAGGTCAGGCTGCCCAATCCGTACAATTTGAAGGAAGTGGTCCACCCAAAGTGGGGCCCACATGAGAAATGATCTGATCATGGATTGGTGTTCCATTTGGTCAATTTGAGTGCAGTGTACCAGCCAGAAATTGGTGTACTGTTAGATTTCTCCATTTTTATCCTAACTCTTCAAATCAAACAAAACATGGTTTTTTTTTTTTTGTTCTCCTTCAATTACTCCGACCATCATCAAGCTGACCCCAAATATCTGGGACAAGGGTATAATAATGATGACGACGATGATATGCCAACCATCGGAGGCCTACCATGTGATAGGGCTGTCAACGGGCTGGGCCAGGACCTAGCAAATTCAAAATTTTGGATAGGCAGGCTGAAGACAACCCCAGACCCCATGCATTGACAACCCTACTACTTGAGGAAGGTTTTCAAACAATTTATATTAGAAAAATTAAGTCAACCACAAATAGCTTGGACAAGGCTATGGTGACCAAAAAGATGATCATATTAGGAACTAATATCAGGTTAAGGATATTCAGATCCAAAAAGTACTTATGAAGATCCAACTATATAATCAATAACTTTAGTTTTGGTCTCCAAACAATTAGGGATTGTTTACGTTGCTTCTAGCAAGTGTAAGATTCTGAATAAACAAATTTTTTTTTTTTTTAAATTTATTATTATTATTATTATTTTTTAATTGATGATTGCATATATAGATCAAAAAAGTTCAGTGAACATAGATAAGAAAAACAATTGGCCCATTTCAACAAAAAACTATACACAAATAGATGTTAAATTAATTTGTTTAATCAAACAATTGGCTCATTTCATAAATTTTTTTTAAAAAAAATCTCAAACAATTGTTTAATTTGTTTAATTTAATAATTGGCCCAAACAAATTAAAAACTCTAAATTGTGTGACAATTTTTTTTAAATTTATGAAATGAGGTAATTGTCTGATTGAACAAATTAGCTTAACCTCTAATTGTGTACATTTGGTTAATTAAATAATTGGCCCCCAAGCCAAATAGATTTCTTTCTACTTGGGAAGATAGAGTAATCAATATATAAGGTTTGTATGGTTATACCAAGTAAGAGTTTGACACTGCAACATCAGTTAATGTTATGGATGTTTATATCAAGAGATGGAAGAAAAGGAGTGAAGTTAATAGATGTCCAAAAACTAGGTTGTGGAATTTAAAAGTAGAGAAAAATATAGTTGCACCAAGCATGAAGCAAAGAGGCAACAAATTTGGGTATGGGAACAAGGAAGCATCTGCTTCAAAAATGTTAGTAAGAATAAACAGCTAGGAAGAAGGATCGTATGACTATGGAAATGTTATTTAAAAATAAATTGATGGAAAAAGGGAAATAGAGTGGAGAGGAAGAAGTAAATGTTATGTAGAATGAGATAGTAATGTGCATTAAGAAAGTGGCAAAAGATATTTTAGCAATATCTAGAGGGAAAAGCCAATCATATAAGGAAACTTGGAATTAGTTAAGGAGTTGCTTAAAATTACAACTTCTAATATCTTGGGTCGATAATTCATTAGAGTGGAGGGAATGAGAAGGATGTTGCCCATAAAATTCAAGCTAGGTAGAGGAAATGGAGATGAGCCTCTGAAGTTTTATGTGATCGTTGTGTACCACTCAAAATGAAGGGAAGTTGCATAGGGTAGCTATAAGATCAACCATGCTTTATGGGACAGAATCTTGAGCAGTTAAGGAACAATAGATTCGTAGAATTGAGTGTAGCTAAAAATGAGGATGTTGAGATGGAGGAGTGCCAAGACAAGGAAGGATTAGAAATGAATGCATTCGGAGGAGCTCAGGAATAGCAACAATAGGTAATAAGATGATGGAAGGTGGACTTAGATGGTTTGGTTATGTGTGACGAAGGCCCAGAATTGCGCCGATTAGAAGGAATGAGCAGGTACAAGTTGAATGCTATAAAAGGGTAAGAGGAAGGCCTAAAAGCACGCGGGTAGAGGTAGTAAGAAAAGATTTGATTACCTATGGTCTAACTGAAGTTATAGCCCTTGATAGTGGAATGGCAGAACCGGATTCATGTAGCCGACCCCAATTAATTAGCGTAAGGCTTAGATGATGATAAGATGATGACAAATAAATAATCGGCACATTTCAACAAAAAAAAAAGTGTGTGAAAGGACAGCCACCATAAAAACTTTTCTGGCAATCACCCTGTTTCTTATATGCCACCATCTAACCCGTTCATCATATTAGCCCCACTTGGATGAAGAGATCCCTAGAATCATCCTTATACAAGAACTCATGTGGTCCACACTGACTTAGAGGTTTTAGTGGTGATTTTACATTGTTGTAATGGTGTGATCCACTTGAGTTTTGGATCGAGTTGATACTTTTTATGTATGGTGAACATGATGTGGCACAATTGATGAATAAATAGATGTCAAACAAACATCAAGGTGAGCCCTCGAGCAGGCGATGGACGTGCTTCCTACAACAGGTGTCATAGATGATTCAGAGGAGAGTCGTGGAATTGTTGAGGCTTACGGGCACCTCACATGAGGGTGCAAAACACATGTCAATCAGTGATTTGTTTTGATGGGCACCTTTGTCATACATCCAGGCCTTTCACCAGGTAGGGTACCCTGAGAACATGCCATGGATCAACCATAATGTTGGTTGGCTGATCGGGCAAATCAAACTTGTACAGGAAAAATGGACAGTTAAAGAAAAAGTCCAGTAGTCCAAATTCAACATGTATGTGTGGCTCATTTGATGAGTAGGGCTGTCAACAGGCCAGGCCTGGGGTAGGTCTCGGCCTGGATTTTGAACTATTTCGCGCTGGACCGTCGGGCCGGCCCTATTCAAAATTCTGATTTTTCAGGCCCGAGCCTGGTCCATTGACACCCCTATTGATGAGTGAGCTACCCTGATTTTTGGCATATAGCATGTTCACAGTGTGCCCCACCTGGTGAATGGCATGGATCCATGACAAATTTCTGTATGCACAGATGGACCTATGAACGCATTCCACCCCCCTCAAATGGCCTTCACCCGCAACACACAAAAATGCCCCTGGAAACATCTCAAAGGCATTCCACCAAAAATGTTTTTTTCATTGATTTTTTTTACAAGTAATTAAGGGAATGTGCTAACCAAGCTCATTACTCAACTAAGTAATTTTGAGAACAAAAAGCCCAAAAGTTTTTAACTAGCAATGCCAAATGGATTTTTAGCATTAACAATGAAAGAAGTATTTAAACTACATTAAACGATAAAGACTGGGTCCTTACTCGTGCCTCAGTGGTAGACTCACAAGAGTTTCAACACGAAGTCATGGGTTCGAGTACCCATTGTGGTGAAAAACCACTGTGGTGAGAGTGCGTAGGTGCGTGTGGGAGTGTGAGTGCATGTGTAAAAAAAAAAAAACCGATAAAGACTCTGCAATGTTTTAGTCCACTCGACTTGGAGATGTACTAAGGCATTTGATGAGAGTTTAACAACTTGAATAGAATGGACGCAATCACGTCTCACATTTATAACCCAACTTTATAGCCAATGACTAAACCAATTGTTGTTGGGAGCTTCCAAATTTGTTTATGGGAAACACCGTGCAAGTGATCTCAATTAACCTTTGCATCTAATTATATTCACGTCATAGCCTAAAGGTTCTGTGTAGAAGTTTAGATATTCACGTCATAGCCTGAAGGTTCTTTGTAGAAGAAGTTTAGTTCTAGCAAGAAAGCTTCAATCCCATGAGGATGTATACGGAGAACATAAAGCTTCCAAATGAAACATCTCCATCAGCAAGTAATCCAGAATAATGTGGTAAAAACATTGCAGTAAAGTTTAAACATTATGTCCTTTGATTCTCATAATTCCTAAAATTTTAAATATCTAGTTAAATCAAGAAGCCTTTTCTATACCCCTGACTCAGATATGATGAAGGGCCATTGTTGATAACACTTGTTAGGATCACTTGGAAAGTATAACACGCACAAGATAATTCTTTCACTAAAGGAGCACATTTGCAAAGAAGTAATAGAAAAACAAGGCTCACATAATTTAAGATGCGCTGTAATGCTATAAAGAATCAACATACCAGTCAGCAAAATCACCCCAAAAGAAATCATAGATTTCTCTTGCAACATCATTGAAGAAAAACTTATCATAGCTTGAGGTGACATTGTCAATGAGCTCGTGAAGTTTCCCAACCTTGAACAAGTTAACTTCTCCAATAAAAACAAGTAATAGTCAGATTAGCAAAAATACAATAATATCGTAGTTTACTTACCACCCAACATTCGGGCAAAGGTAGTCTGAGAATGGATTCTTCTGTATCAAACTGTAGAGTGTCACAAGTCTTAAAATTATCAGTACTACAATGAAATAAATATTCAACTTCCTAAAGCAATAACAGATAATAGAAATGTCACTGGAACAAAATAAAATAACCATTGATATCAGCTGAAGAACAAATAAGTTCAAAAGCAATATAAACAAAATTATCCATTTCGTGAGCATAAAATAGTAGGAAAGTATATGACATGCCAATTTCATCTAAAAGGGAAAAGAAGATATATGGGCACAATATGTATGTCTGCAATCTTTCAATCATATGAGAAGCAAATACCAATTGAGCTCCTGGCTCCTGCCAATGTTTTAATGTCCAGAACCCAGAGAAAGGGCAGACCATTTATCAACATGCTTGGTTTCCTCAACCAGAGCCGCTTACAAATCCAACCACAAAACAAAGATGAAATTACCAAAAAATTTATCCTTTTTTGGGGTGCTACTATGACATCCAAAAGTTCTTTTCATCTCACTTCATATTCTCCATGCTTTGGCAAAGGGGTAACTTCAAAACTTACGGGTTCATAAATACTTTTTAGTGTGTAAATTGCAGTAGTCACTTGTATTGCTGTGTATCAGTGATATTTCGATAACATCGCTAGTGTATCGATATTGCCAAAATTTTGTTTATTAAAAAGATTTCCATTCCATTTTTTAATGGGCTCATGGATGTATGTAGTCTTCAAATTGTCGACGAAATATCGTCACATTATCATTCTTGCAACATGGGCAATATCAAGACCACAGTCAGTGTTCGAAATATCGGTATCGTGTTATGTATCGCACCCTTGGGATACGGATACGTATCGGTTATCGCATGGGATATATCGGTTGTATCGTTGTTATTGGAAACATTGGAAATTGGTCGAAATTTTCAATGAAATTTCAGTGATTGTTAAAAAAGACATCAATACACACTTACAAATCAAAACATTGAAAAAAAAACAAGTGCACATAATAGGTTTTCTTTGTATGGGGTCCTATTCTATGCATTGTTTAATTGAATTAATGCAAGTATATTTAAAGTTTATTCATATAATTTATAAATATGTAAGAAAACGTGTGGAAATACAAGCAATACATTAAAAAGCAAAAGAAGAATCACTAAATCAGGTTACATACATGTTTGATTTTATGTTTGGACACAAAGATTGCAACCGATTTGCGAGAAATTGGAAAAATTTTAATTTTTTTTTTTCAAATTTCCACAACTTGGTCGTTCTCCTTCAAATCTCTCAATCCATGATTTTTCATGCAAAACATGAAAAAATATGGATTTGTAACAATTCGACATTGGTTTAACATAATTTACAGAAGAAAAAAAATAAGGATGGAAAATAAAAAAACGCTCACCAGATCGAACATGTGGGATATATTCCACTACTTGTGCATTTCGTATTGCACAAGTGGGATACAAGAAATATCATGGGATATATCGGCCGATATTGTCGATATTTAAAACACTGACCACAGTCTTTCATTTCCTTTCCAGTTATCGACGATTTCTCGGCGAAATATCATGTGTAGCCGATATTATGAAATATCAATGAATGCTTGGATGGTTGGGTGGATGGGATGGTTGGACTGATTTCGTGGACAACATATGCTTTTAGGCCCCCACCAAATGGAAACTTATTATGTATGCATTCCTTTTGCAATTTTTTAATTTCTAAATATGAAAATATGTGTATTTTAGCTTCTCCTGATGTTTCACAAAAAAATTCTACCGTTTTCCCCATCTTTCCCCAATGTTTCCCTGCATTTCTAGTTATCGGTGACATCGATATTGTTTTTGTATTCCCGGTCAACGAAACTTGTAGCGCTACCGATACTTTGAACACTGATAACAACTGTTTGTTTTTTATGAGCCATGGATCGTATGGTTAATCATCAAGCCAAAGTGTGGAATCATAAATAATACAAAGTGGGATCTATGGGATAGATGTTTCAAGATGATGACAAACCTATTTTGTTTATCCTCTCAATCTTGATTATTCATTTTCTATGCTATTGATTGGATATTAAGATCAACCGATTGGCATGACTTTTGCACCATGGGCCATGGCTTGACCCTACTTGTATGAATGAATGGACGGTTCAAACCTATGATAGGTCATACCATGTGCCATTTAAAAGCTTTGAGGATGTTGCTAACATCCCCTTGATGGTGGGGACATCAGCAGAACCCACGTGTGTGTGTGTGCGCGCGCGCGTTGAGTCAATACCAACCATAAAAAATTCTCGATATGTTGGAGTCATCCATACCTAATTATTTTGACTGCTCATCAGCCATCCATGCAACCGAGTTTTAAGCACTCACAAGATGCTAACCAAAATAAAAAGGAACAGTCAAAAGCTACAATAATGGGGCAACTTAGACTGAGTTGAAATGAACAAGAGGAATTGAATACATACAAATAGAGCTGTACAAGAGTCGATCCAAGTCGAGCTTGGGGCACAACTTGGCTTGGCTCGGTCCTCCAGCCTGTCTGGCTCAGCTCGAGCTTGTGCGGCATTTTCTCAAACACGTAGAATGCATCTTCAATTTTTCAAAGAATGCAAAACAGTAACAACATTTTTACAGGTGTTTCATCAAACACCTGGAGAGCAGCATCAAAATCAAACACCCGACGAGCAACATCAAAATCAAACACCTGGCGTATCCATTCCTTCCTCGCCAACACTTCGTTGAGTCATTTCATCAAACACTCGGCGAGCAGCATCCATATCAAAATAACCGAGTCACTGAACTGATTCGATCCGAGTTGGTTCGATCTGAGTCGAGTCGAGCTCGGGCAAGCTCGAACTTGGCTCGAAATTTTTTTGAGCTCCAAAAACCAGCTCGACTCGGTCCGAATCCAATTTCAAGCCGAGGTGAGTCGAGCTTTTCCGAGTCGAATCAAGCAAGCTGACCGAGCTATCTTGACTCGTGTACAACTCTACATACAAATTGCATGATCTAGATCCACCTTCAATTCCCTCAAATCCTCTAACCACAATAAAAAATAAAGAAAAATAAATGAAAGAGGGTAAATGTGTAGTCTCACCACACACCCTGGAGAAATATCTCCCCTAGGACATCCTAGAAGTGTCTACTCCCAGAAATAGTTTCTATTCTCAAGAAGAACAGAGTCAAGTTATTTTAATCAAATTATTCAATAGGATGTCTATTCCATCCATATGTATCTTCATATATGTTGTCTTGTACAAAAATCCTAATTAGAGAAAATGAATCCAAGGCTTGGACCCTATTGGTCCTATGGTTTCTTTTCTCTCTTTACACAATCTAATCGGACATCTAGATCTAATGAAAGAAAATAACTCAAGAAGCCAATCAATGAAAGAAGTCAACTAACACTCAAACTCTTTATACACGACCATATTGTCTCTTAGTGTTGCATGGTTGTACAAAACCTTATGTTGGTATATCTCTACCATTGATACCGCCAGGAGCAAATGGACATTTTTACCCATCCAATTAGTTTTAGGAGAGTTGTGGCCTTTGAGATTTTATGGGACATCAAAAGAGATTTGCATGTAACCAACCCTAATTAGTTGGGTAAGGTTCTTTATAAACGACCATATTGTCTCTCATAGTGTTACTGATACCGCCAAGAGCAAATGGACATTTTTACCCATCCAATTAGTTTTAGGAGAGTCGTTGCCTTTGAGATTTTATGGGACATCAAATGAGATTTGCGTGTAACCAACCCCAATTAGTTGGGTAAGGCTAAGACAAGGTGTTCCGTATCCGTTACAATACGCCCGTAAAGGCTTATACGTATAGGTAATGATCATGACCGTTACACGATATGGGGGTGAAATGAGGCAGTTGGTTTTTTGGGACTGTATCGGCCTTGTATCGGCCGTTACGGGGCATAATGGCCATTAACCCCGTAACGGTAGAAAAACAACAATTTTTTTCTATTTAAATCCAATTTTCCCTCTTTTTTTTTTTCCACTCTTCTCATTCCAAAAACTCTCATAGATCATTTTATAATAGATTTCGACCACTCTTACTATAGTTTTTAAGATTAAAACTATAGATTGAAGTGATTTGAGCGAATAGAAGCCTCCAAGGGCTTTTTTTTTTTTACAAAAAATTGAAAAAGTAGCATTTATACCTTTTTCATGATTTCTAGTTCTAATGCTTGATTGTAATGGTCGCTATGCCCCCGTATCGGCCTTTATGGCTGATACTCGTATCGGTAATGGTGGTGACCGTTACGGTCACCGTTATTGATACGGAATACCTTGGGCTAAGATGATAATGATGATGATTTTTCTGATAGAAGGTTTTCTCCACCCACAGCTTAGTATTTGCCTTGCTTGGGCTTTCATCATCATCTTCTCCTTTGGCAGTTCATCTTTTCCACATCAGAAAACTGCATTAACTTGTAGAATGTCCTTTGAATCAGCACTTTGTGAACAATTCAGGGACCCTATTGTAAAGAATTTTGAACCACATCCCTATCGAACCTGTGACATTCCTGACCCCTTTTAGGAAGGTCCTTCTCTTAGTTATGCAAGTATGGGAAACGTCAGTTTTATATGCCGCAAGATTTGCAGGGTTGATTTTGATAAACCTTGCCAACAATCCAGCTATAGATCTTAAACAACCTCCATTATATAGATGCAAAGCGAGAATTGATCTTGAACAACCTTCATTATATAGATTCAGATTAGGAATTCCAATCCACATCAAAACAGAGGGAAGATTCTTACCTTAAATGAACCAGGAACTCCAACATGATATTCTGATTTGCTGATTCATAAACAACTGATGATCCCTTGATAACACATTGATGAAGTCTTAAATCATAAATTTGGCAACAAAGGAACAGGGTCCTTACCAATTCAACCAAAATACATGTCCCCCTTCTTAACCCCCTTTTCTGATCACAGTTCTGTTTTCTTTTTTCTTTTTTCTAGAGAAGGTATAAGCATAAACAAACCTACTGATAACCGATTGCTTCCAAGGATCTGCTACTTGGACAATTTCCTTTTCAGTGAACAATGCAATACGAATTCCATCTTCCATCACTACCCGAGCCATACAATGAAGGCATTCCGCTTGTGCCGCTCCCCGAGCTGGCTCTTTGACTGGATCAGAGTCAACCAGAGAACCTCAGTAAGGGATTTTGAATGACATGGATCTGGAGGTTTAGGTGCAATCCATCCTGGATTCCCTTCCTCCACTCGAGGATTTCCCATTGAAAACCCAAGGAGCAAATCTCTAACCTTCTATCTCCTTCAAGCCCTAGTCTCTCTTCCTTCAAACCCTAGGCGCAAAAGGGGTGGCTTTATCTACAGCTATCCAAGTTTCTTTAGGTCCTCTTGTCCTCCATTCTGACCACTCCAAGTTGAAGTCCCCTTATATCACTTGTTCCCCAAGCACATGGTCTAACCATCGCAATTGGCTTGCCATCAATTTATTTCCAACTAGTACTCCCTAGTTTTCTGAGCACATGATAGCGCTTGATTATAATCAAACTATGTAACAGTCTATCACATTGCATTTGTGGGACTTTTGTGTTCTCATTGCTAGTTCCAAGCCCAAGTAAAAGAGGAGGGTTGCATCTAGTTGGCAGCTGGTGTCAAACTTATGCCATAATTTCCATCATTAATACAAACAACATGACATTCCCAATGGTTTAAGTAAGGATATGGTCCTCGATGGACTGGCATTGCTTAACAAGATTCATGTAGCTAACCCCAAGTAGTTGGGATAAGGCTTAGACGATGATGATTATTATTATTAGATGAGCTTTTCGAGATAGATAAGGGCGTCTATGGAATTTCATAAATCTATGTATTTATAAACCAACAGCTTAGATTTATCCACGTGAACAAGTTGCTTAAATTTTACCCGCTTCTCCTCTGCTCCTTGTTGTGTGTAAGTAACATGCTCCCATGTCTAGCATCCTTTCTCTTTGTTTTTCTCTCCCTTCCTCTCTCCACACAAATTGCATATGCCACTGCCCCAAGTAGGGTTGTATGCTAACCAATGGACTTTGTGGGTCTCCACAGTTTTATTGGTTACTTATATGAACCATCCGATTGGTCCTATGAGCCACACAAGTCAATTGGAACATTGCATGACTAATAATTGGATCTACAGGTCCCCACTAACTTGGCCTATTCAAAATCAGAAGGCAGTGGTGTCTACTAGTTGATCTTACTTGATGAACGAATGGTCCCGCATCATATAGTCTCCATTTTCACAATGTGAGAAACCTTCACATCCATAATTTTTCGTTACTTCTCCGTGCACGGAGTATCTCCGTTGTTAACAAAACGATCCATAGCACCGCAATAACACCCATGAAAGTGGAAGAACAAACAATCGGACTAATCTCTCTCCATATATGGAATGGTGCTTCCATGTCCTAAAAAATCCTTTTATTTCTCTCCTTTCATGTTCCCCAGATTTCCATAATGCGAAATAAAGTGTGTTTTCAAACTTGTAAGTAACATTCTCCACATTATTTCTCCATCCATTTTGACTCGAAATACCAACCATCCATAATTTTTCCACTGTACTTCTCCACGTGCACGGAGAATCTCTCCTGTTGTAGTCAACAAAACTGACCCATAGCACTGGCAATAACACCCATGAGTTCCTTTTATCTCACTTTTCATATTTCCTAGAAGTTTATTTACCCTTCCTAGCACCCACAAGAGACAGCGTGGGGAAAGTTATGGTGTTAAAAACTCAAAAACAAAACAATGTGAGGAAACCTTCAATTGAATTTTATCTTCAGCTACTTCGCAACATGATGCAAATTTTATGTTGACAATGATCCAAGCAATTTTAGATCCATTTTATATATTTTTTATATTTTTTTCTATTTACGCATTAATTATGACCCTTTTTTTTAATTAGCATTTAGATCACATCATGTTTTTCTTCATTTTAATGCCATGTGATGTGTTAATCATAGTAGAACATTGTAATAATAAGCTGGAGAGTCTAGTGTTCTTCTCCCTGAGGATGCCCATAAAATGTAGAATGCATAAGGGAATCTTACTTATCTCCATTCTAATTGGTCAATGCAACATGTTATAGGTCAACCGGTGTTCAAAGTATCAGAATTGTTACATGTATCAATGACCAGGGAAATATGTATCAGTAATGGTATTACTGATATTATCACTGGTACTTGAAAAAATATCGCAGACTGAGGAAACATTGGGAAACAAATGGAATTTTTCAATGGAACTTCAAGAGGAGTTACAACTTACAAGACGTGTTTACAAATTTAGGAATCAAAATATTGCAAAAAACAACTACGCATAATAAATTTCCATTTTATAGGGGCCTAAACCATGTGTTGTCGGGAAAAAAAAAAAAAAAAAGTCCATCAATCCATGCACACATACATACATGCGTACGTACATCATGAATCCATCTATCCATGATCCATCCATTCATGCATGTACACATACATATGTATGTACATGCATCCATCTAACCATCCATGCATACATCCATTATACATGATACATTAATGAAACAACTTTCTTATTTTTTCAAAATAAACTGAGTTTTTACATTTTCTTAATTTAAAATAATAAAAAATATTTTTATTTCGGAAAAATGAAAAATTGGAACAAACTGATAGATTGGCCAACACTCATGACGTATAAAATTTCCGCATTAATTAACAATTAAACAAAATTTTATTTTGGTATATTTTTGATTAACTAGAAATATTTTTTTGAAAAAAAAGAAGATGAAAAATTCATGGTCAATCGATACACCAACTCTCACTGATCAATATATCAAATTTACACACGCATTCTTAAGTTGAGAGGTAAAAATGGAGAAAATTAGGATTTTCCTAGTTTCTCCCTCAAATGTTGATTTATTTGCCACAAATCCAAATTAATGCATGAGAATCATGCATAGACATGGATTTTCATTACAATTGATGCTAACACTTGAAAAAACGAAGTTTCGATGGACTTTTTATCACCTTTCAGTTCCGGCCTGTCTCCTCTTTGAGTTGAGATTTCCCCCCAAATCCAAGCTTTGATTCAACAAAAACCAAAAAGGGTCATCAAAGTCACCTAAGGAACAAAATTCCCAAAAGAATCCCACAAAAATGAAGATGTTTTAGTTTGTTGGGATTCCTACCCAATTTTCATTAGATTTTTCGATGATTCACAAAAGTATCCTTTCTATTGGTTGGTATCACCAATACCAGGAAACTTTTAATCTGGAGGCTGCACAAAATGTTGCCGAGTCGATACCATCACAAAATATCACTGATAATATCAAAATTATTGGGATATATGGATTTTTTAAAAATAAAAATAAAAATCAAGTGCAGTTCGATATCTGTAACCTGGTGATACTAATAATATTGGGAATATTATTGATAACATCCTTGATATTTGGAACACCGAGGTCAATATAAACACAACAATGAATAAAAATGCAAAAGGAGGTACCTCAACTTTGTCATATTAGGAACCGTTGTTACAACATTATGGTTGATCAATTGATTGTTTGTGAGAATTCTAACTGGCATGCCTCTCAACATGGTGGCTAAGGCGACTCACACAGATTATTGACAGAAACTATCAATGAATAAACTGAACTACAGGAGTTTTAAATTGGAAGGAAAGAGGATTTAAACAAAAAGGTCTAACTTAATTCCTAATCATAGATTTCAATTCCTACAGGGTAGACCTATGAACAGCCTCTTTGGTGTTTGGTTATAGTTGCTAAGTACGTAGAGGAAGCAAGATGAATGACGGTTGTCATAGTTGCTGAGCATATTTCTCACACTGGCTTCAAGAACAATGCCGTCTAGTCGATGAACGGGAATCAAGAAGCAAAGGGACTTCCACCAAATACGAAGGAGGGAATGCTTTTAGTGGTGTTCATTCAAAGATTGTATATGCTTGTATTGGCCAATGCAGGTTGATATGGTCCGTATTGATGCCAATACAGAGTTGATAAAGGTTGACATGGCCATAAAGGTATGCTTTTGATTTATTTATTTTTAAATTATCTCATTTTTACGACTTCTTTCTTCATTTCGACCATTAAGGAAATTAAAATTTTCATTTTAGTCTAGATCTAGGCCTATTTTAGAGATCAAAAGACAAGATTTGAGTGCGGATCGATGAATCAAAGAGAAATGGACTGTTTTTGGAAATCAGAAGAAGGGGCAAGTCACCTCCTTTCTTTCTTTCTTTTCTTTTCTTTTATTTTTATTTTTTCAAAATTTTTAGAAACTCATTTTAGACTAGATCTAGGCCTATTTTAGATATCAAAACACAAGGCTGAAGTAAACTCAACGAATCGAAGTGAAATGGAGCGTTTTGGGAAAAATTGGAAGAAAGGGTAAGCGGCACCTGTTGTTGTACCTCAGTGGTAGACTTTCAGGAGTTTCAACACGAGATCACAGGTTCGAGCATCCTTGGTGCGAGTGTGTGTAAAAAAAAAAAGGCCGCACAATCCTTCTAACCAGGTGCTACTCCCACTTCAAGCCACACTTTGGAACCCCGCTCCCAACTCTCACTTCCTACCATTTATAATGACTAATATTTTGAAACAGACACTTCTACTCTCGCATCCAAATATTTTGCCGCTTCGCTTCATACTACCTACAACTATTGGTTAAGCCATCACTTTTTTTTTTTCCATCTTCTTTTTGTTGATTTCAATGTAATAGGCCCTAATCCACTAAACAATGCTTGATTTGTGCTTGACTAGAGCCTATATCATTGAATTTCAGCAAGTCAAGCCGACAGATCTGTTACACCATTAAATACATTTTTAAACCACAAAAAGATAGATTTTGCAGTTTTACATTTTTCCAATTTACCCGACAAATTTTCAAATATTTTTGGGCCAAAAAGAAAAGCTGGTAGGGGTCTGACATACCCAAAAAAATCTCATTTTTGGTCTTGGTAGTACCAATGTTTAAAGCCTTTATTCCATTCCCAACTCCTGCCATAGAGGATGAGTATATTTATGCATGTATTGAACTCATCTAGATTGTGTTTCATAACGTTTACATGGAAGCAATGTTTTAAATATCAATGATATTGGCCGATATATCCCACGATATATCTTGTATCCCACCTATGCGATACGAAACGCATAGGTAGTGCCGATATATCCCACATGTTCGATCCAGTGAGCATTTTCAATTGTTGATCCTTTTTTTTGTTGAAATTATGTTAAATCAGTTTCAAATGGTTACAAATCCTTTGGTTCTTCATGTTTTGCATGAAAAATCATGGAGTTGGAGCTTTGATTACGATATCCATTGGTTTTTCACGGTCTCCATGTTTTTTCTCAAAAATTTCCTTCAACCAGCTGTCAATTGAGACTAATTTCAAAGTATTTAGGAGTATTTGATGAAATGATCATCACATGCACTCTAATTTCGAAATTTGAATGTAGGTAGTCCAATTTGGAGAAAATTTGAAATTTCCCCAATTTCTCCCAAATTTCTTACAATATTGCACTCCAAACATGAAATTAAGCATGTATGAGGGTTGATCTATTGATTTGTCAAGTCCTAGTCAATTTTTGGAAATTTTAAAATAAATTTTAATAAAAATTATTAAAATATTAATTTTTTTCAAAAGGTCCCTTCAACCAGCATCAATTTAAACTAATTTTGAAGTATTTAGGAGCGTTTGATGAAATGATCATCACATATACTCTAAATGTTATACATTCAATTTGAATATAGTCGCATTAGTTCAGCCAGACAACGCATAGCTTAGGACCCTATACAAAGGAAATATATTATGTGCACTTCTTTTTTACAGGTTATGATTTAAAATTGTGTATTAAGGTCTTTTTTAACAATCTTTGGAGTTTCATTAAAAAATTCAACCATTTTTCTAATCTTTCCCCATGTTTTACAAAAAGTGCGATAAATTACCCGATACAAACGAAACATCCCGTGTGATAACTGATACGTATTTGTATCTCAAGGATGCGATACATAACGTGATACCGATATTTCAAACATTGCATGGAAGTATTCAGAACGACATGTTTTCTTACATTTATTTCTTAGATAGAGTTGTTGATGAGTGCACCATTTGATGGTGACGACAAGTGTTGAACAAGGATACAAATCTTCAGAAGTCAGGAAGGAAATATATCTCAACACTCTCTCTTGCAGTCCATTGATACTTCTTTACCATGATAGAATCAATTTGCTAGTATTCAGGACAAGAAGAGGAAGGACCAACCTTATAAGTCAATATGTTCTCCCAAGCAGTAGAGTCACTCTCACTGGGCAGATTCTGCAACACAAATTTCCCGGCATTCCATAATTTGTTAGTGAAGGCCTTGTTTGAAGTCAACCTCTCTGTGGACAGATTAAGGTCCTGAAATCACAAGCGAATAATGGGAGTAAGCAATATAATACATACATGCTAAAGTAGTGGAATAGGGAAATGTAGTTTGGATGCAGTAACCCTAAAGTTTTGAAGCAAAAGACCTGCCCAGCAGTTCCCAAAGCAAGGGTGAATCGTAGAGCATCCGCACCGAAGTCCTTAATAGTGTCAATTGGGTCTATGACGTTTCCCAGTGTTTTAGACATTTTTCGTCCCTGGAACAATTTATACCACCATAAATGAAAGCCATTTATAAATGTAGACCAGGAACAAATATGCAATCAAGCCAAATATTAAGCCAGTCAAATGGGGCAAAAGTTTGCTTCTTAAGGACTGCACTAAATGCTACATGAAGTACAACATCAGACTCTCTAGGCACAACTTCGATGGAAATAAACAAATTAATTAAGAATGCAAATTGTTTTTCATCTTCACATATATTAGTATAAATATATATTTAGCAATTTTTTTAGAGATAACAGCAAATTTATTAAGAGGCTAGCAAAAAGCGAGAAAAAAATACACCCCAAAAGGAACAGAAACTTTATAAAAGAGGGTCAACCCAAGCGGCATTTACATAGACAGCCCATCCCACAACAAGATCTTTAATCTTTCCAATGACCTCATCTAAAACCTCACTATCATTCCTAAAAAGCCCATTCCTAGCTCCTCAAATAGCCCAAAAGACAGCTGTAATTACTAGTCTCTAGATAGCTTTCCAGGATTTGCGAACTCCTCTGTGCCAAGCCCATAGCAGGTCCTTAACAGTCTTCGTCATCACCCAATCGGTGTGGAGCAAGCAAAGCAAATGATCCCAAACTCTCCCGGCAAATGGGTAGTCTTCGGCATCACCCAATCAGTGTGGAGCAACCACACATACAACATGTTGCCACTTGTCAATGGTTGACACTGATCACCAGCATTCACATCTGGACATGACTCAAGAAAACTGCATCCATTCACAGCTAGCTCTATAGCAACTAGCAAGGAAATTGGCTTATTTTAGATAACATTTAGCTAATACAGTTTAGCGGAATTATTTCAATAATTTAGCTAGCGGAATTATTTCAATAATTTAGCTAAGCATGATAAGCACACTGGTGTGCATATCTTTACTCCTGGAAAAAGAAAATTCCAACTAGTAAACTGCAACAAAAGAACAGTAGCATGATAATAAATTGCAACTTGACGCTTAGCAAGTGACTCATTTCAAGATTTGGTTAATTCACCTAAATAAGAAAACAGAACCCAATTTACTATCTACATCAATTAAGTAGTCAGCCTGTAGTTTTAAAGGTGTACTCACTTGAGAATCTCGTATAAGTCCATGCAGATATACGTAAGAAAAGGGAACGGTCCCTGTGAACTCAATCCCCATCATGACCATCCGTGCCACCCAAAAGAATAAAATATCATGCCTGTCCAAATATAGCAGCAAATTAAAGATTTATATGCAGTCACCTAAACTCAAATCAGGGAAAGAAGGGTGGGGGGGTAACAATTACGGTAAACCTTGAGTTCAGAAAATGATGACATAAACCTCACATGAACACAAAGCAACCATAATCATGAAAGAAAAAATGCACCTCACCGGCCACCCCACTCGAGCCCGGTGTGAAAACGCCCCTGCATTAGATTCACTTCTCTGGAAGTGTGGAAGAGGAGGAAAAGTGCTTCATGAAGGATAACACATATTCCTCACCTATTTTGCCAACCCACTTATTGTCAAAGGGGTTTCCTAGAATGTTCTTTCCTGGGTGAACCATGATCCAACTTGGAGATTAGCTTTTACTTTCCAAGAGATTAGATTAGAGAGTTATTTCCAGGCTTAACATTCTCTTTTCTTTTGTTCCTAAACAAGAAAATTTGTTGGGTTACTCCCTAGCTTATAAGATGGGAGTCATCACTCCTCACTTTGTATTGGGGATTCATTTGATGTTTTTATAGTTTTTCACTAATAAAATTTTAGTTATCTATCATAAAAGAAAATTGAAAAGGTAAGGTAGTAACAAAACATCTGAACTCTGATGCAAATGAGTAATTGACAATGAACCTTGCACCTCAGGAATGAAGATAGTATAAGCAATGCAAATGGAAGGTTTACAGGAGAAGTGCACATTTCCAAAGCATTTAAACCAAGCTTTCTAACCCATTACACCAAAAACAGCTCTCTATGGTCAATTCAGCACTCGACTTCAAAACTGCAACAAAATTCTTAAATTCCAAAAATTGAGAAAATCATGAATAAATTGCAACCCAATAAGTTATACCAAAGCAACTAGAAAGCCCACAAATTCAGCATTGGAATGACCAGGTATGAATCCAAGCATGAAAATACACCCTGAAATGGGGGGAAAAATCTTACCGTTTACTTGCTAATTCCTCGAAAGAGTCGTGAAAACATGTGGAAATATACATGCCATTTTTACAGGTACTGATATAAAGGACGTGTCACAAGACAATGCAGCTCATGTAGAGTCCAAAGGGGGAAACTCCAGAACCAAGATCTTGAGATGGTAAATAACACAGTTGTGGCTATGCTACCTAAGATTCAGAAATGACCTGGCTACCTTGTATATAGAAAAATGTAGATTGCTGAACCATCTCCACCAACAGGTATATCACCGCCATAACCCACAAAAACAGCAACATGGATCATAGATGAAGCATCTTGTGGATTATGATGATGACGCACTTCTTAAGGCCACAAAATGTACTTCTGAACAGAATGGTGTATCATGCTAAAGTTCTAGTAGATGTCCTCAAGGAAACCCTATACAGATCTATCCCTCATAGAATATGAGATTAAAGGATTAGGCCACTACTGATCAATCCTTCATAGAAAATGAGATTAAACGATCGGGGCATTACTAATACACCTAGAAATCACTAGTTCTCCCATTGCACCGAAGTGTAGACCTACATCACTAATGCTGCCCCCCGAACATGGAGGTATGTGAGCCCATGATGCCATAACCAAATGCTAAAAACGTTTGATCAAGGATAAATTAATAATTTAGAGAGCATCCACAACAAATAAATACAACCTGCTAAATCATCTTGATGTGAGCAATCACTGTTTAGATTATAAAGCACCAGAATTTGTTATCATGAATTAGAGGAAGAAGCTGCAGAACACACAGTCTCTCCTAAAATTTGGTCCTCAGCTTTGCCTTAAGAAACTTAAGAGTGGGTGGCAAAGAGAGGATTAGGGGATTGTAAGATGGCATCGACTATAAAGAAGGTTGTGTATATTGATGGTTTTCGTTGCCAATTATCAGGATTTGTGTGTGTGTGTGTGTGTGTGTGTGTGTGTGTGTAAAAAGTACTCTATGCACCATAAATACATACCCAGTTTCAAGGACAGTTGTTGGATAAAAGTGCTTAAAATCCTCTGCTGATAGGTCTGGCCAGCCAAGGGTGCTGAAGGGCCATAGCGCACTGAAATACAAGCACTTACATAAATTAGGAAAAATAGGTAATCAAATAGAAACTGGCATTCAGTATTCATATTGAAGTAAAGAATAAACACTTGGGGAGAACAAATACATCACCTGTACCCATGACCTCAAGTGTCCATCTTAAGAATGAACTAGCAGTTTTAGACAATGCAGCATTGAATTACATGGGGATTGCAAAATGTACCTTACATTATCTACAGTTTTTCACTTGGCAAGTCTTTTGAGTTGTTGCCTAAGCTCTAATTTCTTATAATAAAATTTTTGGAAATGTTACACTGAATTAAATAGAATAATACCGGAAGAGAAAAGGAGAATAAGATTTTGGGGTCATAACCCTACAACAGGGAACTCCTTGCGCTAAATGCTTTCGATTAATAATTTACAACACAAGCAAGATTGTTACTGCATCTTAGTAAGTGAACCGCTCTTATCATTTCAGGATTTAAGGTTCTATACTACAACGATACAGGAGCGAGAAAACCATGCAAGTGTCATGGTAATAATAAGCATCCATTACTTTTAGTGAATTCCCAAACGTTAGCTTTTGTTAAATAACCAAGTCTCGAGGAAGAGAAATCACAAAAACCAAAAAACCAATTTGAAAAATCCGAAAAGTTTGCCAAAAATATACCAAAATAAAAAATAAAAAATTCTCTGATTTTGTTTTGTTGGGATTACATTAGCAAGGGGATCTCAACCAATCCTTTTCATTTGTTTGGAGAAATTAGGGATTTGGGTGCGAAAATCGAGATTGGAGAGCATGTGGTACCAAAAACCCAATTAGTGAGTTTTTTTATAATTTAAATTGTTCTCTTGTTTAAATTGTTTGTAATATGTGGGATAAAGTTAATAATCCATGATTTTGTATGTCTTGCATGCATGTTCAATCATGGATTTTGACTTATCTTTCGAAAATAATAATAATAATAATATATGGACTTTGACTTCCAATTTTCAAATTAGGGGGAACTGGAGCAATTTGGGAAAAATCAGAAATTTCACCCATTTAACATGCAATTATGGTGCGGAAAATCATTTGAGATTGCCTGGAGACTAATCTACAAATTGACGGAACTTTTTTCGAATTTTTGAAAAAAATAATAATTTAAATATCAATACACACACACACACAGACACATTAACTAGATGTTATTTATGCTTTTATATTTATGTATTCATGAGTGTATGTGGATCTTAACATCGGCCACACTCATTTATTTATTTTCAAAAGTAAATTTATTTTTTAATTATAAAAATAATTTAAAATTATTTTTTAAATAAATACATCATAAATTGTAGGACGGATTTGGCTTTTGAATGTATTGGTCGTGTTTTCATACATGTCTTCTATGATTTTGAATATAGTGACATCACTTCTATCAAATGACGCATAGTTTAGGACCCTATGCAAAGGAAACTTATGATGTGTAGTTATTTTTTGTGATCTTTTGAGTTCTAAGTGTGTATTAATGTCTTTTTTAATATCCCAGGGGGTTTTGTTGAAAAATTCAACCAATTTCCCAATGTTTCCCAAAAACAGCGATACATTATGTGACACATGCAATACCCAATATGTTTCCATATCCAAAGGGTACGATACATGCATCAATACCGATACTGAAAACACTAAGTTCAACTAAGCTTCAAACTCAATGGAAAAGGGAAAATGGTGGTTGTTTTGAGAGGCAATAAAAGGATCAGCACACAAGGTACATGATGAAGCATTGGTAGGCATGGTATTAAAATATGGTTACTAACAGCTGTAATGTAATGGTAACGGTGTTACCTTCACGCAATATGGGGTCGCAATGTCGTTTTGAAAAAAATGGCCTGTAACAGACCTATAACGGCCATTACAGACCAATACGGGACTGATACATTTCCTTCCTTTCAAATCTTTTTTGACCATTGGATTTGTAATGGCCATAAGGTTGGGCATTATGACGACCATTTCCGCACATGATTTTTATTGGAAAATGCATACAATAAAGTGCCCAAATATTATGTTGTGGGAGATGACCAGAAAACAATCCTGGACAGCTATACGGACATCATTAAAGATATGTATGAAGGTGTTGTTATAGGAGCAAGAATGGTTTGTGATGAGATGAATGTGCTCCTAGTAGTGGTGGATGTTGATTAGGGTTAAGCCCTTGCCTTTTCGAACTCATCATATATGAGGTCCCCTGGTGCATGTTTTTTTTGTCACTGACATGCTGCTATTGATGAAACTAGTGAGGGGATTAATGCCAAAATGGAGGTCTGGAAGGATTTAGAACTAGAGGTATGAAAACTAACATTACCAAGACAGGGTATTTGGAATGCAACTTTAATAGGAATATTAATAAATGCAGGCTTTAACTAAAGATGGCAAGGAGATTCCTCAAATGAAAAGTTCCATGGTCTTTGATCTATCATTCAAACAATAGAGAGATTGAGGATGATGTTTCAAGTAGAATTAAAGTTTGATGGATGGATTGGAAATAAACCTCTGGAATGTCGAATGCTAATGAAACTAAAGGGAACATTTTATAAAACAAATATTAGACCAACTACTCTATATGGGTCAAAGCAATGTTGCACAATTTGTTATCATATCGCAAATTGTAAAAGGTTCTCAATAGAATTGAATCACGAATTGGAAGCCCGCTGATGTAGGACTGAGGCATGAACTCAAATATTGTGTGAAATCAAGTAGAAAAATTAAAGTAATTAACGAAAAGCATAAAAGTTGTTATTATCATCACAAATACCAAAAAACCCAAAAGAAGATCATGCACAATCCTAGCCTCGGTTATTAAGCATTGTTATACATGATCATTAAATAAAGGAAACCAGGATTTAATGGATGTAGGGACATCCAATTAGCATAGGGTAAAGCCTATTTCAAAGTAGACTACCTAGGGTGAAATTAGGGAAATCTAGGAATGACGGTTCATGGGATCAAATTGGGTGAAGGGATTTAAGGGTTTAGGTATTAGGATGTGAGAATTAGAGTTTTGGATGGAAGGGGTGCAAGGATTTTGGGTAATTGAAGAATGAGAGAAGCTAGGGTTTGATAATTTGAGAAAATAGGAAAGTTGGGGATTTCTAGGTTTAGGGTTAGGGTTTAGGAAAAGAGAAGAGGGTTTTTATTTAAAGGTGATGGGAAACCAAAAGGGACAAAGGATGTCTATACGGCCAACCCAAGGGGTTCATAGGTGTGGCCGTATGGTCACAAGTGTGGCTAGATTGGGAGGGCTCATGTATTTTAAAAGAAAGATGAAGGTTTGGGATGGAGAAGATTGAAGAACTTTGAAGAAACACCTTGATGGGGATGAAAGAATGAGAATGTGGGGACAGATGGAGACCTCGCACCTCCGTTGATGAAGATCAGCTTCACACCAATCTCACTTCCAAATCACATGGAAGACATATTCAAATCACATGAAGATAGAAGAAGAAGAAAAGCGAGGAGAAAATTACAAATCCAACCGTCTTGTGAACTTTAATGAAAATGACCATAGTCTAAAGAAAATCAAGTCAAATCACTCATAAGGTGTCCAAACATAAAATAATCAAAAACTAAATCCTAAAAGATGATAAAGTCTAAAAACTGATGTGGACGATCCATGATCACTGACCCAATCATGTGATCCATGTGATCCAACGGCCCGATCATAACATCCCTCCAATCCATGGTCTATATCATTCCATAATGCAGCTCATGTGCATCTTCCCAGTGTGGGGTCTTCTAGATACTCGCACATGCATATGGGATCTTAAACACGATTAAGGGGTCCTCATACCAACCCCCCCCCCCCCCAAAAAAAAAATAAAAATTGTTATGTATAATTTTTTCATTATTTTCTAATTTTCTAGCAAAATTGGGGAAAAAATCTTACAATTTGTGTACTATTCGATTCAAAACCTCTTACAATTTGCGAAATGAAAATGATTATGACAACATTGCACGAGAGTAGTACCCGTAGGTTGAGATGGAAGAAGAGAAGAAGAAAGGAAGAAAGATGAGAGGAGGAAGAAGAGGAGAGTAGAGAGCTAGAAAAGCTCCACACGGCCCACCTCTCTTTTATTATAAAATAGGGCAATCACTAATTACAAGGAAATTACACTTATACCCATCTTGGTAAAAGATAAAATAAACTAATAACTTATGGACCTAAGGACCCCAACCTGAACACATAATTAAGGCCTAATGTAGACCGAAACACATGTGGACCACATGAGAGATTATGGGGACCACACATGTGGTCAGGATGGCCGACACATGTGGTCATACTTCAACAATACTCCCCCTCAAGCTCGAACATATATATCATGAATGCCCAACTTGACAAAGAATATGTCCAAATGAGCCCACCTTAAAGCCTTCGTGAGCATGTCTGCTACTTGACCTTATGACTTAACAAATGGAGTGCATATTCCTTGTTAGCAACCTTCTTTCTAATGAAATGACAGTCGACTTCAATGTGCTTGGTTCCTTCATAATAAACTGGATTGTTGGAGATATGAGATACTGCTTGATTATTTTGCTTTTAAAAAAATTCTGACCAATATGGGTCAATACAGCCCCAAGACCAATACGTGATGCTATATCATATCATTTTTCCGCTAGGCCGATACGCCGAGCGATACTAACATTCAAAACCATCTGGCTTTTATACTTCCAAAATATACAACCATAGAAATATTTGGCAAAACAAAATTCACAGCAGCAAGACATGATTGAGATGGTTCATCAATGTGCTAAGAAAACTGGAGATGGTCCGGTGAGGAAGAGAACTTCTGATTAGGGTAGGTGGTCTTGAAATGAGCCTAGAAAGAGTTAGATAGGTGTTGAGGAGGGATATAAAGTTCCTTTTTTTTTCTTTCTTTCCTTCTTCCTTTCTATCTGTTTTCTCTCTCTCTTTTTTTTTTTTTTTAAATATTTTATTTATTTATTGCTTACAAAAGGTAGGGTTTTTTATAAGAATTTTTGGTAAAAGAGGGATTTGTAAGGTTGACAAGATGATGATGATGATGATTGTCATCAAACATAACTATCCTTAATGAATACCAATCTCCTTAAGCAAGTGATCTCTGAGCAACAGTGAAAAAGAAGAGTTGATCCCAAGGTGTGTAGGAAGCATAACCATCCTCACTGAATCCCAATTGCATTAAAAAGGAATAAAAAAAAAAAAAAACTAATGGCAAGGGATGAAGAACTTTTATTTGTGTGCAACCACGGGGCAAGCACATATGGATGCTCTCTCTCTCTCTCTCTCTCTCTCTCTCTCTCTCTCTCTCTCTCTCTCTCTCTCTCTCTCTCTCTCTCTCTCTCTCTCTCTCTCTCTCTCTCTCTCTCTCTCTCTCTCTCTCTCTCTCTCTCTCTCTCTCTCTATATATATATATATATATATAGAGAGAGAGAGAGACACACACACACACACAAACATGCGGCACACATAAATACATACATACACATATGTATATAATGTGCCTAGAAACAAAACTTATCCATCATCAATAAAGGGGCACCAGCACCAACCTGGAGAACCAAGTGTCAAGAACATCTGGATCCTGATATATTTCTACACCTTTTCCATACTTATCACAAGCTTTTTCAAGAGCTTCTGCAGCGCTCCTCGCAACAATATAGTCTTCTTCACAATCCTTACCTGTGATGTACCAAACTGGTATACGATGCCCCCACCACAGTTGTCTGCTTATACACCAATCTTTAATATTTGATAGCCAATGTTTATATATCTACAAGCAAAGCCAACAGCAGAGCTTTAAATGACATTGTAAAACAGCAAGTCCTGATTGCAGACAGACCACGAATAATTTTTTTGTGATAACACAAGTGCGTAAGTCACAACGTGTTGAAAAAGATAAAATGCTAGGCTTGTCAAGCCGCCATTTATACGACGATGAAAAACAATGGTGACTGCTGCAGTAGAAGCACAGAAGAGCTAGGAAGATATTGAGTGACGAATCTGTTTAATCACCTTGTAAGCTACCAAAGCTAATATGTTACCAAAAGCTTCAAAGAGGTTAAAAAGCAAGCCGAATTATTAGGTGCTGTCTTCAGCAAATATATAGTCTGCTGAAGCACAGGATTCCGTACATGTGAAACCCATGGTTCAGTAATGCAACCATTGTATGTAATGGGCCCCAGCGTGGCTGGTGGATGCCCCGAAAATAGATCTCCAGGATTGGAAGATACTGACACATCTATCATGGCACGTGGCGATTAAGAAAAAACATGCAGAAATGCTCGAATTCAACGGAAAATAAGTAGGAAATCAAAGGGTGAGAACCTCGCAATCTGGAGAGTTTTAGGGCAAACCCCATGGTGGAGCCTGTCAAATCATCAGTCGGGATCACCAAACCATGGGCCCAGATGTAAAGAACCCTGTCTCAGCAAATTATACATTTCTAGAGGCTCCAGACCTTATAATTCATCAAAAAACAATAGGAGCTTTACATATTACACTTCAATGCTAAACTGAAAAGAATTTTCAATTCAAAGGTACCTTCTCAAATCTATCAGGGATGATCGTTAATTGTCCTTTCTCAACAGCATGAAGGGCTTTCTCAGCTAATGGCTCCATGGTCACAAACCACTGCTTGCTCACAAGTGGCTCTATAACCTAAATTGACAAAACCGTTTGCTTGAGCAGCTGTTCTAGACAAAGAAAAGCATCTACAGCTGAAATTATATTTCAAAGTTGAATAGCAAAGTTGAAAGGGACTCATATCGCACTTCTCCACCACGTTGGGATCTAGGCACTCGTAGAGTATATGATTCCTTTTTGACAGCCAGTCCTGTCTCCTCGAGATCTGACCATAATTTCTTTCGCGCCTCAAATCGATCAAGCCCACTGAAATGATAAATTACTGACAGATATTAGGAAAGAACATGGGTGGAATACATTAATCAATGATAAATACATGGTTGAATATCTGAAATTCTTTCACAACAGTTAGGATTAAATCCTTTACCAGTATAATCCGGCAACCTCGTTGAGAGTCCCGTCCTTGTTCATTACATTAAGTATTGGTAGCCCCAGCTTTCTAGCAAGAAGATAGTCATTATGATCATGTCCAGGGCTTATCTTCAATACGCCAGTTCCAAACTCTTTATCAACATACTGTCACAATTTCAATTAAACTAGTTAGACAACAGGTTAATGGAAGTCATTTCCTAGTAAAACATGCCGACAAGTATCATCACACCCATTATTTTCCATGATTATATATTCAGTGCACCCTTTTACGTACATCTCTGTGGATTTATCTGTAAATATTGGCTAACATTATAGATGTAGTTGTCTAATGGAGCCTGTCAGAAATATTAAATAAAAGAAGGGGGGAAAAAAAAAATAAAAAAATCCGGACATAATAGTTGCCTCCTGTTACGTCAAACTGGCAGGTAATGTGATGCTTACTTCAAATAAGCTCAATAAGTGCTTCACTCTACAACAATAGGCACCAAATCGAATCCCAATCAATATACATAACTCCAACTCTACTTGGAGAACAGTCATTTCATTTCCAAATCCAATCCAATCGACTCCATGAGATGGTCATTAATTACAGAAGAAATGTAGAGTAAACATGGCAAATTGCGAGTACAGATAGAAATCTTTAAATATTGGCCTCATATAAATCCAACATAAGATGTCAAATTAACCTCGTGTTGTCACTGATACAAATTCTGGAAAAAAGCATGTAAACAACATGTACAACACAAAATCTAAAGCCAACACGTGCAAGAATAATGAATCCTTACTCTATCGGAGATAATAGGAACATGCCGTCCAAATGTCATAGGTACAATCGCCTGCCTACCAATGTACATAGAATAACGATCATCCTGTAAAATATTGAGCATAGCAATCAACATCATCATAGAACTCAAAATCCAAATAATAAAAGGAAACAAATAGAAATGAGAAAAGACAAAATTAAAATAAATAAATAATGATGAAAAATATAATGGGGACAACAATAGGAGAGAATATAAATAATTGATGCACGAAAAAAATTCTTTAGTAGAATTAGATTGTCCTGATATTGGGCCAATGTTGAGACAGAAATCCTAGGAGATGCATCAAGATGATAGTGGAGCTTTGAGGAAAATACATAAGCAAAATCCATATCCAACTGTAAGAAATGGAATCCACCGATTGGTCCTAAATGTTTTTGGTTTGATTAATTTGAGGAATGGTTCCTCGTCTCTACAATGTTCATACTAGGTTACCTCTAAATTTTTTGAATGTCATATGTTACCTCTTAATTGCCAACATTCAACATGATATAGCATAGCCGGTCTAACAATTGAGCTATAAAATTGTACTTTTTAAGTTTCTTGACATGTCATGATCACACAACACCCTAGATGTGCAACTCCACTTCATCCACCAGTTTAATTCTATTGGAAACATCATCCTCGATCTCTTCATCATTTTGAACAATAAAGCCAAGATACGAGGCACTTCAATTTAAAAAATCTCTCTTTTTTTTTCCTATATAACTCATTGTACGACCCGTACCCTGATTAATCAATCGTACACTTCAACTCCAGCACCGGCATGTTCTGGATGGACCAGATCGACGAGTTTTGATCGCCACCCTATTTTAGTACCGCAACACCCCCAGACTTGTACCCTAGCGACTACTCGGGCGCTACGATTCCAATGTCACACGGAACGCCCCTTTGCGACCCCCAATTTAGAAGTTGAAGTTTTGGCACAATCTGATGTGGGTCGCACAATGCACGTGAGCCCATGGTGTGCCATAAAGGTTGTTACGGGACCGTAAAGGCCGTTAGGTAAAGATAACGGTGGCAACCGTTATACGTTACAGGGTCGTAACGGCCGTAACAACCGTTATGGGAAAAAAAAAAGACATGTAATTGCAGTTAAAAGCACGTTACATCCCCTATAAAGGCCATAATAGCCTCGTAATGGTCTATTACAGGACATATACAGGTTTTTCATACTTTTTAATCAACATTACAGGGCAAATAATAGGTTTTTCGAGGGGTTTTTTCAATAAATAAAAAATAAAAAAAGATAGATCGTAACGGCCGTTACAGGGCCGTAACAGCCATTATGCCCCATATCATAAAGGTAAAGGTGGTGGCCGTTACAGCCACTGTTACCGTTACAGAACACCTTGCGCGAGCCCCACTTACACAAATCCCAAGGTTGTCTAATCAATCAATCAATCCATCAATCAACCCATCACCTCTCTCTTTCCATTAGTCAAAGAAGCCCATACCCTTGCCCATGCTACCCATCCCCTTGCCCATGCTAAGCCATTCCTCTCTCCTTCTCCCTCTCCACATTCTACCCCTCTAACTTTTCCTAATCCCCCCTCTATCCTAAAAGTAATACCACAAATCCCCAAACCTCTCTCATTTCGACACATTTCCTAGCAAGAGAGAGAGTAAGAAGAAAAGAGATTAAAGAGATTAAGGAAAGATTAAGCGAGAGAGAGAAAAGAAAGGAAGATTAGAGAAAAAGTTATAGAGATGTTTTGAGAAAAAGAGAGAGCTTGAGAGATAATTAGGGAGAAATCAAGAGGTTAAGAGGAAGAGAAACGAGAGATTAGAGGAGATTAGGAGTGGAGAGTAGCTTGGTGGACCATCCGATCACCGATCCGAACCAATCCAACCGTCCATCTTCGTTGTGAGTGCATGGGAGGATGAAAACCATCCATTTTCTGTGTTATCCATTTTTTGTGGGACCCACCTTGAGCATGTATGGAGTGTATGGTGGACCCCATAGTGGCGGGGGGCCACCCCGATGGCCGGATCTTTCTTCCTTTGTTTTTTTTTTTCTTTCCCTTTCCTTTCTTTTCTCCTTCTTTTCTTTTAAGATATAGTGTTTTGGGGCCCACAAGTGGGCCACACTATTGGAGAGCGTGCCCCACCGTGATGTTTATTTCCAATCCAACACGTTGATAGGTTCACGGAGATTTGGATGGTGAAAAACACCAAAAATCAAGTTGATCCAAAGCTCCTTGGCCCACCACGAGCTGGCCAATCTGATGGACAGAGTAGATTACCTAGGTGGGCCCCACCACCCTTTAAATCAGAAAGGGAGAGAGAGTGGCAACGGTTGCTGCCGCTGGATGCAACAGTGTCCAAGGACACTGCCGCCCAGTAGCAACGCTGCTTGCCTTGAGGGCCACCGTGTGGGCCCACTCGTGGGTCCTACGATGATGCATATGTTTCATCCATGACGTCCATCCAACTCCCCATCCCATGTCATCTATTGAGCCTAAAAATGAAGCTGATTCATATCACAGGTGGGCCACACGGTGTGCAGAAATGGGTTGGAGAGCCCAAGCATCAATGACGTTGTGCATGGGGGGCTGTAGAAGTGGGTTCCCACTCGTGGGACCCACCTTGATGTATTTCTTAGATCCACACCGTCCATCTGTTTTCCCAACCAATTATAGGCATTGAGCCCAAAAATGAAGTTGATCCAACCCCCCAGGTGGACCACACCACAGGGAACGGTGGGACAGGGAACCACCCCCACGTCAGCCATGCATACGCGAGGAGTGGGATCCCCACTCGTGGGACCCAACTTGATGTATTTCTTAGATCCACATCGTCCATCTATTTCTCCATATCATTTTAGGCCATGGGCCGAAAAATGAGGAAGATCCGAAATTCATGTGGGCCACACCGAGGGGATTAAACCCAGCTGTTGAAACCTTCCAAGGCCCACCGTGGGGTCCCTGTTTGTCCAAACCAACCCCAAGTCAGGGCCCATTGGACCCTGCTCGAGTTGGCCAATCCGGTGGACAAAGTGGATCATCCAAATGGCCCCCACATGGGTGGAAAAAAAATTTTAATAAATAGAAAAAAGAAAAAAAGAAAGCAAACAGCGTGCTGACGTTGTCGCTAGCATCCAGAGGGGGTGGACGCCGTCGAGGGGCGTGGAGTGGGGGCCCACTCGTGGGACCCACCATGGTGTATTCATTGCATCCATGTCGTTCATCTATTTTGCCAAATCATTTTAGGCCAGGGGCCCAAAATTCAGGTAGATCTGAATCTCAGGCGAACCGCACCGAGGGGAACTATTGGGCTAGGGGGGGCTGCCCCTGTTTGGCAGCAATTGGGTTCCCACTCGTGGGACCCACTTTGATATTTATGTCATCCACGCCGGCCATCCTTTTCTACAGATCATGTTAGGCCATGGGCCTAAAGTTCAGGCCGATCCAGATCCTAGGTGATCCGCACAACAAGGAACTGTGGGGGTGGAAATCTGATTGTTTTGGGAATCCCTTGGATTTGGAAATCCCCTAGATTTGGAGTTTCCTTGGAATTGGGATCCCTGGATTTCTGGAATCCCTTGGCTATGTTTGGCACCCTAAATTCAGAATCCCTATGATCCAAAGGTAAGTATGCATAATATATTTCCAACTTTAAATCAACTTTAAATCTGTAATTAGTGTATGTATGTAATACCATATGATTGTAATAAATCCGTTGAAATGTACACTTTGACTGGAAATGATGAAATCCCAATACTCGGACGGGCCATAAACACAGGATCACATTCCAGTGACTAACCAACAATTTGTAACCGTCGATTTATGTCAGCAATGTTCAGACGGTGCAGATCATCCTATTAAAGTAATTATAGTAGGTGTCATGGATAATCGGATTGTTTTGGGATATCGTCAATGGGCCATGTGCCCAATAGATTGGTAGCCTAGTGGCACACATGTTGCACATGTGGGTGTCCACCGGGGGCACTCCTAGTGGGTCCTGCCTTGGCATATGTATTTTATCCATGCCTTACATCCAGTTACTAGACTTTTTATGTACAGACTACATGAAGAGCCGATGTTAGTCTAATGTGGGCCACACCACATAGACCTCTATATTTCTAGTGAGGCTTGTCGTTCGGGTCTCGCTCTCTTTATATGATGTGTCGATTAAGGCCGATTATCACATGATATGTCTGATAACATGCTAGTGCACTTGGCCTGATAGGACACACTGATAACAGGCTTAGTGTAATGGATATCATGCCCAGTTACATGCCCATACACATCATTTGTATGCATGTTGTGGGTGACGATTGTTCATAGCATATGCCCTTCGGCTCGAGACACTTAGGGGACTATATGAGACAGGGTCGCCCTACATGATCACGCAGTATGCGCAGGTTTGGTGCATGACTTGGATAGTATGACCAATGCATTTCGCATTCTGTATGGCGCGATTACTTTCACACCCTAGCGACATCGGGGTTGTGGCCTCTACAGACATATCGTGAATGGCTAGATTGGATACCGGAAATGTGTTCTAGCACTTGGGTGCTATGGATGTCCTTGGGTGAAAGTCCGTGAACCTTGTGGTACCAGTATGATGCTTCAACGTCAAGACCGAGTGGATAACATGAACGCATGAGTGCCAAATATCAGTAGGTTGCGTCTCCCACTATGTTGAGGTTGGTTGAAAAGGGGTGTGACCTTATCTGCCCAGTTGTAGGGGGCTATAAGCTAGGTTAAGTCTGACCAGCTCGTGAAATGAGTCTGATATCGACGAGTTGGGTGGGCATTGGCATACCACTGACGAGGTGGATATTGAGGTCTTTTCCACTCACTTGGTCATGCGCGCGATGGGCGGCAGCTAGTGTTAGAGTGTACTAGACTCCAGTGATGTTTCCAGTTACAAAATATTCTAATATGTGGATTAGTTGAGGATTGGCATGTTTGTTTTGTATCTCTAGCATATGACACTCGGACACGTAGGCCTTGCATTGCATAGCCTTGGTATGGCTAACAACATTCATGGACTTGGCAACTTAGCCCTCCATCATCTTCTGCATACTCTGATATCTATATTCCTGTCATATGCATTGTGCATGCACTCTACTGAGCTTCATAGGAGGCTTATGCACGTTCGTTTATGTTGTAAGTGATGCTAGGGCGTATCAGCAGCATTGAGCCCAGAGCATGAGCCTTGATGATGATGATGTTTTTATACACCTATGGTTATGCTCCTTAAAATAAATATATATATATATAAACCCCTAAAAATCCTCCTTGTGGGATCCCAAGATCGGAAACTAGTGATTGGGAGCTGGGAGCTGATAATGGGGTACTACGGAGGCTGTTGACGGGCAGAAATTTAGTGAGCCCGGTTCCCGAGTTTGGGGCGTGATACTCATGGAATCTCCTAGCTAGCAGGTTTAGTTAAAGCCTCACATCTATGATTGTTCCTACTAAAGTTGCATTCCAAACAATTTAGCATTAGTCTTCTATCATTCTCATTAACCAACACCACATCGTCGACAAACAAAATATAACAAGGTACCTCATCCTCAATACTAGTAGTTAACATCTGTAGGAATGCAAAAAGGTAAGCGCCCAATGCAAACTCCTCACGAAAAATCACTATTGTCAGGAACACATCCATCTCAGCAGGAGCCATTCTTTCTCTTATAACAACATATCATACTTGTCTTTAATGATGTCAATATATCTTCCTAGAACCCCTTACCTACTCATCATCTACGATATAACTTCCCCGGGTACTCTATTGCATGCCTTCTTCGGTTCAACAAAAACAAGCTCTTGAAAAGCCATTTTCTAAGGAAGTCAAAGCGGCGGAGTCCTTGGGTAGGGATAACGCCCCGGGACCAGATGACCACCGTTTGGCTTTCTATCAAGTGTTTTGGTATGTGGTGAAGGGTGACATGATGAACTTTGTATCCGAAAGTTTTCGAAAGAGGTTGATTGCTGACAAACCTAGGAGCCTCATTTATAGCCATTTTACCAAAGATCGAAGGCATGGAAAGCTTGAAAGATTTTAGGCCGATCAATCTTATTGGGGGCCCATAGAAGATCTAAGCCAAAATTCATGTATAGGTTTTGCGTGGTTCTTACAAGCATTATTTCTAAGGCTCAAGGCGCGTTGGTGGCAGGAAGATAAATTCTCAACAAGGCTTTCATAGCTCATGAGTGTATCAACTTGAGACACAAGGATAGTAAAAAAGGCATTGTTTACAAGTTAGATATAGAGAAAGCTCATAACCATGTTAACTGGAACTTTCTCGACTGGTTGTTGGGTGCCTAGCGTGGTTGGGATGTAGCCAAAAATGGGACCAACTAGATTCGGAAATGTTTAAGGTTCGCCAAGTTTTCAATGTTGGTCAATGAGTGTCCCAAAGGCTTCAAATCATCAAGAGGCCTTCGGCAGGGTGATCCACTCTCTCCTTTCATGTCCATGGTCATTGTAGAACCGCTCAGCAAGATGCTAGATAGAGGTCAATCTTTCAGTCTTATCCATGGATTTAATGCAGAGGAAGTATGATGGGGACATCAGAAGACCTACTCGGGTGTACCAGAGATGGAGACGACCACCCACATTGACGCGGCTTTCTTTGTGGATGAGAGACGAGTTCCAAATGGGGCCTGCCAGGCCATTTTGAAGACCTCACATGCATTGGACGTGCATCAGGAAGACCCCACCTTGGAATGATGCATGTGGGTCACTTAGGAGATAATTTTAGTCATAGTATTTCTATTTCGTGTCGATCCGACCGTTGGATCTTGTAGATCAGGCCATCGGGCCACCAGATCTTTTAGATTTGGGCCCCTTGGACTCTGATCTTGCTTTCTTTATGTTTTTTGTTATTTTTAGGAGAGTTTTATGATTGAGATTGATAATATATGTTTTAGTTTTCTTATTTTGGATAATAGGCCACTTTACTTAAGTGAGTGGCATAGTTGTAATTATGCTAGATTTAATTTCTAGCATTAAATCATGTGTCCTGCATTAAAGTAGGGATCCAGATTTTCTCACCTCCAGTCTACTGACGGTACAACTTTGTCTCGTGGTACAGATTTAGAAATGGTGAACAATCTATAAAACATTGTGAGGTGTTTCGAGCTTAAGGGTTAATATTTGCAAGAGTGAGATTTTTGGGATTCGCATGGACAGGGATGTGGTGGCTACCTCTGGTGGAGACTTTTTTGTTGTGGTTAGAGTTCTTTTCCTATGTTGTACCTCAGCTGGCCCATGTATCGGCAAACCAGTGAAACATCTTTGGGACAAGGTGGTCAAAGGGGTAGAAAGGAATCTATCAAGGTGGACTCTCGTTGGACGACAGACTTAACGTTGATTAAAGCGGTCATGTCAAATTTGCCGCTTTCGCTTTATTTCATGTCACTCTTGAATGTCTAAAAACTATCCAAGATAGATTGGAGAGGTTGAGACAAAATTATCTATGGCAAGGTGTTGTTAAGGTGATAAGTTCCATTTGTTTAGATGGAAAGAGGTTTGCAAGTCGTATGAAGGAGGAACTTTAATAAGGGATTTGGAAACAATGAATTTTGCTATTTTAGGTAAGAATTTGTGGATGTTTGGTATAGAGGAAGGGAGCTTGTGGATATAGGTAGTATGGGGTTCAGGAAGTGGGGATGGTGGGTAAAGAGCTCGTATTTATATAAGGCTCAGTGTTTTAAATAGCGGTAGCGTGTTGCGTAGCGTTCAACCCTCCGTAGCGTGTAGCAAAATAGCGTAGAGTGTAGCGTAAGCTACACAATACTTCTATTTTTTTAATTAAATATATATATATATTAAATAGTAAGAAAAAAGCAAAATATATAAATGTCACATTCTTCAAAATAAAAATCCTAAAGTTAAGAGCATTAAATACAATACAAGTATAAAGAACATAAAACCGACAGTAACCGGCATTTTAAAAGGGAAAAAATCAGGAAAAAACTGAAAATACCAAGTTATTTTGTCTCCACATCGAAAAAAATTCAAAAAAAAAAGGAACAATGGGCCTTAAAAAAAATTTAATGGCAAACGTTCAATCACATTGTTTCTCGTGGTGTGGTCCACCTGAAATGTGGATCTAACTCATTTTTTTAGCTCATTCCATAAAATGAGTGTCCAAAATAGATGGACGGAGCAGATAAAATACGTTACATCATAATGGGGCCCATGACGCTGCGACTCACGACTGTAACATGAGCAGCGTCCCCAAAATAAAGGACGCGGATTAGATACTGAGAGGTTGAGTAGCGAGTGGGCTACTGAAGTGACGTCACCAAGTTCCGTGGGCCCCATTATGATGTATGTGTTGTATCCACACCGTCCATCCATTTTGAGATATCATTTTAGGGCATGAACCAAAGAATGAGGCAGATAAAAAGCTGTAGTGGACCCCACCACTGAAAACAGTAGGGAAAGTGATTCCCACCGTTGAAACTATCCTAAGGCCCACCATAATGTTTACTTGAAATCCAACCTGTTCAAATGTTCCAAAAAACACGAAATAAGGGAAAATACAAATATCAGTTGATCTAAAACTTTTGTGGCCTTCAGAAGTTTTTAATGGTGGGCGTCACTGTCCCCACTGTTTTCTGTGCTGGGGTCCACTGAAGCTTTGGATTTAACTCATTCTTTGGATATTGTCCTAAAATGATATCTACAAATGGATGGAAGGTGTGGATACAAAACATACATCATGGTGGGGCCCACGAAACTTGGTGACGTCACTTCAGTAGCGAGTCTAGCTACTAAACCTATAAGTAGCTAATCCGCGCCTGAAAAAAAGGTCCGATGCCATTTTCAAAAGGGGAATAGGGTTTCCCGTTTCTACCCAAATCCCAATTTGAGGGTTTCCATTTCGAACCCAAATCTCCGAATCGAACCAAAATTCCCGAGAGATTGCAGATTATTCGCCGGAATTCTTGTTGATTTTGAAAATTTTCATCCATTCGAAGAAAAAAAGAAAAAGGGGAGGTTTTTTCGTACCTGCGGAAGACCGAAACTCAACTGTTGTCGATCAAGGCCCACCGAATTCTTCTTCCGATCAGGCGTACCTCTTCTACAAGTACCGAAATCACCTTCTTACAATTTTTTTATATTTTATCTTTTATATTTTGGCATTTACGATGCTCTCCCCAAAATTACATGTAGCGCACGCTACCTGCGCTACACGCTACGAAGCCGTGACGTACGCTACGACCCCTATAGCGCACGCTACAGGGGCTATACGCTACCTACTACGCTAAGTAGCGATTTTGCTATGCTACGTTAGGTAGCGTACGCTACCGCTACGCTTCGCACGCTACTGAAAACACTGATAAGGCTTCAAGTATATGGAAAGCAGTCACTAGTTTCGAGGCAAAATTCAAGGAAGGGGGTGTGCTTCCCTCTTCGAGATGGCAAGAGGAATCATTTTAGGAAGGATGACTAGATAGATGAGAGATCACTCTAGTCTGAATTTCGGAGGTTAGCGTGGCTATCTCCAGATAAGAATATCCCATTGCTAGGTGTTTTCCATCATGCGAGATGTAATGATTAGGCCTCCTTGTCGGAAGAGGGAGCGGGTGATGCCATTAGGCTACTTGCGAGTCTTTAGAGCTCTTGCCCCTTTATGGGTGCAAGTGGTTCTATGGTTTGGAATACAAATAGGCCCGGCCTATTTTTTGTCTGATCATCCTTCAAGTTGCTTTGAAAGCCGGCCTATTTTTTGTCTGATCATCCTTCAAGTTGCTTTGAAAGCCCAAGGTGATCCCCCCCCACGCACACAAAAAAAAAAAAAACAACACACACACACACACAAAGGTGGCGGCTTTTGCATGGCTAGTGGGAGGAACAAGGTGTTCATCCTTGCTAGTCTACCTTTACTTCTTTCACCCCAATTCTAGAATAATATATATGCCTTTCCAACCTTCCAAGGTCTAAGGCCCCTCCTAATTCTATCTTGTGACAGCATCATCATTCAACAATCTCTAAAAGTAGATTCTCAAGTTGTCACAAAATCCAGTCCATTGCCACCGTCATCTAAAGCCTTAATGCCAATGTATCACAATATCCAGTTATAAATTTAGGAAAAGAAGAAAGCAGACAACATTGACGCTAAACTAGACAATAGAATATTGAAGAAAAATGCTAATGATAAATAATTTAATAATTTAAAAAAAAAAAAAAGCACAAATCCAATTGGAATCCCCTGCTAGTTAAAAGGACTGTCCAGTTCTAAAATGACCAGTCAAACAGCACAATAATACCTCGGGATGCACTGCGATAGCTGTATCAGCAAATAATGTCTCTGGGCGTGTTGTTGCTATCGTCAAATAGTCACTCCTTCAGCATAAAACAAAGCATGTAAGCAAAAGAACTGGTACAAGGATTATCCTACGCAATGATGCATGAGCAATGCAATTTTCGGCCTTTCTATACATCATCTAGGAGATTGTATAGGTTATTTTAGTCAAAACGATTTTGTCAATCTAATCTAGTAACAAAGCATGTAGTTGGGATTGTGTGTGTTTGGGTAACACAAGCAGCACAGTTTTAGAATGTATGATAACAAGAACAAAATAAATGCAATGACCATGTAGAATATGTCTCTTCCTGAATTACTTGTCATACTGAAAAAGTAACAGATAAATAAAACACATGGATTTGTACAAGATTTTGCCAGTGCCACTTCAAATTGGCTAGAGATTTAGTATTTTGAAACACAAACTAATTCCAGTTTATAAAAGGACAACCGAACTAAATTTATAATAAAATTATTTTATTTTACCATCAGAATTGCTCTACATACCAGAAATATGAGTAATCAGCAGACCGACAACAAACAGTGTTAAAAATCCATATTGAAAGTCTACAAATTGTTCCAACTGATATACCCAAAAAAGTGAAATGATGATGAGTCACTGATGAAATGATGGTGACAACGATGAGGATGATGGAAACCAAAAAGAATGGCTGTAAAGTTGATGATGATGATAATAGTGTTTGCAATATCAATCGTATCGGCGGATAGACTATCAGTATTGAGGTTGGCCGATACGAAACAGCCTAGAAGTCCATAGACGAAATATCGTCAAATATCGCAATGTATCGGCGACGTGTCCATATAATGCAATATTTTCAAAATATCTCATGTATATACTACTTGGTATTGACCATACATTCAATAGTATCGTCGACACATTCTCAACCGACAGCCCCCTATTGTTTTTTCTCAAAAAATCCCCCAAAACCCTAAAAAATCTCATTTTTCCACAAATCTTTTGCTTGTAATCCATTTTTGAGGTGATTCAAACTAATCATCTTCCATTTTTTGGAGAAACAACCAGATTTTCGTGCAAATTTTGAGATTAGACAAAAGGTAAGCCCGATTTTCAACCATTGAGAAATATTTCGATTTTAATCCATTTTTTATTGTAAATAATTCAGAACCACTAGAACTAAGATGCAAATCCATGATTTGCATCTTTTGCATGCTCAATCATGGATTTCAACCTCCGATTTGGGAATTTGGGGAAATGGGGGAAATTGAAGCAAATCTGAAATTTCCCCCATTTCACCCTTTTAAATTGTGATTAGAATATGAAAAAAAAAAAAAAAAAAATCACATTGCACGTGTTATCGATTAACGGAGATTTGGATTTTAAAAAATATTTTTTTAATTAAAAAATAACAAAAAAATAAATTAATCAACAGTTATTTATCCTTAATTTGCAAGTGTTTATGAGTGTTGGCTCATCTTAATATCAATTACACTCAATTTGAGAATTTGGAAAAAAGAATGGAGGAAACTGGAAAATCCACAATTTTCCACTTTTTTGAAGGATAATGGAATTTTATTAAAGGCACACCGAAAAAACCGGCAAGAAAAGAAAACAGGAAATGAGAAAGGGAAAAATAAGAGAGAAGGGCTAACAATCAAAAGATTTCACAAAGGAAGCCAACTCAAAAACAAGAGGCAAAATACGGGCCAAAACCTATCAACAGAAGAAGAATAATTTTCAAGCAACGGCCATTCCTCTCAGCTCAAACAGCCCACCACACTGCCAGTAGGGACGTATGCTAGTGAACCCCATCCTTAATAATCAAACCTCCTCTATGCCAAGCCCACAATTTTCCCCATTTCACCTATTTAAATTGCAATTACAGTATAGAAAAATTACATTGAACATGTTGGAAGCTGATCTACAGATTGACGGAGGTTTATGAATATTTTTTAAAAGAAAAATATTTTTAATTAAAAATATCAAATAATAAAAATAAAATAGTTTTTTTTAATGATATCAGTTTTCATTTATAAATCCAACGGAAACTTGTGAAAACAAAAGGACATATGAAAAACACAAGCAATATATTCGTGCTGGATTCTGAAACATCTGTTGATAACCGTACTGAAAACATTGCATGATGATGGTGGTGGTGGTGGCGGCGGTGGTGGTGAGGGTGATGAATGATGATGGTGATGATGAAAACCAGAAAGTATGGCTGTAAATTTGATGACAATGATGAAGGTGGTGATAGTGATATTGGTGTTGGTGATGGTGGTGGTGGTGATGAAGGAAACCAAAAAGTGTGGCTATAAACTTGACAAGTACCTAGAACCTCCCGCAACACGATACTTGATATAATAAAGAGAACCAGGCTCTTCAGAATACTCGACTTCCTGAGCACAAATAAGCAAGTTTCACATCAAATGATGAATTAGCTTAAATAAAGTAAATAGCAGATCGAAACCACACTTGTTCAAGTAAATCTTAGACATGCTATTAGGCAACACTGCATTACAAAAGCTGCAAATGAGAGCGGATAATTCAGCGCTATTTGTAGAAACGTGGATCTCCATGCATTAAAAATCACCCAACCATTAAAAATCTCAAGCCAAAGATGTACCATGGAAGGTACGCATTGCAGGAAAATCCCGAGTGTTTCCACAACCAACAACTGCGGAGTGAATCAACAACTCGAAATTGACTGCAGTCCAGAATTGAGACTCCTAAGATCATGATCATGAATGAAAGTTAAAAGAGCACATAAGTACCTCACATAACAACATATTAGAACTATACAACAGAAAGTTCAAGCTAGGCTTCAACTTTCTATGGCTAACCTAGGTGCAATGATTGCCACAGGTTCACACACGGTACATAAACTTGAAACACTTTTAAGGAAAACTAACTGAAAAAAGTAAAATTAAAGCATTGCTTATGGAACAATGGAAGATCTCATTAATGCAATACGCTTTGTGTGTGATATTTGACAGATACATAAATAGCTGAGAAGCTACAGAATTGGCTGACCATAATTGTCATCCACCAAAACTGAATTAACACCCCCTGGTAGGTAGATGTACCCTTCTCTTTCTAGTTTTGGTAATACAATGGTACAAATTTGTACTATCAGCAAAAGTTGTGAGAAAGCATGTATCTGTCAATAAGAACGGGAGTAAATAGTCATCCCCTAGATATATACACTCACTCAATATTTAAGATACAACACACCATTATAGAACAGCAGAGTGGGATATCCATCAAAAGATAGCATACCAAGTCCGAGACTGCAGTCTGAAGATTAGGAGACCAGTTGACCATGTAAGATCCTGAAAAAGAAGATTATTACTAGCAGAATATCAAAGACAAATCATTACGTCTCTTTTAACGGGTTCAGTTCCATATCTCCTAAAGAATATTAGATGCCAAGGAAATGAAGGACCACACAAGGCAGTCTAGTCTAGAGAATTTGTTTCAATCATTTATTGTACAACCATGAAGATAAATAGAATAAACAATCCCAGATTTTTGGGCACGCATAGTGCACAATTTGTATGAAGATTGCATATGATGGTCCCCATTTGGGGAAAAAAAATGGTATAATAAACCAAGCAGTTGAATTTTAGTTAATTTTGTCCTGAGCGTCGCCATACTAGCACATTACCATGACCAACTACTGCCTTCCTTGTCCACCATGGTGTTGTATTAAAAAAATAAAAGCATTATTTAAAAAATGAAGTTCAGTGATAATAACAAAGACAACGTTCCCATAAAACTGAACATGGACTATGTTTCGAAAAAACTGAACATGGATTGTTTCAAAGATGTGGAGTCTAACAACTCATAGTACGGCGAGTGGACAAGGTGAGCATGGTTCAATGATGTGGTGGACGAAAGAAGCCATGGGGCACGTGAAGTTGTCGGGGTTTTTTATGGGGATTGTGAGTTGGTTGCTGAGGAGAGCGTGATGCAGGACGGATGGCCTAAACTAGGATGATGCAAATATATATATATTAACAGATTACTAGAGTAAATCAAAGCATAAAATAAAGTCAATCTACCACAAATTTAAAGAAATCAAATATTCAATTAAGCTCAAGTTCAAGGCCACATCACAATCCCGCCAAATAGATCATTAAGGCTATTGATCAGGCATGGCCCAGTGGAAGGTAGAACTTCCATCTAGCATAAGATTTGTTCTATATTCGATGATTCACCTACGCTTTGCTAAGGTTTGAATGGATTAGGGATTGGGTTTGAAAAATCAAGAAATTGAGAAATTTAGGATTTTATAAAAAGCTGGGGTTAGAGTTAGGGTTTTATAAAATAGAGAAGAAGACAAAGGATCAATGAAGGAGAGGCTGTTTGGTTGTACAGACGTTGTACGGGCAGGTCCATGCAATGTACGGGCACGTCCGTACAATCATACGAATGGTGTGGTGGGGCTGGGTCGGTTTGGTCAATGATGAATTGGGTTAATGATGATGGAGTTAGGGTTTGAGAAGGGAGAAAAAAATATTCAATGGAAGAAAAAAAAAAAAAAAAAAAAAAAGGGTTTTAGAGAGACAAGAAAGAAATACATTGATAGGAAATTAGGAATAAGAAAGATAACTTGAAATCACTCCAATAGCTTCACACAAAATTCCATTCACAGGAAGTTTTCTTACTCAAAGAAACAATGTAGAGAAATTCAATTCAATATGTCCATAATCTCAAGTCTGAAGTCTCAAACAAGTATATATAAGAAAACCTAAGCAAACCCTAAGTCTAGAGCTATTCTTGACCGTCCAATTATATTAATGGTCAAGATCAAAACATAAATCTCTAATAACCTAAAATAAAGCAGAAATAAAGAAGTGCCACACGGCACGAGGATGATCTCCAACATGCAACAAGTATATCCACACATCCACACATGATCAACGGCCTGGATGAACGTGGTCCAACATGTCCATGGCTCTGATGTGCAGACTAAAGTGTCCATACACCTAAACCCAAGTCTCCTAACATATCCAACGGCCTGAATCACCAAACTGATGTGTCCAAGATATCTACGTTTGTAACGCCCAGTTGTGGTCCAGGTCAGGCTGGGTGATGTCCAAACAGTACAAAGACATATCAACCAGTTCTAAATAAGCAACCCACATGCATCTTCCCAGTGTGGGGTCTTCAAAGATGCACAAACATGCATTGAAGTCTTTAACGCGGCTACGAACTCGAATTGGGTCCACTAGGCCCCATCTAATGATCATCCAACCAGAATGAAGCTAGGGCTAGGGCTGGGGCATCATCTTTCCTCCTTCAATGAACTCGTGTAGATGCTCAGATGCCCTCATCAAAGCGGAGCCCAGAAACAAGACAAGTTGATTCAATCATGGAAAACAACAAACAGTATATACGGATTGGTTTTAACGGTTAACTACGATAAAGGAGACGACTCTTCAAAGGGGATAAAAGGGGCAAGTGGAGAATTTCCATTCCTAGTGAAGACTGTATCTTGGAACGTTAGGATACTGGTAGGTCCCCAAAAATGAGCCCAAATCAAAGGAGTTTCTAGGCATCAAATGGCTCAAGTGATACCATTTTCAAGAGATGAAAATCCAATCTCTGGATAAAGGTGTTCTTGACTTATTGTGGGGGGTAGGAACAAGGATTGGGTCCCTATGGATGTCATAGGAGTTGTGGGAAGCATTGTGATTATTTGGAACTGCCAATCTCTGGTCTAAAGAGAGCTGGTGGGCAAGAATTATTTTTTTTTTTGTATTAGTCCTATTGAAGAATATGGCAAAATGGATACACATGGGTTTTCTTTGCAGTTTATTGTCCAAACTAGTCTAGTTGTCATGATGCTTTTTGGCTTGAGTTGGATAGTGTGAGAAGTAGGTGAGAGGTTCCTTGGTGTGTGGGAGGAGAATTTAACAAGATCATATTATCCTATGAAAATTTAGATGGGAGCCACATTCCAAAAAGTATGATGGAATTCTCGAATTGGGTGCACAGAAATGAGTTTATTGATCTTCCTATGGGTGGAGTGAAATTCACATGGTCTAATATAACAAAGACCATCTGGCAATGGCAAAGGTTGACAAATTTGTTTGGTCTCAGAGGATTGAGTGTAGTTCCCATTAGTGGGAAAACGTGGACTTCCTTGGCCAATTTCATATCATTGACCTGTTATTCTGGATTCCAAAGAGGAAGATTGCCCTTTCGGTTCAAATTCATGTGACTCAAGGAAGAAGGGATTCCCCAGAAAGTCATGCAGTGTGGAGAGCTTTTAAGGTGGACGGTTGGGCAGGTTATAAGCTAGCTAAACTCAAACTTTTCAAAGGAAAGATCAAGAAATGGAAGAAATCAATTTGGTCAAGTACAGTACGCTAAAAGATATAATTTTATACATGTGTTGGATTTAAAGGAGGAATCTGAGCATTTGTCGAGGAGGACAATTTTACAGTCTTGATTAAAGTTAAATAATAAAAATAATTGAAGGAAGAGGAAAATACGTGGCAGCAACATTCCTAGGCTACTTAGATTTTGGCGGGGGGGGAGAGAATATGAAAGTCTTCCATGGGATTGCTAGTGCTAAGCATAGAAACAATCAGATTCAAAGCCTTTTGGTAAATGGGGCGAGAATTGATGAAAAGGAAGCATGTGTAGTTCGATCGTCAAATTCTGATCAGACCTCCTTCAAGAGGAAGGAGGGAATCAACAAAATCTCATTTGGCTTTCTACAAGATTTCTGATGAGGATGTAAAGAATTTGTAAAAGCATCTTGCAGTTGAAGAAGTGAAGTTAGTCGTTCCATCCTTGGGAAGAGAGGAGGTGCTTGTGCCAGTTGGGTTCCCAAATTTTCTCAGAGGAAATGAAAGTTGATTTGTTGGTGTTCATTTAGTTCTTCAAAATACATCCTCTCTCGAAAGAGGTGGGGGATCTTTCATTACTCTCATACCGAAGAAAAAATGGGTTGAATGTTTAAAGGAATTTAAACCTATCAACTTGTTGGGGTTCGTATAAAATACTAAAGATTCTTGCTTCCAAATTTAATTAAGTGCACCAGAATGTTATGTACAAGGCTCAAAGGAAAGGACATTCATTCCTGGAAACCAAATTCTGAATGGTGCCTTGATTGCTTATGAATGCACTAGTTCGAGACACAAGGAAGGAACAAGTGGGTTACCTGCAAGCTTGACAAGGAGAGGGCAAATGGACATGTCAACTAGAAGTTTCTTCATTATACGTTGGAAAGATTGGGGGAAATGAATACAGGAGTGTGGTGCTGGTAAATGGCTCGCCTCAAGGCTTCTTTAGGGTTCAAGAGAGTTGTAGTGAGGTGACACATTGTCCTCGTTCCTCTTTGTACTCATTGCAAAGGCTCTCATCACGATGTTGGAGAAAGCATGATCAATGGTTTTATACAAGGATATGGGGTGGGAAATGCTAGTCTTCAAATTTTTCATCTCCAATTTGCCACTGATTCTCTTCTAAATTGTGATGCCAAGGTTCCACGAGTTAACAATCTAAGGTTATTCGACACTTTGAGGTGTGTTAGGTCTGAAAAACAACATCCAAAAAGAGCGAGATTTTGGGTGTCAAGCTGGATCTTGATGAAGTCATGAGATTTACAGGTGTGTTTGGCTATAAAGAAAGTTGTCATTCATCTTATTCTAGCCTCCCATTGTGAGTTGGTAAGCCAACAAAGCATTTGTGGGACAAGGTTGTTGAGAGAATTGAAAGAAAGCTCTCAAGTTGGAAGTGCAGATATTTGTAATATGATGGTAGAATTATTCTTATCAAGGAGGTCATGTCAACATGCCTTTGTACTTCATGTCCTTATTCTAGTGCCCGGACTTCGTGCTTGGTAGATTGGAAAAGATTAGAAGGAACTTCCTATGGAGAGGCTCAGAAGATAACGATAAATTCCACCTCATGGCCAAATAGTGAGAGGAGGCAAAATTGGGTACATGAAAACTATGAATGTTGACTTAATGGGGAAGTGGTTGTAGAGACATGAGGTGAGAGATTATAGCCAATGGAAGCCCTATTACCTCTTTGCAAATGTGAGGTGGCTGAGGGAGCTAGTTTACAAAATCCTCTTCTATCTACAAAGCTTTAAGTGCTTAGGAGGCTATTTTCAAACTCCTGGATTTATTCAAGGAAGTTCCTTATTTAGTGGGTAACAACCCTTGAACTCCCAATGCTTTTCCCTAGGCTGGCTTTTGTTGTGGCTGATAAGGAGATGTTTTATCTCCCAATGCTTTGATATGTTAGGGGGCCAAGTGGCTCAGATTCCCAGCTGACATTAGAGTTGGAGATGGTGCAATTGTTAGACTTTTTGGCAATGCTTGCCTCCTTGTCTGACTGGGATGATTGAGTTTGGAGATTGGAAATGATGCAGACATCAGTAGTGCACCCTTTAGAGTGTACCAAAGGAGGAGGCGTCGCCGACAAAGTACCGAAGCGGATGAGTTGATGTGGATGGACATTGGGTCCATCGAACCCATTTTTTGACACGCTACGAGTGTAGGAGCGGCATGACCGCACCCTGACCATAGATCCATGGGTCGGATTTCACACTCTACCACTCAGGTGTTTTAGTTTTAGGCGTTTTTGTTCTTTTTTCTTATTTCAGGGGCTTTATTGCAATCTCTTTTTTTCTTCTTTTGTTATTTTTCTTGTTTTCAGGGGCTTTAGTGCACTTTTACTTTTTCCATAGTGTATATATACGTTGTGAGAAACCCTATTTTGATTATTATTGAATGAATAGAAATTCGTACTTTTTTTCCTCTTTATTCAAGAAATTAGAGTTTCAGGATTGGCCCTTGGGTGTTGAGGATTCCACTCCAATTTCAGGTTTCCTTCTTTCTAGATCTTCGAGGTGCAGGAAAAAGGTAAGAATCATCCTCCTTCTTTTCTTTTGACAACAAAAAGACCTGTACTTTCTTCATCTCGAACCTTTCATTCTTCACCCCTTTCGTTCCTCCCTAGATATCCCCTTTCTAGTTTGAACGGAAAAGAATGATGGTTAGTCAGTAGAATCAGATCCAAACTTGACCGTGGACTGACTTATGCTAGATCTGGGATATCCTCATATCCCTAGGTTCTCCTTTTTTACTGTTTACGCGATTATATGCTAAGGGGCATGATCCTGACGGAATGACCTCATCTTTGTATTGAAATTTACCTAATTCCTTTGATTGGAAAGGGTTAGTTGATTCGTGTATTTATTCGAACATTCTTTAACCTGATTATACATGCATCTAGGATTAGGTCATCATATGTCCCTGCATTAGGAAAGCTCGTGAAAATTTTCTACATGGCAATTTGATCTCTCTCCTTGAGAGCTCCACGAGCCGGAGGAATTTATTTGGTCATACAGAGGACTGCTCGAGTTATTGCCTTCAGATGGTTAATGGGCAATAATAAAGTGCTCACAATCAAGAATCTTTAGAAAAAGGTATATGATAATTACAAATGTGTGTATTTTGTGCCTTCAGGATGCTAAGTCAGTGGATCACTTATTCATGCATTTTACCTTTGCTACGGAGGCTTGGAGAAGATTCTTGATCTTCACAATCAAGAATCTTTAGAAAAGGTATATGATAATTAGAAATATGTGTATTTTGTGCCTTTAGGATGCTATGTTAGTGGATCACTTATTCATGCATTTTACCTTTGCTACGGAGGTTTGCAGAAGATTCTTGATCTTTCGCAGTGTTCTTGGGTAATGCCCGCTTTGATTGGGTCTTTTTGCTTTGAGCAGGCCGCACAGGGGTGGAGCTGGTCCTAAAAGAAGTTTGTCAAGATTCTCACTCAACATGGGTCTGTGGTCAATTTGGGTTGATCGCAATGACAGACATTTTGACAACCATCTCCACAATCCGAATGAAGCATTCAGGAAGGCCAAGTTTGATGTGATTTCTTGGGGCTCGACCATTAGTTTGTTTTCCAGATTTTCTTTTTTTCTATGGGCTGTTTGTCAGATGCTCTTTCAAAAATTTTGATTCCTTGTGTCTACTTGTATTTGTAAAGACCAAATCCTCATCTTTGCCTTCTCTTCTTGTAATAGAATTTATGTTACCTCTAAAAAAAACTTTCAAAGAAAATTAAAACAGATCATATAGGATTATATGGATGTCTCTTAGTAACACCAAATAGTACAACTTGAAATATTTACAAATAGTTTCAAGAACACAAAATCCAAAGTGGACCACGTGTAAACTTGAAACATTCTGACATGCACTACTACTGAGAGGACCAAAGCTGCCTACCATTCCTATCATTTTTACCCATTGAACAACTTAAAAGCAAACAAAGTTATCTCTCGGGAAGACTCATAGGCCTGAAATCTTTTGAGTCCACTACTTTCTTCGGAATAATGGCAATAAACAAAGCCCCCAGATCCAAAGATAGTCAACCTCTCTTGAAGAATTCTTTTACAAAGTCCATGTGATTAGGGATGTAATCTGACGGAATATTTCAATTCATCAGAGCTTGCAGGAATGTTTTGAAGGAATTACAATGATGGCATGCTTTACAAACTTTGTTAACCATGCATGTTCCATGTCCATCTAGACTCAGTGTTATGCACAATAAGATGGCCCCTGTCCAAAGGAACAGAGGACATTTGAAACATGGATCCATCTTGGAAAAGTAGAGATCGAAGTGCAAAAGACAAGGTCCTTGTCAATTATATATACATGCAGTAGTCACCTCCACAATCCTCAAGAAATGCATCCATTTATCTTCATGACGGATGATATCATATATCTGCATATTGCTACATGCCCTTTTTTGAAAGAACAGCAATATTTCAATATTCTGATATTTCATGAAAATCAGATTTCCTTTCTTCAGATATAGAACTTCCCTCGGAGAAGCATTCCCCATGCTCACTACAATTGCATCAAAGACCAATTGGGTACTTCCCATATTATGTGTGGAAGGTAGGCCTAGCCTACTACACCTGGTACAATATGAAACTCGACCAAGTAACAATTAGGTGATATCACTAAGTACAAGAGACATTTGAGATTGATAAAGATACCATGAGGTATTTTCCATCAAAAGTACATCTTCTGCATAATAAAAGAATAAGTGCAGAGACAGTTCTATATGGGAGATGCATTAGATCTTAACTTCAATCAAATGGTACTTGTCATTTCCAGAAGATAAACTGTGAACCATTATGTTTGGTAATTACAAGAGGTAATAAAGCCAGTAAGGACCATTTGCGACCAAGCAACCCAATCATCAGAAGTCATAGACATTTACACCAGGAGCAAAATGGAGTAAAACAAATGCGTCAACAATTACTAAATTAAAAAGGGCATGTATCATGCAGCCAACATATAATTCCCTTTAAGATTAACTCAAACAAAGTCTTGCAACTCATAGGTGAGAGTGAGACCTAACTTCCAAATGAATTTTATTTGCATGTAAGCAAACAAATAACCAGGGTTATCACAATGATGCATAAGACCTTTGTGTACCTTGATAAATTAGGCCCTTCTCATGAAGCCTGACGAAGGCCTCAATAACTGCACCTGCAACCATTGAGACGCATAGTTTCAAAACAAAAATACAGGAACTCGAGATAAAACCAAGTTGTAGAAAATGTTGCTCAAATAAAGAGAAAAATATTGTAGTTATCATAGTTGCAAAAGACAGACATGTAACTTTTATTAATAAGTACAGAGAATAACAAACACAAATCAGGCATTAAATCAAGCTCCAACAAATGCTCTGATTCTAACATACCATAAGAATTTCCTTAAAAGGAAGAAAAAACAAATGTGAGGTCTGATTGACTATTCAGGCATGAGGCCCATCAAAAATGCATTTCTTGGACTCCTCTCTCGCATTCAAATATACATATTGTTAAATAAAAATCAGAGATACACTCATTGTCTAATTCAAGGAAATTTATTATATAGAAAACTGTCTTACGACTTAGCTGCTCATCAAGGGTGAAGTGCTCTCTAGTCCAATCACAAGATGCACCCAATCTCTTAATCTGATTTGTAATGGTTCCACCATACCTGAAAACAAAAGAACACAGAAAAATCCAGCAAATGAGCCATATGCCCAGGAAATAAATGTCGTGCCAGCTAAAATGGAGCAAAGATCTATCTACAGAGCCATTATTTTCAATTGATCAGGGAAAAGCATCTTTTTTGAGCAATGAGGTAAAATCAGCAATACCAAATGTTTTCATACTTCATTTGCCATCATGTCCAAACTCTAAAATGAATGAAACTAGCAATAGCATATAACAGCACAAAGCACCTACGTGCAAATTAACAAGCCAAATCAGATCTCCTAATTTGTTGTGGTAAGAAATACTAAAAATTCAGATGCACGTGCATCCCAAAATTATCAAGTAATGATTGAGCCGCATCCTGATTCTTTGAAGAAGCAAAGCAAGTACTCCAACAGGATGTCAGAAAAACATATAAAATCTATAGGATCTAAAATAAAAACTAAGGCAAAAGGCAAGAAGGACATGGGAAGGCACATATGGTTTTCAATTTGAATTATCCGAAATTCATTAGGGTTCCTCAACAAACTTTTACATACAATTATTGGAAAAAGTTTCAAAAGTCAGTGTTCACTAACTTGGCAAGATGATTAGGCAATGTGAACATCAGCTAAGTGGACTATTGACCAAACCAATTGAGCAAACTTAAAAAATGGAATCTCAAAACGGGTTTTTTGAAGGGTATAAGGGGACTCAATTCTTCTACTACTGGCTTTTCTAATATGAACTTCCACAAGGGAATGCAAGAAAACCAAAAGATGGAAGCCATATAATATTCATATGTCAAATCATCCATGTACAAGAATAGAAGAATTAAGCTAGCTTCTTTATTTCAAATTAAACTGTAAGGCGGTAATGGAGGTACATAGAAAAAATCAAAGGCTAGAAAACGTGGGTGGCTCTTCCAAGCGTCTCCACCAAATTATACTCCGATGGTAGCCCAAAAGTGACCCCAACTTGCAGAGTTGATGGTACATTTGAGGATGAAAGAGTAGTTAATCTTGCCCACTTAGGGCTTCCCAGGATAAAAGATTCCAATGAGGCAGATGCTAAGGGCTTGTTAGGATGCACATCAAATTCATTAATTTGACAAATTTTAATTACAAAATGCATGAATTATGTAATTGTGTTTGGGTTAGCCTTACTTAATAAATTCGCAATATTCAAAAATAATAATTAATTAATTAATTAATTCACCAATTGCCCAATTAGCAAAAGGGCATAAATCATGAACTTTGCAATTAAAAGTTCAAATTCTCCAATTCACAAAGTTGGGAAATCAAAAACTTTCAAAGGTTAAGCTTGAGAATTGTTCACGCCCTCTACTAAACATCCATTTTGTAACCATTAATTGAATGGCTATAATCATTCATCAAAATGATGTTTAAGAGGGATAAGTGATGGGGACATCACGCGCGCACGCCGCCCCCTACGCACGTACGCCAGAAGAAGGAGGGCCCCACCGTCGATCTGGATCGATGACGACGTCCAGGGAGGGCCTCCTACTTAGAAGACGGAGTTTGGTTCATTGAAGTGGGCCCAATAGTCAAGTAAAGCCCATTATGGGATCTCATGATCGAGGCCCACTAGTCGGATTAAGTTCATACTTTAGGTTTTACTTATTTATATTATTTACAACATCATGAACGCTTTAGATTTCTTTGATTGGTTTTTATTTTAGTTTACTTCATTGCCAAGTAATAGGTTGTGCACATGGCGCAAGTTTTGGGGTATAGGGTTTTTCCTATAAATAAGCACCCCTTGTAGTTCTTTTGATTCATTGAAGTTTAATAAAAATTCTGCGTTTTTTCTACTCCTCTGAGTTCTTGAGTTGTGGAAAAATTCAATTGGTTGCGAAGCCCTCCCTTCATCGAAGGGCTAACTACCGTGGTGCGAAGCCACACCTATCCCGATTCGCCCTCACCTTCTTCCATCCATATTTCTCCTCCTACAAGCATTTTATCTGCAAATCCATCAATATTTGCAAGTATTTCTCCATCTACAGCAGATTTCCAGAATCTAGCCCTGCAGAAGGGCTGAAACTTCGGCGGAGCACTGCGCACAAACCGTGCATCAGATCGAGCTGAAATTTGAGGTTTTGGAGTCCATCCCTGGCCGACCAGGGCCAAGGTGGCCTTTTTCTGAATAGTGGGCCCCACACACGTGCGGCCAGGATCACACGCACGTGCGTCTGGGCCATTACCGTTGTCCACACGTGCAGTACTTCTCTGATTCGTCTCTCTCCTCTCTTTCACTCCTCTTTCACCCCAAATCCCTAACCCTAACCCTAAATTACTCAAATCCCCAATTTTATGCCATTTCTTCAACCTTGGGGTTTCCCGAATTGAAATCTATAAACCCCTTGGATTGGGGAATTATTTCTGTGCATGTGTGAATGAATTTACCCTCCTTTGATTCTTGTTTGGTCTATAATTTTGATTGATCTGGCCCTAGCATGTGTAGGCCTGGATCCGCATAAGATTCCCCTTGATTGAGTGTTTGAACTTTTGTGTAGGATGTGGAATTTTGTGTAATTGTTTTTGAACTAGTGTAATCTAAAGCCTAAAAATCTTACACATCATACTTGAATTTCATGTCCTGCATCAATAAGCATCAAGGCGAACCCAACATGATGAAAGGGCCAATCAATGACCCACCCTTTCTAGTATAATCAATATGGGACATGAAGTTTCCGAGTCATTTCTTAGATGGTTAGCATCATCAGATCAAAGTAATTTTTGTAAAGTGATGAGCATCAAAGGTAGACCCCACAGATAATAATTATACCTTTTTTTCTCGTATAGTAAATATGGATCATCCATTTTGTACACATCGATCCGTAGTTAGGATCATCCAATCAAAATGATTTTTAGGAGGGATCGGCAATGAAAGGTGGGCCCTGCATGGAGGGTTCATATAACAAATAGGACATTTCCTGGTATAGTAAAATTAGACCATCCATTTCCTATCAATTGATTGAATGGTTAGGATCCTTATATCAAAACAATTTTCTAGGGGGATGGGAATCAACAGTGGCCCCGTGTCATTGATGGTCCATATCAACAACTAGACCTCCTTTTCTATAATCAATATGCATCTTTTCAACCATTAATCAGATGGTTAGGATCATCCGATCAAAGTGACTCTTAAGAAAGATGAGCAATTAAAGGTGGGGCCACCATGATGGATGGTGTAGATCAATTATCAACGCTTCTCTTTTATAATTGATATAAATTGGTCGCTTCCCTAGTCATTAGTCGAATGTTTAGAATCATCAAACGAAAGTGACATTTAAGAGGCATGAGCAATCAATGGTGGGTCCCACATGATGGACAATCCAAAACATGTATAAGAGGGATAGATGATTCAAAGGTGGGCCCACATGATGGACAATGTTTAGACGTTTTTATGGTACAGTAGATATGGATGATCAATAATTGATATGATGGTTTGAACCATGCGATCAAAGTGATCTTTTAGGAGGGATCGACAACAAAAGATGGGCCCAACTTGACAAACAGCCTAGAACACTAATAGGACCTCTTATACTATAATAAATAATGTCATGCATTTCCCAAACATTGGTTGGATGGTTAGAATCATCATATTGGAGTGATTTTAAAGAGACAATCAGAGGTGGGCCCCACATAATGGACAGTCAAGATTAATGATTGAATGTTTCTCTATTATAATGTGTTCGAAATATTGGTATCGCACGCATCGGTTATCGCACGGGATATATCGTTTGTATCGCGTAATTTATCGCACTTTTTGGGAAACATGGGGAAACATTGGCAAAATGGTTGAATTTTTTTATGAGACTTCAGGGATTGTTTAAAAAACCTTAATACACACTTTTAAATCATAAAATCTCAAAAAAAAAAGGTGCACATGATAATTTTCCTTTGTATAGGGTCCTAAGGTATGCGTTATCTGAATGAACTAAGTTCTATATTCAAATATGATGCATAAGATTAAAAATTTTGTGGGCCACAAATATATTTTTTTAGATCAAGCTAATATTTGTTTTTTCTTTTCATCCAAGTCTGTGTGAACTTATCAACAGGTTGGATGGTCACGGTGGACCTTAGAAAGTTTTCAATGGTGGGGGATCAATGACCAATGTTTCTTTTAGTGTGGTTCACTTGAAACTTGCATCAGTTTCATTCACTTGAAACTTGTATCAGTTTCTTTTTTGGACCATGCCATGAAATAAGCAGTCCAAACAGATGGACGACGTTGATATGCAGTACATACATCAATGTGGGCCCTAAAAGCTTACTCATGTACGCAGTTTGTTTGGTTAAATCCAAGCAACCAACAACTTGAATGGGACCCTGACCATGGGGCTACTTCGACATAAGATAGTGTATCAACACCGTTAATTCATTTTAACATATCATTTTAGGTCATGGGCCAAAAAATAAGGCAGATCCAAATCTAAGGTGGATCACACCACACAAAATAATGGCCATTGAATGACCACCATCAAACTTTTTTGGAGCTACAAAATTTTTGGATCAAGCTAATATTTATGTTTTCCCTTCCAGGTTTATCAAACCTTGTGAATGGATTGGATGGCAAATAAACACCACGGTGGGCCCTAAGAAGCTTCAATGATGGACATCATTGCCACCACGGTTTCTGTGGTGTGGTACACTTGAGCCTTGCTCATGCCAAGGTATCCCGTATCGGTATCGGTTGGCGAATGCGGTGCCCACCGTCTGGATTTGGGGTATCGGCGTTACGGGCGTAACGGGCATAACAGTGCAATTTTTTTTTTTTTGCCAAAAAAATATGAAAAAATATGGATTAAATCCGGAATATTCTAAGCATTCCAAATATGCATTCATTTATAAATTGGAACATGTTTATGGTGGTGTAACGGTCCACTCTTTGGTGAGAAGCTGTATCAGATTTCGACTTCAATTCGATGAATTTATGAACCAGACAACCTGGTATTGGCTATAGATATTTTATATTTAATTATTTTACTATATAATATCAATATGAATTAATTAGAATGAATCTAATACCAAAATATCTCATATTTGTAGGTTTGGTGTATTACATACCTTGTGACTTGTGTACATTATATTTCAACATACACTCTAGGGACTTTTATGTCCAATTATATAATTCATATATCTAACAAATTAATATAATTTTTCCCAATAAATCTTAAGAAACAATTTGAAATTATATTCAAGTAAATAGTGTTGTTGATTTAGAACTGATTTGGTGGACCATTTGATGCCCTAAATCAATGTTAAATTCATGCAATCTATTGACACTTATCTCACTAATGGATTGGTGGATATTTATTGAACAGTGATAAATGAAAAATATCAAATGATCATATTTTAAAAAACAAGTGTTTGCAAATTACGGTGAGAATCATTTAAACAATTTAATTTTGGAATTGTGACTTGGCAACAATAGTGCCATAATTTAATTTATTAATTTTGACTTAATGTATGCCTCATGGACAATTTTTACAGCCATGTACATAGGGCTCACCATGATGTATGTATTGTATATCAATGACATCCATCCGTTTTAAGGCATGGTCCAAAAATAAGGTGGATCCAGATCTAAGGTGGACCACTAGTGGATGAGGCCTTGAAATTGGGGTCCACCTTGATGTATTTGTATATTAGTGCCGTCAATCTATTTTGCCAACTCATTTTAAAGCATGATCCAAAAAATCAGGTAGATTTAAATCTTAGGTGGACCACTAGTGAATGACGCACTGAACATAGGACCCACCTTGATGCATTTGTTGTATATCCATGCTCTCCATCCTTTTTGCCAACTCATGGTCCAAAAAATGAGGCAAATCCAAATCTTTGGTGGACCACACAATAGGGATTGAATCCCACAATTAAAACTTATATTATTATTTTTATTTTTATTTATTAATATTATTTTTTAAGATTCAAACTTGTGTTTTCCTTGATCCATGCCCATGAAACCTTGTCAACAGTTTCAATGGTAAATAAACATTACAGTTCATAATAGGTTTTTAACGGTGGGCATTCAATCCTACTGTGCGGTCCACTTGAGATTCGAATCTACTTCGTTTTAGAGACCATGCCTTGAAATGATCAAGAAAAACTGATGGGTGGCATGGATATATAATATAACACATAAATCAAGGTGGACCACATGCACAAAAACAATGCAAGTGCACGGTACGGTGGACATTCAATCCTACTGTGCGGTCCACTTGAGATCTGGATCTGCTTCCTTTTAGGGATTATGCCTTGAAATGATCAGGAAAAACTGATGGATGGCATGGATATATAATACAACACATAAATCAAGGTGGGCCGCATGCACTAAAATAATGCAAGTGCACTAAGCGGCATACATTGTAGAATACCAATAAAATAAGGTATGTGGCTGTAAAACACCACACCTTGTATGCAGGATTAGCTACCTACAGGTTTGAGTAGCGAGACACGTTACTGAAGTGACGTTACCAAGTTCCGTGGCCCCCACCATAATGTATATTTTATATCCACACCTTCCATCCATTTGTAGAGATCATTTTAGGGTAATATCCAAAGAATGAGTTAAATCCAAAGCTCAGTGGACCCCAACACATAAAACAGTGGGACAAGTGACGCCCACCATTAAAAACTTCTAAAGGCCACGAAATTTTTAGATCAAGCTGATATCATGTTTTACCTTATTTCATGTCTTTTTTAACTTTTGAACGGGTTGGATTTCAAATAAAAATTATGGTGGGCCTTAAGATAGTTTCAACGGTGGGAATCACTCTCCACATCTGTTTTCTGTGGTGGGGTCCACTACATCTTTTTATCTGCCTCAATTCTTTGGCTCATGCCCTAAATAATATCTCAAAATGGATGGACTGGTGTGATACTACACATACATCATAGTGGGGCCCACATAACTTGGTGACGTCACTTGAAGAGCCGACTTCGCTACTAACCTGTCGATCTAACCCGCGTCCCCAACGCCACACCCCATTCTTTTTTTGAGACTGCGAGAGGGAGAGAGAAATGAGAGGGAAAAATAAAAATAAAAGAAAAAAAACGAGAAGGAAAGAAAGAGAAAACGAGAGAGAAGGAGAAAACGAGAGGGAAAAAGAAAGAGGGTGGAGACGGAGTTGCACCGAAGAGAAAAGAAGAAGAAGAAGAAGCAGGAGGAGGAGCCTGCCTACACGAGAGGAGGACAAAGGCAATGGTGCCATGATGAATTGCAAAGAAGGCCGCGGAGAAGAAGAAGAAGAATAAGAGGAAGAAGAAGAAGAAGAGGTTAGTTTTTTATTTTTTTTTGCGTTTTTTCTTTTCTTTTTTGGTTTTTTCTTTTCTTTTCTTTCCCTTTTTTTTTTTTTTTGTGTTTTGTTTTTTCTATTAGGGTTACCGCCAAATAAGCTGCATGGGCTCAGTAACGGCCGTTATGCCTTGTAACGGCCGTTACGCCAGTAACGTTTTGGTTCCGTTTTACGCACCTCTCCGTTTATTACGATCGCGTAACGGTGACTGGTGTTATTGTTAATGTCATTTGATCATGTACTACCGTTCGTAACCGATTTGGGACACCCTAGCTCATGCCCTAAATAACATATGAAAATGAATTGACGGTATGGATTGGCTGGTGTACCACGCACCAATGACCTGGCTGGTGTGAGTACGTGTCGTGCGAAGATGAGCACTGATGCTCGTCGAGCTCTAGTTATACAAACAGTTCAAAGGAGTACAAAGTTACATAGGCTCCACAATAATATATTTATTATATCCACACCGTTCATCCATTTGGAGAGATCATTTTAGATCATGAGCTCAAAAATGAGTCATATCCAAAGCTCAAGTGGACCACACCACAAATATCAATGAGATAATGATTCTCACCATAAAAACATTCGTAGGGCCCACCATAATGTTTATTTATCATCCAATCTGTTCATGAGGTCACACGGACCTGGATGAAGAGGAAAAACAAATATCATATCGATTCAAAACTTTCGTGACCCTCAAAAGGGTTTCAATGGTAGACATTCAATCGCCCACTGCCTATTTCATTGTGGTCCACTTGATCTTTGGATCTGTCTTAATTTTTGGCTCAAGCCTTACGACGAGCTCGTCAAATGGACGAACGGTTTGGATATAACATATACCTCATGATGGGACCCACAGAACTTGGTGACGTCAACACACCATCCAGGTCGGTGGTGTGCGGTACACCAGCCTAGCCGCATCCCGTAATAAGGGCTCGAAGCCCTTTTTTTCGAAGGAGAGAAGGTTCCAGCATTCCAGAACCCTAATATCTCTACCAAATCTATCATTTGGCCGAGGTTTTCTCCGGATTTCGCCGAAAATTTCTCTGGATTTCGCCGAAAATTTCTCTGGATTTTGCAATTTCTCTGAATTTCGACGAATTTCGCCCAAATTTGTCCCAAGTGAGAGATTTTGTTGTTGCGATTCAAATGGCCCTTCAAATACAGCTTCCGATTAGGGTGATCTCCTCTACAGGTACCGAAATCTACTTGTTGAAAGTTTTTCTTCTTCTTCTTCTTTTTTTTTGAATAATGATGTTGTATCAACGTCCCGAAGTTGTAGTATCGTTGATATCGCACGATATCAAATGATATTTGGTGATATTATGCGATATTTATCAATATATTGATCCATATAAAGTATTCTGCAAATTTTTTCAATTTTTTAGTATCTTTCGAAGGGTTTCGTATCGCTGGACTGCGATACCGATAATATCGGCCGATAGTATCAATATTTCGAACACTGATTATAATCAATATGGACCATCTATTTCTATCCATAAATTGAATGCTTTCGAATCATTCCATCAAAGGTGGGATGAATGATGGATGGCTTAGATCCATTACTGGAGCAGTTTATATATACTTGAGTTCGATCTTCTTCTTCTTCTTCTTCTTCTTCTTTTTTTTTTTTTTTTTTGAGAGAGGCAACAACAAATTTATTGAAACGCCACAAAGGCGGACAAAGAATACAACCCCTAGCACAACACATTAGAAAAGAACACCGCCCATGGCAGCCTTAACATGAACCAACAAATTAGACACCAAACTTGATGATCATTAATTTTGAGGATCACTGATTGGATGATTTGAACAACCAAATCCTAACTGATTTCAAGGGAGGTGAAACCTCTCTACTAAAATGTAAACAACCAAACAATAAATCTAGAAAATCATGAATTTGGCAAGAAAAACCAAACAACAAATTTGCTAATTAATGAACTGCGAACTTCATGAACATACCAATTAATGAACTTTCTAATTCATGAATTGACTAATTTCATGCATCCAAACAGGCCCTTGGAGGACTAAAGAAGAATGATCCTCATTACAAGCAAGTATATGTAGCTTTTAATACGAATGAATGGACAATTATGCAAGAATACTTTGCATAATTAGTAATCAGAAGAAACAAGATGAAAAAAAGAACACACATTATGAGGCAAAAAGAGCACAACATTGGCAAATATAATTACATAACAAATACACAATGGTTGAAAACTGCAAAGAAAATGAAAAAGAAGATATCAAGCACCAATCATACTGGACTAATACAATCTTAAAGAGATGAAAAAGCTTAAGAAAAAAAATTTGCGAAGCACATTAAAATACTACAGACAAATTGACAGTTACATAAAGGACGGTGATTGGACTAATACAATCTTGAGGAGATAAGAAAGCTTAAGAAAAAAAATTGCGAAGCACATTAAAATACTACAGACAAATTGACAGTAACATAAAGGACAGTTTGCAAACTCTTCAGATGAGAAACAAATGGAATAACTTAAAAAACATACTTCTCTTTCCACTCCCAAACTCGACTTATGAACTCGTCCCTACTTAAGTCAGTCCTTTTTATGCCTTCAGATGCAAGCATTCTTTCCACGACTAACTGAAATAGTAGTGTCAACAGACAAGTTTAAAAGGTAGAAGTATAATGTAGCAAATTCATGAATGTGTAATTGAAATAATAGTGTTAGCATAGAAGTTTAAGAGGTTTAACGTGACAAACTCATCAATATGGAAAAAAAAAAATGATGAAGTGTTAGAAAAATCAAATAGAACATCCCTCTTAACAGTTATGTGTATTGTCTTCATCTTCTTCTTCTCACATGTTGGCTTGGCACACCTTTCTGTGGTGATGATGCTAAATTGCTATTTCCAAAATGCAGATGCACCATATTCAAGCGCCAAAGAATTGGAAGTGGGAACAAGGATGACAAAGTCAACCAATCTCAACACCATAGGGGTATTGAAGGACTAGCAGCTCCGAGCAGCCAAACCAACATGCTCGTACATGTGACAACGTGGCACACTTGTGTGGGATTTGGGACATTCATCTGAAGACCCTCTTAGTGGATATTTCCCATCCTAAAAACCTGACCAGCCCACTGATCAAGTGGTCAACACATGCATGTTGAAAATAGACTTTTCTGGTACATGTGTGGCCAACCAGATAATGGAACAACCCTTTTTTTTAAAGCAAGGAAATTCACATAAGAAGCACCTTGAGAATGGCCTAGATCTTGGACAAGATGCCACTTCAACACATGACCACACGTAGGGCTTTAAGGATAGAATTGTTTCTTTGAGGGAATGAATACAAAGGTACAATAATTGTAGACTTCTCAAGTAGCACGAAGCATGAATTGAAGTGCTGACAGATTCAGTTGTGGAAGAGGGCATGGTTTTGTTTCAAAAAGTTTTTTAAGTATAAACAGGTAGGAAATGTGAGTAGGAAACAAAGCACAATTCAAAGTGGGAGCAGCACATTATTAGTAGGACCGTGCAACAAACTTTTCAAGTCTATTTGAGAAGATTCTAGAGATACTATCCATCTTTTCGAGAGAGATCTTAGATGTCTTCTCAATCCTATCTAAAAGTTTACTACCTAAGATGCTTCAAGAACTACAATTACAGGAACACCCTTGCAAGGCATAGAGATTACAAGAATGCCCACACATTATTCCTTAACACAAACCACCAATGCGAGCATCTCCGGTGATACAGTGGTCATAATGCTCCTAAGCTGAGGTCCATATCAAATTACGGCGAGAGTAGAGATGAAGGATGAAACTAAAGTGTCGCTAACAGCTATAAGGACAATGTCATCACCAATCATCGATGAGCAGAAGAGTAGGTGGATGTGGAATAATCAGCGTGACTGCATATCCTGGAAAAGGAACTAAAGCAGGTGAACCAAGAATGAGCGGCCTGTTAACCAAAAATAGCATTGTGGAATCAACGAACATAGATTTGGCCAACTAACATCCTCGAAGTTGAGTGGTTGTTGCATGCACACCTATTTAGTCAAGAATATAGTTGCATGACACATGAAGCAAAGCGGCAACATATTCGGGTGTGGGAGCAAGGAAGCGTTTGTTTCAAAATGTAAACAATTACAAATAAGTAGGAAGTGGAAGTGGGAGCAAGAGTTCAAAGCACAATTTGAAGCAAGAGGGGAACCTAGTTAAAAGGATCCAGAAACTAAGGTCAAGAAGCAATGAAAGATGGCATTATTAACGTCTTACTAACGTATAGGCACTAGTGTAGTCATTGGCTTGATTAAGGCCATGTAGTTGATTAAAGCCCGTAGCCACGAGTCATGCCCGGTACCTGTTGCAATTTGAATGTAGTTCAATAAAATACGGATGAAATCTTTCGTGCAGCACCTAGTTAGAAGATTCGTGCAACTAAGCTTCCCCATAATTCTGCAAGACTTGCAAAATTGATTATAAATTTTATAAATAATTAAGTACTTATATATATATATATATATGTGTGTGTGTGTGTGTGTGTGTGTGTGTGTGTGTGTCCTATAATAGCGCTTGATGCACACAATGAGCAACACATATTGTACATGCAGATATACCCTACCACTTTTTTAATGGCGCATATCTCGTGCCACTAAAAGGATGACTGGGAATACGCAATTCACACCCCCCCCAATTATTGGATTGTGGGAGATATGTGTCCAACTACCAACGCAAGTATTCGGCAGGGCTAAATCAAATGTAATAGAGCGGGCAAAAGCTTCTAAGATAATTGTTAAGTTTCCGGAAGTTGGCGTGAGTTGTAATTTATTTCGGTTTTGTTTTGGTATCTTTTGGGCTCTGGCCTATCATCAATAAAATTATCAATGTTTTTTTTAAGTGTCCAACTACAGTTCACACAATGCGCTCACAATCCTTTTCCCTTCTTGTAAGAAATTATTTAATTAGAAACGTGACATAACCGAATCACTGATCAACTCCCCGAGTCAAATTTTGTAGATGGATTGTGCAGAGTCTAAATGACAAGTTTCCAACCTTGCTTCTAGCCATCTCTTGGTGCATACTTGCTAGAGTTGTCAACATGTCACTCTTTCTTAAGGATCTAAAACACATAAAATGTTCGCTTTTTGTTAGGGCTCTTAATCTTCAGCAATTTATACAGTTCACAAGAGGATGAGGTTATGCTCATGTTGATTATCAAAAAAAAATTAACGTAATCTGTTCCCAAAAAAAAATGTTATATTTTTCAACATTTTTTTTATTTTGAAGACATAGGGTGTCCCCACCTCTTTTTGAAGTGAGACTAATCCCTGCAGATACACGCAATCACCCACAACCACGTGTACCGGGTAAAGCCAAGGAGGGGAATCGAACCCTCACCTATAGGGAGCAAACCTACGGTGAAGACCATTCGCCCAAACCTTCAGTAAACAATCAAAACATATAACTAAGTTTTAACCAACAACAACAACAACAAAAACAAAAAAAAAAAAAAAAAAAAAAAAAAAAAAAAAAAAAAACCTTGGTACTGCTTGTCTTTAAAAAAATGATTTATATCTCACATGGTGTTTGTTATGTTTTAGCGTTTCTTTTTTTCTTTTTTTCCTTTTTTGAGACATGTTTAAGCATGTTTTTCATGTCCATGTAGTGGAATAGACATAACACTCCACAACGGAAGTACTTTGGAACCATGCCAGATTTGTTTCAAAGTGAGTCAGATGACTAAATTAACAACATCCTGTGTTCATGCCCATTTGCCTACAAGAATGTGACATGAGCGTGACAAGGCTTTGGAAGTGTCGCTGTCAAAGAACAATGAGTATGATTTTGACTTACCTTTGGGCACTTCTGGCTGCTAAGGTTGTGGATAGGTTCTAACATATAACCAAAAAAAGGTTCTAACATATAAGCATTGGTGGCCATTTTGACTGTGAGACAGCCTAGGTGGCCTGGGAGGTGTTTTATGCGGCCATTTTATGCTCAGAGGATCCCTCTTGATCTCCTTGTTGCTAGCAATGCAGCTTGGGGGAGTTTCATGCTCAGGGTGCGAGACAAGACTACACATTGTAAATTGAGCTGGAGTTTGATTTTACATAGGCAGGAATTGCATGGGTTACCATGCATGAAAATAATTGATTAGCGGAGCCTTTGGACCCTTTGAGATGTGCGGAAGCCTCCTGCAAGAAAGTGAGGATTTGTTCCATGGACATCATGCTAGTGTAAGGTGGTCTGTGTGACATGTGAACTGGCAAGGGACAGAGACGGTTGTTTGAGTAGGAATCCATAGAGCTATCAAGCTCACAAATGGGGCATGCAGTATCAGATCAAGTTCTCCAATTAGAGGCAGCCTTTACGGATACAGCAGATGGCATATACATGTTCCGGACTTAGTGTTACAGGCTAGCATTGGCATCTGAACTCCAACATATGGGTTGGGGTCTCAAGCCTTGTGTGTAGATGAGGATAGCTACGGATTCAAAAGATGTACTTGTGGTCACTCAAGCTGTCTAGGTTGATTGTGCAATGCAAGAAACATTTGCAATTTGGGCACAGAGGTCTAAGTTGGCCTCGTGGTTGGCCAAAAGGATATGTGCCAGCTATGAGTCATGAAAGGATGATTGTTGCATAACGGACAAAGGAGTCATGGAGTTGGCCAAGTGATCACTTTGGCTCTTACTATATGTACCCAGGGAGTACCAATGAGTCAGGGCATTATGTTTACTCACAAGTCACAACAAATAAGAGTGCTCACAAGGCAGAGCCCTATGGTTGGCTTCTGAGAAGGGCGATGATCATGATGTGGAGCTTCATTGGTTGGCTTTGGTACACAGAGGTCCTAACGTAGTTTAAGGCTGGCCTATCACCAATCTGCAATTCGGATATCGTACAAACATGAAAGGTGTGGCATTGCTGGACTCAGTGAACTTCGTGGGTGTCCACTGGAGACAGAGGACACCATGGATTTCATGTTGGAATGATGCTTGTTGGGATAGTTAAGTGGATTGGTTATGTTGGAAAAATGCTGTGCAAATGGATATGGGTGGGTTCTTGACAGCCTTGTGGCTCTGGGATGGGTTTGTCAAAAAATTGTACGAGTGAAAATTTGGATGAAAATTTTAACCTCGTGACACTGCAGGTGGCATTAAATCTCTAAAAGATTCACCAAAATAAATAAATTAAATTGTGTTCCCTAGTGAGTAAAATAACTTACACTTACCATAGTTGATCTAAAACGTCAATAACTGGCATCACACCAAAAGCCAATAACTAATTGCAGAGTGATGTTTAGAACAAAGCTTAGGAAACAAACCTGAGTTGCAATACCAGCATGATCGGTCCCAGGAAGCCAAAGTGTCGGCCTGCCCTTCATGCGGGAATATCTAACCATGATATCCTAACACAACCACAAACCATAATTAAAAAGATGTAAACAAGGGATCAACCCAATACTTAGAAATGCCTATGGATCAACCCCAAAATGGGATGTGTTGTAAATGCAAAAAATTTGAAATGCCTACGTAATGTCTACCATCTACATCTTAGATAATTAACTAATCAAAGCCCACTGCAATAAAGCCAACACGGAACACGAGCTTCATACATAGCATTCAATATATAATAGTGAATGTATGTTGGATAGAAGACCTAAGCTGAGCCTGCCCTTAGTGCCCTTATTCCCTGTATTAGCTCTCCTGTCTCAAGATGGGATTAGGGAGGGCGGATGGTTAACCATGCATCTTATTAACATGGAGCTTCAGACATGGAAAGATGTGTGTTGTGGGATAGCACTTTCCATTTGGGAGTAACATTCAAGGTGAGGAACATTCTCGTATCATGTTTTAGGATGATGATTGGTGTGGTAACTGGTAAGTGGTAAAAGACCTTTCTTGGTCTACTCGCTTTGTTACTCTGCAACCTAATACAAGTATAAGATGGTGTTGCAGTTTTATTGTCAAGAGGGAGACGGTGTCGTGGCAACCATCTTTCTGTTGCAATTTCCCAGATGCTGAAATTTCTAAGTTCATCTGCCTGCAATGTCCTCGTCAGGATTTCTCCTTCCTCGAGTCATTCAAATAGATGGTTATGGTGGTGGTCCCCTTAGGGATGATTCACTATTAGCTCCTTCTATTCATACATGTGCAGCAGAGACTCTTCCACCATGATTTTGCATTGGCCCATTGAGGTCATTCGTACGGATACTCTTCTGTTTAGACAAACCCAACCTAATCATCCCCTGGCATGCCTTCTGAGCTCAACAAAAATATAATGCTGTGTGAGCAGGATGCTAGCAACTTTTAACAAACAATTGGAGGTTAAGAGGGGAGTGCATCAAGAATGTTGTCCAGCTGAAAAAGGATTGATTGATGGCCACCATGTCCTTCAAAAAACAACCACTATGTCTATTGGTGGTGGTACTGAGAGATTGTGCATCACACGTGGTGTATGTATGACATCCAACCCACCAACAGGTTTTCCCAACCATGATGTGCATACAATGTAAAAATCAGACCGATCCAATCTTTAGGTCGGCCACACCACAGAAAGAAATGTAGAACTACCTAAAAACCTCTAAATTCAAGTGGTGGGGTATGTGGTACGAGTAAGACATCCAACTCATCCAATATGTGGGCCCTACCCTGGTAATGGAATGCCCCAAAACTGGACCAATTGTGTGGCTCACCTGATGGTGGGCCCCACCACTTGAATTTTTTATATTGTTTTCAATTGTGTGGCTTACTCGATGGTTGGATTGGCCTGATTTTTGGGGCACCCAATCATCATGATGAGCTGCAAGACTGGAATGTGGATGTCATAGATACACCATGTGGACCCTGCAATAGCTCAATACCACCACTAATAGCTGTGGCATCAGTACCATGTGAAAGCACCAACCACCCCACCCACCCAATGCAAACACAAAAATGCACGTGCAATCCATGTATGGTAGCCAGCAAATAGTTGACTAAGAAGAGAAGGCAGCAATGGTCCACGTTTCACAAAAAAGAAGGTCGGAGATTGGTGCCTAGGATCTTCTAGTCTGGCGGAATTCTTGGGGATGGCCAATCAAAGTACAACATATGAATGGTGTAGATCATGGTCCATGGAAACATTCGATCCACTCATCCAAATTGAAAATACCCGTATCATGGTGCGTACCCTTCATCCGAGGATCCCAAGTCCTCTATATCTGTAACTCTACATTGGTAGTTTGGCACATGGTGCTCATGCCCATCAATCTAAACCGCGCAACTGATAAGCCACAACTTTGATGGGAGATAGCCTAAAACATGTTGTCAAGATGTTTCTAACCGCCTTATCAATGGCCCACTTCATGATGGCCAACAGTATTTATGTCCACCACACAGCTCATTGATCATATGTTTTGAATAGCTCAAGCTGTCCAAGTTTAGAGCTATGGACCTTCCAAGAAATGGCCATCAAGTGGACGGTTCAGCCTGATGGAAAATTTGCAATGTGATGTTATAGATGGGATTATTCCTGCGGGAAATGACACACAACTAAAAACACCCATGTTTTTGCTGTGGAGTGTGGACACCATTTTCTACTAATGAAATCTACTTTTAGTGTTATTCTATTACAAAAAATATAGAAGGGTTTGTATGCATCAAAGGAGAGGATGTAAATGCAAGTTCCCCTGAGCTAAAGATAAGGGGAAAGCAAGTTCAAAAAGAAGAGAAACAGAAGACTGTGAAACACTTGCAGCAAAGCACACTTGCTGGACGGTGACCAAACACTCGGGATCTGATGTTTTTCAACAGCCAACTCTAATGTACAGACATGGCAGAACTCAATTTACTGTAAAAAACCGTGAGTGAAACTTCTCATACATTTCCGCCTCCAAGATCAGTCACACTACTGTAGAAGGCAGACAATATGGACGACAACTACACCTACGAAGTACATTCAGTTGAGATTCTACAGATGTGCCAACTCACGTGTGCAAGATCCAGACCATTATATGGATGTACCATGCATGGCTTTTCAAATAATAAAATGGCTAAGACAGGACACTCCTAGCCATTCAACTAAATGAATGTAAGGCCCATCCCCACAATACAAGATATTGTCCGCTTTGCTGAAGCTCACGGGTTTAAAACGCGTCTTGTCTGTTAAGGAAGGAGCCCACTTATAGCCACCACAACTTAGGACGGCGCTTCCGATGTAGGACAAAGTTTCACTTTCACTGTGTGCACAGTAGCCTACCAGCACAATAGCCTATCAGCCACACAGTAGTCTGCCAACTACCTTTAGGGGTCCACCCACATGTGCCCGCCCACATGTGACCACAGTAACGGGGCGTCACAATGAACAACCGCAACCCCTTGATCAATGACCTATAAATAGATGGTTACGGACATTCAACAGAAAATGGTCCAATGATCAAAGGATTCACATGTTCCAGTCTTTGAGATCTTTGTGCATCCCCAATCCGAAGTGGGGCCCATAGATCGACGGTCTAGATTTACTCCATATAATGTAGGCCCCATGAGATCAATGGTCTAGATCACTTCAACTAAAGATTCAAGATGCATGTTATGTATAATTTGTCGTAGTGGCCCATATGGGTAGTTTCATCATGTAAATTAATAAGGGTATTTTGGTCATGTAAAAGTTGTAAACAAGTTATTTTGCCTTTTATAGTAGTATAGATATAGATACATTATACACACATAAATATGTGTGTGTGTGTGGATTGCAACATGTAGATGCCATTACAGACATTCAACATAAAATAGTACAGTAATCATAGGATTAACATGTTCCAGTCTCTGAGATGTTTGTGCATCCCCAATCTAAAGTGGTGCCCATAGATCGACAGTCTATATCTAATCCATATAACGTGGGCCCCATGAGATCAACGATCTAGATCACTTCAACTGAAGACTCAAGATGCATGGTATGTATAATTTGTAGTTGTGGCCCTTATGGGTGGTTTTGTCATGTAAATTAATAGGGGCCTGTTCGATTTTCCAAATAACCTGTAAATACATTGTAAATAGGTAATAATTAGTTACCTAAGTAATTACCACATCATTCCCAATGTTGACGTTGACACTTGCTTTTTGAACACTAAAATCAAGGACATGTGCGAAATAAATGCAGGGCCCACTGTGATGTATGTGGCTTATCCACACCGTCCATCTGCTATGTCAGCTAATTTTAGGGCATGAGCCCAAAAATGAGGCAGATCCAAAGCTCAAGTGGACCACACAATAGGAAACAATAGGAATTGAATGCATATCGCTAAAAACTTCTTGGGCCCCCCGGAAGTTTTGGATCAACCTGGTATTTGTGTTTTCCCCCTTATCCATGTTTGTATAAGCTTATGAACAAGTTAGATAACAAATAAACATCAATGTGGGCCCGATAAAGGAAATAGCTTTCAATGGTGGACGTTTTAAGGCCATTGTTTCCTTTGGTGGTGGGGGTGGGTAGGGAATCGGGAATCTACCCTGTGTCAGAATTTCTATTAGCCAAAGCTCGGAAAGGAAACAGCTTCTGTATTTACTTTCCCAAACCTCGAGAGTCACGAACATTGCATGTCCCATATGTAGCGAGCCGGTGACATTTGGAGGTGGCATGGACATCACGAAAGGGTCTCCTCCACGGTCGAAGCTTGGCTTGAAATACCCTTGAGACTCCCACCTAATGTTCAACACACAACAACATTTGAGATGACAAATATGTACCAAACCAAATCTACTCAGGAGAAAAAACACAGTATACATGGAAAGACATTTCTTTTATGAAGAATGATTTCATTGAAAAGGAAGAGAAAGCAAAGAATGGGGTGCAAATTTAATGATGAGGTAGATAGTGCCCCTTAGACAAGAATCCCAACAACTATTGAATACTGATTTAACTATGGAATCCACAAGATCTTTTCCATCCCTGGGAATACACACAAAACAAGACTTAAATCAATGGCAATATCATGAACATTGTTGAAACGAAGTTCAACCTCCATAGTCCATTCTCCTTTGCCAAATTGGAAGCCCACAAGAGTATAACAGAAAAGTAGCCATTAATGATCATTCCTTTTGGGGAAATGATCCTTAAGAAAGCACAATCCTTGGAAAGAGCTCTAGCTTCTGCTTCAATGAAGCCCTTGATACCTAAAGGGCAGGAAAATGCACACTTCACCTCTGTCATTTCTTAAAACGCCTCCGGACTAGCTGGGCTGGATTGTGTAAAGAACATTGGGGGGGGGGGGGGGGGGGGGGTAGTCATATCGTACCGCATTTTTCAACCTTGAAACAGAGTTGTAATCTTGGTTGATGAAAATAAGATACCATCTTGAGAATCTCACAAAACATGCAAACCTTCCAAGGCACATTTCCATAGAACCTTAGAACCATGCCACCATCCCCTTGCCTTCCCCATTCGCCCACTTGACATTGGTTATCAAGGGAACCCCAAAATCTAGCCTGCATGAGAAGCTTCAAGGACCATGGAATAACCTTTGAATCTAGGATGTGGAGTTTTGCACAATAAGTCAAGCTTTAAGACATTGGCAGCACTATCTCATACTTGAGGAATTCACTAGTCATAACTGATAAAACCTTAAAGCACTTGTACTCATAGCCGGCATGCTTAGTGGAGTATCTTCCTTCAAGGGCGAAAACCAGCATTGCAAAATAAGGTAGTCAATGCTTTAGGTGGAAGATTGGCATTGTTGGAGCACTTCCTGTACAAGTTATCAAACTCAAATTTATTAAGGCCACAAATCAGATCCACTTTTTGCTTTTATTTTACAAAAGCTTGAACAGGATGAAGTTGACTACAATAATATATTTCTACCATGGGATGGGCCTTCATTTAATGGGAGTCAGCTAAGTATTCCTTAGAGACCATTATGATAACAAATCATTAACGAGTTCATACCGGTGGCCTCGTGGGAAATCTGTTTCCCCTTGCAAATATTAGCATTTCTTGCTTCTTGTTTCCAACATCGATTTCCTACGTACATTCTCAAAGTATCCCCAATATATCAATAATATCCCTGATATTATCCATATCTTCAAGCTCAGCAATAACGAGAACACGGGTAGCGATACCAATAACAATGGTAGAATCAGAAATTCCAAGTATCAATGATATATCACTAAACATCGCCAACATATTGATATCGCCAATGTATTGCCAATATTTTCAACTATGTAAATTCCATATGTCGCTTGTATTGCCAATGTATCACCAATATTTTCAATTGTGTAAATTCAAGGTGTGGCTTGTATTGCCAATGTATACAACAATATCGCCAATGTATTGCCAATGTATACAATTAATATCGCCAATGTATCAACTATGTTAACGTCTTCTTAAAGGATGTGATTTGTCTACATGCGATTCCCAAGACAATTAATATGATCATGAGGTTAAGTTCATGAGTTACTCATATCAAACCCTTTGGTCTACGATGGGAACTAAATTAAAGTCCTCCCCATCATCTATAGACAGAAACAAAACTGAAGTTGTCAACCATGCTCTAGGGAATCTTCATCAATGCTTAGGGGCGGGAGAACATAGAAGCATCTACAATCCAAATTCCGAAATATTGTGCTGGCTCAACAAAGTGATTGAAAATGTGTTCAAATATTACAAGTTTCAACTAGGGCTGTCACAGGGTACCCCATATTAATGTGCCCAGGCCCCATCTCTTTTACCTGTTAAGAAATAAGTTTAGATTCAGGTCTCACCTTTTGGACTGAGTCAAAATTGAATATAGTCAGGTTTGGGTCGAGTCCATGTGATGGACACTATTAAAGTCAGGTCAGGTCTAATCAGGTCAGGGCCGAGACTACTTAGTTTAAATAGCATAATTATATACATTTAAATTTAATATATGTTGATGATTCTAACAACAAATAAGTTTCCTCTAAGCCACAAGCACGACTGTTTACACACCATACCCGTGTCCAAGTGGTATGTGTGTGCAATCTAATCCATCCATTGAGCGGGCCAAACCATGTAAATGCTCTTATTTGTCCTAAACCCAACTCAAAAGCTACTTCCATAGACCCAATGGATACCCAAACCCAATTGGATCCATGTTTGTGTCTTCAAAAACTAGACCCAAACCCAACAAGACCCAAATCCAATTGGCCCAAGTACAGGTACTATAGGACCCAACCCATTGACAACCCTAGTTTCAACACATCAAGAGGGTACCAAAAATTTATCATCGAGTGGAGAGGCCAGACAAGGTCTGACAACATCTGGATTTTAGTCAAAGATTTCCAACACATCAACCCGTGCTCTATGAGGAGTACATACTCATCAAATCAATGGAGCAGAGTTCTTTCAAGCCAAGGAGAAGTGATGCAACGGCACCCCATCATAAACATGCACATTTCATGTGTGCACAAATATAGTAGGAGGTGGAGTTCACTTGTTAAGACTAATTCTATAGACAACTGTTAAACAATCTGTTTATATTCTTTATTCACTTTATCTTCCACTGTGTAATTTTCTCTTCCTATTAAAGTAGTTTCTACAGCTAATCTTCTGTACGTAACCTCTTATTATGCCCCCAATTTCAATTCAATTTGAAGCATTATCAAGGCTCAATCAAGCTGAACTCTGTTGAAACCCCTTCAGAAATCTAGGACCAGCATGTATTGGTCTTTTTAAAAATTGCCTCAGGCAGCATATCATTGGATTCTTAGGGCATGCTAGACCTTATGATTCAATTTCTCCATAGGCCTCCACTTTGCTCCAGGGCCTTAGAATCCCAGTCTTCATATCAAACTGCTTATTATAGAAGGGGATTCGGAAAACACAACTTGTTGGGCCGATGCTAGCAGCAACATATGGAGAGTCACGATCCTTATCAATGAAATTAAATATTGTTCCAACAACATCTAGTTTTCCTTCACCCATGTGCCTCACAATGGGACTGCAGAAGCCAATGCCGTTTACTAGGAAGGGGTGAAAATGATCTCCCATTACTATTTTTCATCATCTAGGATGATGGGAGTGTGCCTTTCTTTTCTCTTTCCTTAGTAAAATTTCTTTGTTATCCATCAAACAAACACAAAAATAAAAAATAAAAAAATAAAATTTATTGCAAGAATGTGTTACCAGTTGTATATCCGCTCTTCCGCTGTAAAATCGAATGACTTTGCTGTCTCCGGTGATGTAAATACCTCATTCTCCAATGCCCTACCTGGAACACAAAAAGCATGCAGCGAAATGACAAATGCAAATGAATCATATACCATGAAATACAAATGTTTTTTTTTTCAAGACAACACAAAATCAACAAATATGTGTGTGTGAATCTAACAGAGGAGGTGTTTGGATGAACGATCAATCTGAATTGCAATTTAATACAATCTAATTCCCTAGAATTCATATCAAGTGCCTTCACTCCAAATATCAGTTACATTATAACGGTATTACGGCATCTACTACTTCCTTGCTGTAAAACACTGCGGGTCATTTGGATGCCTGTAAGTTCTGTAAGTGGGAAGTGACTTCCGGGGGGTGGGGGAAGGAATTCAAGTGTAAGTGACCTACAGGCAAAACTGCCAGGAAGCTTCATGGGGCTAGGGTTGAGAAGCCACTTCCCATTAAGTGAATTACAGCTAAAAGTCAATTTCAGCTCAAGACTTACAGGTGTCCAAACGAAACACAGTCGATTTCTATCATTTTCTCATCTCTATTCACCTGCGCATCCAAACGCGGCCCGCATAAGAAGACAGAAACGTACCTGACGAGAACCTGCGGTCGAAACGATTGGAATTTCTTGGGAAAGAAAATGGGACCCGCCGATTGCAGCGAGAGGAGAGGAAAGGCGTGGATTTGCGGATAGAGATTGGAGAGAAGAAAAGAGGATTGAATTTATAGGCAGAGGAAAAAGATGAGAAGAAGATGAATGACGGATTGCAGAGAGCCATTGATGGAGTGAATGGGAAGAGAGCTTTGAATGGTAGGGTTTAAGGATAGATAAGGCGGGAGAGGGAAGAAGTGTGATGGATGATGATATGCAGTCGCTCACAAAATTGCGGGAGCGGATTAGGTGAGACCCCAGATCCACCGAGGTGGGTGGGACCCCTGACTGTGGGGCTCACATATATGTATGTGCATTAAATCCACACCGTCCAACCATTTTGAAAACTCATTTTACAACATCATCCCAAAAATTAAGATGACTCAAGTCTTAGGTGGACCACACCACACGAAAGAGTCATAGTTGAATCCCCACCGTTAAAAACTTAATGGATTCCACTGGAATGTTTATTTACCTGTTGATAAGGCCACAAACACCTAACTGAAGAGACCAGATATTGATCTAAAGCTTTTATAGCCCACGAGAAGTTTTTAATGGTCAATCTATACTATTTGGAACTGCTGCATTTTTTTTAATCTTGATTTGGAACTGCTGCATTTTTTTTAATCTTGCTCTAAAATGAGCTTTAAATATGGATGGACCAGATATTTCCTACACTATGGTACATCTATGATTTGGAACTGCTGCATTTTTTTTATCTTGCTCTAAAATGAGCTTTAAATATGGATGGACCGCGTGGATGTAGCCACATACATCACAGTGGGCCCCACGATCAAGGGTCTCACCCACCTAGGTGGATCTGGGGTCTCACCCAATCTGCTCCCAAAAATTGCGTGCGGGGCAAAACGTGGGTGAGATTAAACCGTACAGATCATGGGTATCTCTTTGGGACGCGGATTAGGTGAGGCTGTGAGAGGCCCTGACCGTGGGACCCACCTCGATGTATGTGTTGCATATCCACTCCGTCCATCCGTTTGTAAACATTAATTTAGTGCGTGGTTCGAAAATGAGGCGTATCCAAATCTCAGGTGGACCACACAATACGGATTGAATTCCTACCATGAAAAACTTATTAGTGGCCACAAAAGTTTTGGATCAAGCTATCATTTTTGTTTTCTATTCATCCAGATCTGTGCAACCTTATCAACAGGTTGGATGGTAAATAAACACTATAGTGGGTCCTGAGAAGCTTCTAATGTTGGCCATTCAATCACCACTGTTTTCATGTGGTGTAATTAACCTGAGACTTGGATCTGCCTAATTTTTGGGACGATTCCATAAAATCACCTGCATAAATGGATGGATGGAGCGGATATATAACACATACATCTATGTGGACCCCACAGTCAGGGCCTCAGTCACTAAGCTATTTATCCTCGCTGCCACTACAACGCTCCTCTACATTCCTACCTTTCAAAGCTCTCTTCCCATTCACTCCATCCGTAGCTTTGTTCAATCCCTCGCTTCTCTATCTTCTCCTCTTTCTCCTTTACCTATAAATGCGATCCTCTCCCCTGTCCAATCTCTATCCGCAAATCCACACCTCTCCTCTTGTTCTAATAGGCTGAGGTCTATCGTTTGGACACGTTTTTGGGCTGGGTTTAGCTGTCACCTGTTGGATCGCTTTAAAAATCGGGTCCATGTCTTGAACCTGGTTAAAGCTGTGTTGCATCGGATCTAGTTGGGCTGGGTTGGGTTTGCTGGTTTTATATATATATATATATATATATATATATATATATATATAGAGAGAGAGAGAGAGAGAGAGAGAGAGAGAGAGAGAGAGAGAGAGAGAGAGAGAGAGAGAGAGAGAGATTTTTAAATACTATCAGATGCATTGAATATGCATGGATGGATTTCGGTAGCTACACAAATGAAAGCGCATCTGCACCAAACCTGTCATTAGTGGTGAGACTTTGGATATGAAGGGACCCAAACCTATCAAGATCCAAACCCGGTTAGCTCAGGTGTGGATACCATAGGACCCGACCCAAATCCATACGTTAAGAGCCCTGTCCACTCCATACATCCAGTTAACTCCTAGATGCTAGGCTGAAGAGCAAGAACTTACTCTGAGTCACAGCTTAAGTGGACCAGACCATAGGAACCAGTGGGAATGGAACGTTAAGCGTGAGTTTTTATGTGGAGGCTGACATAATTTTGATGCTCAGCCAACAAGTTCACACGCTCTAAAAATCAGCCTGATCCAAAACTCTAGAGATCCACATTGCAAAACTCTTGAGTTTAATAGTCATCATTAGTTTTTCTCCATGCATGGCCAACCTATGTTTTAAATCAATACGAACTTTAGCATGTATGGTTAATACAGATGTTCTCACATGAAGGATGGAGCAGATTAAAACAAACAACATGACTGACTACTACAGATATATTCAATAATGGTGATGGTGGTCATAACATCTAACCTCATGGCTTGTTAAAGTACCTGAATATATATATATAACCTCATGGCTTGTTAAAGTACCTGAATATATATATATATACACACACACACACATCTGGAAAGGTTCGAGCTTTTAAAGAAAGTGGTTGTTTAAAATCATACTAGGTCGCAGACAAAGATGGACCAGAGAAGGCCCAATCATAAGTAGAAATGATCAGGACCCTTAAAACCTTAAAACAGTTGTATCTCACATGCTATAATAAGTTTTTCGACATATCGTATATGATTTGGGGTAGGAGAAGCTACTTTAGCCAACCAACCCCGCTATGCTAGGTTTCATGCTGGATTTGTGAGATTACATCGGATAGATGGTCAAAAGTCCATTTCAATTTCGTTTTTATTATGTATAGTTAGTTTTAATTTGATCATAACTTTTGATCCTTTAAGCCATAGGAGTCATGCCCAACATGAAAATGACTTAGAAAATTTACGAGAAAAACATGGTTAGGCTAAATTGGACACTATTTTTAGCCGAATAACATGAATACTAATAGGAATCATGACCGCCTATAAATAGTAAGTTTACTATTTATAATATGTCACGTTTTTAGGGAGTTCGAGTTGGAGTTTTAGTCTAAAACTCCGTCCTAAGTTTGAACTCATTATTTAAAGGATTGTAATTTCATTTTTATCATCAATCAATTTATTTTCAAATTTATTGTAAATTATTTATAATTTTATTCCTCTTGGATTCGAGGAAACTCTGTGAGGAATCTAAAGAGCTCTATGGATTCATAGTAGTTATCCTTGAGGAAGACGGTGATCAACTTCATCACGTTCTTCACTGTGTCAATTGGTACTAGAATGAGGACTCTTTTTGGACCAATGGCAAGTAACGAAGGAACGGACCAAAATCACGTGAGTGGTGATCAAGAGATTCATTATCTAGTAGGAAGATGTGAGCTTTCCATAGGGAGAGTTAGTTGACCATGGAAGAACTGTATGCAACCATCGGTCGTATTGTGGATGCGCTACTTTCGACCTGAGCTTAAGACAATGCTCGGCTGTCCAGGATTGTTGTACGACACAATTTGAATTTCCTTATAGAGTTTCTAGAAGCAAATCATATAGCTACCCCGGATGAGTTTAGCTCTAACGATGAGGACATCAATGGCATCATTACCCGATGACCAATATATGAAGACATGCGACTAGATTGTACTAAAATAGATTATCGAGGTAAGGCCAAACTTTCCATTTTTAATGGCTTATTGTGCATGGAAGACTCACTCAATTGGTTAGCCAAAGAATAGTGGTATTGTGATTACATAAACATATCAGAAATTTTTTATTTTTTATTTTTTAAGAAGAAGAAAGTGAAATTGATTGCGTTCAAATTAAATTTTGATACTTTTGCATGGCAGGAACAAGTGCCCGACAAAACAAGGCGTCTAACCGATCATGGCCGCAGATGAGATGCCTTTTGAGATCACGATTCCTTCCTCAGTGATTATGAGCAGGTATTATTTCAACAATACCAAGATTATCGATAGGGGAATCGAACCGTCACAGATTACACCGAAGAATTTTTGTAGTTAGCAATGTGAAATGATTTGTCAAAGACCGAATCACATATGGTAGCACAGTTCATAGGTGGTTTACCACTGATGATTCAAGATCAAGTTCAAATGCACACAGTCTGGACCATGGATGAAGCGGTTCAGTCGGCAGTTAGGGTGAAATGCATATTGCAGGAGTCCCTACTTGGCCTTATCCTTCGACTCGGCTCCCCATGACGGGTCCCACGCAGAATTCAACATTGGCTATATGAAAGGAACCAATAGGATGGTGTCTTCAACCTCCTACAACTGTTAACCATGACACATGGAGCGGTCTATCCGAGCATCAATGTGCAACACCCACAACAACGGGTCCAAGTAGGATTCGAAATCCTTATAGTCGACCAAGGCTAAACAATTGTTACTGTTGTAGTCAACGGGGCTGCCTGAAGGTGAGGTAACGGAAGAAGGCCCTGGATTTTATGAAGATAAACAGGCCGTTGAGGAAGGAGTTTGTAACAAATAATAGTTGGCCAATGATTATGGCGAATCCTTGGTCGTGAAACGATTATTGTACACTCTAAGGAAGTAGGTGCACCTGTAGCAACATAATATATTTTGTACGGTATACCATCAACGACAAGGTCCTTTATATAATTATAAACAATGACAGTAGCGAGAATGTCGTCTCAAAGGTAGTGGTGGATAAGTTGCGGCTATTTACGACAAGGCATCATTTCCCTTATTGGATTGGTTGAATAGAAAAAGGTCAACGAGACCAATGTAACTAAACAAAACATTTGTCTCATTTTCAATTGGTAAAAATTATAAAAATAAAGTACTTTGTGACATGGTCGAGGAAGCATGTTATAAGTTATTCAGTCGACCATGACAATCGGACCATGATGCAACCCACCAATGATAAAATAATATTTATGTCCTCGTAAAGGATAGTCAAAAGATGATCTTTGCCCATATCACACTAGAGAACCACCCTTAAGCTTCTGAAGTGGATGGAAGCTCCCTCATAGCCATTCGAAATTTCATAGAGGAATCAAATAAAACCGGTTATGTAATGCCCTGAAATCGGGGGTCAAGCAAAGCTCAGCTACCGAGTTCCAACGCATCACTTATGCAACATGGATAATGATGATTATGATGAGTGCATTGAGACATGAATGGGATTAGACCAAAACAACATATCATACTCCAGAGACAGTTAAATTATGCAAGCGGAAGACTGTGATAGATATATAAAATTTATAAACAGTTGTAAGTTTCTAGAGTATGAACATGTTACCAGGTTAAATATAGACATGTATACACCAAAAATAAACAAAATGAATATACATGAGTGTCCTAAAAGTGCAAACTAAAGTGTAACGGCGTCTAATTAGCAACCCCGTAATCCCGTCGATCAGGAGATGGTCTACATAGATCCGCCTGATGCTGCACACAGGAGAAACCCTCATCATCATCATAAAAGTCCGGCTCTGCTTCGCAAGCATGGTCATCATCTAAAACTAAGACAGGGTCTGGTTAGTGTGTACAACACCGTCTCGTAACGTGGGAGTGAGTGATCAACTCAGTGGAATTATAAAGCAGAGGTTAACATGTTATCAACTCAATCAAGCAGTAATGATAAAACAGTACAATCAAACATTTCTAAATACTCTTATTAATGCAAGGATGAAATGATTTATGATGCATGCCCTCGCCTACACTCCCTCGTGCGACACTATCTTACGGTCGCGGCATGCTTTCTTCCCTCTGTGCTCTTCAACCCGGAGCACATGTAGAGCGATGTTATGAGCGTGATTACCGAGTTCTTATTAGTCCTTTTCATACAGCAGGATTGGGAAACTAAGGTACCTCCCTTATATAATTCTCAGACAAGGATCCGTTATAGAGTCGTCAATCCTAGTAAATCTCATACAATGTTGCGGTTCTAGGTCACTGCAATGGGTTGTCGCCAAATCAATACAGGCCTAGTGTATACTCTTATTACTACGGAAAGGCTCATTGCCTCTACGCGGGTTCAGAGTATGCTCGAGGTCACTACAAAGAGCTCGTCACCAAATCAATGTAGGTCGACAGCTCGAATACAGTGTCTCATACTACCGTATTCGGCTCACGAGTCTGGGTTGCTCACTGATCACTACGGGGAGGCTCATCGCCGGAGCGTAGGCCGACAGCTCGACCACGGTGTCTCATACCACCATGTCCTGCTCATGAGTCTTAGCGGATTGAGGTACCATGGTTGAACGAGGTTTCACTGGTGAGTTTGGTACCTTAAGTTCAAGCAGTAACGTAAAAACATAGTGAACATACATTGGTCAATTCGACATGCACGGTTACTTGACGAGCTCGACTAGCATGAGCGCACATCAAGTGGATCGATATGAAGTGCGTAAGCACTCCGTGTGGCCTAACCACTGTCGATAACCGAAGTACGACTCGGATTCGTCGAACACATCCTGTGTGGCGAAACAACATCATTCACCAATCTAAGATCGGTTACCGATTGCCTGGACTATACAATAGCCGCAATCACATTCAATTACAACAAAATATCCTAAAAGATAGTTAAAGCAGTTATGAATCAAGATTTCAAATCATACAATCAAAGGTCTGATATTGTCCGCTTTAGGACTGTCAGGGCTGTTGCACGGAATCGTTACACCACTCTCTCATCACCCTTCATGGCTTTATTTTTGCATTTTATGAAATACAACTTAAACATGAATTTATACATATGCATTACGTAGATAAACAGACACTACAAATATACGGTACATTGAGGAAAGCATACACATAGTTAAAGGAGTCGAGAATCATATCTCAACACCTTTATATATTATAATTGACTAACTACTTACTCATTCAGACATTTCAACAAACACTTTAGACTACATACATCAACATACATGACGTATGTTGATCACATAGGTATTAGGCCAAATCCTTTCACTAGGGAGTTGTCCCATTTATAACACGCGTGCACCCACAACGGATAGTCATGGCAAGCATGAATCCAAGTTTCATATTCATTCATTCATTTCCACAAACACTTGGGCTACACACTTTATCACATATAACGTATATTTGTCGTGACGTGATTTAGGGCAAGTCCTTTCGCTAAGGAGTTGTCGCACATGTAACAAGCATATATTTACGACAGATAATCATGTTAGGCACAAATGCAAATTCCATATGTATTCAAACATCTCAACACATACATAAAATACACTATTTCACATAGTTCATGTATTACTGTAAAACGAAACAAACGACGCATTTTGCATGTGAAATAGCACCCATGTCAGTTATAAATCATTAACCGACATTGAAAGCCTTGAAAACCATAACCTATACGTTTATAGTCCGCACCTTACGTCAGTAGACGCGTAACGAACTCAGTTCGTACACCCACGCTTCGTCTACGGCACAACGGCAACCTATTATATGAAATAGGTTAGCTATTTCACCATTTCAACTATTTGAAACCCTAGAACGGATTAGGTTTAGGATTTCTTACCCAATGGTGGAATTGAAATCGCCGGAATAGAGATCCGGTAGCGATGAATAGGCACGCAGAATAGCAGGGATCAAATCCCAGGAGTGACTCCAACTTCTCTCTCACTTTCTCTCTCTTTACTCTCTTCTCTCTCCTAGGACTTTTTCCAAATTCGTATGGAGTGAATGAGAGAGAGTTTAAGGTCCTTATATAGGCCTAAAACTGATAGAAATGGCTCCAGGGCCAAGGTATACTTAGGTTATAGCCAAAGGGCGTCTATTTCAGCTCAACGGAGCACTTCCGGAGCCCGCCCTTAAGCCAAAGGTCGGACTTAAGCTCCCTGACCATGGATCTAGGTTGAGTTAAGTTTTCGTTTCAATCGGGTTTCCAGATCGCATGTGGCGGACCAGTTTCAGTTCAACAGTCACCGAAACTCGATCAGGGTTACAAGTACATTGCCATATATGGAAAATTTATCCTGATCCGAGGGTGTATTTTGGTCAGATTTTGACGGTCTATTTGCTTATATCTGGCCCGCAAGCGATAAGTCTCAGATTACTTAAATTATATTTAATTTATAAAGAAAACCATGTTTTCTCACACTCTTCACTCCGGGCTCAAGCGCATAGCTTCGGGACACTATCTAGATTTGATTTCCGAGATGGTTGTCAAGCCCAGCAAGGCGGTCTTAATTATATAACTTCGTATTAATCGGACTTTCGACGTACGGTCTAGATCCGATACAGAGTTTCAATGTGCTTCCGATAGCAACTGGGTAATGAGATTGATCCTAGATTTTAGGGTAACTAACGTCAGTGATTCTACAAGTTTTGGGTCTTGCAGATCGTATTTAAAGTGGATCAAGCGAATTTTACAACGAATCTAGTTTAACACTTTGTTAATTTCGTCTAATTTCTAAAGGCTTTGGTCCTTAGTGATTTCTGTCTGTGGTGATACTCGGGTCTTTGTACGGATTTTTCTGATGCGATACAAAAGGGGATTTGAGGCTTTAAGATTGAGTTTTGAGAAGTCATTTAAAGTATTATGATCGACTCATTGCCTAAGGACGTCTAACTCTAGGTTGACAAAAATCCGGGGTGTTACAGGTGAGGTGTATGTTGTGGTGGTAAGGGATAAAGAATCATAACCCATAAACATTCCTCAAAGTTTAAGGCCATTGCTAAACGAATTCAAATAAATCTGGTTCGAAGAGTTACCTGTTGGATTGCCCCCCATATGGGACATCTAACATCACATTGACATGATCCACGAGGCTAGCTTGCCCAACCACCCTTACTATCGAATGAGTCCGAAAGAGTGTGAGATACTTCACGGGCAGGTGAAGGAATTGATCCGTAAGAGTCTTTTAAGAAAAAAATATGAGCCCACGTGTCATGCCAACTTTATTAACGCTAAGGAAATATAAGAGATGGTATATGTGTGTCAATAGCCGAGCAATTAACAAGATTATCATCAAATATCAATTATCAATACCGTTGTTGGATGACATGCTCTATATGTTATAAAGTGTTAATGTGTTTTCTAAATTAGATTCGAATAGCGGATACCGTCATATTCGTATCCGCCCAGGTGATGAGTAAAAAATAACATTCAAGACCAATGAAGGATTGTATAAGTGGTTGGTCATGCCCTTTGGTCTATCGAACGCACAAAACACTTTTATGTGTATGATGAATCAAGTGTCGAAGCCGTTCATTTTCCTGATTTGTGGTAACATATTTTTTATGATATCCTAATATGTAGCCAGGGCGAGACGAAGCACATGGAACATCTCAGGCATGTGCTACAGGTCTTGAAAGTTAATTGTACATCAACTTAAAGAAGTGTAGTTTTTAACGAATAACATGTTGTTCTTAAGATTTGTTGTGATGTTTACGGGCATCATTTGTGAACGATTAAAATGTGCGAGCCATCAAGGAATGGCCGATCCCGATGAACATTCATGAAGCGAGGAGTTTCCACGGGTTGGCGATATTTTATCGTTGATTCGTGCGGAATTTCAACACTATAGTTGCACCCATTACACATTGCATTAAAAAAAAAAGCCAGTTTTAGTGGTCCAATGAGGCTGACAAAAGCTTTGCTGAAATCAAGCATCAACTGTCCACAATATCAATCTTAGTTCTTTTCAGTTTCGATAAGTTGTTTGAGTTTGAGTATGACGCCTCATATGTTGAAATTGGATGAGTATTATCAAATGAAGGCAGGTTAGTGGCCTTCTATAGCGAGAAGCTTAACGAATCCCAAAAGAAGTGGTCGATATATGAGCTTGAGCTATACATAGTAGTTCAAGCACCGCGACATTAGTAGCATTATTCGATCCACTGAGAGTTTGTTTTCTACGCTGACTATCAAGCCTTAAAGCTTATTAACAGTCAGGCTTATGCAAATCGTATGCATGTTAGATAGGTAGCATTTTTGTAGGAATTCATGTTTGTTCCGAAACATAAGCCAGGGTAGTAAAATAAAGTGGATGATGCACTTAGCCGTCGTGCATCATTACTTATTACAATGAGCAATGAGGTGGTCGGCTTCGACAGTCTTAACGAGCTATGTGCTAAGGACGGGAACTTCATGGATGCATGGGTGATGTGCCAAGAGAGTCACCCTAGTGACTTATACATGCAAGACTGTTTTCTCTTCAAATAGAATCAACTGTACATCCCACAAAGTTCTTAGAGTGAGCAGATTATTCAAGAGCTACACGGAGGTGTCCTTTATAGACACCTTGAGCGAGACAAGACGTGGGCTCTTGTTGAGGGGTGGTATTACAGGCCCAATTGGTACTTGATATGGGTAAAGCAATGCAATACTATCATGTTTGTCAGACCTCAAATGGGCAGTATCAAAATACATGCCTCTATACCCTGTTACATGTGTCTAACGAACATTAAGAGGAATTATCTATAGACTTCGTGCTTGGTCTCCCACAAACACGGCGTGGCATGGATTTGATGTTCGTGGTAGTAGATTGTTTCTAAAAAATGACGTACTTTATCCCATGTGAGAAGACCATCAATGCAGCACACGCGACGAATCTATTATTTCGAGAGGTCGCGCGCTTACATGGGCTTCCCAATATCATTACTTCTGATCGTGACACTAAGTTCATTAGCCACTTCTAACAAACTTTGGGAAATCAGTTCGGTGCGCAACTACATTCAGTAGTGCCTCCCACCCACGTACCGATAGCCAAAATGAAGTTGTGAATCAAACATTGGGAAACCTCATTCGGTGTATTTCAAGTGACAAATGATCAGGGTCAAATATTGCATATCAGACCCTGATTATTGCCCTATTTTATATACATGATAAGGCCTAATATCGGATTTTAATTATATTTTTGTTACAGGAGGAAATTAGGAGCGTGTATTGAAAATTAATGTTAAAAGCGTGGAATTGACGTTTCGAAGTCACCAGAACACTGGATGGACTCCAGAGAACGAATGGTGACGATTTTACACGCTTGAGATCGGAGGAAAGCAAGCCAAAGGGGCCCGAAAAGGGTCCAGAATGCAAGATCACATATTTTCCATCACCCGATCAACTCGAAACTTCATGCATATGATGGGGGCCGTGAATTAACCGTACATATTAAATTTCAGCTATTGTTGATCTCGGGAAGTGCTCCAACTGACAAATCAGCCCATGAATCGCTGATTTCAGGCCCACCTGATATTTGGAACTGCCTCAAATTTGGTCCTGATGGTGGAAATAACATGAGAAAGAGGATGGACGGAACAGATCCTTCGTAAACATCTCGGCGGGCCCTGTGTATGGGGAGTGTACACCGAGTACACCGAGCGCCGGCCGTGCACCGCACCACGAAGACGGTCAGCGCAAGCGCTGACCCGCGCGCCTTCGAACGCCGTTACCAGCGTTAACGCTGCCGACGGCTGTCTTTGGTTGTGGGCCCCACACATCTCCCAAATGAGTGATCCGGACCGTCCATCCGCTTCCTGGGGTAGCAATAACCCTCGCCTAGGTGGAACTTTAGTCCCATGCATGTGTACGGACGTGGATTGACGAAAATCACATGATGGATGGCGGAATGAAAGATCAAGTGGGCCACACTGATTTCACTTCAAAATTGACCCTTCCTGGACGGTTTCTCGACTTGAATCTAATGTACGGAGTGGATGATCGAAAAAATTATCGGAATGGGCCCCACCATTGCCACAGCGGAAGGAGGTCCGCGTAACGCACGGACGCCGCTGGCGTGTTTTTATGTGGAGGCTAACATAATTTTGATGCTCAGCCAACAAGTTCACACGCTCTAAAAATCAGCCTGATCCAAAACTCTAGAGATCCACATTGCAAAACTCTTGAGTTTAATAGTCATCATTAGCTTTTCTCCATGCATGGCCAACCTATGTTTTAAATCAATACGAACTTTAGCATGTATGGTTAATACAGATGTTCTCACATGAAGGATGGAGCAGATTAAAACAAACAACATGGCTGACCACTACAGATATATTCAATAATGGTGATGGTGGTCATAACATCTAACCTCGTGGCTTGTTAAAGTACCTGAATATATATATATATATATATATATATATATATATATATATATACACACACACGTCTGGAAAGGTTCGAGCTTTTAAAGAAAGTGGTTGTTTAAAATCATACTGGGTCGCAGACAAAGATGGACCAGAGAAGGCCCAATCATAGGTAGAAATGATCAGGACCCTTAAAACCTTAAAACAGTTGTATCTCACATGCTAGAATAAGTTTTTCGACATATCATATATGATTTGGGGTAGGAGAAGCTACTTTAGCCAACCAACCCCGCTATGCTAGGTTTCATGCTAGATTTGTGAGATTACATCGGATAGATGGTCAAAAGTCCATTTCAATTTCGTTTTTATTATGTATAGTTAGTTTTAATTCGATCATAACTTTTGATCCTTTAAGCCATAGGAGTCATGCCCAACATGAAAATGACTTAGAAAATTTACGAGAAAAACATGGTTAGGCTAAATTGGACACTATTTTTAGCCGAATAACATTAATACTAGTAGGAATCATGACCGCCTGTAAACACGTTTTTAGGGAGTTCGAGTTGGAGTTTTAGCCTAAAACTCCATCCTAAGTTTAAACTCATTATTTAAAGGATTGTAATTTCATTTTTATCATCAATCAATTTATTATAAATTATTTATAATTTTATCCCTCGTGGATTCGAGGAAACTCTGTGAGGAATCTAAAGAGCTCTGTGGATTCATAGTAGTTATCCTTGAGGAAGACGGTGATCGACTTCATCACGTTCTTCACTATGCCAATTGGTACTAGAACGAGGACTCTTTTTAGACCAATGGCAAGTAACGAAGGAACGGACCAAAATCACGTGAGTAGTGATCAAGAGATTCATTATCTAGTGGGAAGATGGGAGCTTTCCATCGGGAGAGTTAGTTGACCATGGAAGGACTGTATGCAACCATCGGTCGTATTGTGGATGCGCTACTTTCGACCTGAGCTTAAGACAATGCTCGGCTGTCCAGGATTGTTGTACGACACAATTTGAATTTCCTTATAGAGTTTCTAGAAGCAAATCATATAGCTACCCCGGATGAGTTTAGCTCCAACGACGAGGACATCAATGGCATCATTGCCCGATGACCAATATATGAAGACATGCGACTATATTGTACTAAAATAGATTTTCGAGGTAAGGCCAAACTTTTCATTTTTAATGGCTTATTGTGCATGGAAGACTCACTCAATTGGTTCGCCAAAGAATAGTGGTATTGTGATTACATAAACATATCAGAAATTTTTTATTTTTTATTTTTTAAGAAGAAGAAAGTGAAATTGATTGCGTTCAAATTAAATTTTGATACTTTTGCATGGCGGGAACAAGTGCCCGACAAAACAAGGCATCTAACCGATCATGGCCGCAGATGAGATGCCTTTTGAGATCACGATTTCTTCCCCAGTGATTATGAGCAGGTATTGTTTCAACAATACCAAAATTATCGATAGGGGAATCGAACTGTCATAGATTACACCGAAGAATTTTTGTGGTTAGCAGTGTGAAATGATTTGTCAATGACCGAATCACATATGGTAGCACAGTTTATAGGTGGTTTACCACTGATAATTCAAGATCGAGTTCAAATGCACACGGTCTGGACCATGGATGAAGCGGTTCAGTCGGCAGTTAGGGTGAAATGTATACTGCAGGAGTCCCTACTTGGCCTTATTCTTCGACTCGGCTCCCCATGACAGGTCCCACGCAGGATTCAACATTGGCTATATGAAATGAACCAATAGGATGGTGTCTTCAACCTCCTACAACTGTTAACCATGACACATGGAGCGGTCTATTCGGGCATCAATGTGCAACACCCACAACAACGGGTCCAAGTAGGATTCGAAATCCTTATAATCGACCAAGGCTAAACAATTGTTATTGTTGTAGTCAACGGGGCCGCCTGAAGGTGAGGTAATTAACGGAAGAAGGCCCTGGATTTTATGAAGATAAACAGGCTGCTGAGGAAGGAGTTTGTAACAAATAATAGTTGGTCAATGATCATGGCGAATCCTTGGTCATGAAACGATTATTGTACACTCTAAGGAAGTAGGTGCACCTGTAGCAACATAATATATTTTGTACGGTATACCATCAACGACAAGGTCCTTTATATAACTATAAACAATGGCAGTAGCGAGAACGTCGTCTCAAAGGTAGTGGTCGTTAAGTTGCGGCTATTTACGACAAGGCATCATTTCCCTTATTGGATTGGTTGTATAAAAAAGGTCAACGAGACCAATGTAACTAAACAAAGCATTTGTCTCGTTTTTAATTGGTAAAATTTATAAAAATAAAGTGCTTTGTGACATGGTCGAGAAAGCATGTTATAAGTTATTCAGTCGACCATGGCAATCGGACCATGATGCAACCCACCGATGATAAAATAATATTTATGTCCTCGCCAGGAATAGTCAAAAGACGATCTTTGCCCATATGACACTAGAGAACCACCCTTAAGCTTCTAAAGTGGATGGAAGCTCCCTCATAGCCATTCGAAATTTCATGGAGGAATCAAATAAAACCAGTGATGTAACGCCCTGAAAATCGGGGGTCGAGCAAAGCTCAGCTCCCGAGTTCCAACACATCACTTATGTAACATGGATAATGATGATTATGATGAGTGCATTGAGACATGAATGGGATTAGACCAAAACAGCATATCATACTCTAGAGACAGTTAAATTACGCAAGCGGAAGACTGTGATAGATATATAAAATTTATAAACAGTTGTAAGTCTCTAGAGTATGAATATGTTACCGGGTTAAATATAGACATGTATACACAAAAAATAAACAAAACGAATATACATGGGTGTCCTAAAAGTGTAAACTAAAGTGTAATGGCGTCTAGTTAGCAACCCCGCAATCCCGTCGATCAAAAGATGGTCTACATAGACCCGCCTGATAGCTGCACATAGGAGAAACCCTCATCATCATCATAAAAGTCCGGCTCCGCTTCGCAAGCATCGTCATCATATGAAACTACGACAGGGTCTGGTTGGTGTGTACAACACCGTCCCGTAACATGGGAGTGAGTGATTAACTCGGTGGAATTATAAAGTAGAGGTTAATATGTTATCAACTCAATTAAGCAGTAATGATAAAACAATACAATCAAACATTCCTAGATACTCTTATTAATGCAAGGATGAAATGATTTATGATGCATGCCCTCGCCTATGCTCCCTCATGCGACACCATCTTACGGTCGCGGCATGCTTTATTCCCTCTGTGCTCTTCAACCCGAGGCACATGTAGTGCGATGTTATGAGCGTGATTGTCGAGTTCTTATTAGTCCTTTTCATACGACAGGATTGAGAAACTAAGGTACCTCCCTTATATCATTCCGAGACAAGGATCCATTCTAGAGTCGTCAGTCCTAGTAAATCTCATACAATGTTGCGGTTCTAGGTCGCTGCAATGGGCTCGTTGCCAAATCAGTACAGGCCTATAGAAAGGCTCGTCGCCTCTACGCGGGTTCAGAGTATGCTCAAGGTCACTACAAAGGGCTCGTCACCAAATCAGTGTAGGCCGACAGCTCGAATACAGTGTCTCATACCACCGTATTCAGCTTACGAGTCTGGGTTGTTCACTGGTCACTGCAGGGAGGCTCGTCGCCCCAGCGTAGGCTGACAGCTCGACCACGGTGTCCCATACCACCATGTCCTGCTCGTGAGTCTTAGCGGATCGAGGTACCATGGTTGAACGGGGTTTCACTGGTAAGTTTGGTACCTTAGGTTCAAGCAGTAGCGTTCAAATATAGTGAACATACATTGGCCAATTCGGTTACTTGACGAGCTCGACTAGCACAAGCGCACATCAAGTGGATCGACATGAAGTGCGTAAGCACTCCGTGTGGCCTAACCACTGTCAATAACCAAAATACGGCTGGGATTCGTCGAACACATCCTGTGTGGCGAAACAACATCATTCACTAATCTAGGATCGGTTACCGATTGTCTGGACTATACAATAGCCCCAATCACATTCAATTACAACAAAATATCCTATAAGATAGTTAAAGCAATTATGAATCAAGATTTCAAATCATACAATCAAAGGTCTAATATTATCCGCTTTAGGGCTGTCAAGGCTGTTGCACCGAATCGTTACACCACTCTCTCATCACCCTTCACGGCTTTGTTTTTGCATTTTATGGAATACCACTTAAACATGAATTTATACATGTGCATTACGTAGATAAACAGACACTACAATATACGGTACATGGAGGAAAGCATACACATAGTTAAAGGAGTTGAGAATCATATCTCAACACCCTTATACATTACAATTGACTAACTACTTACTCATTCAGACATTTCAACAAACACTTTAGACTACATACATCAACATACATGACATATATTGATCACATAGATATTAGGCCAAATCCTTTCACTAGGGAGTTGCCCCATTTATAACACGCGTGCACCCACGACGGATAGTCATGACAAGCATGAATCCAAGTTCCATATTCATTCATTCATTTCCACAAACACTTGGGCTACACACTTTATCACATATAACATATATTTGTCGTGACGTGATTTAGGGTAAGTCCTTTCGCTAAGGAGTTGTCGCACATGTAACAAGCATATATTTACGACAGATAATCATGTTAAGCACAAATGCAAATTCCATACGTATTCAAACATCTCAACATATACATAGAATACACTATATTTCACATAGTTCATGTATAACTGTAAAACGAAATAGACGACGCATTTTGCATGTGAAATAGTACCTATGTCAGTTATAAATCATTAACCAACATTGAAAGCCTTGAAAACCATAACCTATACGTTTATAGTTCGCACCTTACGCCGGTAGACGCGTAACGAACTCAGTTCGTACACCTACGCTTCGTATACGGCACAACGGCAACCTATTACATGAAATAGGTTAGCTAATTCATCATTTCAACTATCTGAAACCCTAGAACGGATTAGGTTTAGGATTTCTTACCCAATAGTGGAATTGAAATCGCCGAAATAGAGATCCGATAGCGATGAATAGGCACGCAGAATAGCAGGGATCGAATCCCATGAGTGAGTCCAACTTCTCTCTCACTTTCTCTCTCTTTACTCTCTTCTCTCTCCTAGGACTTTTCCCAAATTCGTATGGAGTGAATGAGAGAGGGTTTAAGGTCCTTATATAGGCCTAAAACTGATGGAAATTGCCCCAGGGTCAAGGTATACTTAGGTTATATCCAAAGGACGTCTATTTCAGCTCAACGGAGCACTTCCGGAGCCCGCCCTTAAGTCAAATGACGGACTTAAGCTCTCTGACCATGGATCTAGGTTGAGTTAAGTTCTCGTTCCAATCGGGTTTCCAGATCGCATGTGGCGGACCAGTTTCAGTTCAATAGTCACCGAAACTCGACCAGGGTTACAAGTACACTGCCATGTATGAAAAATTTCTCCTGATCCGAGGGTGTATTTGGGTCAGATTCTGACGGTCTAGTTGCTTATATTTGGCCTGCAAGCGACAAGTTTCAGATTACTTAAATTATATTTAATTTATAAAGAAAACCACGTTTTCTCACACTCTTCACTCCGGGCTCAAGCGCATAGCCCCGGGACACTATCTAGATTTGATTTCTGAGATGGTTGTCAAGCCCAGGAAGGCGGTCTTAATTATATAACTTCGTATTAATCGAACTTTCGACGTGCGGTCCAGATCTGATACGGAGTTTCAATGTGCTCCCGATAGCAATTGGGTAATGAGATTGATCCTAGATTTTAGGGTAACCTAACGTCAGTGATTCTACGAGTTTTGAGTCTTGCAGATCGTATTTAAAGTGGATTAAGCGAATTTCACAGCGAATCTAGTTTAACACTTTGTTAATTTCATCTAATTTCTAAAGGCTTTGGTCATGAGTGATTTCTGCCTGTGGTGATACTCGGGTCTTTGTACAGAATTTTCTGATGCAATACAAAAGGGGATTTGAGGCTTTAAAATTGAGTTTTGAGAAGTCATTTAAAGTGTTATGATCGACTCATTGCCCAAGGACGTCTAACTCCAGGTTGGCAAAAATCCGGGGTGTTACAGGTGAGGTGTATGTTGTGGTGGTAAAGGATAAAGAATTATAACCCATAAACATTCCTCAAAGTTTAAGCCCATTGCTAAACGAATTCAAATAAATCTGGTTCGAAGAGTTACTTATTGGATTGCCCCCCGTATGGGACATCCAACATCACATTGACATAATCCACGAGGTTAGCTTGCCCAACCACCCTCACTATCGAATGAGTCCGAAAGAGTATGAGATACTTCACGGGCAGGTAAAGGAATTGATCCGTAATAGTCTTTTAAGAAAAAACATGAGCCCACGTGTCATGCCAACTTTATTAACGCTAAGGAAATATAAGAGATGACATATGTGTGTCAATAGCCGAGCAATTAACAAGATTATCATCAAATATCAATTATCAATACCGTTGTTGGATGACATGCTTGATATGTTATAAAGTGTTAATGTGTTTTCTAAATTAGATTCGAATAGTGGATACCATCATATTCGTATCCGCCCAGGTGATGAGTAAAAAACAACATTCAAGACCAATGAAGGATTGTATGAGTGGTTGGTCATGCCCTTCGGTCTATCGAACGCACAAAACACTTTTATGTGTTTGATGAATCAAGTGTCGAAGCCGTTCATTTTCCTGATTTGTGGTAATATATTTTTTATGACATCCTGATATGTGGCCAGGGCGAGACGAAGCACATGGAACATCTTAGGCATGTGCTACAGGTTTTGAAAGTTAACTGTACATCAACTTAAAGAAGTGTAGTTTTTAACGGATAACATGTTGTTCTTAAGATTTGTTGTGATGTTTACGGGCATCATCTGTGAACGATTAAAATGTGCGAGCCATCAAGGAATGACCGATCTCGATGAACATTCATGAAGCGAGGAGTTTCCACGGGTTGACGATATTTTATCGTCGATTCGTGTGGAATTTCAACACTATAGTTGCACCCATTACACATTGCATAAAAAAAAAAGCCCGTTTTATTGGTCCAATGAGGCTGACAAAAGCTTTGCTGAAATCAAGCATCAACTGTCCACAATACCAGTCTTAGTTCTTTTTAGTTTCGATAAGTTGTTTGAGGTTGAGTATGACGCCTCATATGTTGAAATTGGATGAGTATTATCAAATGAAGGCAGGTCGGTAGCTTTCTATAGCGAGAAGCTTAACGAATCTCAAAAGAAGTGGTCGATATATGAGCTTGAACTATACATAGTAGTTCAAGCACCGCGACATTAATAACATTATTCGATCCATTGAGAGTTTGTTTTCTACGCTGACTATCAAGCCTTAAAGCTTATTAACAGTCAGGCTTACGCAAATCGTATGCATATTAGATAGGTAGCATTTTTGCAGGAATTCATGTTTGTTCCGAAACATAAGTCAGGATAGTAAAATAAAGTGGATGATGCACTTAGTCATCCGTCGTTTTCTCTCGGCCCAAAGACTCAACTTTTATCCTCTTATTTTTTTATATCATGTCCTAAAATATACACTGCATCATTACTTATTACAATGAGCAATGAGGTGGTCGGCTTTGACAGTCTTAATGAGCTATGTGCTAAGGACGGGAACTTCATGGATGCATGGGTGATGTGCCAAGAGAGTCACCCTAGTGACTTACACATGCAAGACAGTTTTCTCTTCAAATAGAATCGACTGTACATCCCACAAAGTTCTTAGAGTGAGCAGATTATTCAAGAGCTACACGGAGGTGTCCTTTGTAGACACCTTGAGCGAGACAAGACGTAGGCTCTTGTTGAGGGGTAGTATTACAAGCCCAATTGGTACTTGATATGGGTAAAGCAATGCAACACTATCATGTTTGTCAAACCTCAAATGGGCAGTATCAAAATACATGCCTCTATACCCTGTTACATGTGTCTAACGAACATTAAGAAGAATTATCTATAGACTTCATACTTGGTCTCCCACAAACACAGCGTGGCATGGATATGATGTTCGTGGTAGTAGATTGTTTCTAAAAAATGACGCACTTTATCCCATGTAAGAAGACCATCAATGCAGCACACGCGATGAATCTATTATTTCGAGAGGTCGTGCGCTTACATGGGGTTCCCAATATCATTACTTCTGATCGTGACACTAAGTTCATTAGCCACTTATGGCAGACTTTGTGGAATCAGTTCGGTGTGCAACTACATTCAGTAGTGCCTCCCACCCACGTATCGATAGCCAAATTGAAGTTGTGAATCACACGTTGGGAAACCTCATTCGGTGTATTTCAGGTGACAAACCGAAGTAGTGAGATTTGACATTGTCTCTAGTGGAGTTTGTATTTAACAACATGGTCAATCACTCAACAATGAGTCCCCATTGTATATTGTTTATGGTTAAGTGCTCCGCCGTACACTTAACTTAGTCCCTTTATCTAAGCTCCCAAGCATGAGCACTGCATTGGAACATTGGACGGGCTGAATCGTGGGCATTTATGTAGATGTGTAAGCCAAGTTGCATGCCTCAAATGACAAGTAGAAGGAGCAAACCGATAAGAATCAGCGGCAAAAAGGTGTTCGAGGTGGGTGATCATGTTATGGTCTATCTATGCAATGAGAGATTTTCAACTGGAACCTACAATTAGTTGAAGAATAATAAAAATAGATCAGTATCAATCATTCGAAAGATCAACAACAACACTTACGTTGTTGATCTTCTAAATAACATGAATATCTCGTGTACTTTTAACATTATAGACCTAACCGAATATCATGAACCGAAGCAGGACAAAAACTCAAGGTCGAGTTCTTTTGACGTGAGGGGATTGATGTAGAGCAGGCCGTAGACACTTTCATGAAAAAGATGGACCAGAGAAGGCCCGATCGGAGGTGAAAATGATCAAGACCGTCGGAACCTAGGCCCGATCGAAGGTGGAAATGATCAGGACCGTCAAAACCTTAAAACAGTCGTATTTCGCAAGCTAGAATGAGTTTTTCGACATATCATATATGATTTTGGGTAGGAGAAACTACTTTACCCAACCAACCCCGCTATGTTAGGTTTCCCACTTCAGATTTGCGAGATTCCATCAGATCGACAGTCGAAAGTCCCTTTCATTTTCATTTTTTCTATAAATGGTAAGTTTTAATTCGATCATAACTTTTGATCATTTGACTTGTACGAGTCGTACCCAACATGAAAATGGCTTAGGAAAATTAAGAGAATGACATGGTTAGGCCAAATTGAACGCTTACTATTTTTGGGTGAAAACTGTGAAGTCTATTAGGAACCATGACCGTCTATAAATAGTAAGTTTTCTATTTATAGTAAGTCACATTTTTAGAAAGTTTGAGTCTAATAATTCCATTTGTATCATCAAATAATTTTTTTTAAAATTTATTAGAAATTATTTATATTTTTACTCCTTGTTGATCCAAGGAAACTCTGCGAGGAGGATTGGGATTTGTTTTACCCGAGGAATATGGAGTCAACATTGCAGTCATGTATATTGTAATGGTTACAGCCATGATGTAAACGTTTTTTAATATAGGCTCGAATTTTGTACCTACTGCATACAATAAGCGTTGAAAAGGAATTCCTTGGGCAACACTCTGTCCCTTTGTCTCTTATCCCTTGCTGACTTTGTGTTACAAACGTGAGTTTCATTGTACGAGATCACCAGCACCTCATGTTGATTTCGTGTGATCATTATTACATTCCATGGAGGTGGGTGCTGACCATGTGGGCCACACTTATTAAATGGACATAGTTAAAATATGGGACCACACCACCCCAGCAGTGATTATTTTTTATTTTTAGGTCACGGAATTTTCTCTGGTACCAAACTATATAGGTGCTTGGTGCACATGAACCACGTGGAAATGGGATATAATGGCCCAATGTGCCGATGTATAGGTGCTTGGTGCACATGAACCAGGTGGAAATGGGATATAAGGCAAACATTTTAAAGTTATTCTGGGCTTGTTTGGTCTGCAGGATTAAATGATATGGAATTGTATTGGATGGGATTAACATCGTTATTGCACATTGGTTGTATGTATGGAAATACTGGAGTATTTTGGCCATCCAATCTTTATGTTTGGTATATAATTTTTGTCACAGGAAAACACTTGATTAAGCAATATCCTGTTAATGGACCATGAAATTGTAGTCAATGAAAAGAATTCATGATGGATATGGATCACTTGTACACCTATATAACTAGAATTCATGACAGATATCCAAATGCAATTCCATCCCACCTAATCTCATCTAAACCCATATACCAAGGCCTATTTGAATACCACCAAGCAAGGTACTTTTTTCTGCTTATAGTAATAGATAAGTGCTTAAAAGTGCTTAATCACTCCTGTTAATTTTTTCTTAAAGTTTTTTTTTTTTTTCTTTTCCGTAAGTTACTAAAGAGAGGCATCGGGAGGGATGAAAGAGGTTGATAAGTATATTATTTGCCAAACATTATTTTCTTAATAAGTAAAACCTAAGATAAGTTGTAAAATAAGTAGCTTATCTTAAGCAACTTCATCCAAACGGCCCCTTAATTTCTATATATGAAATTTGTTAGCCGATAAAAGAATTGGAAATTAAGAGCAATTTGTCTAAATGTCATTTCATTATCACCCTATTCTTTGAAAAGATCGTTTTTTGGAATTTTGACCAAATTCGATTTAAGATTTTTATGAAAAACCATGAAAGATAAATATAAGGATTAAAATTTTCAAACCAACCCAAAAGGCTTCTAGAGCTTGTTTGGATTCATGGATGGGTTAGGAAAAGATATAGCTTTCCTTGGGAAACCTTATTTTCAGAAAGTGTGTAAAAGGAAACATTGCTTTCCTCGCCCCCTTTCATAAGTTTTTCTCAATTTGTTGTTTGGCAATTAGAATTTTTCTTGGAAAAATATTACAAGTGGTCCTAGCATGTGCTAATATATGTTACACATATGATACTTAAAGATGGATGGTGGCATGTGTGGCTTATGCAGGATACATGTGCACTTAAAGTTGATTTAAGGCACACTAGGTACATGTAATGTATTTGAAGCTATATGGTAGCACGTGGCATGCATTAGAGGTGTACACAAGTTGAGCTTGGCACAACTCGACTTAGCTCGGCCACTAGGCGACCTACATGACTGAACTCGCTCCTCGAGCTTGAAGTCGCCAACTCGGCTCAGTTCAGTGGATAGTTTGGGCCAGTTCGAGCCGGGTTTAAGCCAAGATTGAGCCTCTGCACCATCTTCTCAAACACATGGGGTGCACCCTCAATTTCTCATGAAATGTAAAACAACAACATCAATTTATAGGTATTTCATCAAACACTCAATAGGCAACATAAAAATCAAGATACACGCGTATTTGTTTCATATCCATATCTTCATCGCCACCAGCCGACACTTCGTTGAGTCATTTCATCAAACACTTGCTGAGCAACATCAGTATCAAAATAACTGAGTTACCGAACTGGTTTGATTCGAGTTGGGTTCGATCCAAGTCGAGTCGAGCTCAAGCAAGCTTGAACTCGGCTTGAACTCAGTTTCAAACCGAGTTGACTTGAGCCTTTTCGAGTCGAGTCGAGCGAGCTAACTGTGTTAACTCGGTTCATGTACAACTCTAGCATGCATTGACACATTAGACATGCCTCTACTTGAGATTAGAAGCAACAACCATGAACATTGGCACCATTGGTATACATGAGATTGGCGTTAAAGCTAAAGGGCAACACTTGTGCATGTGGAGGTAGAGGGTGGCACATATGAAGTGCTTTGCACATGTGGGGCACATGATAAGACAAGTAATGATACATGCCGTATACTACCACACATGTGGTACTAGAAAAAATGGATTGTGGCACATGTAAGACACTTCACACATGTGGAAGGGCACACGATAAGATGCTGGTGGTCCATGTGGCATTCTAGCACATGTAGGATGTTAGATGAGATGGACGGTGATACATGTGAAACACATTACACAAGTAGGGCACCAGCAAAGATAGAGGGATGCATGTGTGGTGTATAGTTGGAGATATACGTTGGAATACACATGTGTATCAATTGAAGAAGATTGAGAGTGACACATTGGATATTATGTCTCAATGGTCAAATTTTCCTTCCATCAAAGGATGACACTCATGCCAGGCAATTAATGGAAATGGAAAATGAATTCGGTGAGAAACATTATTTTTTCTCTTCCATGAAGAGGCGCGAAGAAAACGGTAACAGCAATCGAACGAGATTGACAAAACGCCATGCAACACATAGTACGCTCCGTATGTTGGGTGAGTCGCATCCACTCCATTCCTTGAGTGTTTCTTTTCATGTTTGCTGTACGTGCGAAAACAACTCCTCGAATAAATCTCCGTAGATAGATCCGGTGGGCCACACAACTAAAATAAAGTAAAATCATCTATGAAACCGGACACGGCCTGGGTGAATCCTGAGGTCGGTGGATCGCCCACCTTGATTCACATGCCTTAAATCAATGCCGTCCATTCATTTTTACAGATCATTTTAAGATATCAACCCAAAAATGAAGCGGATCCAAATCTGAAGTGGGCCACACCATAGAAAACAGTGGTATTTGACCATTAAAACTTATCGTGGGCCACAAAAGTTTTGGATGAATCTGATATTTGTGTAGTCCATTCATCCAGGTATTTGTGACCTTATCAACAGGTTGGATTTCAATCAATTACTACCGTTTTCGGTGGAGTGTCCACCTAAGATTTAGATACTTCAATTTTTTTTTTTATCATGAAATAAAAGAAACTTTCAAAACACATGGGCGGCATGGATGGAATATACATACATAAGGTTGGCTCCACAGTCAGGGTCCATCGTGGATCCACCAGGCAGTGTGGCCTGCCTGATCTTCATAAATCTACGGTTGGCGTCCCCTCTCCATTGTTCCTTGAGGGATCTGGATAAATTTTAGCCGTTCATGGCTTAGAAATGATGGGTGGATCTGATGGACGGAACACGCACAATACGGTGGGCCCACAGAAGAGGCAGGTGTTTTGCCTGCCGACGAAGACAGGTGTCGCAGGGTATTCCTGTCGCGTGGTCGACGCCTCTGCCAAAATTGCAATTGGTTGGCTTTTACCTAGCTTGACACTCATGGCAGTAGATGCAAAAGCATATACTCTTTTGGATGGTTTGATACTCTGTTGGTGTATGGTATTTGATATGCAGGCACCTGAAAATTATACAAAGTGGTACGTGTTAGCTCAACTAAACGAGCTAATCTCTCAGACCCAAGTTCTCTGAATCCCAAAATCAGATTTCATGAATAATCCTGACCTTTAATTTAAGGATACTTGTCTGTTGAAATAGAATCATTGAATATTTTCATTTCAACCGTCCAAATAAATGTTCACCGATCCGATATCCAGGTTATCAAAGATCCTTAATTACTTTTTCATCGTACATCCGTCCTGGAAACTATAATTTGGACAGTTTAAGTTGCGAGGTATGCAATTTTTACAGAATTTCTAAGTACCTGTGTATAATCTGTTGCTCTGCCAGAGTATCAAAGTCTTCCTCGTACTCTTTTACCTCGAGTTCGTTTCGCTTCCGTCGCGACTGAGTAGCACCGTATGTTGCCACTCAGCAGGGCATGCATGCTGAGATGGTCCAATGATCGGAACCTTTCATTTCGTAGAAAGTATGTAACAATAGCCACTACAAGAAAATTAGGATAAATGGTTGATTTTGAGCAAGAATATCTATAGATGAATTTATAACAATAAAAATAAAAATTTCATAAGGATCTCATCCAACTCATCAACTAACCTTGGTGATTTAACAACAGCTCATTTATCGTACTAACTAGAATATGGACGGATGAAATAATCATTATTCGATTTCTGCATGTTAGCCCGAGGGGGTGGCAACCAACTCTAGGAATCAAAGATTAGGATCATCAAAGAACGGTCATGATTGAAAAATTAGCTTATTTACAGTAGTATCTAGAATATGGACGGTTGAAACTTGAAATCATCTTAGATATCAGCATGTGGCCCCAGTGGGTGGCGACACACGCTGGTTCATCATGGGTCGCGACGGAGGGAAAACGAACTTCCCCCTGCAAAAAGAAAAAGGAAAAGAGAATGAAGAAAATCAATCTGTTTCTTTCTTTCTCTGCTTCGTTACCGCAGAGGATAGACGAAATAGAAAGAAAAGATGGAGATTTTCCAGGAACTCCTTCTAACAGTTGCTCTTTCCATCATCTTTGCTTTGGTTATCTCCAAGCTCGTCGCTTCCGCTTCCCATCCCCATTTACAACGCCAAGATTCTCCACCAAACCTCATCTCAGCCGTCGATCTCGCTCCACCATCCATCTCATCGGAGAAGAATGGAGCAAGATCGGCTGAAGCATCGACATGCAAAGAAGAAGCCGTCCCGATGCGAGGAAACGAAACGGAACGGAATTCCGACGGAGGAGATCAGGCGATGACTCGCGAAGTTGATGGAGATCGGGAAAAAGGAGCGGCAGATGTGGAAATAGAAGAAGAAAGTGAAGCTGGATTGGAAGAAAAGGCGGTGGTGGAGGAATTGGTTGGGGAAGATAAGGTGATGGTTGAGGATCGACTCGATGGTGCGATTTCTGTTCGATCCGACAGTGGGGATTTGGTGAAAGAGACTGTTGTAGGGAGGGAGGAGGGGAGTGTGGTGTATGATGAGGAGGAGTGGGAAGGGATTGAGAGGAGTGAGCTGGAGAATCGGTTCGATGAGGTGGTGAGGTCCGTCAGTTCGGGGAGAGCGGATGTGTTGGAGAAGGTTGGCAGTGACGTGCAGATGCAGTTGTATGGGCTCCACAAGGTTGCAACCGAAGGGCCATGCTACCAGCCACAGCCATCAGTTTTGAAGGCTGCGGCCCGCTCTAAGTGGTACCAAACTCTAGTTCTCTTTTAATTAAATAATTAATTAACTGATTAATTTATTTATTTGGAGTTTGAAGTGCATTAATAAATTAACTGATTAATTTATTTATTTGGAGTTTGAAGTGCCGCATCTTCCTATTTTGTACTTTATTGCTTTGATATGATTTGATGGAATTGTATGATTGTTTTGGAATGTTGGAATCTGTTTGTATTTTTAATTCCATGTGCTGGTAGTTGGTATAAGAAGAATAAGGAGAAGTCGGAAAAAAAAGAAAAAAAGAAAAGAAAAGAAAGAAATGCAAGACGCTAAATGGGCTAATGCTGTTGGAAAAGGCTAAAAAATTAATCTTCAATGTGATGAAAGGAACTGGAACGAACTAAGAAACAAAAAAATTCAAATCAAGATATACATAAATCAGAAATCTTAAAAGCAATAAAATTTACACCCTGAGAACAAATTACTGGTCTTTTTAGACACAAAAACCTTTGAGATGTTATCATGGAGGAGGGATAACAGGGTCCTGCCCATCACTCATCATCCAAGGTACAGTTGCTGATTCAAAGCATTCCATACACATGGGACCATAGTTTGGTGATCCTAACTGTGGTTCTGATAGGACCCACTGTGAATGAGACATGCCCTGGAAATATCCCATACCAGAAGATCCTAACTCTTTGATCGACGACTATTTTCTGTTGGATACTAGGATGTGGACTGTTGCTGTACTTTCACCTTAATCATTTATTTGTAAGCTTTTGATCAGAGGGCTAAGATCTTCTATTCTGGAAGATTTTCGAGGCATCCCCATTCCACTGTAAGGCCTATCAGATAAATGGTTGGGATCACCGGAAGATGGTCCCATAGATATGGAAACATGTGGGTTCAGATAATTCTATGTTTTCTGATGAGCATGAGTGCACGGCCTATTATTATTCAGATGGAGATTTTGTCCTTCCTATGGTGTCTTCTATTATTCTTGTCTATTGCCATTTAGCATGTTTTCCTCTTCCTTAAGGTCATGCAGGCATCAAATTGTCTTCCAAATTTGAACCTATCTGGATGATTGCATGGGAAATTTTATACCCTAAAAGTTATTCAAGGTTCATCTTCTTAAACTTAGCTACCCGGGCATTGCTGGTGGACTTGGTTGACCCCTTATCTCAGGGTACATGGATACAACTATATATTGAATTGATTTAATCTTAATAATCTTTATGTATGTTTATAATTATATCAATAGAATAATATTTGGGTTTGACTAGGCTGTATCTGAAATGGGTACCATTTCTGTGTTGTTCCAGTCGGTATCTGATGGTGTAACTAGAACTTGCCAAAAGCGAGTTGTCTTGACCTGATTGACTTGGTTTCACTGGTGACTAACTGAATGCCCCATCTTTCAAAAAAGAAAAAAAAGGACTTACTGAATGCTCCAAGTCACCCCCGATGTAGCTATCAACTTAGTTGGAATGAGTCGTTTTGGTCATGGACTCCTGTTCCTTTGTGTTAGCACTCTGAAACTGAGTTTTAAAACCTTGTAATCCAACATGGTACCCTAGGGGATTTGGAGGATCCTCATACCACTCAGATTTGTTTCACCAGAAACATTAACAAAATTGAGACAGCTACATTTTGGAGGCGTTTAGTGACTATACAGAACGCTGAGGATTAAGGACCTGTTCTCGAACAAGTTTCGGGGTGTAGTTTGATTGCTATTCATACTAACACAGGGTAGAGAGCTGCTATGTGTGAGTGATGGAGAGCACTGGTTACGTTGTGCAAGGCATGCTTGGCAAAGATTGGGGAACATGAATCCAGAGGTGGCGATGGAGCAGTATATCACTCTTCTTTCTGATAGCATTCCTGGTTTGGTGGGAGAAAAACCCAGCGTAAGTTTTATGTTCGCTAGAGTTGGAACTGCTATCTTCTTCATTGATTTCCTAGCAAAGGCATTCTTCAATAAAATCTTATGTTCTCTTTTATCTAATGATTGCTCCAGGAAGAGAAAGAGGAGGAAGCCAGTAATTCTCCAGATGGACTTCGTGGAGCAAAAGCCCTTGATTCAAGCTCATTTCCGCAAGATCACATGAGTTCTGAAAATGACAGGTTCCTTGTGAACTGCTATAAAGCTGCTTAATTTTGAAATTCGTTTTCTTACTGTTGCTCATTCCTTCTCTAGAAGTTTCCCGTAGATTAACACATTGTTTTGCAGGGAACCTGAAGAATCTCATTCCGATGCCAAGCAAGGTGATTCCGTTGGTGGTTCAAAGTTCCTTGAACAAGGTATGCCTGAGGATTTAGTTGCTCTTGCAGTTCTTCCCTTTTCATGTCTTCCCTTTTGCACTCAAGAGATAATAGGACCATATGCATAGTGGTTGGAAGTTGTGGCTATTATGGTAGCTTTGTCTGAAAAGTTAACTTGTTAGTGCTGGCAAGATTTTAGGTCATAATTAAGATAGAAATTGATTTCCACCCTGCACATTAATTGAAAATATGACCATACTGATGTATATAAAAAAAAAAGAAATAAAACGACATGCATGCTTGGTAAGTTCTCATTCTTCCTACTATTTATATAGTTTTTATCAGTTATATCATTAAGAACCGATGTCTAGAGGGAAATACATAATTGGTATTACTGACCAAACACAGGACAAGCTGATTGACTTGCAATTTCTTCACAAGGCTGGCCTTCTGTATAGAGTTCTCAGATACATCCAAACCTACAAATCCTATGTTACCCAAACACTTCAAAATGGTGACATCTCCTTGGTACTCATGATGTACCTATCCATACACATGAAGTGCTCTATTAATAGAGCACATAACTGCTCTTAATTAATCTGATCCCAAGACCACCCCTTCTGTGTTACAACTGGGAGTACAAAAATACCTTAAACAAAGTGGGAACAAAACTAAGGCTGATTAAACAAGAAAAATTACATGGAAAATGTGGTAACATGTGTACCTTATATTTTTATATTTTGATATCTGACTCTCCTTCACTGTATAAATGCTTGAAATGAGTGGTCCCAAAAAGAATGTTTGTTTAGACCAAAAGAAAATTATACCGCTTAAAAACAGAGAACTGGACCAAGCAGTTAATCAGTAAAGAGATTTCATATCGTGTGCTTGGTCCAGTTCTCTGTTAGAGTGACTGCTTGATTTGGGTACATTCATCTCTCTTGAGTTGGTTTCACTATGAATCTCCCAGCTCATATCACTTACTACAGAAGGAATTAGTAAGATAAGAAAACTGAAAGCAGATGGCTTCTTATCTTAGCATTTTTTCTTTGATGAATTTATCGTTTATAATTGCAACTAAATTGGTAGACTTCTGTGAGCTATATAGGCTTTACTTTTGATGTGCACACTCTCAAACCACTGTTAACTGATCCATCTATGAGGAAGAAACAACATGATTCTCTAGCTCTTGCAGGTCCTGACCTCATGTTATACTCTTCAAAAATATGATTCATGTTGGAGCCTTGTGCTCTTGCAGGTCCTGGCCTTAGGAAATATGGCAGGACCTGGTTCATGTTGTACCCCTTACTTTTTCTTCTTAATAGAAGTGTTTTGATGACTCTTCAAAAAAAGAAGGGGGGATCTACTTTGTGGAGTTGATCAATTGATGTAGCAGCCGAAATCAAATCCTCTTCCACTTAAGTCCTGCCATTGAAGAAGAAGGTTTTGAACTTCTGTTTTTTTTTTTTTTTGACGCTTTTATCGATAGATTCTGAACTTCTGTTAATTAGAGATGCTAGACAGAGACGAGTCTTTGACGGATATCAAGCATGAGGGAGTATTGCCAATCAGAAAAATCTTACCATTTGCCAATGTCAACTGATATCTCACAATGCATGTACCAACCTTGGCTTTAGTACCCATATAAAAGTTGATCTTCCCCTTACAAGCTAGTGGGAAGTTGCAAACTTCTGTATGGCGCATGTTGTTTTGTGTAATGGCCCTGAATCCAGCCACCGTGATTGACTAGGAGAATAAATGTTCATGAGAGTTCAAAGATCTTCGGCTACAGTTTCTTTGCTTGCAATAAGTCAGAGAAGCCAAACAACATCAATTCGTTTGCAGCTCAAGTTAAAGCTCGAGCTCGATAACAGATCCATATGAGTTGGCATGGACTGTAGGGCTATGGCTGAAGGCTGGTCTAACCTCCGCAACCGAAGGAGAAATCAAAGAGAAGCTGAATGGAGAGGACGTTTCACTTTCTTTGGTGAGTGCTTCTTGGAGGAATATATGGCAGTGGAGTTCAAATGATTCTTCAGCATGGTATGGTGACTGATAGTTATCCTGCGACTCTATTTATCATTAGAAATCAATGGCTTTGCTTCCATGCACCATGATAGCATCAGAGCAAAGAAGGATTGATGTCATTGATGTCTTAAGTGGTAGGTGTTTGGCATTAAATAAAACGAGAGTTTATTTTGCCAAATATGGTATTGAGGTTGTCCAACCACCATCCAATAAGAAGACTGTTCTTCATAATATATAGCTGCATGAAACATGAACTGAGGTGGTAATAGAGTTGGGTGCAGGAACAGGGAAGCGTCTTCTTCAGAATCTTAGCAAATATAAACAGTTGGGAAGTGGAAGCGCAAGTCTAAAGCACGATTTTGGAGTGGGAATGAGTGGCACCCAGTTAGAACTTAGAAGGATCATGCAACTAAGCTTTAGAATTAGGGAGATCATGGACAATGGGATCGTAAGAGGAATGGCAAAGGTTAAGGTATTATTGCAATTGAGGTTGGAGAAGTCACCATATTCACAATGGGCTGTTCAAATTTTCTTGATTTGGGGGGGGGGGGGGTGACAAAGTTGTTGGGCACTGCTAATCATGATTTCCAAGCAATAATTGTGGTTGATGACAGGCTGGTGCTGAGTGTTTGCTCTGTTTGGATAAAAATGTGGTTGGCACGGCAGTCCTTGATGTTCCATCAGTTGGAGATATCGATAAATGGAACAATTCTTCACAGGGTGTATGGGGCCATACTGATATTAAAAGTATCGGTTTCAAAACTATCATTTTCAATGGCGGTGGTTTTTTTGTCCCTCGAAGTAGATGCAGGGAAGATCTTTCATTTGCCAATCTTAGGTCCATCAAATCAGATGGAAGGATCCTTTGAGGTGTGATATCCAGGAGACTAGGTTTAAAGTTATCCAAGTCCCAATGCAAGCTTGGACTGGATAAACTTTTCTAGAGCTGTGTTCTCTTGTTGTTGGAGTTACCGAGGTTGATCTGCACTCTATGAAAGGTGTGGACATCTGGTCAGGCCGTATAAAAAATCCTGGTTGCAGAAAAGCTTAAGTGTATTTCAATGTCGGTCTCCCTGCAGGCACTGGGAAAATTTGTTTACTTTTCTCATGTGGGAGCATAATGATGTGGCAAAGGCACCTAGTACCTCAGATTCCGGCAATCTCAAAAATCCGAAACTGGTAGTTCTGAAATCAGTTCTTTGGAAGACGCCAATGATCCTGGGATGGATTTTCGTTGTCAAAGGAAGAAAGCAATCATGAAGGTCAGGACCCTGATGAGTGGTTCAGGGCATGGAATGAAAGTGAGCATTGCTGAGCCATGTGGATTGGAGATAGAAAAAAGTGAGGCCGGTGAGACAATAACACCGCTAGATGAGGTCATTGAGGACATGTGTCAAGTAGTGAGATAAAGGAGAGGCATTATTTTCAATTTTGAAATGTGGCAAGTAACTTGTCCATAAGCCTTATTTTCTCATGATATTTTCTAATTCCCCAAATTCCCTTTGCTATAGTTAGCTGAGTGAAAAGATGACCTGTTGTGAGATGATGAACAGTCTATTGAATTGGTCTCTTTTGATCCAAGGGATGAAGAGCCTTAAAATTAGAGGATGTTGCTGACTTTAATTTAGAATGTTTGTTTAAAATTTTCGAAAGAAACACAAATGAAAACAACAAGAAAAATAGTTAGGAAAAAGAAAATGGAAGAATCTCCTAGAGAAGGTTAGGTCCATTTCTACAGGTTTACAGAAGAATCTAAGGTTTAATGGTGAAATGAGAAGAAGAAACGGTGAAAAAGTGCACCTTGCATCCTCTCACTAAGGTTTTGGAAGTATCTAAGGTTTAACAGTGAAATGAGAAGAAGAAACGGTGAAAAGTGCACCCTGCATCCTCCTACTACAACAGAATGTTGGATTCTCGTGTGGAAATCTCTTGCAGAAAAGGTAAGAAGGATGACAAAAGAAACCAACAAAGGGATCTCACTCGCAAAGAATGATGGGAGAGAGAATGCGAAGCATCTGAAGTTGGGAGAAACAACGTGCTTAGAGGGATCAATGGCTAGAAATGGAAGGGAAAATCAGATTTGGTGGTTCTATCATTCTAGAAGCCCCTCGTGGAAACGGTGCAGTGGTGGCGAGAAAGAAGGAAGGCTATGGAGATCTTTGGTTCATGGAGTACATGTCTAGCCCGGATGTCAGAGAAGATAATTGGCAACGTCTTTGTCCGGAGATGGTCTTAAGAAAGGACATAATGGTAGCGAGAGGGACAAATCAAGCTTAGCTTAGCAAGGAGACGACTGAAGAACTACATCGAACCGAGAAGAGGAATCTCGCCACTCATCTACAAGGAGGACACAGAGGAATCCTGGGAAGAGCTCCGACCCCTCCAACATCTCAACAACTCCCATTTGAGGGTGAATGGACCTTGGTAGCTAGGAAAAGACCAGCCAGTCTTAAGAAGAGGGCGCCCTTTTCCAAGTTTGCCCACTTCCCGACCTTGTTGCAGGTTGGGTTGAATCTTTAATCTATTGGGCCTTTTTGAAAGCAGGAGAGATCAAGAAGGTGGTGCTTTCGAAGAAGAAGGGCACAATAGAGCCAAGGGGGTTTGCATTTGTTGGAATGGGATCCTCTGAAGAAGCCTCTAAGTCCATCGCTGATCTTTATATGGTTGGATTCGAAGGAAATCGAATATTGGTCCAGAAGGCTCGTTTCAGACCAAGGGAGGAGAGCTAGGAGCCCCCGCTTCTCAGGGCCAAGGGCTCTCTTTAAATTCCATTTGCTTCCACAATAGAAGTCATAGGCTCTAGGCCCCCCCTCAAATCGATTGAATATCGCTTATTTAAGGAGGTGGTCAGGGGCGGTTGAAGACTTAAGCTCCCCCTCCCATGCCTAGGGTGTAGAGAGTTATTTTGGACTCTGGGCCGGTATTAGAGTTGGACAAATTAGTGGTCTCAGTGGTTTTGGTTCTGGTGGTATTGCTGAAGGGTAACCTTAAAAGAACTAAAAAAAAAACTAGGGCAGGCATGGAAATCTGATGCATTCCAACGACATTAAAACTAGGGCAGGCATGGAAATTTGATGCATTCCAACGACAAGGGCAGGCATGGTAATGGCTTCTACTTCTCACAGATCTTCCAGCAAAGCTCTTCAGATCAGAAGCTGCCTTCCCTCATCTGATCTTGAGGATGGAGAATGGACAAAGGTGCTCCCTAGACGGTGCATCCAGCCCCCGGCAGGTAATAATCGCAACAAATATGCCCATTACCCCACCCTCTTCGTAAAAGGCTATCCTCAGGGTTGGCATCCCATTAACCTTGAAAAAATCTTTGGCCGTGCGGGCGCGGTAATGGATGTGGTAATGCATAGAGACAGAAACAAAGGGGAATATCGAGGGTTCGCGTTAATCCGCATGGGGAGCGAAACAGAGCTGGCAAGAGCGTTGGATATGCTCCATGGCGATAGCTTTGATGGTCGAAAAATCCTAGTGCAAAGAGCAAGGTACCGTCCCGATACTCGTCCCAAGCCTTCCACTCGTAAATAGTCTGCTTCCGATGCTAATATCCCTGTTTTCTCCTGTCTTCTCCTCTCAACAAAACAAGTCGATTCCTACAGCCGGTACCAGCAATCCTACGGTTTAGACCCAGTCCTTCAAAGAAGTTCTCATGAACGGTGAAACATCTAAAAAAGTTTATGTCATTCATTCTCCAATGATGGAGGAACTATCCCCCACCCGCTCTCAACAGATTCACATTTCAGATGGCGACTCTTCCTCTACCGTCTCCATACCTATTGATCAAGCTAAGTTTGAAAACAACAGGGCAGATTTGGCCAAATCCGTAGTCCTTATCACGCAAAAGGATGCATCTATACCTACCGTAAAGGCCTGGCTCAAGGATAATACTGGATTTCAATTTGGCAACTCTGATTTAAAACCGATTGGTTCTAATGTTCTATGGGTCAAAGTTTGTCTTGGCCTCAGCCCCGACCTCCTTACGTCTTTAGGGAACTCCCTCCACACCGGTCCCATTCTCAGAATCATGCCATGGGAGGAATTTTCAATCTTCGGTAAAGAAAACATGTGGGTTCTAATATGGGACGTTCCACTGGAATTGTGGTATGACGAATTCATCATCAAGGCAGCATCCTCCCTGGGCTTCATTTTGGAAATGGATGCCAAAACACAACTCGGGGTGGAGCTTGGCGTCATTAGAGCAAGGATTCGTCGGAAGAAAGGCATTCCCCTCCCCGCTCACATCCGTATCCTGGTAGACAATCGGTCAGTTTTACTTCCGGTCCAAAAGGAAGTCCCGGGTTCTAATCATCTCAGATGGGGGCGAGATCGGGAAATCTAGAGACATCGATCGTCTTCAGCCGGAACAGTTTCAGACGAGTATTGGAGAAGACGGTGTTCTTTCTCCCTACTCCGGTGGAGTACTGATCCTGAAAGCTTTCAAATCCGCTGCTACCGCCGAATTCCATCATAAGCAGCTCACGTCATCGGAGTTATGTGTCAGCTCTCCATCCCATCCCTCAGGCCGTGTCTCTGAAGCGTCTAGTTCCGTGTGCGAGAAGCTTTGGTGCGTCCCGCTCAGTGCGACACGTGGTCCTACATCGACGATTCTCACGCGCTTGGACGATCCAATGACGGTGATGCAGCCATGCATCCTACCGCCTTCTCTTTCCTCGAGTAACCATCAAGATGACACCTCATCATCTCCTCTTGCCCAATGCGTGGTCAATACCCATCAAGTTGAGTGCATCTCTCCCGAACACGTGGACTCCTCGCCACGTCTTACCTCTCTATACGAAATTGGGCCTATGGAGGTGGGTCCCCTCTCGACTCGAATCCATCTCAAAAACAAATCATGGCCGTCCATCACTATAGCCGATTCAATTCCCCTTAACCCCAAATATCCTTCTAATGACCTCCACCCTCTGATTTCATCGCCCAACCTCTCGAAAGCCTCTACTCACCAAAACCGCACTTCGCTTAGTCTCCAGTTCGCTCCGATGGCCGACTACCAATATTGTGGGGAAGTTTCGGACAGTCTCCTCTCTGAATCTCAACGTGATGAATCCTGTCCTTCCTCACCTTCATCCCCAGCGTCCAAAAGCCAGGATTGGGCAGATATGGGTCCTTTGACTTTGTTCCAGGAGGAGGATCCTTCCGGGATCATTGTTGCGAAACCATTACAGATGAGAGTAGAATCTCCCCATCGGCAACAGACTGACAGTTCAACATTACTCACGAAAGGAAAAAACCGCGAGGAAATATTCGACAAGATGCAAAACAAGAGATGGATCAGGGATGCGGTCGGGCACGTCGGTCGGTCTTTAGGATTATCCTTCGGCACGCGGCCTGAAGATTATATTGGCCTCTTCCAATACATTGAAGACAGAGGTCGTCCTCTCCCTTCGACCAAGACTCAGATCAAACCTCCAGTCTGGCCAGGATCCAACAGGGAGCTCATCAATCTGCAATCTCAATCAGCATCATCTCCCGCGTCTATCTCTAGACGTGGAAGAAAGGGTTCTTGGGGCAGAGTGGTGTCTTAATGAAAATCCTTTCTTGGAATGTTCGTGGGGTGAGGTCCAAACAAAAGCGAAACCTCATCAAGGATTCCATCAGGTGCAATCACCCGGACGTTGTGGGTCTTCAAGAAACTAAAGTTTCTTCCTTTTCTGATTGTCTGCTGTCCTCTTTATGGCACGCCAATGACGCCAAATATGTGACTCGGGATGCCGATGGATCTTCAGGTGGCATTCTTGTAGCCTGGAAGTCATCTCAGTGGGACCTGCAGCACTCAGTCACGGGCGCCTTCTCCGCTGCAATCATTCTGCAAGATAAGTCCTCCCCTTTCCGTTGTCTCATTATAGTTATTTATGGTCCTAACGACGATTCTCTTAGACCGAACTTCTGGGTCGAGTTGACTACAGCTAGGTAATTATTTTTAGGACCCTGCTGTGTGGTTGGTGATTTCAACACCATCTGATTTGCCGAGGAGCACTCTCAGTATAGGAGAGCCAATCAGGCCATGTCTGCTTTCTCAGACTGGATCCAACAACAGGAGCTGGTTGATCTCCCTCTCTCGGCCGCCAAATTTACTTGGTCTGATGGGCGTCATCACCCGATCCAATCCAGACTTGACAGGTTCCTCCTATCGACGGAATGGATCGACGCTTTCCCATCCATTTCTCAGATTGCTCTCCCAAGATCAACTCGGACCACTGCCCGATCCTTCTCTCATCAGCGATTCTAGATTGGGGTCCAAAACCTTTCAAATTTAATTCAGCCTAGCTTCTGATTGACGGGTTCAAACAGCAGATTGAGGAGTGGTGGTCTTCCTTTCAAACTGCAGGCTTCGCCGGGCATAGTCTGCTATGTAAGCTCAGACTTCTGAAGGACAAAATTAAACTCTGGAAGGCTGAGGTGCTTTGCAAGAGAGATCAAGAAACCGAGGCTCTGTTAACGGAGCTGCAGACCATCAATACTAATATTGAAGACAGTGAGATTCCCCTGCATCTCCTCTCCAGACGCATCCAAATTATCCAGGAAATATCCTCTAGGACGCTTCAAGATGAAATCTCGTGGAAACTGAAAGCTCGAGCGAAGTGGATCACTGAGGGGGACAAAAACACTAGGTACTTCCACAACATCGCCAGTATGAAAGCTCGGGCCAAAGCTATCTTCAATATGTCTGTTGATGGAAGATTGATCGAGGACAAGAAAGAAATTGCCGATGCTGCCATCGCCCACTTCTCCTCCATCTATTCGGCGGAGCGCTGGGATAAACCTCATCTTGATGGTATCCCTTTTCACTCTCTACAAGTTGCTGAAGCAAATGCGTTAGAAATCCCCTTCTTTGAAGAAGAAACTTTAGCGGCGATTTGTGCGATGGGTGGTGATAGATCCCCAGGCCCTGATGGGCTTCCCATTTCTTTCTACCAATCCTTTTGGACCACAGTCCGCGGTGATGTTATGAATTTCTTACATGAATTCCACGCCAGAAGTAAGCTGTCTAAAGGGCTGGGGGCTACCTTCATTGCTCTCCTCCCCAAAGTGGCTGGCGCATCTTCGTTTTCTGAATTCAGGCCCATTAGCCTTATCGGCAGTCCTTATAAAATACTGGCAAAAATTTTATCTATTAGATTAGCGGCAGTCATGGGCAACCTCATTTCCAAATCTCAGAATGCATTTATCACGGGTAGTCAAATCATCGACGGGGTCGTGATTGCCAACGAAGTTCTTCACTCTTGCCATAAGTCCGGAACTAAGCATATATTCCTCAAATTGGACATTGAAAAGGCGTACGATCATTCTGATTGAGATTGTTTATACTATATGTTAGACCGGATGGGTTTCGGCGACAATTGGAAACGATGGATGAGGGCTTGCGTTGAATTGGCTCATTTCTCAATTCTCCTAAACGGTACTCCTAAAGGATTCTTCCCCAGTTCCAGAGGGCTTCGCCGGGGCGACCCCCTCTCTTCGCTCTTATTTCTCATGATTGGGGAAGCCTTATCCCAAATCCTCATTAAAGGAGAGAGTGCTGGTCTATTCAAAGGAGTATCAATTCTAGGAGTCACTCCACGATTTCTCATGTTCAGTTCGCTGATGATACTCTAATCATGGTGGAGGCTGACTCTGAATCAGTGCAAAATCTGCAGACAACATTACGTTGCTTCGAGGCTGTTTCAGGCTTAAGAATCAATATGGCGAAATCCAGAGTTTTCGGCATCCACTGCTCCGACATCGATTTATCTTCTTGTGCTAATATTTTCGGTTGCTCTGTTGCTCCCTTTCCGACATTGTTCGTGGGTCTTCCTTTGGCGTTAGGGCCTCCTTCGAAACCTATGTGGGACAGACTGATTGAAAAAGTTAGCAAAAAGCTCGCCACATGGAAGAGTCGGTATTTGTCTATCGGGGGAAGGCTCACTCTCATCAAGGCAGTTCTGTCCAACATTCCTATCTATTTTATGTCTTTGTTTAAATGCCCTTCTCAAATACTCGCCAACATTGATTCATTGCGAAGAAATTTCCTTTGGAGCGGTAAGGAGAATCAGAAAAAACTTCATCTGCTGGATTGGAAAGAAGTCTGTTCCCGATGGTGGAGCCAGTATAAGGAGTCTGAAGGTGATGAATTGCGCCCTCCTAGGTAAATGGACCTGGAGGCTTGGAAATGAAAAGGATGCTCTATGGAGCTCTTTGGTCAAAGACAAATATGGGTTGTCTCACGGGGGATGGTGGACGAAAGACTCTTCGCAGTACAGAGCGTCATATCTGTGGAAAGGAATTCTGCGTGCCAAAAATACTGTCATCTAGAACATCAGATATCAGCTTGGAAATGGGGCAACCATTAGATTTTGGGAGGATCCCTGGCTAGGCGAAACGACCCTTAAAAGCAAATTCAACAGTATTTATCACATCGCCGTTCTTAAAGTTAGCCCAATCTGTTGCTTTTTCTCTCGTCTAGGATCATGCTTAGTTTGGGAAATCAATTGCAACAGGAATTTGCACGATTGGGAGCTGGAGGAATATGCCACCCTTCTCAATTGCCTCTCCATGGTCTCGCCAACCACAGCCGAACCCAACAAAATAGTGTGGAAGGGGGACAAATCCTCTCTCTTTTCGGTCAAATCGCTATACTATCTTTTATCTCCCTCCGCTTCCCCTACATCCGCCTCGCATTCTTTTATCTGGAAGTATCACGCTCCTCCCAAGTTCATCTGTTTCAGTTGGTTGGCTGCTAGGAACAGGATTCTAACAATTGACAATTTGAAGAAAAGAGGCATGTAACTCCCCAACATTTGCCTCTGCTGCATGAATGCCGAAGAGACGGTTGATCATTTGCTGGTCCACTGCCCTCTCATCTCTTCCATATTGAGGGATTTCTTCCATCGATTCAAAGTCAGTGGGTGTATTCCTGGAACCGCTTCTTCATTTTTACTGTACTGGCATGGTTTTGCTCTTGGGAAGATCAAATCGCGGATTTGGAGAATGGCGATCCTCGCCATTTGGTGGACTGTCTGGACAGAAAGGAATGACTGATGTTTTAATAACATCCAATCGTCAATGCAGGCTGTTGGATCTCGGGCTAAAAATCTTCTTTTTGAATGGGTCGTTAACGTCCCCTCTCTGAAGGTCTGTAATCTTCTGTTTTTAGGCGTGTAACTCTGGTTCTGCCTTCTCAGCAGAGCCCTTTCCTTTTCTTTTCTCCTTCTAATAAAATCGTTACGTTTAAAAAAAAAAAAAATAGTGGTCAAAGAGGTTGTCGGCCTGTACTCGTAGAGCTTGGTTTTACATTGTCGGAGAGGAGTCTCTTTGTTGACCTGAATTCGTGGGTCCTTTCGGTTGGTCAGATCTCTTAAGGAAGCGTCAACCTCAAACTCCTTGGCGGTATTCAAGTCCTCAACTTGCAACCAAAGATATGCCTGGATTCCGTCCTCTTGGCCAGAGTTTCCAGTAGGGATGGCCTCGTGACCTTCGTTAATAGATGGGAGGGTTCTCCCCTTTCGGCTTTGTAGTTCTTTGGTTCATGTTCTCTGACATTCGTTTGGAACTCTGAAATCTCGAGTTTCTTCTCGAGTTGGGTGCATGTATTGGAGAAGTAATTCAATTTAATGTGGCTGCAGAAACTTGTTGGGAGCTGCTTTTGCTAGGATTCAAATTCGGATAAGGTGGATCGATTTGATAATCTCTTCCATTTCCATCAAAGTAGGGAAGTCCAAATTGTCAATTTTAGTAGAAGAGGAAAAAAAAGACACTCGTTACCTAGTTTCAATGGCTCTTCACCCCTTTCGGCCACAATTTGAGGAGCATGCGCCCTCGATACTCCGATGGAGCACCATACTTTTAGCAATCAATCGCGGAAGGGCACGCGGAGGGACCTCGGCTTCCTCCCATCCAATCCATCTCAATCCTGACCTCTCAATCCCTCTCCATGATTGACGGTCGATGCCCCTAATATCCTTGTCGTATCCTCTTGACACATGTCGCCCCCACCCCATCTAATTGTCCAATCCCCTAGCCACATATTGATGGGGGAGCCAAGGTGGTGGCTAGTCACATCAACCGCAATTGCTCCCCTTCCCATCGCCACGTGGCTAGTCTATCTGCCGTCTGATCGACTGAGAGGGTGGTATGCTCATCTTATCCCTTCCTCATGAGCCCCTTGTCGGATCAGGAGTTGACATGTCCTTTAAGATGTCAGAAAATCTAATGTTGCAACCTATTAATGAGACCGCCTCTTCCCATCCACGTGGCGACGAGAGATTGGATGTCGACGCTCGATTCATCTCTACTCCTGATGAAATAGAGACGTGTCGTCATGCCTCAAGAATGATTTATGACATAGACAATTTTTTCTTTCCTCTATCGACAACACTTTCAAACCAACACGTAATCTTCTTGCTCAGTTGGGAGAAGCTTCTGTCTTATCCTCCTTTTCCGAATCGGACAGCTATGATACTAGCACCGGCGGATGCACTGACGGACGCTTTGACGTGCCATCCATCTAACTCTCTTCCCAGGTTTCGTTAGATCTTGATCCTGGATTACAACCGTCTCAAGCCTTGCACTCTCTTGAGATTGCATCGAACTCATCCATTTCCCCTAAGATTGGCCCTATGCAAGTTCTTTCCTTCTACTTACCTACTTCGACTCCAAATTGAATTGGGAATGACTTTATCTCTCCAACATCCAGCCTCCCTCTCTATGCTCTAGCTCCAGCAATCCCCCTCTAGCACCAAGGCCTCCTTTTTCCTTAGTCTGAAAGCTCCCTAAGACTCTCCTCACTTCTCCTTTCTCTCTTCCAGAAGGCCCTCCTTGGTCTGCTAGTCTCAAGGTTAATAGCCTTTCCTTAATCTTGGAGAGCTCTATTTTAAAGGTTAACCCTCTTTTGTCGGCCCCTCTCCTCCCGAACCCTCTATCTGGTCCAATGGGCAATCCCCCCTATCTTATCTCGTTTGGACAAATTCTTAGTGTCCCCTTCTTGGTTGGACGTTCTCCCTGTAGTTGCTCAACTTGTGCTCCCTTGTCCTATCTCTGACCATTGCCCCCTTCTTCTTGATCTTTTGGATGTTAGTTGGGGCCCTAAACCTTTCCGTTTCGAGCTCTCTTGGCTGGAAATTGAAGGATTCTCTTCTTTGGTTTCAAACTGGTGGTCCAGTTTCTCGATTTCTGGCTCCCTAAGCTTTGTCTCGAGTAAGAAGCTTAAACTTTTAAAACAAAATCTCACAACCCAGAGGAAGGATACTCAAGACGATCTCAAAGCCATCATTTCTAATGCCCTTGCATCTATTCATCTTATTGATGTTCAGGAGGACTTGCAACCCCTTTATGAAGTGGAGAGAGTGCAAAGAGCATTGCTAAAAGAGTACTCTTATGGCAGTCAAGCAACATGAAATCAAATGGAGGCAGCGGTTCAGAGCCCTTTGGCTGAAAGTTGGTGACAAAAATACCTGTTTTTTTCCATGCTACTGCCAGTGCTGGATCAAGGGCCAACAAGATAAGTTCCATTTATGTTGATGGCCCTTTAATAGAGGATCCCCAACATATATCAAATATTATTGTCCCTTATTATACTCCTCTCTTATCTATGGAATTGTGGTTTAGGCGTTCTTTGGACAATTTGGATTTAACCACCATTTTTTTGGGAGGTGGCCCAAGCAATTGAACCCCAACCCCCCTAAGGGCCAATTGAGGTAGAGTTAAATCTCCTCGCCCGGATGGATTTCCTCTATCCTTCTTTTAAATCTTTTGGGATCTTCTGAAGGATGACCTCATAGCTTTCATAATGGATTTCCGCTGGTTGGGGAATATATCGAAAGCTATGGGAGCCTCCTTCATAGCCCATATTCCTAAGATTGAAGGGGCTTCCGTGCTCAAACACTTTAGGCCTATTAGCTTTTGGGAGCACCTTATAAAATGCTAGCGAAAATCCTGCCATCTAGGCTTCACCTTGTGCTATCGAAGGTTATTTTAGAAGCCCAGGGCTCTTTCATGGCTAACAGAGAAATTTTGGATTGTGCTTTGCCCACGAATGCATTGATTCTCGACTTGGAGAGGGCAGTCGAGGAAAGGAGTTCCAATTGTGATTTATTACTCATAAACAAAGGACGGTTGTAACAAATTGGTCCCATTTAAAGCTTAGGATCATCTGCTCAGTGTGATTCTTGCACCATTAAAAAAAAAAAAACGCCTGCACACACACCCCCACACACTCACGCTAGTGGAATTTCACCACCTATGGGTACTTGAACCCTTGACTAGGTTTTGAAACTCTTGAAAGTCTACCACCGGAGCAAGAGTAAGGACTGTGTGATTCTTGCACCATAGCTTGCTCCTAGTTGCATGATGAATGAATGGTTCAGATTGGCGGTAACATCCCCATGAAGGTGGGACTTTAACAAAATCCGTGTGTGTGTGTAACACATGTACACCCACACACATGATGATGATGATGTCCCAACTAATTGGGTTGGCTACGTGAATCCTTTTCTGCCATTCCACTCTATCAAGAGCCATTACTTCAGTTAGACCATAGGTCAGTGGGGGAACCCTTGCCTACTTCTCACAACAACCGGGTGTTGTTGTGGCATGTTGCTTCTTGGGACGCCCTAGCCAACACTTACCAATTTCTCACTGCCCCTGGGTTCCGATGCAGCACGTTGCTTATAGGGAATGCCCTAGCATTAGTTTGGAATGTCTTATTGTTTGGATTCATCTTGGAAGTTATTGCTTAAATTTGATGCCGGTTGCCAACCTGACGCAACCCTCTATCGGGGCTGGGGACCAACAATGAGAGCATTAGACTCCCACAGGCACAATGTCATAGACTATTACATGGATTGATAACAATCAACAAGTTGAACACACACACACACCCAAGTTGATTACAATATATATGTATGCTTGATAATGTAACTTCGTTAAGAATGAAAAAGACAAAACAAGAAGAAAAATAGAAGGCGGGGATGCTGGGGAATCTATCTCACCCATTGGCAATACAAGAAGAATATGACTTCTCTCAAAGCATTAGCGATACAATGGACATTCAATCTCAAGGGCCACCAAAGCATCTCTCCTTGGTGATCATCCCAAAGAAAGGAGTTCCAATTGTAAAGAAGATTGGTGATAGTAATTTCTCTGAATTCAGGGTTATGAATTATACAACTAGATACTATGAGCTGAGTTTTCTGCTTGACCCACTTGATTGGCCCTCTATCATAATTTTTTTTGGAATTTCTTCTTCCAAATAATGGCAAATGAAAGCATCATGTCAAACAACCATTTACTCCAAAAGCTTAAGCTGTCAGAGTGTGGTGTATCAATGTATATAAAGGGACTTTATCACTTCAACACATCATCCAAATATAATATTCCCGTGAGGATGGAATGTGCCTTTTGACCATCCCACGAAGAGATCCTAAAGCTTGCTGCAAAGGGTCCAATGTATAGTTAAGAAAAAGAAACAAATGTTCTCTAGTGTCCCAAGGGTCTTTATTTGAATCTTCAGATTTTGATTTATCAATTAGTTCTTGTTTGGTTCTTCAACATGAGATCAATTTGTGAAGTTATGAGTTCAACGCTGGGTGGGCCCTTGGGCAAGATTCGATGGAGCTATGCATCTGTGAGGGATATTCCTTTTTCTTTGCCTTGGCTCCAAATGTTCCATTGAATGGGGAGTGTGGACTAACAACGAATGGCTAGCTTGCACGTCCCACATTCATTCTGTATCTATACTCAACTAGTCATGTTTGAGGTTTCACTTTCATCTTAGCACAATTATTTGCTTACTTGGTTTGTCGTAACTTTGCAGCGCATTCAATGACAGAATTGGCTTGATCAGGATGCTCTCCAACCACAGGGGCACTATTATGGGAAATTGAGCTGATCCTTTCACCAAGGACATCAATTGTTATAATGTCGGCCATCTGTTCTCTGAGGTTGGTGATGTTTCGTTGTCAATAAGGCTGTATATGTGTGTATTCCAACTCTTCGTCATTGTGTGGTTGAGAACATAATATATTTACGTGTATATAATTGCTATTCCAAATTGTGCATCTTTATATTCCGGCCATGCACGGCTTTGGATTGCTTCCTCAGGCGCACACTGTCTCAGCTTTTCATTGCACTAGAGAAATATAGGGAGGATAACTCATTGGTTCAAGCCTGAGAGGTAACTGGACAAGCCCAACAATCGAGGCAACCATCTTTTACCATTTTGTGTCCAAGGCAACAGTTTTAGGTAGACACGTTGAATACCCTCAGAGATTTCTTTTCTTAACATGTTTGTAGATAGATTTCTCCCTACATTTTGAACGACAGATTGTTATTGTCATGAACCAACTTGGTATCCGCATGAAAAATCTTATTTGTTATGGTTGTTGGACTCTTCTACAGCTCATATAATCGGTGGTTGTCCCAAATAAACCTTGATCTCTTGCATATGTGACCTTGATTTAGTGTGGTCAGTGTCACATTGGATTCCTAAGCTAAGTGACCATGAGGGTACTCGAAGGTGTGAATGAGAAGTGTGAAGCACAAAGAAGATGCCAACTTTTTCTCGTAATCTAATAAAAATAACCTAACCTAAGGCAGACAAGTTGATGAAGCCCAAATGACAGAAGCAGAGGAATAGGATTTCAGACACTGGCATGACCATAAAACACAAATACAGCAATCAATTTTCTTTCTTACTAAACCTGATTCAGTGTGGCTCAATTTATAGTTGCACGAAGCGTGAAGTGAAGCAGCAACATTTGGGTACAGGAATGTGGAACTGTCTGTTTCAAAATGTAAACAAGTAGAAATAGGTAGAAGGTAGTGGGAGTGACAAACCTTTTTGTTTCCACACCAGAGGTCTCTTTCTTTCCAATATTTATGTTATCAAAGAGTGAAAAAAAAGGGTTGATTTTTCCTTATTTGATCAGATCAGAAAGAAACTTTGGGATTGCTGAATCTCAGGTGAGATAGAAACCATCATAGTATTTTCCTTTCACTTTCTTAACGACGAGATCTATTATCGTTTCTCCCTTGAAAGTCAGAGTAGGTGCAAAGTCTCCCAATTTGTGTCCGACCATATGATCTATTATATAAATAGTTAAATGTTTCTTTCCATTATGAATGATGATTGTATGGTTGATCATTGTGCATATAATGGTAGATGCCTGGGACCAAGTTATTAGTCTCTCTTTTTCCTGCCACTACTCGGACTCAAATCGAAATGCTCTAGCACTGCTTCCTAAGGGCAGTGTGTCTACTGATTTCACCATGGCGGCTTGATTGAAATAAGAAATAGCCGATCTTGAATTTATTAATAGAAGTATCTATTAGAAATGAATTCTCTAGCATTTGAATCCAACTTCAAAGCGGGAGAGGCTGCAACTAAGGTTCAATCTTTCTCTTTCATGTAGTCTTCTGCTGATCCTCTCGTTACAACAATATTCTTACTAGCTATTTTACTTTATTTATTTATTCTAATGGGCGTCTTTGGATGATTTGGAACCAAAGACAAATGAAGATATTCTTTGGAATTTTGAACCCAAGGAACTTTGCTATGTTAAACATGTGTTCAGTGCAGTGTTTCAAACAGCGTATGCTACAGGGGCCATAGCATACGCCACATCTACGTAGTGTGTAGCATATGCTACAATGTACCTTTATTTTTCAATTTTCATTTTTTAAGTTTTGTTTTTAAAAAATTGTGTAAAATTCACATCATTAAAAAAACTTTAATTGTGTAAAATCAAGATTTTCGATAACATCTTTATATTTGGAATGGGATCAAAATCAGGTCATTTGCCCAAAAAGAAGAAAAAAAGAGGCGCATAACTATGTATGTGAATCTATCATTATGTCTTCCCCTAACCTCAAAAGCGTCAGACTTCCAAAATACATTCTTCACCACTTATTCATAGTATTCATAATTCTTGAGTTGTGTACTTGTATATCCAATTAGATGAGTGCGTTTGGTTGCACCAAACATCATGAAGCGTTGCAAAAGTTCAAGTTTTGGCCTCCTCCCAAATACACGATTACTGGCACTTGGTGTCTAGCATTGTCTACTAGTCTTCTACCAAGCTTATTGCAACCCATGGATTTTCAAACATCACAGTGGATACTGCTAGCCCCATTGAGACAGAACTACCAAAGTGTGGTTCTTGCTTGACGAGTTTATCTGTGTGTGTGTGGGCTTTCGGTGTTCTTTCATGGAGCTGAAGGGCGTAGAGTAAGTTTTTTGATGCTCTCCAAATCACCTGAGATTTGGAAAGACCAGTCGTGAGAGCTCTATGGAGATGGGAAGACTATTCATGTCTTGTATCCAATCCACCTTTTAACGTTCAATGTTTCAGACTTTTACCTCTGTATTGAACAATCTCCATTAGCTTTCGGTTTTCTAGCTTTATTAAAATTAGTGTGATGGTACAGTAATGCTATGCCTGAGTCTCATAGCTATAGGAGAACTTACTAGGATCCGTTGGGATACCACCAAATAAGTTACTTTTTCTACTCACAGCAGTAGATAAGTTTGGTTTATGATCAATTATAAGTACCTTTTTTATTTAAAGTTACTCACTTCAGTTTAATAAGTACAAATCAAGATAAGCTACTTAAGGCATAAGTAGCTTAAGTAACTTATGATCCCCTGACTCTGAGCTCTGATTCGGGCGAGCCCTGACTCAGGACTGGATGAGTAGTCCCAGTCGCCCACCTGTCGGGTCACTTTGGGCCTCTGTTTGGATGCACCTCTTCAGAAGGGAGTTTCCGAAGAAATGGGTTTCAACCTGCTTTTTCAGTGGACTCCGGTTAGTTTTGCCAAATCGGAGTTTTCTCGCCTATTTATGTCGAGCAGGAGGTGGGATGGGGTTTTGCAGAGTAGTCAGGCAGTCGGCCAGTTATCAGGACTAGGTAATGGTTTCCTAGTTCACGTCTTGTCTCAACCTTCTGCACGACCTTATTATCTTGTCATGCGTGTTTTGCTGGTTAGAAATTGCAATTTGGTTCATCTTTCAAAAGAGGAAGAAGAATGCTTCCTTGAAATACGACTTTTAGAAGCTCTGCTAATGCTGATGATGCTGACCGTTCAATCTTTGACACCCTGATCCATAGCTCAAGTGGCAGACTGAGTGAAAGATACCTAGTTTCAACACGGAGGTCTTGGTATCGGTCCCTAGTGGGGGTGGCTAACAGTGAAGTGTCAACTGACAGTGGGGTGTACTAACAAGCTAACAGAAAAAAATAAAATAAAAAATCTTTGGCCTAGTTGTAGCTGCTCATTTTTGCATTGTATGGATGGTCATGATCATAGTGATTCTTGAGACATGGTCCGATGATTTTTGACTAATGCTTTTATTAGGAAAAGGAAGGTGTCCTTTAAGACCTCTTCAAATCATGATCTACAGCTTCCTCCATCTTCTTTTTTCCAAAGGCACTGCATGCATTTGCAGCAATATCATCATTACCTGTTAAAACTAGGTCCTTACTCTTGCTAGGGTGGTAGACTCTCAGGAGTTTCAACTCCCGGTCAAGGGTTCAAGTACCCATAGGTGGTGAAATTCCACCAGTGTGAGTGTGTGGGGGTGTGTGTGCATGTCTAAAAATAAAATAAAATAAAATCATAACCTGTTAAAAAGCTAGGAAACGTTAATGATGACCAACATGCCAAAAAAAAATAAAAATAAAAAAATAAAAAAATCACCAATCTAATGATCGCAACTGTTCTGGGGACTTGCACCCCACCTATTCGACAGATAGGATTCCAATCGGGAGTGGATCAGGTGCAGCCGGGGCCTCGCCCAAGACTGCGGCTTACCTTGATGTATGTATTCTATATCTGTTTTGCCATATCATTTTTATGCTGATGCCCAAAAATGAAGGAGATCCAATGCTGTCAGGTGGACCATTACGATAGGAAGCAGTGGTGATTGACCATTAATGGGCCACAAGTTTTGGATCAAGATGATATTTGTTTATCCAGATTTATTTGACCTTATTGATAGGTTAGTTGGCAAATAAACATTACTGCAGACCCTAGGAAGTTTTTAATGGTAGGGCGTTCAAGCAACTCTTATTACTAGAGTATGGTCCACATGAGATTTGGATATTACTCATTTTTGGGTTCATGCCCTAAAATGATCTGGCAAAATGGATGGATGACTTGGATACAGAATACATGCATCTAATGTGGGTCCCACGAGAAGGGCCGCACACTTAATCTGTTCCCATATTTCCAATTGATGCAATTTTTGGGGCCCACATTTTGATAAGTTTTGTTCATCATAATGTGCCACGTCGACGGAGGATGAGATCCCGAGGCCACATTTTCATGGGGGAAGTTATTTAGGGCCCGTTTGGCCGGTTGGAATGGAAGGGATTAGATGGTAGTGGAAGGGATTGGATGGTAAATCCCGGAATGGCCGGGCGTGCCAAACAGTGTAGGTGATCTGATCCAAATCCGATGGATCTTCAGACAATCCACTGACAATACCATCATTATCTTTAAATCCAATTCAATCCATCCTATTCCGTTCAAATTAGCCTGCGACGTGTTTGGTTAGTGGGATTGGAAGGAATCGGAAGCTTTAATTTCCGGATTGGCAGGGCGTATCAATCCAGGATATAGCAATCCCATGGATCTCAAGACAATCCGCCGACAACACCATCATTACCTAGAAATCCACGCCATCCACCCTGTTAACATTCACTCCCTTCCAATCCAGCCGGCCAAACGGGCCCTTAATTCTCTCGGCAGAGTATGACGCATGACTGACAGGCAACCACTCAGACACTGTACACGCGGCAAACATTAACTCAAATGTCGTGGAACCGTGTGTTGTTACGTCACAATCGGTTAACATGAAGTGTGAGTACTGACATGGCAAAAGAAAAGAAAAGAAAAAAAAAAGTCACAATCAGTTGAGCAATCCTAACCTCTTATTTGTGGACGGGCAAGCCTTGCCTGTGCTGTGCCCCCAGAAGTCATGTTGGGTCCACAAAGATGCCCGTGATAAATCCACGGAAGAGTCCAAAAATCAGGCAGATCCAAAATTTAGGTGGACCACACCACATGAAACAGCTTACTATTGGAAACTTTTTTGGGGGCCATAGGAGTTTTATATCAGGATGATATTTGTACCTGCAGTTTATCTGAGTGGTAAAAACCCTATGAACGGTTTGGATAAGCATATAAACATCATGGTTGGGCTTCAGGAATGTTTCATTGGTGGACGTTTCGGTTCTAACTGTTTCTTGTGGTGTGGCCCACTTAAGCTTTGGATCTGGCTGATTTTTAAGGCATTGGCTATTGTGATCTTCCCAAACTGATGGACGGAGTGGATTTGTCATGGGCATCTCTGTGTGCCCTACACAGCTTCAAACCACAGGAACTTCCGTTGTTGGCGGGCGCACAGGCAAATCACTTTCTATGGATACATTTTTTTGTTGAAAAAGGAGCAGCGGATATTCTTCATTCTCACCCATCCAAGTAATAAAAATTAACAAATCCAAATAACCGAGTAAAAGCTGGTAACTATAATTTGTACACTCTACTTCAAATTAGTTATATGCCATGTATGCAATCCATGTGTTTTCTGTCACCCAAGTTTCTTTTTTGGAAGGTGAAATATTTTTTGAAAGCTGAAAATATTTCACCCATTTAATATTAGTATTATTATTTCAGAAGGTGAAATATTTTTAGAAAGTTGAGAATATTTTTCCACCTAATCTTTTATTTTGTTACATTTTTGTTGTCGCAGTGCTGTTTTTTTTTTTGTTTTTTTTTTTTCGTTATCAGTATGGTTTAGGAAGGATTGTGTTTTATCAAAGGGTCGCTTTGGGACGGGTGAGCGTGCAGGTGTTGCGTTTTGTCAACCAGATGCTCGCTTTTTGAGGTGTGTATTTTGTCAACCGGATGCTTTTTGATGTGTGTATTTTGTCAACCAGAATTAAACGCTTTGGGGTTGGCGGTGCGTTCTGTCAACTAGAAATTAAGCGCTTTGGGGTGTGGGTGTCGGTTGGATTGGGTTTTGTCAATCAGAAATTAAACGATCTGGTATCTGGGTTTGAATGGGTTGTGTTCTTTCAACCAGAAATTAAACCAATTGTTACCTAGGTGTGTATGGGTTGTTTTGTCAACCAGAAATTAATCGCTTTGGATTTATTTTTAGCTGTAGTCTAATTATAATAAGGATTTGATTTTATATTAATTAAGGGTTCTATATATATATATATATATATATATATATATATATATATATATATATATATATATAAAACGCTCACCTGCGAACCAGTTCGTACATACTACGTACGAGCTTTTTTGAAAACCCATTATACATTATAGGGATCCAAGATTTGAACCGTTCATGTGAAACAGCACCTTGTAAAACCCCCTGGGCCCAAGTTTTACCTTGATCTAAAACTTTGATGGGCCATAAAAAATGAAAACAGTTTCTTTCCTTGATTTGTATTTCTCTTTTCTATGGCCCACCAGAATTTTAGATTGTAGTGAAAATTTATTACATGAGGTTTCATGGGATTCCACATCACATGGACCGTTCAGATTAGACACCCATGACACGTGTGCAAAGGTGTGCAGGGGAGCATGACTCATATATATATATATATATATAGGGAGATGGTCACCTGCGCACCTTTTCACGTGAGCACCAATGAGCACCTTTGCACACGTGTCATGTGCACAAAATCTGAACGGTCTAAGTGATGCCGCACCCCTTGAAATGCTATAGGCCCAATTTTAGCCTGATCCATGACTCTGGTGAGCCATAACAAAGAGAAATGCAAATCAAGGAAGGAAACTGTTTCCTTTTGCCATGGCCCACCAGAGTTTTGTATCCGGCTGAAAATTGGGCTTATAGCATTTCAAGGGGTGCGGCATCACTTGGACCGTTCGAATTTTGTGCACATGACACGTGTGCAAAGGTGCTCACGTGAAAAGGTGCGCAGGTGACCATCTCCCATATATATATATACATATATATATATATATACATATATATATATATACATATATATACATATATACATATATATATACATATATACATATATATATATATTGCTCAATTGAAATTGGTTATCACAAGAACTTATGTGCATTTTTTGATACGTGATATGGGTACAAAATCTTAACGATCCGCGTGATGCAACACACCATGAAACCCCTAGAGCCCAACTTTAGGCCTGATCTAAAACTCTGGTGAGACTTGGTGAAAGGAAATAATTACCTTCCTTGATTTACCTCTCTTTTTTATGGCCCACTAAAGTTTTGGATCAAGCTAAAAGTTAGGCCATAGAGGTTTCATGAGGTGCCGCATCACATATATCATTCAGATTTTGTGCCAATGACATGTGTAAAAAGGTATGCATGGGTTCTCACCTAAGAAGTTCGGAGGTGAGCATGACGCTCCCACTCTCTCTATATATCTTTTGCTTTTAATTAAATGGATCAAGTGAGTTGAAGCGAATTTCGTCCTACCGTCATCCATGGGAGATCTATGTGGAGCCCACCATGATGTGTGTGTGTGTGTGTGTATATATATATATATATATATATATATATATATATATATATATATATATATATATCCACGTCGTCCATCTATGTTCTTTGATCATTTTAAGGTATAAGCCCAAAATTGAGGTGGATCCAACGCTCAAGTGGACTACACCAAATAGTAAGCTTGGATTGCATTAAATTCAAGTCCTCTTGGTGCCATTAAATATAAGAATCATATGTGGTGTGGTCCACTTGAGCATCACATACAAACAAATCTACCTGTTCGTAGCTAGAGACCGGTTGGGATTTCTATAACCCATTTATTAGCATTGAGATTTTCAATTCATTTAATGAATTAGTAGTCCATTCATATACGGATCAGAATCCAATTAGTCTGTTTAATTTGGAATAGAGCATGTTATATCAGTTAAGAAATGCAAAATGATATGGATATGATCTTCTGACGATTGTATTGTTTCTTTCTGGTTCCTTAATAAAGCTTTTGTATTTGGAAAGTTTATTTTAAATTATCTATTTTAATAGCTGTTTGGGCTATTGCTTATGATATCCTACCCATTTCATCCTTAGATCTATATCGAGGTATTAATGGTTATCATCTAACATGGCAGAATAGAATGTGTGCAATGAGATAGAATGCAATAGAAACGAAAACAAGAAATGGGTTGAATCCACTCATTTCATTTAAGAATAGGGATTTAAAATCCTTTTCATTTATTCAACTAGTAAGTGGGTTTGGGTTGGACCACCCTCCTTTTGACCCTAACCTAACCCAACCTAAACCCATCCTAACCCGACCAAATAGGGAGATATTGGGCATGCAAGTTGGGTCTCCTTCCAATTAAAGCTCCATAATTCATTGGTTTTGCCTTTTGACCATCTGATTGCAGCCCAAGAATTTGAACGGTTCAGACTATCCTGTTCCACATGAGGCCCAACATGCCAATGTCCGAGATTACATGATCATGGGCCCAGCTGGTACAAACTGAAAACACAAGTAGATTGCAGCCCAGGAACTTAATGCTTCGGATTCTTCTGTGGGCAAAGTCCATTGATGGGAGGTGCAACAGACCATTGGCCTAGATCACATGATCATGGGCTCCACTGGTGCCAACTGAAAACCTAAGTACATTGCAGCCCAGGAAATTAATTGAAGATGATCATGATGAGGTCTATCACCATCTTCCTAAAGGATAACTACTTCGAATCTACAAAGCTTCTCTAGACTCTTTATAGAAACTTCTTGAATCCACTAGGAAAAAGCAAAAAAATATAAATGATATTTATGAAAATTTGTAAATTGATTGATGAATGAAATAAACCAGTCTACAATCCTTTAAACAGGGATACCAAGCTTTAGAATAACTTTCAAAATTAAACTATAACTAAAACTCCCTAAAATTCATAACTTACTATAAATAGTAAACACTCTTCATGTTGGATGTGTCTACAACCCTTTTTACATCATTAATGGTTAGGAATTTTATGTTGGTATTGTCCATCAACGCAAGGCCCAACAAATCAGTGGTCCATATCACATTACAGTGGGCCCCACCAGGACAAACTGAAAACCCAAGTTAGGATTCAAGCCACAAGTCAACTAAAAAGTACCCAAATACCCTTACATTCCCATACAAGGATAATAAATTGAAAGGCCCTTTTTGTGGGGGAAGTGGGCCTAAGCAAGTTGAATAAAGGAGTCATTGTAATTGAACTGTAGAGAGGAGCCCTTGTCGCGGCATGCCTGCTACACCACCCTTTCATCATTATCCATCGGGCATGTGACTAAGCACGGGGGAAGGAATCTCATCAAAACAGTAAAAGAGACTTTTGTATCTTGGCCATCCATGATATGGGCCACCAAATGAACGGTTCTGATCATCATGGACCCGCTGAAAACTAATCCAGCCATCACAGCATTTCTGGATGATCTGAATTGTGGATCTGGTGGCCCAACCTTAAATGCGTAAATGGAACGATTTGATAATATCGTAACCCAACCGTTGGTACTTAAAATGGAAGGTTGAAGATAGAATCAGACAACGCTGTACATTCAACTAGAAGAAAATATTCAATTGTTCATGTTGATAGATGTCTTAAATCTATAAATCAACATGTCCATCGATGACAGTTTGATGCTATTGAATAGGTTTCAATGCCATCGGAAAAATCTAAAATTTATTGATTTGGTTGTTGGACACTCTAGTTGTCCTGTTTGATGCCATCGAAGGCTGCTCGATGCCATTGAAGGCTAAATTGATGCCATCGGTAAAATTTAAGATTTTTATGTTTAGTTGTTTGAATGTTTCGATATTAGTTCGATATAATCAAAGTGGGTTCGATGCCATCGAAGTCTCATTGAGGGTGCCATCGAACCGTCATGCAGAAAATACACATAATTACCAAAGTACAAGATTTTTTGTGGACTTCTTTCTTATTCCAAATGTGATTATCTTAGAGGTTATAAATATGGGTGTAATTGGGATTAGGACATATATTAGAGTTTTCTAATTCGTTCTTAGAGTTTCAAAGGGATTGTAAAGAAAGATTCAAGGCTTGTTTAAATTGGATAGTTTCTGTCTTGTAATTTTCTACTTTCATAGTGAGATATGTTGTTTTATGTCGTGATTTTTTCATGTTAAATTCAAAGTTTTTGTGATTGTGCTTACTTTGTACTATTGGATTACTCTAATTGATTCATCTTTGTGTGTTTTCGCAATCCCCCCAACAGTCTTACATTTAACTAGAAAAAAAATAATCAAAATAAAGCATCTAATTGTTAGATTATTTTAAGCTATAAGCCTAAAATTGAAGCATATCCAATTTTCAAATGGACTACACCAACTCATCCTACGGCGCATTAAATACAAGAGTCATCTGTGGTGTAGTCTACTCAAGCATTAGATTTGCCTCAACATACACAAACAGATTTGCCCATTCCTGGCTAGAGACCGGTGGGGGTTTCTATAACCTGTTTACGGGCATTGAGATTTTCAATTCATTTAATGAATTAATAGCCCATTCATGATATAGATTAGAATCCAATTACTCTGTTTAATTTGAAACAGAGCATGTTATATCAATTAAGAAATGCAAAATGATATGGAGATGATCTTCCGACGGATTGTATTGTTTCTCTCCCGATTCCCTAATAAAGATTTTGTACTTGTCTCCTCACTTTCCCTTTGATAAAAATCAATAATTCTGACAGCTGCTCTTACTGGAAATAGGATTAATCTTGGTGTATTGTTTTCGTTCTGGATTCCTAGCTTTTGTATTTATGTCTCCTCACTTTCCCTTCCATAAAAATGAAAAATTCTATCAACTGCTCTTACTGAAAATACGATTGACAATGGATTCAAGCCACAATGTAGTTTCATAAAATCTGTACTAGTTTCCTTTAGCTCTTTTTTAAAAGAGTATTAAGAGAAATTTAACCTATTTTACAATGTCTTTATTGTGCTAAATTCTCTTGTTTTCATTGGAAAGTCTGTTTTAAATTATCAAATAGTTATTATTTTGCATGCAACTATTTTAATAGCTGTTGGGGCTATAGCTTATGATATCCCACCCATTTTATCCTAAATTTACATCGAGGTATTAATGGTGGTCCTTTAATAGGATAGAGCAAATGTATACGATATGATGAGATAAGATAGAATGCAATAGAAACAAAAACAGAAAATGGGTTGAATCCACTCATTTCATTTAAGAAGTAGGATTTAAATCCTATTCATTTCTTCAACCATTAAGTGGGTTTGGGTTGGTCTACCCTCCTTATGACCTTAACCTAACCCAACCTGCACCCATCCTAACTTGACGAAATAGGGCGATATTAGGCATGCATGTTGGGCCTCCTTCCAATTAAAGGTCCATAATTCTTTGGTTTTGCCTCTTGACCATCTGATTGCAGCCCAAGAATTTGAATCGGTTCAGACTATCCTGTTCCACATGAGACCCAACACGCCAATGGTCTAAATTACATGACCATGGGCCCAGCTGGTACAAACTGAAAACACAAGTAAATTGCAGCCCAGAAACTTAATGGTTAAGATTCTTCCGTGGGCAAAGTCCATTGATGTGAGGTGCAACAGACCATTGGCCTAGATTACATGACCATGGGCCCAGCTGGTACAAACTGAAAACCCAAGTAGATTGCAGCCCAGGAAATTAATTGACGTAGGATGAACATGATCACTATCTTCCTAAAGGATAACTACTTTTAATCCACAAAGCTTCTCTGGACTCTTCACAGAGACTTCTCAAATCCACGAGGAAAGAGCAAGAAAATATAAATGATATTTATGAAAATTCGAAAATTGATTGATGAATGAAATAAACGAGTCCACAACCCTTTAAATAGGATACCAAGCCTTGGAATACTTTCGAAATTAAACTATAACTAAAACTTCTTAAAATTCATCACTTACTATAAATAGTAAACACTCTTCATGTTGGATGTGTCTTCAACCCGCTCTACATCATTAATGGTTAGGAATTTAATGTTGGTATTGTCCATCAACGCAAGGCCTAACAAATCAGTGGTCCATATCACATTACAGTGGGCCCCACCAGGACAAACTGAAAACCCAAGTTAGGAGTGAAGCTACAAGTCAACTAAAAAGTACCCAAATACCCTTACCTTCCCATACAAGGATAATAAATTGAAAGGCCCTTTTTGTGGGGTGAGTGGGCCCAAACAAGGTGAATAAAGGGGTCATTAACTGTAGAGAGGAGCCCTTGTCACGGCATGCCTTCCACACCACCCTTTCATCATTATCCATCAGGCATGTGACTAAGCACGGGGAAGGAATCTCATCAAAACAGTAAAAGAGACCTTTGTATCTTAGCCATCCATGATATGCCCCACCAAATGAACGGTTCTGATCATCATGGACCCGCTGAAAACTAAACCAGCCATCACAGCATTTCTGGATGATCCGAATCGTGGATCTGGTGGTCCAAAACGTGGGATGATGTGTAAACGGCACGATTTGATAATATCGTAACCCAACCGTTGGTACTTGAAAACGGACGGTTGAAGATAGAATTGGACAATGCTCTACATTCAACTAGTAAAAAATAATCAAAATGCAGGATCTAATCGTTGGATTTTTTGGACGATAGCCCATCCAGATATTGTCCACAGAAATGGACCGTTTGGATCTTCCATACACGCAGCCATGTGGGCTCCACCCAGCCAATAGTCTTTGGAAGGCAAAAGGGGTTCTAGAATTTTGAAAAATGACAGTCTTTCACATCTCTATTGCATGAGTTCATTCTACAAATCCGGCGACGCAGGATGGACAGCATGCGTCGCAGCTTGGGACCCACATGCAGAGATTGTCCAATGATCGGGACCGTCCATCTTCTCTTTGCTACAACTAATGACCTATTGTGAGACAAGAACTCTCCAAAAATCGTCCCCAACTTTATTTTTCTGAGTTAATCTGAACCACTAAAGATTATCTTTTCAACATTCATGATTCATGAAACTCACGTTCAATGTAATTTTAATAGGGTGGAAATCACATTGTATCATTAAATACATGGACGGTTCCGATCATCAGCATGTGGGCCACAAAGGAGCAGTACATGATGGGGTTGGACAGAAGTGGAGTCCTTGTCACATGGCATGCAAGCTCACACCATCCCCATTTGGTAGTATTATGGAGGTGAGACATGTGACTGAGGCACGGGGGAAGGAATCTCACAGGAAAAAAGAGGTCCTTTTGTCCTTGTGATCACAGCCGTCCTTTGCAACCTCTCTTCTCTTCAATATCTTCCAACCCACCTCACATAAATAGACCCCTTCTATTTCCTCCTCTTGCATGCCTTGTTATTAACTACAAGGGTGGAATAAGCATGAAAGAGCCTACACATCCCTCCTTTGTTTTTCTTTTCATACTCTTCCTTTGTCTATGCCTCTTCACATGTCCTTGTTTCCCTGCCTCCTATGGTTTGGCTCTCTCTCTCTCTCTCTCTCTCTCTCTCTCTCTCTCTCTCTCTCTCCTTACTAGTTTGTGTTTGTGTGTAGATGGGCCTTGGTATGATTCATCTGCATATACTGAGGTACCTCTATTATCTACATTTTAGGCTAATATTAGTGGTCCACATATGATATTTGATTTTTATTTTTTACAGAACTTTATCAAATGTATGGGTGAGGCATTACAACTTGTGGTACTATACAATCTTTCCTGCATATTGGTGACAAAGAAATGGTAGGCCCCACCATGAAGATCACCTGGGACAAATATGGGGCCATTTCTTTAAAAAGGTGGGCCACACCTTTGCAATCGAGATGCATTTGTGGCTTACTTAGTGAGTGGAATCAACCTGATTTTTAAGAAGGATGATCTTCATTTTGGGGTGAATCCCATTTCCATTGTACTAATATCTTACAAAAGTAGTATTTTGTCTGAAAAGATGGTTTAGTACTACAAGTTGTGGTACAATGCATTTAGAAATGTTTTAATACTCTGTCACTACAAGTTGTGGTACAATGCATTTAGAAATGTTTTAATACTCTGTCACTACAAGTTGTGGTACAATGCATTTAGAAATGTTTTAATACTCTGGCAGTGTGATGGATGATATGCTTGGAAATTAATGATAACTTGCATATGTGGCATGGCGCACAAGTAACTCAAACTAAACTGTCCAAGATATGGGTTTCACTTAGGATGCATCATGAACCAAAATTACTCCCATTTGGTTATCTAGCTATAGATTACAAATTTATTGGATAATTAAAAATGAAAAAAATCAGACTTTTTTTATTTTTATTTTAAAAGAGTCTTCCTGATTCAGAAGTTAAGATTGTTCAAACAATTTTATTATTAGATTGTAACTCAGCTTAGTTCCACAATGTAGTCAGTTTAATTTTAGTTAATAGTACATACCTTGTGTACTGGTTTTGGTAGCCTGCATATGAAGCGTCACACGCAGCCAGAGTATAAAAAACTTCCCTTCTCTTAATTCTTTTGGAAGGTATATTAAATATGTAAGTGCTTGGCATCAAGTGTTATTCATACAGCCAGAGTATCAAATAACTTCCCCTTTTCAATCTCGTTGCAGTGTAAAAAGTATGCTGAGGCACCACTTTATGAGGGCGGGATTATGGGTAATGTGGATCAGCAAATTCAGCAGAGATTCGATAATCATGCCGAGAGAGTGTATTCGCCGGCCTATGTCTTGCAGGATCTCACCCCCAACAACAAATATGCATTCTCCTGTGAGTTTGATTTCTTCCTATTTTTTCAAAAAAAAAATATGTGGTTTAAAATGGCGGAATCCCAATACATTTTAAAATGGGATTTGAGAAAATCTCAGTTCCATTTTAAAATGCGTTGAATTCCCACCATCTGTATTAGGATGGTGGGAATTTGGGTACCCATAGGCACAAAATGTATGTGAGCTCAAGGCCTGTTTGGGAGCTTGGAAAGTATTTGGATGAAAAGTATTTTTTTATAAGAAAATGATTTTTTTTTTTCCTAATTAGAGTTCACTTTTTTTGTAGAAAACATTTTTCTAAGAATGAGTTTTTAGAAGAAAGTAATAAAATTTTCTGTGTTTTTTAAATTTTATTTTATGTTTTTGAATTTCTCTCCCAATCCTTTATTGGAAAATGAGTTTTTAAAGAAAATGTCATTTTATATAGCAGTGGTACCTTATTTTCTTTCCCACCAATGAATCACTTGCATATGACATCAGTGCTATGAAAGTGGCAGGTCTTAACATGAAGATCTAAAAAACCACATTGATCTAAGCACTATGTGGTCCGGTCTGATTTTTGTGTCAGGTGATCTTTACGGTAAGACCTGTAGTTTTCATGGAATTGATATCTTATACACAGCATACTAATATGATAATCTGGATTTGCATCGTTTTTGGATTGATGTCTTAGCATGAGTTGAATAAATTGATGGATGGAATGAATGTCACGAAAACATCGAGGTGGGCCCAACAAAGCTTTTGATGACACGGGATCACTGTAACAGGGTAGTAGAAAATTTATTTTAAAATTGAACAGTTGGCCATCAGTCATACATTCCTTTTACCTGGATTATCCTTCTCCAACCATCCATTTTACATGCTGTATTGGACGGCTCGGATGGTCAAGTAGGTGCACCTTTCGGATGGCGGTCATCCATGATGGTCCGCTCCTAGTGAACGGGCCACATTGTCTGACTATTCAGAGTGTGACTTGCTTGGGAACTCAAATCATTAAGGAGTCGCCCTATACAGATTAGCCTTAGTCATGAGATTGATGGCTTGGATTTCTTGACCATGACCTACCTTATTGAAACTGAAAATGCTAAGATCATGGAATGGTGGGTTTTTAGCTATGGGTTTTAGTGGTAAGAAAATATTCGATTTTGACAAGTGAGGCCCATCTTCCTTTACAAGAACCCATTATCTTAAAAGATCCTTTGGCACTTGGATTTTTACTCCAGAGCCAAATCTAGGATATATATAATCTTTGGGATTTTCATTCTCAGTTATCAGATATTGAATTAATTATATATGCATTGAGTCACTCAACTCCACCAAGATAAATATTGAGTTGAATTTTATTTGTTTTCATATTAAAATAATAATAAAAAACACTGTAGTGTGAAAGCTAAAACTTATTTGTTTCATTTCAGAAAGAAAGGAATATATAAAAAAGTTGCATAGATATGCAAGACGTCTGCCTAAATCTAAATGGACACGTAACTCGAATGTGTGTATATATATATATATATATATATATATATATATATATATATATATATATAGAGAGAGAGAGATAGAGAGAGAGAGAGACTGAGAGAGAGAAGAATGCTCACCTGCACACCTTCTTATGTCTGCACTCATGGCTTAGGCACAGAATATCTAACAGTCCACGGGCCCTTGAAACTCCGTGTGCCCAACTTTAAGTCTGATACAAAACTTTGGTAGGCCATAGCAAAGAGAAATGCAAATCAAATGAGACTGTTGTTTCCTTTTTCCATGGCCCACCAGAGTTTTATAATAGGCTGAAAGTTGGGCTTCAAGGTTTCAAGGGGTGCCACATCATGTGGACCCTTCAGATTCTATGCCTAAGACAAGTGTGCAAGATGCACATGGGTGCTCACGTAAGAAGGTACAAGAAGGTGCACATTATATATATATATGTGTGTGTGTGTGTGTGTGTGTGTGTGTGTGTGTGTGTGTGGGAAAAGGTACTATGCGCTCGACCTCACAAGTCCATCCCATGAGGTTGAGCTGTGTGGGCCCTACCGTGATGCGTTTCAAACATCTATCCCATTAGTCCGATGCACCATTCCATCGTGGGCCTAGTTCTCAAAAATCAAGTCAATCTGTGACTTGTGTGGGCCACACCACATATAGAAGTGGAGAGGGGCCGTGCACCATTAAAACATTCATAACCATTTTTGAGGGCCCACCGAGATGTGGTTTTCAAATCCAGCCTATCCATTATATGTGTCCCACTTGAATGGGGGTTCATACCAAGTTTCAGGCGCATGCAAAACTCAGGTGGGCCCCACCAAGTGCTTTTATATGTTTTAACAGTGCTTCACATAATTTTAGATGGTATGGCCCACCTGAGTTCCGTATACGGCTGATTTTTGGGATATTGCATAATTTAAAGGGGACCCATCAAATGCATGGTGTTGATGGTCGACACGCATCACGGCGGGGCCCACACAGCTTGACCTCACGGGAGCTTATCGTCAGCTCGAGTCACATTGTACCTTTTCCATATATATATATATATATATATATATAGAGAGAGAGAGAGAGAGAGAGAGAGAGAGAGAGAGAGAGAGAGAGAGAGAGAGACTCCAGCGCATTGTACCTTTTCCCTATATATATATATATATATATATATATATATATATATATATAGAGAGAGAGAGAGAGAGGGGGGGGAGGAATGGTTATGTGCAGTCTAGGTTCAGCTGTGTGGGCCCCACCATGATGTGTGTCGAACATCTACCTCATCAGTTAGATGCACCATTCCATGGTAGGTCACGAGCTTAAAAATCAACTCAATCCATGATGCGGGTGGGCCACACCACATACAAAAGTTGAGAGGGGTTACCCTCCCATTAAAACATTCATAATCATTTATTGAGTCCACCGAGATGTGGTTTACAAATTTAACTCATCCATTATGTATATCCCATTTGGATGAGGAGTCAGACCAAGTTTCAGATGCATAAAAATTTTAGGTGAGCCCCACCAAGTGATTTTATATGTTTTAGGCATGTCTTCATATGATTTTAGATGAAATGACTCACCTGAGTTCCATATATGACTGATTTTTAGGATATCCCATAATTTAAAGGGGACCCATCAAATGCATGGTGTCGATGTTTGACACTTATCACGGTGGGGCCCACACAGCTCGACCTCATTGGAAGTTCCCATGAGCTCTCTCTCTCTCTCTCTCTCTCTCTCTCTCTCTCTCTCTCTATATATATATATATATATATATATATATATATATATATATATATATATATATATATTACTTCACCCTAATATGATGTTTTTGTAAGAGGCCTTGACCTTTCATGTGTCTTCTTTGCAACCTCAAAATCAGCCCTAAAATAATATCATAACATTCTTAACTTTGTCATTTTCAGTAATAAAATAAGATATTAAGTGCTAGGGAATTTCTAGCTTCCCTAAGCCTACATACATGTACAAGTCAGCTAATACATACGGCCAGTACATATGCTAGTAAAATAAAGAAGACATACATAAAAACAAGTACTACTACGTAGATTTCCTTATACCAAGAATCAAGTCAGTCCAGTAATTAATTACTCAGGTGGGCCACAATTAACTAATGTACGGTTGTGAAAAATCAGAAGTTTTCTATCCCATCAACTCATTTTCAGTACCATCACCAAGATCAGATTGGTTATACAATCCTAAACGTTGATTCTTCTACACTTGTTTATTGAAATAAGATAATTGTATATTTTTCATTTTCAGCCGTCCCGTTAATGCCCACAAAGCCAACAGTCAGATAATTAAATAAGCCTAAGTTTTGTTTCATTGAACATCCAAACATATCACTATAACTCGGACGGTTTTGCCTGCATACCACGTTCTCAATTTCTAATTAATTTCTAAGTGCTCGCGTATCATCCACCACACTCAGCCAGAGTATCAAATCCCCACCTTGATCAGACGGGCATAACTCTAACACCAATCAACGGTTGCAACTTTTAGTAAAATACTAACTTGAATCTTGGGGCTTAATCAATTATCTAGAACCGTCCATCTGGATATGGAGATTTTCACATGTGACACCACCACCGTAAATTGTGTGAGTGGGACCCAAGAACATAGGGCAAGGAGGTTGCTCCTCGTGACACAGCTAGGTAATTTTCGTCCATGCCAAACGCTCGGTTCAAGTCCTTTTTTTGGACCATTCCTCCTGTGGGACCCACATCCACGTGGAAAGGACATACTTCTAAAATTAACAGCTAATACTCCCGCGTGTGTACTGTAGACCATTGGTTTGCTTCATTCACATGCGTACACGTCTCGGGAAGTGGGTTTGGTGTTGACCCCGACACCGACCAGCTAGGTGGTATTTGGGTGGTGGGCCCGTATGTTTTTCATCCACAACGTCCATCCGTTTTTCAAGATCATTGTAGGTGGTGAGCCAAAAAATGAACTAGATACATAGCTCAGGTTGACCACACCATAGGAAAATGTGGTGATTGAACACCCACCATTAAAAACTTCTTTAGAGGCCACAGAAGTTTTGGATCAATCTGTTATTTGTTTTTTCCATTCATCTAGGTTCGTATAACCTTATTAACAGATTGGATGGAAAATCGATATTAATTTGGGCCCTACTAAGGTTTCAACGGTGGATGTCATTATCCCCACTGTTTCCTGTGGTGTGGCCCAGTTGAGCTTCAGATCTGCTTCAATTTTGGGATCGCATACTAAAATGTGCTGAAAAAACGGATGGATGGAGTTGATATCTAAACACGTACATCATGGTGGGCCCTACAGCGCCCAACATCACCTAGCTGGGTGTTCTTGGGTCACCACCCAAACCGCTTCCTTCGTCCCAGCATGGCATGCACAGGCGTGAGATCCAGACCGTCCTTAGATTCCCTGTCAGGAAAATGAGGTCAGTCCACTCCACTCGTCAGGTGGCTCACAACTTACAAAACAGGTAAGATTAATTATTATTTTTTTTTGGCCAAGTTCTTCTAAGCCATCCGATAGAGCCTGACATCTTGGCCCACCTGACGAGTGTACCAGCTAGCTTGATTCTAGTGTCAGGGAATCTACAGTGGACTGCACCTGATGAACGGCTTGGATGTCATGATCATGCACCTTAAAAGCCATAAGATAGTAGATATTGCTCATATATCATATTCTAGATTTGGGTGGCCCACATTGATTATAAAAATAAAAATAAAAAAACTCCTTTAGTCATCCATTTTTTCGTTTAGATGATATTTACAAGGGTATGACATCATATATATTTGTTGCAGGGCGTCCACGTCTTATGAGGTGTAAAACGCACATTAGAGTCTGCTGATTTATGCATTACTAAATAGTAGATATTGCTCATATATCATATTCTAGAACATGATTTAAAAATAAAAATAAAAAATCTGTTGTAACCTCTTTTGTTTTTTTTTTTTTTTCACTAGTTGGATCAATTAAATATTCTTTGATGTATTCTCTATGATAACCACCTATATCATGGACCACCTAATGAAGGGTTAGGATTCTTCCATTCTAGGGTGCAGTGGGGCCCACTCATCACACTTTGTTCAAACTCAAAACTCAAATAATTCCACAAAATGAAAATTACATCAATAGGATTTCTTTATAATTGATTGATTGGTGGATATTCAATGACAGTTGAAAATGAAATAATCAATCAATGGTTGAGATTAATTAGAGGTTAGGATTGTTAAATATATATGAATTATGGATAATAACTAATCTGACTGCATGTTTGGATGCATGGATTGTTTGAATTCCATAAAAATATAATGATTATCAAATAATAATTTTCATGATTAGTTGAAAAATAAGATTAATTAAAAAATGAAGTCCCTATTTGAATAGTATGTGAAATTCTCATATTTATTAAATAATCATTTCTTATTTCATCTGCTAGAAATTTTCGAATACTTTATAGCTCTATAGTTAGTTTGGATTTCAAAATATTGGCATTTTTAAATATATTTCACCTTTTGGCATTGATCAGGTTGGGTTAAAATCAACGGTGCAGATTCAGCTCTCATAAGGGCTAGGTTCTCAACCGGTAACTCCACATTTAAGTGTGTCGGGACCGTCTTGGCTAAGAGTGGTTGTTGGTCATTTCTTAAAGGCGGATTCGTTCCCGACTCATCATCTACATTCGGTGTTCTCTTCTTTCAGGCAACTAGCTCTATATGAAATTGGATTTTTTGGCCATTTTAATCCATGATAAGTACTTTTGTTAATATATTGGTTGTTTTTGCAGAGTTTCAATGAGAGCTCGATCGAGATTTCGGTCACTAGCTCCTCTTTGCAACCGTTTACGCCCCAACAGTGGAAAATGCACCAAGATGATGGAATTAGAAGGGTAATTATTCATCTAAGAAAATGTTCTACAAAATGATAATTGAATAGGCGATCACACCTGGTTTGGTGCAAAAATGCTAATATATTAAAATACCAACCACACTTGAATGAAATTATCATAATCAGTCCGACAAGCCATTTATGCCGTTTTCTATAAATCCACGGGCATATAGGTATAGGTATACCATCAATTCAATTTTCTTTTTCTATTTCTACTATTAAACTACTTGCATCTTTTTTATGTTTATGCATCACGGCATGAATGGTTTTTATTTATTTTTTATCAATATTTTAAAAAATAATTTTTAAACTTGATTTGACAAACTAAAGTCATTTCAATTGTTATCGGAAGCGATTGTCTCTTAGGTTGAAGAGGTGGAATTTGATTGGGCCATATGTCACAATTAATGGGCCCACACAAAGCTTGTTTGAAAGTTATTTAGTCAAATAAATACTTTTAACCTATCATATCTCTAATAGGAAAGTGGATTGCCTAATGACCCTTTGTGGGAAGGGCATACCATGATGTCTATGTGTTTTGTCCATGCCATTAATTCATTCGTTTTTTTAGTTCATTAAGTAGATTTAAAGCTCAAGTGAACCAGATTATTAGAAACAATGGTGATTGAGCGCACAATGTTAGAAACTCTTTAGTAGTATTGATGTTTTGGATCAAGCTTATATTTGTGCTTTTCCTTTGTCCAGGGTTCTTTAAGACCTTATGAGCAGGTTATCTCTTATTGTGTGGTTCACTTGAGCTTTGGATTTACTTTATTTTTGGGCTCATGTCGGATGCGGATTTCTTGCAAAAGCATTTCGCAAGGATGCTAGGTGGGGCCACCATGATGTTTTTGATTTGTGTTTTTAAATCATTTTAGGAGAGAAGACTAAAAATAAGGTGGATTCAAAACTCAAGGACACTTTAAGGGAATGAAAACTGAAGAAAGAGTTGACTATTCTAAGACCTTTATTGACTCCACCTTGATATTTATATCCCATCCAAACTATTTATAAATTCATTCCCACTGGGATGAAGTGAAAACAGAAAACACTTAGCCTAATACGGAACTTTTATGGCCATATGAATGTTTAAACAATGATCATTGAATCTCCACTGTTTCCTCTCGTACGGTTTACTTGAGTTTTGGATCCACTTGATTTTTTATCTCATGTCCTGAAATGATCTGTAAAAACAGATGGACAGGATGGAATTTTCAAAAACATCATGCATCATGCTGAGTCCCACCCCTAGTATCCCAGCGGAGGAACTTCCTACCAAAGTCCATGCCCTAAAATGAGTTGGCAAAAATGATAGATGGCGTGGATATAAAACACATATATCACGGCGGGCCCCACAGAGCTTGCCACCACGGATATCCTTAGCAGGGTTAGCAGGAATCCGCTTTCCTCCGGCAATGACTCGTTGGCCAATCAAATCCTGCCACGGCAGGACCGGCCCACCTGATTGATGGCTAGGATGTCACTCACTCGGCATGCGCTCATTTGTTAATCGAGGCACTCTAACACAAACACTTTTCTTCTCGCTAGGAAAGAAAGCGCATGGTGATCGTCCACGTTTCAGATGCAGGTGGTCAACGAGTGCCAGGAGCAATCGTCACCGTCCAACAGATCTCCAAAGACTTCCCATTTGGTTCTGCCATAGCAAAAACCATTATAGGAAATTTGCCTTATCAGGTATATTCCTAATCAAATTCTATAAGCTTTGGATTCCTCTCCTAAAATCCTAAGCAGTGGGATACTCCTAGTTGCATTCGTTCATTTCGACAGTCAAATCAACCGATCTGAACCGTCTGTTAAGTCCACAACATATTTCATGGACTACCATAAGAAAGTTACACTGATCTTATGGTTATATATCCTTAATATGTTCGTATTTTTTGTAGCCATTCCTTTTCAAACCCATCGATGGGATGGGTATGATTGCCTAACAAAAATTTGATTCTTTGGAATCATAAGCAATCTTCGATTTTTCCTAACAATGTATCAAAATGTCAACTGGACCTATTTTTGTGTAAACAATCATGACCATCCATATTGAAGTCCATTGATCAAATGGTTGGTATTTGTCAGAATAGTGTGACATATCATTTTTTGTCTCAGAATATTTGGAGTATGTCCATCCAAGATGTGAATCAACAAACCAGTGGTCTAGATTAGCAGACAAGGGCCTAAATTTTTAGCCATTCAATTTTCTCACGTACATGTTGTTGATGTAGAGCGGGTCGCGGACAGTTTTATGGCCAAGATGGATCAGAAAAGGCCCGGTCGACGACAGAAGTGATCCGGACCGTCGGACCTTAGATCGGGCGTATCTCGCAATCCGAAATGAGTTATCTGACGTAAAATATATGAATTTGGGGTAGAATGAGCTACTTTAGCTAACCAACCCCGCTACGCTAGGTTGCGACGCCCAGAATTGCGAAAAACCCATGGATCGATGGTCGTTTCCGGCTTTAGGAATTGCGCCCAACGTGAAAAGAGCTTAGAATAATTAGGAGAATGGTTTGGTGAAGCCAAATAGGACACTTACTATTTTTGGCTGAAAACCTTACTCACTAGTAGACATCACGACCGTTTATAAATAGTAAGTCGCAGATTCTAGGAGTTTTAGTTGTAGTATGATTTTGATTTCTTTCTCATTGCTTGGTTCTCCTATTTAAAGGGTTGTGAACTCGTTTTTCTGCATTCATTAATCAATTTCGAATTTATTAGAATTTATTTCTATTTTCTGGTTTCTTTCCTCGTGGATTCGAGAAGTATCTGTGAGGAGTCTAGAGAAGTTCCGTGGATTCGGAATAGTTATCCTCTTGAGGACGATGATGCTCGACCTCAAGTCCTCCCCTTCGTCAGTTGTCCACCTCATGATAAGATTATTCTGATATATGGTTCACATCATTCTACAGAATTGGTTTGTTAAGCGATTCAACGCTGCAGTGTTCGAAAACGAACTCAAATGGTATGCGACCGAAAAAGACCCAGGCAAACTCAACTACAGTCTAGCAGACCAGATGCTGAGTTTCACCAGGGCTAATAAAATCATCACAAGGGGCCACAACATCTTCTGGGAGGACCCAGTCTACACACCTGCATGGGTCCGTAACCTCACCAGTGACGATCTAAAAAACGCCGTTAATTCACGCATACAAAGTCTAATGTGCAAATACAAGGAAGAGTTCATACACTGGGATGTGAGTAATGAAATGCTTCACTTTGATTTCTATGAGCAAAGGCTCGGCCCAAACGCTTCGTTGGACTTCTTCCACACGGCCCAGGCGTCGGATCCACGGGCCACGTTGTTCATGAATGATTTCAATGTTATAGAGACTTGCGACGACGTTAATTCGACGGTCGATACGTATGTATCAAGGCTCAAAGAGTTCAAGAAAGGTGGTGCAATACTTGAAGGAATTGGGCTAGAAGGCCACTTCACGACGCCGAATCTTCCACTTATGCGGGCCGTCCTCGACAAATTGGCGACACTTGATCTTCCGATATGGCTAACGGAGATCGACATCAGCAAAAAATTGGATCAGCAAACACAGGTGAGTAACTTGGCTTTGTGGAGACTGTAATGAGTTGGATGTGACTGGTTCGAGCTGACTCGGACTCGGTCGGACTCTTGCTGAGTCAACCCAGCTTGAGCGAGTCAACCCGAGTTGTCGAGTCTTAAATCCATGCCCTAGACAACCTTGAACCTACACATTCTGGCTCATTGCCTGAATTCAAGACCGGCCATTTATTTATGGGCCATTTAAAACGGGCCTGGCTTATGGGCTGGATCTACAGTCCAAGCCCTAGCCCAGTACACTTTCAAGCTGTTGTGGGCCACTTGCCCAATAACATTGCATTCATGGTTTTATGATCGATGGATCTGGAGAGTACTACAAATGGTGGGTCCTATCATGGATGAGCCATGCCTCAAGAAAATTTTATTGTGCAATCCTAACCATCCAATCTACCTGTCGAGTGGATCATGGAAGGCTGACCTTTAAAATAAAATTAAAAATAACAATAATAATAATCATTTTTGACTGCTAGTTTGAAAGGGACTGATTGGATTGTGAGGATTGTTTGTGTAAGCTTTCAGCTGTGGCCCACCTGATTGATTGTCCGGATTATATATATCTTCTTCACACGCTAGCCATTACGGATGCGCAACTAGCAACGTGGTTTGGCTGGCGACCGAACACCAGCCAGCTAGCTGATGTCAAAGCTCTATGGGACCCACCATGATGTATGTGATTTATCCACGCTGTCCATTCATTTTTCCATATCATTTTAGGGCATAAGACCAAAAATGAAGTAGATCAAAAGGTCAGCTGGATCACGCCACAGGAAAACAGTGTTGATTGAACGCCCACCATTAAAAACTTCCTAAGGTTCACTGTAATGTTTAAGGTAACACAGACCCGGCTGAAAGGAAAGAACAAATATCAGCTTATCCAAAACTTTTGTGACTCACAAAAGATTTTTAATGGTCAATAGCCATTGTTTCCTGTGATGTGGTACACCTGAAATTTTTACTTTTTTATTTTTTTTTCAAGTCTCGTGTCCTAAAATAAGCTAAAAACAGATGGACTCACCTTGACATATGTATTGTATATCCATTCCGTCCATCAATTTTTCCAGGTCATTTTAGCATTTGAGACAAAAAATGAAGCAGATCCAATTACAGGAAACCGTTATGAATGACCATGAAAAACCTCCTGTGGGCTAAAATAGTTTTGGATCAAGCTCATATATGTTTGTTTCCATCATCCAGGCATGCGTGACTTTATCAACAAGTTGGATGCAAATAAACACTACGGTACACCCTAGGAAAGCTTTAATAGTGGGCGGTCAATCACCACCTTTTCTTTTAGTGTGGTCCACATGAGATTTTATCTGTTTCTTTTTGGGCTCATGACCTAGAATGATATGATGAAACAGATGGACGGCATGGATATACTGTACATACATCAAGGTGGGTTCAACGGTCGTTGCTGCACCGTGTGGGACCGCACCTATCCCGCTCCTTTTGAGGATTTTGTCGGTTGGTCACTCATTCTGACCGTGTAATCGTAGGCGCATGATTTTATTTTTTTTTATTTTTTTTTTTACCGGGTGTTCACGGACGCTCAGTTCCTGGGAAAGCATCTGGCAGTAAGTTTCGGGGCTAGGATTCTGTGCGTGCGGGCCCACTGCAATGTCTGTGAAAAAGTCACCTCCGTTTTTAAACTCTCGACCAAATATAGTGTATCCAAAACTTAAACGTGCCACACGAGTGGAAACGGTGGAGATTTAGTGACCACCGTTGAAACATTTATATGGACACATAGTTTTGTATTGGTTTAAGTTCTTGGTGTTTTCACTCAATCTCAGTAAAAATCACCTTATCAACAGTTTAGATGGAATATAAACATCATGGAGTAACCTAAGAAAGTTTCAATGGTAGGCATTCCTATCTCCATTGTTTCCTCTCGTGTGACCCATTTATGTTTTGGATACACATTAATTTATGGACGAAGCGGGTTTCCCACAAACAAGCAATGGCCCCACACAAAATCCCTGCGCAGGAACTTAGGAAATCCGCGTCCGGGGTTCACTTGCAACCTCGAAGCGGATTGGCTGGTGTACCACAGGATGCGGATTGCGTCCTACCCCGGTAATCCGGGTGGGCAGGGCTCTGTGGGGCCCACAATGATGTGAGTGTTTTATCTATCCCATTTAACACTTTTTTCAGATAATTTTAATATATGAGCTAAAAAATGAGATGGGTCCAAGGCTTAAGTGGACCACACCAAGGGAACCTACACTGATAATGACACCCACCTTTGAAACCTTTCTAAGGGCCAACGTGATGTTTTTTTACCATACAACCTATTAATAAGGTCATGTAGACGTGGATGAAGTGAAAACACAAATATCGGCTTCATCTGAAACTTCTCCGGCTCCTAAGAAGTTTTTAATGGTGGACATTCAATCCCTGTTTTGTGGTCCACTTAAGCCTTAGACCCGCTCATTTTTCAGTTCATGTATTAAAATTATCTGAAAGCAGCGTTGAACGGCGTGGATAAAACACTCACATCACTGTGGGCCCCACAGAGCCCCGCCTGGACGGATTACCGGGGGTAGGACCCAATCCGCGTCCGTGTACCACAAACCACCAATGTGGCTGGTGTGTTGATGTTACCAGGTTCTTTGGTTCCGTATGAGTTATAACCAAACCGTCCGTCCACTTTGTGAGCTCATTGTAAGGTTTGAGCCAAAAAATAAGACTTTTAAAAATCAAGTAGACCACACTGTAAAAATAGAGTGAAAGATTGCTGCTTCTGGGTCGCAGCCAGTGGCGCACCATTTCCACGGCATGGATGTCATACACAAGGGAGCGGATTAGGTGTTACCGGATAACACCGTGGTGGTTATTACCCTTACCGTGGGGCCCACCTTGATGATGTGTTGTATATCCACGCCGTCTTCTCCGGCTTATTTTATGATGTGATCCTAAAGATCAAGGAAATCCAAAGTTCAGGTGGACCATACCACAAGAAGCGATATTGATTTAGTACCTGGCCATTAAATTTTCCAAAGGGCTCATCATAAGGTTTTATTAATCCTTATTTCCCATCCTAACCTATTTATAATGCCAAGAAGAACTAGATGAAAAGAAAAAAGGAAGATCACCTTCATCCAAAACTTTTGCAGATTACAAATTTTTTTTAATGGTCATTCATCACTGTTTCTGATAGAATGATCCACTTGAGATTTGAATAACAGATAGACAACATGATATATATATATATATATATATATATATATATATATATATATATATATATATATGAATTCTCTGCTTGCTGAGATAGTGAGTAATGACATGGATCAATCGCGATGCAAGAAAATAGAAATTTTCTGTTTATGGCAAATAAAATATCCAGATTCAAAAAATACATCAAAGTTGGTCTTACCCGGTTGGGGAAAAACTAGCTGCTAATCCACTCTCCACACATAAATGTTATGTTGGTGGGAAAGATTGACCTGGTGAAGAGAGACAGAGAGAGAGAGTCATTATTTTGGCATTTGCTTGGTACTAAGCTAGATTTGGCTTTCTTGTTTACAGGCAATTTATCTTGAAGATGTATTACGAGAAGGATTCTCCCATCCTTCAGTGAATGGAATAATGCTATGGACAGCACTTCATCCAAACGGGTGCTATCAGATGTGCCTTACAGACAACAATCTGGGTAACCTTCCCGCTGGGAATGTGGTCGACCAGCTTCTCCAAGAATGGGAAACTGGAGTAGTAACAGGCCAAACAGATGATCATGGTGCCTATATTTTTAATGGATTTTTAGGAGAGTATATGGTGTCCGTCCAATATGAAAATAAAACTGCTAATTCCACATTATCTCTTTGTCGCGGCGATGAAACTAAGCATCTTACCATTCAATTGTAGGTCATGTACATTAATTCCTATATAAATTAACATGATTTGTTAAACAAATGCTACAACATTTCTTTATTTTGGAGCCATCTCTCCATGTTATCACTTATGGCATGTTTGGATATATGGAATTCATGGTAAAATAAAAGAAAATTAATAATTATTCAATTATTGTATGTTATCCCAGTACCCAACAAATCAACAATAATAAGTTTTTGCACTATTCACAATAGAGAGTATAACAATTAATAATACAAAAGAAAAGAAGATTGACAACAATTACACATGATTTATGGATTGAAGAAATAAGTAGAAGTCAAATAATAAACTCAATGTAGGCACATGATCAAGTCACTTTCCCGTAGACTATACCTGCCGTTACATAGTTTGATGAAAATTTGCCAAAATATTTTCCTAAATGGGAATATTTTTCAGGCACAAGATTTTCGTGCCTCTATGAGTCGGGCGTAAACTGGGGGTACTACTCCCCCGGACCTAACTAGAGATGGACGGTCATGTTAGGGGCTCTGTAGTGCCCATTGTGCTCTACATATTTCGTACCTGCTGTTCATTTATTTTGAAAGATCATTTTAAGGCATGACTCCAAAATAAAGGCAGATCTAAAGCTTAAGTGGACCATACCACACAGGAGGTAGTGGGGATTTAAAGTCTACTATTGAAAGCTTCCTATGCCACACAACTTTTGGATTATTTTTTCACTTCATACAGGTCTATGTGACCTTGTAAAATGGTTGAATGGTAAATAAATATCAAGCTGGGCTTCATGAAGTTTTCAACCGTTAAACGTTAAATCACCACTTTGTGGTGTAGTCTGCTTGAGCCTCCAATGTGTTTCCTTTTTTTGTCTCGTGCCTGGGGTGAATAAAAACATATAGACCACTTTGCCTTATGGAGCTCCTGGCATAACCGTCCGTCTCTCGCCAAGTCGGAATAGGGTTAGTACCCAATCGACGCCCCAAATGGGAGTCTTTACTCATGCCTGGTGGTAGACCCACAAGAGTTTCAACATGAGGTTATGGGTTCCATTACCCATCGCCGTGAAATAACACAGTGGCCAGAGAGCATAGGGACGCGGATTGCGTCCTACCCCCGCCCGGACGGTGGTCCGGGCGGGCGGGGCTCTGTGGGGCCCACCGTAATGTAAGTATTTTATCCACATCATTAATCATTTTTATATGATTGTTTTAAGATATGTGCCAAAAATTGAGGTACTTTCAGGGCTTAAGTGGACCAAAAAATTTGGGGATTAAACTTTCACCATTAAAAACTTCCTGGGAGCTGGAGAAGTGTTGGATCAAGATGAAATTTGTGTTTTCACTTCATCCAAGTCTGCACCAGCCCTTAGAAATGTTTCAACGGTGAGTGTCATTATCACTGCAAATTCCTTTGATGTGGTCCACTGGATCTGTGTATCTGCTTCATTTTTTTTTGTATTACCTTAAAATGATATGAGAAAAGCAATTAACGGTCTGGATAAAATACTTACATTACGGTGGACCCCACATAGCCCTGCCCGGACGGATTACCATCCGGGTGGGGGTAGGACGCAATCTGCGTCCTATGCTCTCGGACACGGATTGCGTCCTCTCTGTGGGGCCCACTGTAATGTAAGTATTTTATCCACACCGTTAATCATTTTTATATGATTGTTTTAAGATATGAGCCAAAAATTGTAGTTTCAGGGCTTAAGTGGACCAAAAATTAGGGATTAAACTTCCACCATTAAAAACTTCTTGGGAACTGAAGAAGTGTTGGATCAAGATGAAATTTGTGTTTTCACTTCATCCAAGTCTGCATCACCTTATTAATAGGTTGGGTGGTAAAAAAACATCACGGTGGCCCTTAGAAATGTTTCAACGGTGAGTGTCATTATCACTACAGATTCCTTTGATGTGGTCCACTGGATCTATGTATCTGCTTCATTTTTTATGTATTACCTTAAAATGATCTGAGAAAAGCGATTAACGGTGTGGATAAAATACTTATATTTTGGTGGACCCCACCGAGCCTTGCCCGGACGGATTACCGTCCGAGCGGGGGTAGGACGCAATCCGCGTCCGAGAGCATATGAAAACATTGCACACATGCACTATAACGGACGCGGATTTCCTGTGAAAGCCTTTCGCATGAAGTTCCTGCGCAAGGATGCTGGGTGGGGCCCACCACCATCTTTTTGGGAAATGTACTCCGTTCATCAGAAAATTGGGGAAAGAAATACCTACCGTTGAAACCTTTTTGGGCTCCATCTTGATGTTTATATGCCATTCAAACCGTTTATAAGGTTATGAACACAGGGTTGAAGTGAAAATACAAAAAAAAAAAAAAAAAAAAGCCTGAAAGAAAGCTTTTATGGTCATGAGAATGTTTCAACAGTTCTAACTGAATCCCTAATGTTTCCTCTCGTGTGGCCCACTTGATTCTTGGATCCACCTCAATTTTTGTAGATTGTCTTAAAATTATCTTGCAAAACGGATGAGCGGAGTATATTTCCCAAGAACAATGGTGGTGGCCCCACCCAGCATCCTTGCGCAGGAATTTCTTGCGAAAGCAATCCGCATCCCACCGTAACCAAGCTATTCATTTGCTATTCCCAATGGGAGCGGATCAGGTGTTATCCGTAGGGCTGAAAGTTGGGCGGGTTCAACTCAACGAAACATGACCGATCCGGCATCGGGATGGCCTTGCGTAGGATGTATTGGGTTCGACCTCAAGCTTGGACTATACAAACACTGACTCAATAAAACTTGGGCCGAGCTCGAATTGAGGTATCAGGTTGCCTGGCTCAACCTGACCTCGATCAATATATATATATATATATATATATATATATATATATATATATATATATATATATATATCATGCTCTCCTGCACACCTACGCACGTGCGCACCTTTGCACACGTGTCATGGGTGTCTAATCTAAACGGTCCATGTGATGCGGAATCCCATAAAACCTCACAAGACAAATTTTCATCCTGATCTAAAATTCTGATGGGCCATAGCAAAGAGAAATGAAAATCAAGGGAGGAAACTGTTTTCATTTTTCATTGCCCATCAAAGTTTTAGATCAAAGTAAAACTTAGGCCTAGGGGGTTTCATGAGGTGCTGCTTCACATGATCAGTTCAGATTTTGGATCCCCATCACGTATGATGAGTTCTCAAAAAAGTTCGTACGTAGTATGTACGAACTGGTTCGCAGGTGAGCGTTTCCGTGTGTGTGTGTATGTGTGTGTGTGTGTGTATATATATATATATATATATAGAGAGAGAGAGAGAGAGAGTCCCGGTCTCCTACGAACCGTACCGCATGAGACTTCGTGCGCACTAAAGCCGGCTTACTTAGATAGTAAGTTGAGGGTGGATCCCACTGTGATTCGTTTGAGACATCCATTCCAACCATTATCTGCCTTGTTAAAATTCACGCACGGTAATGAAAAATTTATACGTATGTACTATTGATGTGACCACACCATATGAAAATGCAGTTATTGAACGCCCACCATTAAAAGAATTTTAAGGGTTACAAAAGTTTTAGAATAAGCTAATATTTGTGTTTCCCTTCATCCAAGTCTGTATGACATAATCAACAAGTTGGATATCAAATAAACGTTATAGTGGACCCTAGGAAGTTTTTAATGGTTGACGTTGAATCACCATTGTTTATGTGGTGTGGTCCACCTTAGATTGGATCTAACTCATTTTTGAGCTCATGTCATAAAATGAGCTAGCAAAGTGGATAGACGTAGATAAAACACATGGATCATTGTGTGGGCCACGAGCTAGCACAACCAATAACAAGGTCCTTAATTGGTGAAATTGGATTGCCTAATGAGTTACTCAGTATACTCTTATTTTGCTGAGTAAACTCATTTGGGACCACCTTGAATGTATGTGGTCTATCCATGCCGTCCATCCATTTTTTCATCTAATGTAAGGGGTTGATCCCAAAATTGAAGCATAAAGATCAGGTGGATCATACCACAGGAAATGGTGGGGATAATGATTTCCACTGTTGAAACCTTTCTAGATCCCATGGTGATATTTATTTGTCATCCAACCTGATAGTAAGATCTTAAAGACATGGACGAAGGGAAAAAAACAATTATAAGCTTGATCCAAAACTTACGTGGCCCTTTACAATTTTTAATGGTAGACGTTCACATGCATAATGGAATCCACTTCCTGCTAGTCTTGCCATCCTATGCCAATAGAATGTGTTGGGGATGTCCACCTCGATGTGTATGTGAAATCCACTCCAGCCATGAGGTGGGTGAAAAAAAAATTATCAGTAGGGATCAAACATTAACATGATCCCTATTTTAGGTAGGGCACATTAATGGAAATAGTGTGGGAGGATGCTTACCATCCAAATTAATTCACTTGTTGTAGCCCACATAAATTATATATGTGCCTAATTTTTTTATAACCATGCATGAATATTCATGAGACAGATAATAATTGGAATGCATCACGGTGGGGCCCTTTAAAAATTCAACGGTAAGTATTCCCTTCTCCCACTTTTTCCTTCATTGTGGCCCACCTAAATCATGAGTCTAATTGGGTTTTGAATTATGTGGCTAAATTTTCATCACAGACCTTATGGTCATAGCGGATTTTACGAAATTATTGTGTTGGGCCCACCCCTAGCCTACAAGCTAGCCTCAATGTGTATGAGGTCTCTTACGGCTTACGTGAGTGCCTTTGTGCGCCTGAAATCTCGTGCGGTACTGTTCGTAGGAGACCACTGCTCTCTCTCTCTCTCTCTCTCTCTATATATATATATATATATATATATATATATATATATATATATATATATGGGAAAAGGTACTATGCGTTCGACCTCACTATAAGCTCTAGTGAGGTCGAGCTGTGTGGGCCCCACCGTGATACGTGTCGACCATCAATACCTTGCATTCGATGGGTCCCCTTTAAATTATGGGATATCCCAAAAATCAACCGTATACGGAACTTAGGTGGGTCATACCATCTAAAAGCATGTGAAGACATGCCAAAAATATATAAAAGCACTTGGTGGGGCCCACTTGAGTTTTGAATGTTGTTGAAACTTGGTCTAAACTCTCATCCAAGTGGGACACACATAATGGATGGGCTGGATTTGCAAACCACATCTAGGTGGGCCCATAAAATGATTTTGAATGTTTTAATGGTGCACGACCCCTCTCCACTTCTGTATGTGGTGTGGCCCGACAAGTCACGGATTGACTTGATTTTTGAGACCTAGGCCCACGATGGAATGGTGCATCTGACTAATGGGATAGATGTTCAAAACGCATCACGGTGGGGCCCACACAACTTGACCTCATGGGACGGTCCCATCAGCTCGAGCACATAGTACCTTTTCCATATATATATATATATATATATATATATATATATATATATATATATATATATATATATATATATATAGGGAAAATGTACTATGCGCTCGACCTCACGATAACCTCCCATGAGGTCGAGCTGCGTGGGCCCACCGTGATGCGTGTCGACCATCAACACCGTGCATTTGATGGGTCCCTTTTAAATTATGGGATATCCCAAAAATTAGTCATATACGGAACTCAAGTGGGCCATACCATCTAAAATCATGTGAAGACATGCTAAAAACATATAAAAGCACTTGGTGGGGCCCACCTGAATTTTGAATGATCTTGAAACTTCCGAACCCGAACCCTCATCCAAGTGGGACACACATAATGGATGGGCTGGATTTGCAAACCACATCTCAGTGGGCCCAAAAAATGATTATGAATGTTTTAATGGTGCATGACCCCTCTCAACTTTTGTATGTGGTGTGGCCCACTCATGTCACGGTTTGACTTGATTTTTGAGACCTAGGCCCACGATGGAATGGTGCATCTGACTGATGGGGTAGATGTTCGAAACGCATCACGGTGGGGCCCACACAGCTCGACCTCATGGGACGTTCCCATCAGCTCGAGCGCATAGTACCTCTTATATATATATATATATATATATATATAAGTTATAAATTATAATTAAGTGTGGATTGTCTATGTTGAAAGCATAAAAAATTTTAGTGGCATAGGGTCTCATTAATCCATGTCATTTCTAATTAATCAAGCTAACAAGATATGATAGATTTCTCTCTCTCAAATAGATTGGGTGCTATACAACACAGATTTCTCTCTCTCAAATAGATTGGGTGCTATACAACACGACTTCTAAACCAATACTTGTCCTATATTTAACTTGTTTATTTAGAAAAAATAAATAAATTCTCTACACTAAATAATTACATATATAATTAATAAAATCACAGGTACAAAAAATAAGACTTGTATTGAAATATAATAAACTAATGTAATAACAAAAATATTAGCATGTTTCCACCTGAATAACCCGATCGAGCTAGCTTGGGTTGAGCTTGAATTAAGAATTCTCAACCCAAGGTTGAGTTAGGTTAGATTTTGGTTGAGGCATGTGACACCCAGATCCATAGCTAGCTAAGTGGTAGACTGTGTGAATGATGCCTCGTTTCAAGACTGAGGTCTTGGCATCGATTCCCTAGTGGGGGTGGCTAACAGTGAAGTGTGAATGGACAATGAATGTACTAACAAGCTAAACAAAAAAAAAAAAAAAAAAAAAAAGGGTTGAGGTATACAAACCTCTTAGGCTGGGTTAGAGATGAGACCAACCCGACCGGACCCGACTTTCAGCCCTAGTTATCCAGGCATACGTTAGTGGGTGTTGCCTTGACCATGGGGCCAACTTTGATGTATATGTTGCATATCCACGCCATCCTTCAGTTTTTCCATCTCATTTTAGGATATGGTCCCAAAAGTGAAGCAGATTCAAATTTAAAACTGACCAAACGGTAAGGATTGAATTCCCACCATTAAATACATTGGGGCAAGCTCTGTATTAAGTTGATATTTGTGTTTTCCCTTTGCCTGGATGGCAAATAAATATTAAGGTGGGCCCTAGGAAGTTATTAATTGTGTGCGTTCAGTGCTTGCTATTTCCTGTAGCATGGTCCACTTGAGATTTGGATATGCTTTATTTTTGGGACCATGCCCTAAAATGAGCTGAGAAAAACCTGAATGCTTTGGACATAAATCACAAATCAAGGTGGACCCTTTGGCTATGGTGGTCCAAAGATAACAATGCCTTTATCATTTGATCTATTCAACTGCCGCAACAATTGAACACCAAAAGACTGGTTGAGATTGATATAAAATTTTTATCAGTTGCCAAATCAACTATTTATCTACAATATATACAGTTGTGATCATCATACCGTTCACGATCTAGAGGCATGAAAATCTGGTGCCTTCATGGGGACTCCGCCAGCTGTTCAACGGACATGGATTTCCCAACATCTGATAAGAAGGCCTCTGCATCCGTGGGCTACAAATATCACATTCCCTGGTACAAGATGCAATAACAATAAACTCTCATGCTGGTCACATACGTAACAATATCAGATTTTGTGAAACCCAGTTGTAAAAATAAATCTAATTCATCAGCTTGTGCGCGTGTGTGCTTTTAGGAGTGGACCCATTCTTGATTGGCATATGGCTCACTTGGGATGTAGGGTGTGTAAGATTGGAGGGCTTGGTGTGGGTTAATATGAGATATATCCTACACTGCTGGCCATCTACTATATTACTTAAACATAAGACCTTAGGGACTCTTTTTGATAGCCAACTTGCCACCTAATTTTGACTAAACTTTCTAGGTTTGAAGAAAAAGATAAAATACATGCATAATTAGATGAATGATATGAGTTAATAGTTAGCACATCACACATGTACATGCACATTATTATGTTTATATATTAGTTGATTAATTAGCATATCATTTATAGTTTATATGATTGGACCATATATTGGCTTGAAGCATTAAAGTTAATTGGCTTGCTTAGCTTAATTTACATATTACCTTAAGTAGGCGATTGTAGTTTAAAAGACGAAAATTTCATTTGTTCCTAATTACTGCTCTTCTAGGACATAGCTTTCATTCCATAACCCCGCATAAGTTCCGTAACACAACCATGGTAATTCCATTATACCATGTGTAAAATTTCATAGCCTACTGTTATTTTCGTGTGAAATATACTATGTCCATCATTTTCGCCAATTAAAGTTATAATGATATCTCAATAGTGAATCAGATTCAAGATTAGATCATGAATTTAGGTGGGATAATGTGAATGCCCTCTTGCGCACGAAGATGTTGAATGATGCACTCACTTTTTTAGCTTTTTGCCTTCTGTCAACTCTAGTTTTGATTTTATTTAAATGCAGGGTTGAGTTGGATATAAAAGTTTGTTTGACATGCAGTCATCACTAGTCAAGATATGACTTCAGAATCTATGGTTGGGTATAACCCGTATATTCGATTAGGGGACGAGTGATTGTAAGATTTTTTGATCCAACTAACTCCTATGTTGGCCTGCATTGTAAATTCTGAGTAAAAGTCTCGATTATATAAGAGGCAGGGGTTAGGTACGCTTTTTTCACTTGTGTGTTGTGATCTCTACAATGACCCCCAATTTAAAATTTAAAATTTAAAATTTCAAAAGGGGAGAGATTTAATCTCACGGTTGTAACTCCCCCCTTATCTCTAGCCTCTCTTCTTAAAAAGCAAGATTCGGAGGTTTTCTCCTAAACTCTATCATAAAGAAAACCCTAAAGCAGAGAGAGAGAGAGAGAGAGAGAGAGAGAGAGAGAGAGAGAGAGCTTCATTTTGGTAGGTTTTTTTTTTTGTTGTATTTTCTTGATTAATTAGAGTCGTGAATTAGATTTTTGTTATGGACGATTCAGATTAGTTGTAGGTCCATCACTTGATGCTTCTTTCGATGCATGAAGTGTGAAATCTTCTGCCACCTGTTGAGTTTAGGCAACCAGAACAAGAGGTCAAAAAAACCAATGTATACCTGGGGGGCAACCCTTCATTGGGAATCCATTGTATCATTGAAGATGAAATTAAGTAGGTCTAAAATCGCCACCAGTGGTTGAATCACACCATTTGTATTGTAACCAAATCACATAATTGATACAAGAAGTAGTAAGTCAAGTTCTTGGTTAAACTACCACTCCAGTCTACCACAAGTCTTATCCGAAATGGAATGATCGACAATCTCTATTGTCGCAGTTGACTTTGACATTTTTTGACCAAGATGGGCAACTTTGGTGTTTTTCGACCTGGATGGTCAAGTTTGACCAAGATGGTCGACTTTATTGTTTTTTGACCTAGGTGGCCGTATTTGATCAAGATGGCTGACTTTAATATTTTTTTTTTATGAAGATGATCGGCTGAGTTCGACCAAGAAAATCGAATTTGATGTTTTTCAACTAAGATGGCCAAAATTGATGTTTTTACACGACCGAACAGTTAATTTATTGTGCAAAATGACAAATCGATGTCACCCTCACATTTTCAACCAAAGACGAGGTGACGTGGGGAGCAATGTTGTATCCAACTTATGACCATTCCTGGAACAACAGATCAAGAACGACCAAGTGTCATTGTCAGGAAATGTATAACATGCAAAAAAACTTTAGAAATATTTGAGTGCGACTAATATACTTGGGATGCGACCGAGGGATTTGGAGAGCGGACGACGTGGTCGAAAAACCAAAAGCAGATTGTAGCCAAAAGACTCAGAGAGCGGCTGAGGGGCAAGATGTGACTGAGAGGCTTAGAAGCAAAACATACTCGAGAGAATATGATCATTCAGGAAGGAAACACAACTATAATAGAAGATCTATAAGTAGCCAGAAGATTAGAAAAAGAAAATACATAATTAAATCTATCAATTTATTTTAGCTTAGTCTATCTTAGGAATAGTAATAATCCAATAACGGTAATCTCTTAGTTGTAATCCAAGTTTGCACTCATACACTGGACTTTATTCTTATCCAGTAGAAACAATTCTTTCAGAAGAAGTATTCTTGCAGTTGCTATTTCATGACTAATAGTAAGTATTTTCTTTTGTTTGATTGAGTGGTACATTGAAAAGGCTTTAAAAAAAATAATAATAATTAAATTTTAAGTCAAGGAGCAAACCCTCTTTGAATGAAGAACCCTACCATATAACTATCATCTTTTCATTACAAATATTCTTCAAGTGGCTAGATAAGCAATCGATCTCCTCAAATTTGATCATATATTGTCAAGTTAGATGTATCTAACTATTTCAATGCTTGGGATCAAAGTTAATCAACTTAAATTGAGCTGCTTTATTGATTCTGGCATGCCCACACACTGTTCGTGACAAAAAACAAACCAAGTGTCAACCGAATGCGCCTCTTCAATTCTTTTAGGTTTAAGCTCTACATTGATACAGACGCGCTTTTATAAAATTCTTAAAGCATAGTTATAATTAAATAATTAATTGGTAAATAAAACATAAACATAGGGTTATGACTGTAAGCTTTTTTAAAACAAAATGGTTAATGGGGAACTTCATGAGTGAACGAAAGCTTTCTCCCATTATTCAATTAATGTGTTCGTGGGCGCCGCCCACGCAATTTCTTAATTATTATTAAGTGCCGGTGGATCTTCCATCACAGTTTTCCGCAGCACGAAACCATGTTGAACGAACCTCATTCCTTCCTATGGCGTTAACCAAGACCCGTGGCGTCTCTTACCGATACGCTGTGGGGCCAACCTTGGTGGATTTATTATATCCACTCTGTCCATCCATTGTACCAGCTCTTGGTAGTACGTCAGAAAAAAAAAACAGGTAGATTGAAAACTCAAATTGGCCACACCATAAGAAACAGTGAGGAATGAACACTCATGATTGAAACATTAGTGGGGCCCACAGAAGTTTTGGATCAGACTGGTATTTATATTTTACCTTCATCCATACGAGAATCACATTATGAACGGCCTGGATGGTATATAAAAATCACAGTGGGGCTCAGGAAGGTTTCAATGCTGGGTTTTCAATCACCACTCTTTCCTATGGTGTGGTCCATTTAAGTATTTAATCTGACTGAAATTTTATATTACATATTAATATGAGCTGATGTAACAAATAGACGGGGTGGATGTTACAAAAGGCATATATATGTCCCCACAGAGCTTTTTGCTACCAATGGGTCGTATGAAACTTGCGTACGAGCACATCGCAACTAAAATATAATGACATGCCACGTGGCCTTTGCCAGTCCCTCCAAAGTGCGGACTGCGCTTGCTTTTGTTTGAAACCAAAGACTAACACCGAGGGACGCCGACGAGACACTGACAGGTTGAGTAGCGAGACTTGCTACTGAAGTGACGTCACCAACTTCTGTGGGTCCCACCATAATGTATATTTTGTATCCACACCGTCCATCCATTTTTAGAGACCATTTAAAAGTATTACCCAAAGAATTTTTTAATCCAAAGCTCGAGTGGACCCCACCACAGAAAATAGCGGAGAGAGTGACGCCCACCATTAAAAACTTCCAAGGTTGGATCAACCTATTTGTTTTTTCCCTTATTTAATGTCTTTGTTAACGTATGAACAAGTTGGATCTCAAATAAACATCACGGCGGAGCTTATAAAGGTTTCAATGGTGAGCGTCGCTCTCTCCACTGTTTTATGTGGTGGGGTCCACTAAAGATTTGGATCTGCCTCATTCTTTGGATCATGCCCTAAAATAGTCTTTCCAAATTTATGGACGGTGTGGATACAAAATATACATCTTGGTGGGACCCACAAAACTTGGTGACGTCACTTCACGCTACTCAACTCGTCAGTATGTAGTCGACAGGTAATCTTTAAGTGTAGACCCAAGGTACCACTCACCTTTTTTACTCGACCTTAACAAAATCTACTTAACCAAATTAGACCTCTATCCGTACACCGAAATTACTCTTACTTTTTCCCACTGCTATACTCTAACAAAATTATGAATATTTGTATTCAAAATTTTATTTCCGTACACTAAAAATTTAATTCGATAGAATAAACTTTGGGGCGTCGAAAAAATAAAAAAGGGATAGAAGGAAGGAGTCTACAGTGCTACTTTTTTCCTAATCCACGTCCAACCGAGCGAGTACAAGCTGGATGGATGAATTGCAACACGCGCCAACGCACGCACCTACGAAAGATCCCTGCCATGTATCAAGTGATGTTTGTACTAGTCTTGTAACAAAATCTAGACTAGTCCACTCATCACATGAATGATAATCAAAACTAAAATAAGCTGTGATTTTACTTCCAATCATACATTTTATTTCACATTGATGTGGCACAAATGATAATCAAATTAATACAATTTATTGAATAAAGAAATCCCATCTTTAGCCCCACAAAATGAACGGTTCAGATCTACAAAATCTTTTACAAAATCGAAAGATTTTTCTGCGCGTGACCAGATTCTTGTGCCGCCACGGGTCCATACATGACACGGCCATGTAAACGTGGCACGCATGCTGCATGCACCACAGCGAAGCTGTCCATTTGCTATTCCCAATGGGAGCGGAACGGGGTGTTACTCGGATAACTTGTAAGCAGGTGTTGCCTTGAATGTGGGGCCCACTTTGATGTATACATTCTATATCCAGGCCGTTCATCATTTTTTTTCAGTTCATTTTAGGATACGATCAAAAAATGAAGCAGATCCAAACCTAAAGTGGACCACACGATAGGGATTAAATTCTCGCAATTCAAAATTAATTGGGGACACAAAAGTTTTGGATCAAGCTGATATTTGTGTTTTTCCTTTATAAATATTTGCATGACCTTATGACCTTATGAAGGGAAAATAAATATTACAGTGGGCCCTAGGAAGTTTTTAATGGTCGGCGTTCCGTGATTCTTATTGCCTAATTCCTATAGTGTGGTACACTTAATATTTAGATTTATTTTATTTTTGGGACTATACCGTAAAATGAGCTGAAAAAACTGATGGACGGCGTGGATATGAAGCACATAAATCAAGATTGCCCTTTGGTAAGGGCAACACCAACTACGGTATTAACCCGGTTAACACCTCGTCTGCTCGCATTCCCAAATGGTGGTCCAAAGATAACAAGGCCTTTATTATCTGATCCATTCAGCTGCCGCAACAATTGAACACCAAAAGAACGGTTGAGATTGTCCGATCAAATAAAACTTTCGTCAGTGGCCAATCAACGATTGATCCAAAATATCCACGGCTGTGATTATCATACGCTCACTCCAAGTGCACGGTTCACGATATATGGCTGAACAGGGCATTTTATGCGTCCCTGTTCTTCAACCTGCGACACGGAGAGAGGTTAAAACGGGCGCGCGTTTCGTGCAACAACTGTTACTGTAGTTTCAGCCATACAAAGCCTTGTGGAGCTCACCGAGACTTTTTAGCCAAATCCACTCCGTCCATCAGTTTCGCCAGTTCAAATTACAATAAAATCTTAGAAGTGAACCAGATCCAAGACTTCAGTGGACCACACCGCAAGTCATAGTTGAAATAAATTAACACCATTGAAACCTTAGTGGGAAACAGAGATATTTGCGTTTTGCCTCGTGGAAATCATATTACGAATGGTTTGGATGGCATAAAAACGTCACGAAGATTTTACTGGTGGCCATTTCCATCCTTACTCTTTCCTCTGGTGTGGCCCACTTGGTTCTTGAATCCGGCTAATGTTTGTACCATATGACTAACATGATATTCCAAAACTGATGGACGGAATAGATCTTTTCACCGTGCAGGAAACTGGACTCGGGTTGCCAAGGGAGGAACATAGCATTCTCGGTACTATTTATGTGGCCACACTCTATGGGCTCCCTCCATGATCTATTTTTTATCCACGCGGTTCATCTATTTTTCAAGATCATTTTATTGCATGTGCCCAAAAATGAGGCAGATCCAAATCTCAAGTGGACCACAAGACGGGAAATTAACCGAGATTGAATGCTTACCGTTGAAACCTTCCTAGATCCCACCATGATGTTTATTTTCCATCCAACCTTTTCGTAAGGTTACGAAGACATGGAAAAAGGGAAAACACAAATATTAGCTTGATCCAAAATATCTGTAGCACTAAAGAAGTTTGTTTTCAATGGTAAGCTTTCAATCTTCACTTTTTCATATGGTGTGGTCCACTTGAGCTTTTGATATATATCATTTTTGGGATAATTACATGAAATGATATATTAAAATAGATGAACGGTGTAGATACGACAAAAACACCATTGTGGGCCCCACAGAGTTTTACCGCGTATATACAGAGTACCAATATCAGTGCTCTGTTCGACGCAACGCATTCCAGGTTCAAGGAACCTCCTTTCTCCCCAATTAAAATCGGAAAAAGCGCGGGCTTTTCCTCGCATTCAGGATCTCTCTCTTCCTTCCATTTTCTTTGACTTTTCTGTAAAATCTTAAAAAATAAAAATTAAAAAAAATCGTAAATTCTCAAAAGGGATTGCAGAATTCCAGATAGAATTTTTTTTTTTTTTTTTTTAAATCCCGTTTTCCTCTTCTATGAAGAAAGTAAATACGTAAAACAGGAATTTTTCTTTTTTTCCCCTTTTCTCCTTTTTCCTAGGGTTTTGAGCTGTGAAGAATCGAAATCTCTCAAATCAATTTTCTTTCTTTTTATTTTTTTCTCTGAGAAGCGATGAAGTTTGGAGAGACTTTCACGGAGTATCTCCACGGAGATCAGGAGCGGTTTCTTGATAAATGCTCCAACGTCCCATACAAGCGGCTGAAGAAGGTTCTCAAGAGCTGTCGGATCTGCCGCGCGTCAGCATCTTCATCTGCGGCGCAGGACGTGGACGAAGAGAAAAGTGGCGGTGAATTGTCGCACTGCCAGTGTGAATCTTGTCCTCGTACGTCTTCTTCTTATCCTGCAACATTGATTTTTCTAGAGTTTGATGATTTTTTCAGTATCTCGATCGTTCGATTCCATACATGCTGGGCCCTATGGTGGGCTGTGGGCCTGCATGGCTACATCAGATTGTCTAAGTATCTAAATACTCAACGATTCTGATAATCTTTTATGATACTTGTCTTCTCAATCTTATAATTTGTAAGGATGAGAAATTGTCACATCCAAGCTTGTGGAGGTCTACTCGGGTGAAATTCAGGTTAGCCCACTCAGTGTTTTTAGTTTCTGTATCAATGCATGTATCACACCCTTGAGATAGAAAAACATATCCGGTATCACTTGGGAAATATCACATGTATCACGTAATGCATCGTTCTTTTTGAGAAACATTGGAAATTAGTCGATTTTTTGAATGAAATTCAAGGGATTTTAACAAAGACATTAACATACACTCAAAACTCAACAGATCATAAAAAACAAGTGCACATGATAGGTCCTAAACTATGCAACTATATTAAATCAATTAATATAATTTAAATCATGGACGACATGTATGAATACACAACAAATACATTCAAAATCAAATCTGTCCTAGAATATACAATGCATTTATTTAAAAAATATATTTTAAAATTATTTTCTATATGTTTTTTAATATTATAATTTTATTTTTCGAAATAAGTAAAGGAGTTTAGCTGATGTTGAGATCAACATTCAACATACACCCATAAATATATCAATATAAGGCACAAATAACATCTAGTCAATGTAATTTTTTAAAAATAAATAAAAATTTATTTATTGATATTTTTATTTTTATTTTTTTTTTCAAAAATTTCAAAAAGTTCTGGCAATTGTAGATTGTCCCTCAAACACTCTTATATGGTGTTCCATACTCTTAAGTACAAGTTGAATGGATGAAATTTGGAAAATTTTAGATTTTTCCCAAGTTCTTTCATTTTCCCCAAATTAAAAAATTGGAGGTCAAAATCTATGATTGAGCATTAAAAAAGATGCAAAATCATGGATTACCAACTTCATTCTATAGATTCTAAGCAATTTAAACAAGAAAAAACAGTTTAAATTAGCAAAAACTCACCGCTTGGTTTTCTGGTACCACACACTTTCCGATCTCGATTTCTGCACCCAAATCCCATTTTCTCTTCATACAAAATGAAGAGGATCGGTTGAAATCCCCTTAGCAACATAATCCCAGAGTTTATTATTTATAGGGAAAATCAATTTTTTCGTGGATTTTCAGCAAATTTTTTTTTTTTTTTTTTCAAATTCTTTGGAAAGGACCAAGGCAAGTGCGATATCGTTGATACGTATTGATACATGCGATACTTATCGATGTTATTGGGGAATTTATAACAGTGATATTTTCAGAATATCGCAATGTATCAGTATATCGTCAATACATTATGATAAATTGCGATATATCAATCAATACTGAGAAGTTTCCTAATTACAACCCATTTTCATATCATTACTGTGTGATATCGATGGTATTGGCTAATATGGTCAATACTACAATCATTGGGCCCACTACCACAAGTTAGGATCTGACGTTAAAAAATGGGTCTGCCATGTTGGGCCAGGTTTTAAAAATAGGTCTCAACTCTCAATGAGTTCAGTTCAGGTGCACCATCTTCGACCTGGATAAAATCTGGTTGGCCTGGGTCCAGTTAATTTCAATAGTAACCGTATATTTATTAGATATATAGAAGTATTCTGGCAATGAAAAGAGGGTTTGTGTAGCCACCATCTTCGACCTGAATAAAATCTGGTCGTGCTGGGTCCAGTTAATTTCAATAGTAATCTTATATTTATTGGATATATAGAAGTATTCTAGCAATGAAAAGAGGTTTGTATAGCCATACGCATGTAAGTGAGCCATTTACACTCATATGTCAGAGTGGCACACTCGTGTGAACTAATCCATCCATTTGGGTGGCCCGAGCATTTAAATGCTCTATTTGATGTGGACCTTACATGAGACCAAGGTGCAAAGACCCGATGGTTATCTGATGTGTACCTGAACCTAATCACATCTAGGTCCTCAAAAACGAGACCTGGACCTGAAAGTGGGACCTGTCTAGACCAACTCTAACCAACATGTGTGTGGGAACTCTAGGACCCAACCCAAACCTGACCCATTGACAGCCCTACTCAGGTCTCTATCCTTTGTTACACAATCTTTTCTTTTAATATCGGTTGCCTTATGTTCTTCCAAAAAGCAGCAAAGAAGTGCTAGTAAGAGAATGGTGCATATCATTTCTTGGACTTCCCATAGTTAACACATTATTTCTTCTATATGTAACACATTCAACTTCTTTCGTTGCTCTTGCCAGAATTGAAGTTTATTAAGGACCTGTTTGGGATCAAGGATTTTTTGTTGTTGAAAGATTGGGATCGAGGAAATGAGAATGTGAATTTGGCGAATCCATTAAATTTGTTGATTTAAATTGGATTTGGATTTGGCAAATTCCGAAGTCCACTATTTGGGAATCAAACCACAAATCCATGGATGATCATTTATTGTAGTGGTAGAGCATCCACTGCTAAGAAATTTCCTTTTTTGCTCTTATAAGAGTCTCATTTTGAGGATTTGCCAAGTCTTTAGATTATTTTGGGACTTCTATGTGCCCCAAGCCATGGATTTATGGAGGCGTGATTTGGGAAATCCACGGATTTGGCAAATCCCCAATAATAAAGAAGCATAGGAGATTTGAAATCTGTGGATTTCTTTAATCCCTGCCTCAAATCCCTCACCCCAAACAACCCCCTAACAGGATTCTTGGTACTAAAGAATGCTTGTTCTGTAGTGTGTGATCAGATGTTCTTTTCTGAATTGACAAAGGAGGCTTCTGCAATAGCTGGCTGTTTTAGTTCAAGAGTAAGGCACCTCCTACATCTTCACGTGTCCACTGGATTGTTGAGATACATGTGGCGCCTGCGACATTGTTTCATGGATGATCAGCAAACCATGGTCAAAGAAGGGCAGTTATTAATTGAATATGTTACAATGAACGCCATTGCCATACGGAAAATTCTAAAGAAATATGATAAAGTAAGTACCTAATGGGACTATATGACCATTCCTTGGTTGCTATCTGCAGTGTTTTGCATTGAGGAATTATCTGATCCTTCACTGAGGATATGCTTAGTAACCTGAGGTTCATAATTTTTACAAGCGAGGATGCATAGTTTGGTAATAGAATACCATTAATCTGATCGCAGAAGTTTCCTCAATGGTAGAATTTTAACCTTTTGATTGGGGGTCTGCTTGACATTGATATATAACAACAATGGTCCTCGCACTCAACTGAAAAGGCCAAAGTTTGGATGGGTAGGATCTTCCAATCTGGGATATTTTTGGTGCATGATTCATTAACTGTGGGCCCCATCAGATCAATCGTCTGGTCACTGAACCATGGGGTGACCTTGTACAAACTGAAACGTCCTAAGCATATCCTTTTTTTGATGATCATATAATTCCTCTTCAGATTTTTTTTCTGTACCATGAAACACAAAATATTTCGACTGTAAGGAGGAAGAAGAATAAAATAAATCAACCGTACCTGGCAGGTGCATTGTTCTGTAAATGGCAGAAATTTCAAGACCAAGATGCAGGCGAAACACATAGAACTTTTGCAGTCACCTTGGCTTATAGAACTGGGCGCATTCTATCTAAATTGCTGTGGGTCAGATGATGGAGAATCTGGGCAGTTCTTCAGTAAATTCTCTTGTGATCTCAGTGATACTCGATCCGTAATGACATTGACACTTTCAGACTCTGTTAAGCTTGAGTACAGTCTGACCTGTGCTATTTGCTTGGTAGGGTCTCTCTTTCTGTTGAATAAAACATGGAATTGCTTATCCTGGCATCAATAAAATAATTTATTGACGTTATAAATGCTTTTCAGGATGGTAAATAGTTTTGTTAATGGAAAAAGTTGAGAGCTTTTTTCAAAATTCTTGTGGGTGATTCTTTTCTTCCATTACTCATACTTAGTTCATGCTCCCGTCTCTTTGAAACTTTAGGTTCTTGGTACCATTTGAGACTGAGGCATGACCTTCCCATGATTTTTCAATAGGACTTTCTCTCAATGGTTCATTCTCCTGTCTCTTAGAAACCTTAGAGACGTATCCTGGTTTTTGGTACATTTGAGACAGAAGCATGACATACCCAGGATTTTTCAACAGGACTCTCTCTTAATGGTTCACATTCCTGTCTCTTAGAAACTATTGGGAAGTATCCTGGTTCTTGCCTTCTTGGTGCCATTTGAGAGACATGCACATGACATACCCATGATTTTTCATTGGGACGCTTTCTCTCACCGGTAACTGGTTATGTTGAAGTTGAAATCTCAACAAAAAATTTTTTTTTAAAAAAATTCAAGTACATGCTTTCATGATCGTGTTTTTTTAGTGTTCATCAATATCAACTTATTTAGGATATTCTGCAATGTTTTATTTCTCTGCATGTGCTATGTCCTTTCCGTACATTTTGTAAATGGATGTCTTTTATTTTATCGGCAATAATTGTACATTTTGTCATTTGTCTCATTCGATTGCTATCTTAGGTACTTTCTAGTTTTCGTTGCATTTTCCTTCTCTACTCATCCCTAAGTTTCAGTGGCTTTCTGGTTATTTTCTCCTGAATTTTCTTAGATATTCTAATTTATTTTTCTTTTACCTTTTTGTTGGGATGAGGGTTGCACTTACTCTTCTTTGGGTGCTGGAATCACAGGACATTGTTTTCAATCCTTATGCTCTGAGCTGTGGTCATCTTTTCTGTAAAGGCTGTGTTTGTTCTGCAGCTTCTGTTCTACTTTTCCAAGGCCTTAAGACTGCACATCCAGAATCAAAGTGTCCTATTTGTAGAGCGGTATGTCTTATCTTGCTTTCAGCTCAACTTTTGCTGAAGGGGAAGACATTAATGTTTCCTCTCACAATAACCAATATAGCTCTATCAGAATTATGAATATGTTTAATGTTTTCTCTCACAATAACCTGTATAGCTCCATCAGAATTATGAATATGTTTTAAAGATTGTGCTTGCTACATTACAATTTAAATGTACACAGGTAAAGCTGGGAGATACTGGAAAGTGTCCAGATTAACAACTTGCATTGCTTGCATGGTTCTGGTCATCTGATGGAGAACCTCTACTCGCTCCGTTGTTGACTGTGGTTAGGTTTTGCTTGCATTTCACTGCTTCTAAAAATGAGTAGAATGTGTGTCGAGTGCATCTACATTCGTACAATGGAGGCATGATAAGCCCTGAGACTTGGTTGATGCATGAGTATTTAACCTTGAGATGTACTCAACGAAAGGATTACCACCTCATACTACTAAACTTTAAATTTCATATCCACGCTAGGGGCATGGCATGTGCAATGCATGTGGAGAGAGGAAGGAAGAGAGAAATCCGCAGAGATCATTAGGGAGGGGAAGGACTAAGGAGAGAGAGACTAGCCGTGGGCTACATGCAGAGAAAGAAAAGAGAGGAAAGGTGTTGCGGGGTATATACAGAGGAATGCTTTTTTCGGGTAAAATCTAAGCCATTTGCAGACTTTTTGCAAGTGAAATGTAAACTATACGTTGGACGACATCCACATTTTCTACTTCCCAAATTTCTGTGACTTCATTTAGGACCTGTTTGAATATGTATAAAGCACATGAAAGGAAATAATATTTCTTGAGAAACCTTATTTCTAGGAAACTGTGGGAAAGAGAACATTGTTTTCCTTGTTTGTTTTTCAACAAGATTTCCTAGAAATTTAGGATTTATGTTCAATGTATTTTTTTTGAAAGGTGATGATTTATTGCTAAAAACAAGCACAAAGCCGAAAAACAAGAAAGAAAAGCAGAAAGCAATAAGAAATGAAAACAGAAAGCAGCAAGAAACAAAAACAGAAAGTAACAAGAACAAACAGAAAACTAAAACCGAAAATGAAAACCTAAGAATCTAAACAACTACAACAACCAGTCCCACAACTGGCATTGGAAAAACCAACTAAGGAGCCCAATCCCTAAAGAACACCAGAACTCTAGAGAAAACCCATGCCACAGACACACTGATATTCTGAAAGCAGCGATTTTTTCTTTCAGCCCAAATAGCCCACAACACAGCTAAAAGAAGGGTCCTCCATTTCCTTTTCCCGAGGCCTCCCCCAGGCTCCCCATGCCATTTATAGAATAGAAGTTCCACCTAAATTTGGCATTGACCAAGAGACTCTAGCCATACGCAAAATGCTCGACCAGGCAAACTTTGGGCATTTAAACAAGAAGAGAAGGTAAGTAGGCAGATTAGAAAGAGAAGCCTTTATCAAATTCAATCTGCCTCCCAGCGATAGAAAATTCAATTTCCAATTCGAAAGCCTCCTTTCCATTCTTTCGATCAAATTATCCCATAGAGCTAAAGGAGGTTTGCTAATGCACAGGGGCGAACCAAAATAAGAAGTGAGAAGGTTGCTTACCTTGCAACCAAAGGAAGTAGCTAGAAATATGGTTACCTCACTAGGGATATTGATCCCAAAGACTTCACTTTTAGATAAGTTGACTTTCAGCCCTAAAACAACCTCAAACCAGCAGATTATCATTCCTAGAAAATTAACCATATGATCATCAACTTCGCAAAACAGAAGCGTATCATCAGCAAATTGTGGAGGTGGGTGACCGAGAAGTGGAAATTTTCAACCGAAAACCTCTAAAAAGACACACATCTTGCCCCCTTGATAACATCCCACTTAGAGCTTTGGTAACAATAACAAAAAGGAGAGGGGACAAGGGGTAACCTTGCCAAAGCCCTCTGGAAGCTCTGAAAAAACCAAAGGGAGAGCCATTAACAAGCACAAACAATTTTGGAGAAGAAATACAAACTCTAATCCAACCCCTCCATTTATGCCCAAAGCCCATTCTTTGTAACGGATAGTCCAAAAAGGACCAATCAACATGGTCATATGTTTTTTCAATATCCAGCTTATAGATAATCCCCGGTTTCTTGGCTTGAGCACAAGAATGCAGACATTCATTAGCTATCAGCACACAATCCAGAATATGACGATCTTCAACAAAAGTAAATTGGAAGGGAAAGATAACCTTAGGGATTGCCATTGTAAGCCTTTGTCTCAAAATTTTGGAGATAATTTTATATGGGCCACCAAGGAGGCTAATAGGGCGGAAATCCTTTCGATTTTGAGCACCTTCCAAATTTGGAATTAGGGCTATGAAGGTACTACCCAGCTCAGTCGCCAGCCTATTGTTTTTAAAGAAATTGACAACAAAGGAAAGTAGATCACCCTTCAAAAGGTCCCAAAATGATTGAAAGAAAGCCATTGGAAAACCGTTTACACCAGGAGCCTTATCCGTTCCAAGACTCCACACTGCTTCTTTAATTTTGTCAAGATCCACAGGTTTTTCAAGGGCCGAAACATCCTTATTAGACGAGGATCAGAATGACATGTCATCTATACAAGGGCGAGACAACTGATCAAAAGACAAGAGATTAGAGTAAAAATTTACAATGGCTTGGCAAATGGAGCTTTTATCCGTCACAATCTCCTCACCAACACGAAAGGAGGAGATTGAGTTAGTTCTAGCCCTGGCATTGGCTACATCATGGAAGAACTTAGTATTTAGTTTATGTTCTCGGGATTCGGGTCTTGAGTAGCCTTACTCAGGTACCCAAATTTCGGGGCGTGGCATATTTTCCCCAAAGCAAAGAAAAAACAAAAACTAAACTTCTCCTAGTTGTTCATTCAATCTAATCCCAGCCTTACGACTAACTTAAAATAATCCCTAAAACAATGTATCTTTTCTTTTCTAAGATAAAAATAAAATCCAACTAAAAACTCTGGATAATAGTAGTAAAAAAACTCCTAATAAGTAACTTATTGAAATGAAAGCAAATTTATATTTGCATTAGACTCCTACACCCTAACTTGTTTGGCTCATAACTTCCTCAAATCACGTTTGAATCAAGCGATATTGGGCTCGTTCTAAAGCTAACTCAATAGGCTTTCAATTGGGGCTGATTTCATGCCATTCAACATCATTTGGAAGTGGTCCTCATCACCATAGCCTTGTCCTGGCTATTTGGGTTGGCTTTAGGAATCCTATTTCACCCAAGACTCAACAAGAATTCTCATTAGTTGTTTGGCAAAGCTTGGAAAACTGGCTGTACACTTCACATCAAGCCTCTTCTTTCATGGCTTTGCCTGAGCTTGGGGGCAGCTGGCTCGTTGCTCCCAAGTGGAGTTCCATTACATTCTATGAATACAATTCAACATTCCATGGGACATTACGCTCGCATGAACCAGCTCCCCTAGGAAGTATTAGATCAAGAAGCCTCCCCTACCACATGAAGGGAACCACGAGATCATTCATAATGGTGAATTACCAACTACCTTAAAAGTGTGTGCTAATGTCAATCTTAAAAATTCTGATATCACCAACATTCTTAAGAGAGTGGCCAACAAAATAAGTGACAAAAACAGGGTATTGTTGATTGGCACTTTGCCCCTTTTCGATCCTTTCTTGTGTCTTCAATGCATATATCAATTCTATGATGAAATTTCAAGGGATGTTGCGGACAATGTATGAATGAAGCAATCCACGATCAATTGGAGATCTTTGAAAAAAGGTATACTAATCTGGTAGAGATTTCTCATCATTAGAGGAGTCTATATTTGTCACTGCCTCCACATTTCTGGCTGCCACTTCCCTTCACCCGTTGATCTCTAGTGTGGATGTGCATTTCTTTACAATGCTTCATATTCAAGGTGTCTTGACCCTGCTGCATGAGGTCCATGTTAGCAGGGATAACTGTGTGAGCAACAGCTATGTGAACTCCAGCTACACAACAGCCTTTGTGGATGCTGCAATTGCCTTCAGAAAGTGCTTGGGCACAATTTTCAATAATGGTATTGGAGCATGTTTCCGTGGATTCCTGGACATTATGCAGCAGCACATATCACTACGCATACGCTGTATTGTTGTAATTTTGACTGATCTAGTCCTGTCAGGGATGCATATGAAAAAGCATCATATCATTTTCCCAAATCATTCACTACAAGGTCTATTGGTTCACTACTGGCTGGATTTGGTAACTTCTGTCACGTGAGACTGGCTTTGATGTCTACTGCTCCAGGGAAGGAAAGGGAAGGGGAAGGTCCAAATATAGCCTGTAAAATGAATTTTATTTAATCAATCAAAAGAACCCGTCTTTACTGACTCAGTAACCCATATTTGTATGGACTCAATCCCTAACCCCTAGTGAAATGAGGAAACGGACTTCAGCGGAGGCATATTCCTAACAAAATTGGTAGTCATAACCAACCTAAAAATGAGGAACTAAGCATGAAACTAGCCCAAAAATTTCTAGGCACTTGATAACCAATTTTCAAGGCTTCAGTGTTTTTTTTTCCAATTTACCTAAACTGGTTAAGTTGGATGCCATGAAGTGGAGTCTGAAACAATGTTCACAATGTGTATGCATGTGTCCATAATGAAACCTGTGTGAAGCTCTAATTGTTTGAGATTTTTCAACCAAAAGGACGAAGTTCTTCTGTTAGATCATGTATGCATCAATATATGAGTTAATTCTACTGAGCCACACCATATAGGATTGCTGATTGACTCAGAAATTCATCAAGTCAGGCTCAGTTCCCAGGCAGGCAGGAACTGAGTTAGAACTCCAAACTCTAATTCCACAAGAATTTGCAAGGTTTTTACTGGTCTTTGTAATCGAAGGCATCTTCATACTTCAACCTTTTTATTTAACAAAATTTGTACTCTCTTAAAAAAATACAAAGATGGAGTTTTGTGAATTGTCGTATTGAGTGCTTTAATATTTCCTATGGATCTCTAGTAAATTATGTGGCAGAGAGATGCCAATCCCATCTATCATGATGGCTAGACAGTTTTCTCAACAGTGAGACAGTCTTTCATTTCTTTAGCATGGAGATATTCCAGCGAACAGATGAAATTAAAACCAAAGTATGCAGAATTGCTACATTTGTCCTCTGCCAGATCTGATTTTCTTGGTTCTTATGCATGCAGGTTGGAGTATATGCTGATTCAGTACACATGACAGAACTGGACTTGCTCTTGAAGAATAGGTAATGGAATATACAATAATGCTTTCTTTGTTTGTTTGTTTATTATTATTATTATTATGTAATGATCACTTATAATGCATTTCATGGGAGGAACAAATACAGTACACCGCATACATGCCAATGTGTCCGGTGTAGCTAGCTATGCGAAAGGTGGACACCACCATGAAGACCACCAAGTACAAAAATCAAGTTAGTCCATTCATCAGGTGGGATTCACATGTATGAAAATGATGGGCAGTTTAAACTATATTTTCTGACAGTCTGATTCAATGTACATGTGTGACCCTGATGACTAGGCTGCTGTGAGTTTTGCACCGGGTGATCTTTGTGTCGAATGTGGATGGAAGAATGGAAAGATAATAACTGAGATTTGACAACAAGAGGTAATTTCACCCACTATTCCTACGTAGATCCCAACTGTGGGGATGTATAGACCCTTTGCAAAGAAATGAGAGAAGAAAAGTCTTACTCTTCTAACATCCAAAAGTGCCTCTATTGATTCCAACTCCAATTCTTTGTACATATGCACACATCTCTGGATCCCACATGTGGTGTAAAAGAAACACTAAAACACAATATTTACTTAAGTTGTCCACTTTTGACATTAATAACTGTACTAAAAATGGACCCAGTTGCTAACCAATGACAGGCCTTTTAAAGGATTCCAACTTCTTGGAAACTCTTCCCTACAAAATAGGATACATAATTAAGTAAGAACTATCTTTCCTAAAACGTAGGTGTTTTGCTTAGCTTCAAAGCCGCGCCCCCATATTGTGACAGATAAAAGCCTAAAAATTGCTTAACACATGGTTGCTTTTGCACATGGGGCCTGCTCAAACCATCTACGCTTCTTAGAAATCTTATTCTTTTCTGATGATGAGTGGGGGGTAGTATATTAGCCTACAACAGTAGCCTATTAGGGGGCCACCTGACGAGTGGCTGCCTGGCGAGTTGGCCTGCCTTTTGTGCTTGGATGTCCTACAGAAGTGGCGCATTGTCAAATGTGCATTCATTGCATGTGACTTCACATTCAGTGCATTAAAGGCAATCATTCCTCTATTCTTAATGTATTTTTCTACAAATCTAATGCTTTTACAAAATAGTACTAGTATTTGAAGAGCTAGAGTCATTTATGTTCATCCCCCGCTATTTTAAATGGTGGTGACTCATCCACCGCCCAAATAGTGGGCCCTATTGTAGATGGAGCGATTTCTGCATTAACAAGGGATGGCATTAACCATTACTTCTTGCCAATTTTGGATCACTGATAATTTCCTTTTCTACTGTCATCTGATATTTGAACAGTCATGAGTCATTCAGTCGGTGTGGAATTCATGGAGGCCCACAGTATTGACAGTCTAGACTGATGTACTTGCATGCAACATACAGTCAGCACCTTTTAACATGGTGTAGCTAAGCATACTGTGGAGTCCAACTCATGTTGTAACAGTTGTATCATTATATACTGTACAGACATGTTATGTCTGTCAGGTTGCTGTCTGGCACCTCAAGTCCTCATCTACAGTTGCATGGATCATGAAAAATACTTTACAATCTTTTTCATGGTGAGAATCAACATATTGACGGTTTAGAGCATGTGGGTGGTTTAATTCATTTAACTACATGTCCTACATGCTCATCAGCAAACTATGCATCTGTGGGCGAGCATGTCCCAATAACCCCTCACTCTCAGCGTGCTCATTGACGTTCACTTCATCATTCAGATGCAAAGCCTACTGGAAAGAGAGGATGCGAAGTGAGCGGACCGAGATGGTGAAGCAATCTAAAATGTATTGGGATTCCCAGACGAAATTCGCAATTGGGTACTAGCATCAGCAGCTTTTTTCTTTTGGTTCTTGAGAAGTGAAAGCTGCAAAGAGAAGGGGCTATGCTAGTAGAAGATGACATGGGTCTTGATGACCTTTTCATATTTTGGGGAGGCAAGTAAGACTTCATAGGATTTCTCTTCATTCAGTGCTTTCATATCCTTTTTTTGTGGTCGGTTCAGCCGACTCTTACAGAAAATAAGCTGGCTATTTTGCTGAGATGATGTTGCTTACGATTGTTCTAGATGGCGGTGGATCATCTACTCTCCATGTTTTGTCACAGGAATCCACACCATATAAGTTTTGTGCCATGTAATGGATTGAGGATAGTAAAAAATATTGTGCTGATATGATGATCTTATCCATCTGTTTTTCCCATTGAATGTGGGATGCTGACCAGTTTATTTCTTGCAGTCCATTTGATGTCCGTCAATTGGACAGTTATAATTGTTGGATTACTGTAATTTTCAGGCTGTGCTCTGTCAAGTGGGCCCCAAAATTCAGGTAAGCCTCTATGGGGGATGATGAGTTGCCATATTTTATAAAGTTATAGTGAAAAATGCCTAGTCATTTCATGTATTATGTTGAAAAATTATGTGAAGTTGATCATACCCATACATCTGACTGTTCACATGGAAAACGGTTATGTCAGTTCAAATTGTTAGCCCTGCCGTGGATGGAGGATAGCCTGAAAATTGGGCTTTGTGGATATTGAATTTCAAGAAATCACTGTTTTCCCTTCGAATTGTCTGTGGCAACATCCAATGGTTGGGATCCTCTGATCAGATCTTTTGATTGGCTGATCCATGTTGTGGGTCACAATTCTGAATTGTCAGGATTGATGAACATGCATGGCAGGTGTGTCGCTCATCTCTTCCTTGAGGCTCTCATCTCTTCCCCCTTTGTTAGAAGATGGCCTTTTTTTTCTTTTTTCTTTTTCCTTTTAATTTCTTTCTTTTCTTTTAAGCCCTGTTTGGGATCAAGGAATGAGAATATTGGTAAATTCACAAACTTGTTAAATTCATGGATTTATATTGGATTTGGATTTGGCAAATTCCAAACTCCATTGTTTGGGAATCAAACTATAAATCAGGCAGCTTTTATTGCATAGTAGTGCATTTATCACAAAAGGAATTGTTTTTTCTTTTTTCTTCTATGAAATTTCTCATTTTGAGGATTTGCCAGTCTTTAGTGTTTTTCAGGATTTGATTAGCCCTAAATCATTAGTTTATGGAGCTGTGGATTTGGCAATTCCCCAGCATAAACAAATAGGGAAAATTTGAAGCCTGTGGGTTTCACAAATTCCCACTGCAAAATCCTCACCCCAAACAATCCAAAGGCGTTCACTGAGTGGGTGCCCGTGGTGGACTCGATCTTTGGCCATGTTGCATCTAGGGAGTGTTAGAACCTCTTGGGAAACCAAGCTGGACCTCTTTTTTTTTACTGCGTTGGTGGATTATTCAAAGAAAGAAATTTTTTACTTTTGCCAGTACATACTAAAATGGACCGTCTTGATTTTGGGCTAAATAACATATACAAAACTTTGATGGTATGGCTGAGAATATTCAACTTGGATTGGGCTCAACCCAAACCCAACTGGTCCAACCCAAAATTTTGGTCAGTTGGGGTTGCCTTGGGCTGGGTTCATGTCAGGGTGGCTCGTGTTGAAGCCTAGGGCAACCTGACATAACCAAATACGAACTTTATATTAGTCTTTTGTTAATACCTTAATTACATGCATATTACGATGGTCCTATTTCAGTAAACAAGTGTTACCTAGTCAGAGTTTAGGATTGTTTTGCGTCTGTTGTGGGGATTCACTGGGGCCCACATGCAGAGTTTTCCAATGATTTGAACCGTCTGTTCTACCAGGACCACCACCATATGAAAATTCCGTCCATGGATAATTGTTACCATCACTAACTGTGGATGAATTCGTTAATTAGTATGAGAAGAAATTTTCAATGGTTCTCATTAAATGAGGATCATCATTAAAGCATGGTTATGGAATGGATGGTCCATCCGATGATGTCTATTTTGAATAATTTTCCATCCACCATATGGTAAACTAGATGGATGGTCCAATTTTATGTATCACCTTGCCAAGAGATGTTCTACCATGTTCTGGTCCTTTTTAAAGCTGTTAGGTAATTTATTTACTAGCGTGCCCTAGTTGACGATCGACCCAGATTTATCTTACATCTTGATTCATTTGGATCCGGATTGAGTCTTAGTTAGGGCTGAAAGTTGGGCGGGTTGGGTTGGGTTGGGTTGGGTTGGGTTGGGTCGGGGCTGGTTGGTGCTCAACCTTAGCCCAACCCAAGGTTCCTATACCTCAACCCAACCCAACCCAACCTAACCTCATCTTAGGTTAGGAATTCTCAACCCAAGCCTAACCCAAGCGTGCTCCGTCGGGTTGGTCGGGTGGAACATGCTAATATTTTTGTTATTACATTAGTCTATTATATTTTAATACACATTTTATTTTTTGTACCTATGATTTTATTAATTATATATATAGTAATTATTGTAAAGAATTTCATTTTTTTCTAAACAAACAAGCTAAAATATAGGACAACTACTCCTTTAAAAGTCGTGGTGTATCACACAATCTATTTGAGAGAGAGAAATCCAGCCTATCTTGTTAGCTTGAGCCATCAGAAATAATGTTGACCAATGAGACCCAAGCACTAGAATTTCTTGTGCCTTTAACAAAGAAGATCCATACTCAATTATAATTTAAAAGTAACTTATATATTGATTGGGTTCGGGTTGGGTCGGGCAACCTGAGATCTCAACCCAAGCTTGGTGTTTATATAGCCCATGCTTGAGACCAAACCCAATACATCCTACCCAAGCCCAACCCAATGTCGGGTTGGTCATGGGTCGGTCGGGTGGGTCATGGGTCGGTTGGGTTGAACCCGCCCAACTTTCAGCCCTAGTCTTAGTTGTTAAAAATACAGTAAAAATTTTGATAAGAAAATGGAAAAGTCAAAAATTCAAAGAGTGGAAATGCTTGGATTTAATACAGGAAAAAAAACAAACAAAAAACAGCTATACATTTGCATACGAGTGTGTAGATTTTTGCCAATGCCACACCTTTACATGGATGTTAGCAGTGTCCCCAAATCTTTTAAAGGGCACCCAAGATGACAAATCATCAATTTCAACAGTCACTCGTTCATAAATATAAGAGTAAGACATGGTGCAAGAATCATGCCGATTGGATGATATTAACACAGGCCAATTTTTTACAACTGTCCATTGTTTACAAGCCATAAGTTGCATTGTTAGAATTATCAAATCACAGTGATTATTTAGAATGATAAAAATACCTCGTTTCAAGACCAAGGTCTTGGTACCCATCCCTAGTGGGGGTTGCTAACAGTGAAGTGTGATCTGATAGTAGAGGTGTACTAATAAGCTGACAAAAAAAGAGAGTATAAAGTGGGATCTACTTAGATTTTTCAAGATGATGGTTGGATTTATCTTGTTTGGTAAACTCTCAATGATGTTTATTTGTCATTCAACCTCTAGTAACATCAACTTGTACAAAACTTCTATTGCCATTGATACGTTTTCAATGGCAGGTGTTCAACTCCCACTTTTTTTTGAGCTGTGGTCCATTTGAACTTTCGATATCCACCTCTCCTAAAATAAGCTGCCAAAACGGATGGACGGCTGGCTTCAAAGAGTCCTGCCACCAGGAAGGTGGGCCACAAAAATCAAGGCCCTAGTGGCAGCTTCACACGCAATCCGCGTCCATACTCCATTTCGTGGGGCCAATGATTTTTGGTGATCCAGACCATCAATCTTACGAGCCAATTGCAGATTTGAATTATTAAACATTTGTAGAAGATTTTATACATCACATGTGATACACTTTTCTGGACCCACTTGGTGTATATTTCTCTCAACTCTCTGTTTGCAGGACACTGATCTAACGTTAGGAACCTTCAATCTGATATTTATTTTCGACGAATCCCCCATCCACAGTCAGTCCCATGATATCAACGGTCTGGATCACTACATACACCTGTCCCTGGCACATCAAGATAGTACACACAGCGACGCACGAGGAAGAGTCGCAGCGAGTGGCAGAGCTCCTTTGATATTCTATCCAACGAGATGGAACGGTAGAATGGAAATAATCATAATACGGTACATCTATCTCTCCACAGAACACGTGGCATGTGGGAATATAAATCGCAGCCGTCCATCTAGTTTCTGGCACTCCGGATGACGAAATGTTAAAAAAGGAGACACCTATCAGATGATCCTATCCGTCTGATCATTGACCTACAAACTGACGTTGAATAACAAAAATAGTCAAACGCCGATTTTCAGCGTGCGAAAGAGAAGAAAAGTGATGGACAGGATCGTGCAGCATGTCCCCCTTTTAAATGGTATCCCCAGATGGACTGTCGTGAATCTGCCACGTGTACAGTGGAGAGATGGCGCAACCATATTCCGGTTCTTGAAGCTCTACCGTATCGTCTTCTATCCAAGCTTGGCGATGGCGACACTCTCTCTCACCCATTTCTCTTCCTTTTCTTCTCCTTCTTCTTCTTCTTCTTCTTCGAAGCCATTGCATTGCATTTGCCAAACGCCTTATCTATCTCTGCAAACCTTAAAACGAGAGCAGCTGTTGTTGAAGAAGCTGTGGAAGCGAAAGACAAAGACGCTGGCCATCATCCACCCTATCTTCTTCTTCAATGCCAGTCTCGTAGAAAGGCCTGTGGACACTCAGACCTTAATCATCACCGTCAGTGTGGTGGCCGCCATCGCACTCTCCCTCTTCTTAGGCCTCAAGGTCCTCTCTCTCTCTCTCTCTCTCTCTCTCTCTCTCTCTCTCTCTCTCTCTCTCTCTCTCTCTCTCTCTCTCTCTCTCTCTATCTATCTATCTATCTATCTATAACAACCATTTTTTTGGTACCTATTAATGGAATAAACCTATTTAGATAAACATGATGGTGTTATTTTACGGATTATTTAAAAAAAAAAAAAAAAAAACGCCTGTTAGTTGAAGAGTATTCATGAGGATCAGACTAGTAAAAATGTATTTGTGATTCATCCACCTTATGTGTTCGAAAATGTGCCACAATCCAGATTGGCGAAATGGTGGGGCACATTGCAGATGGAGCATGGCTGAAAAAGTGCATTGATCGGACAGACAGGCACAAGCATCCAATCAATGGCTAACAAATGGATGATTAAAGCTGAAATCATCAGCTGTCCATTTCAAGGAATCAAATGTTTAAGATGGTTTGATCAGTATGTGTTTTTTTTGCCCATGCTCCATCCATAATGGTGCTGACCTGGCCTGGATTTGTGTACATAAGAGCTGTGTGTATGGAAGTGAACTATCAATGTTGTTTAGCCATGGTTCTTACCCTGCTTCAAGTGTAAAATGTTAGGAGACATTACTACCTAAGGTGTTACTTTTTTCTATCATTTATCAATGTTGTTTAGCCATGGTTCTTCCCCTGCTTCAGTTGTTAAATGTTAGGGGACATTACAACCTAAGGTGTTACTGTTTTTCTATCATTTATCTATTTTTTAAAATTGTTTTCAGGGGGATCCCGTTCCATGTCAGAGATGTGCTGGTAATGGTAATTTTCTTCCCTCTCTGTAGATTTGTTTGCGGGAATAACTTGATTCGAATTTGGAGAAATTCAATATGGTTTGTCCATTTTTCGAAGAAAAAAAAATTACATTCTAAAAATAAAAAAGTGCCCATGACATGTTTGTTGTGTTTTGGGATATTTATTGGAAATGTGGTTGGTGGTTGCCTTAATGGTCATGAGAGATGATCAATTGAGATATTTGGATTTCATGCATTTGAGTTGCTCAATTCGACTTTTATTTATGAAATTTAACTATAGGTACTTTTCTGGAATTGTTTGGGTTATAATCAAGAAATGAATGTATCGTGCTCAAAATTATAAATTAAAGCTTGGGAAAGTTAAGGTAAGATTGCTACAGGGTTACCTAGTGAGGTACATCAGTACATGTAAGCCCACATTTACCTGGCCAGTGTCTGCCCGACACTTTCGCCTGTATACCCTATTGCTTAGACCGGGGGGGGGGGGGGGGGCAGGGGGGATAGGGAGTTGTAGTGTGTTGCTTTTTGTATGTCCATCCTACATTACTTTTAAGATATCAATTGTATAGTGACCACCTAAATATGACTCAAAACTAGCCAATAATGAAAGAAGAAGAAGAAGAAGACTAAAAACCTACTCGTTCCTTCACAATTTATAGAAGATGAACTTTCTTGCCACTCTAATAGCATCAAGAAGCACCATGGTGTCAACGAAGGTGAAGTGTTTAATACCGATCGAGCCCGAGAAATTGGCTATCGTCCTATTATGGACTGCTCCGCCAGTAGAGGCTAATCCCGGATTACCAGCTACCATCAAAGATTATTTTAAAGCCTTCAGGGGGGAGCTTTCCACACTTTTCATTGGACTCTCTCGACATCTGGTAATGACCTCCCAGTTTGATATGATCATGGATGAGAGTAGCCTCTGAACTTGGAGCTAACAGCAACCCAACCCATTCATTGATTATTCTGAATATTTGTTTGACGGTGACCTCAACTGAAGAAGACCTTCCATTGAAGATTCTCTTGTTATGCTCCAACCGAGTGGCAAATGTAACCAAATTCCATGGAAACAACCAGTGGGACCCCTGGAAGAGGATGATCAACCTTCGATCAAAGACATTCCCCGAAATTTCTTCGTCTAGTTTGAGGGCCCCAGAAAGCTGATCCAATCAATTGTGGTCTGCAGGGGTCCAGGCAGTTGGTTTGTTTTCCTTCAGTTAGAAGTCTAACCGCAACTAGGAATCGTAATTAATTTCTAAGTATTAGTTTCTTGTGCGCAAAGTTAATTGGTCTCCATTTTGGAGAATAATGAGTTGAGTAGTTCTAAATTAGTCTAACAGACTCCTAGTTTGAGTTCTAAGTTTCCAAGTTGAGTGTAGCTTCCTAATTAAGGAGGAATCAGCCAATAACAGTTTGTAAAGTCAATCTTATGAACTGTTTGCAGTTTAGATTTTAGGTGAAATGCTACTATTTCTTGTTCTGCAATTGGAATCCTTAGGAGAGCACTTCTTATAAACAGGTGGTGTGAGTTGGCCATTTTTCTTATTTGGTGCAATTGCTTCTTATCTATTAGTAGTACATGTGACTCTGATCTCCTGTTAGAAATTATCTCTGCTCATGTTTCCCTGCTTTCAAACAAACACAAAACTGTTGCCAATTCACAACTTAATCCATGTGGGAAGACATTTGCTGAATTTACTCTTCCTACACTTTGTCCTGCAACTTGTTTCAGTGCAACTCGTAAACAGTTGTTAGGCGTCTTGTTCTCTGTTTCCCTTATTCTGCCCATTATAAGTTGGCTGGTATCCTCTTGCATTCAAACTCTCTGGGAAGGGATTCTATGGCTTTATTAATCATTCACTTACTGAAATTTCTAGTTTTCCGAGCATGTATGCACATCAGTCGCTAGAAATTCATTTTTCCACATCCATCCAGCTTTATGCATCTTCAAGGCATTTTTTTTAGATGTGAGGGGCTTTTGGAGACGGCCACTTTGAAGTGCATGGTTGTCAATAGGAATATGACTTGCAAATTTTGCATCTTCTATGTATATCTTTTTATTGTCTAGAAAGGAAGCAGTTATGATTTTCCTTTCTTTTTAACCGTCCAAAAAAAAAATCTTTCTTTTTAATTTTTGTTCCCTATTTTGTGGACCAGGTGGCACAAAATGTGTTTTCTGCAATGATGGCAAAATGAAGCAAGAAACGGGACTGGTTGATTGTCGGGTATGCAAAGGTGCAGGTATGCTTTTGTGCTGGATCTCTGCAGGGTAACTGAGAATTGCTAAAATGAATATTAAGATAGATTAAACATCCGTTGAATTCAAGCTTTTGAAAAACACCATAACACCTGTTATAACAGGAACAATCACTCCATATGGTGTCACGTAACAAAGGTGCCAGTTAAGTAGTGGCCATTATCTACAATGGAAGTTTTTCGCATTTCTTAAAATGGATAATAACATTTTCATTGAAAAGCTAGGCGGGCAAGCTAAGTGCAAGAATCCATCAAGATAATGGATAAGATTTCCCAATACGTATGGAATGCCTAAATACAATTTTCCTTTCTCAGGATTTGGATAAAAGTAGGGGTGGCAATGGCAGGTTTGGGCTGGATCCTTACTCTTGCTCCGGTGGTAGGCTCTCAGGAGTTTCAACACCCGGTCAAGGGTTCAAGTATCCATGGGTGGTGAAATCCCACCGTGGCGTGAGTGTGTGGGGGTGTGTCCGTGTGTAAAAAAATAAAAATAAAATAAAATGGCAGGTTTGGGCTGAGCCAGGCTAGGCCTAGGTTTGGTGTGACATTTAAGACCTATGGCGTGAGTACGGTTCGAGATCGAGCCCAAAAAAAAATTGGTTGAGCCGAGGCCTGACCTGACACTGCCTGGCCTGAAATTTGATTAACTCGCTATTTCCCGCTTCAATTGTCCTAATTTATTTGTTGATCAGGTGGGCCACACATGCACAAAGAAGTAGATATTTTAGAGGAATGAAACCAATGGTCTACATTCAAGATGGATGGGTTGCCTGAGGATTAGAACAACATATTTGTAGAATATAAGTACATAACACGTACATATAACGTTAGGTTAGCCTGGGCTAGGCCGGGATGGGTCAGTCTAAAATGAATTGGGCCCACCTAGAAATTGATCGGGCAATGGATGCAATGCCCAAGCCCGGTCCACGCGCCAAGCTAGTAGGTCCAAGCCCAGCCCAAAGCTGAGTCAGTCCTGTTGGGTTGGGCGGGCTACTCGGTCCCTTGCCACCCTTAGATAAAAGAGATTTAGAGCCCACAAATTTTTCTAATGCAATTCCTAATAAACACGAACTACCATGGGGAAGAGTTGAAAATCTCTAGCCTAATTTGATGGCTAACAACTCTGCTCTATTGGAGCTTCCCAAATCCACCTGCCCGTAAAAACCCCCGCAAGTCAGTCAGCATCTGTCTTCAATTCGAAAACCAAAGGTGCTGGCGCCTCTCTTGTTCTTCTCCTAACAAGCCACGAACCCCAGAATCTCCAAGATTGCCCCTTGAGCTTCCATCAATATTAACCTTCCACCATCCTACAGGAGGGATTCCAAACTGCAGCTACAGCAGCATGGGCCGAGAATCATCAAGAACACCTTTCCAGTCACTGAAAGAATACTCGGTGGTCCAAAAATCGCCCTCCACTATGACTGGATATTTTTACTTATTAGATTATAACAGCATTAATTTATGCTATGGTATGCAGTGTCCTTTTCCTGGGTAAAAACAAACCGCTGTTATTTTCTTGTCAGCTTGAATTTTATTTTATTTTTTCCCATTTCACAATTGCCATTTCCATTAAATAACAGTAACACCCGTTTGCCATTATGAGATCATAACACTTTTTTTATATTAATACTATAAGGTCCTAAAGCCATCTCTTTTGTGGGTGTTTTGAAATTGCTTTCGCATGTAGGTTTGATACTCTGCAAGAAGTGTGGGGGTTCTGGATATTCAAGACGTCTATAAGAGTTGTGTAGCCTAAAGAATTACATGCCCTCAATTTGTATTTTGTAAATGAGTAGCCTACACGGTGCAGTCCGGGTTCCTTTGCCTCTTGAATCATTCATTGAACATCTGATAAAAGGATGACAAGAAAATTGCAATTACATTTCAAAATTTTTGAATTGCCTGATTCAGCTTGGCTTAATACTTGGGGACTATTAGGATGCCAGTAAGGTTTTGTCATTTTCAAGCAGTCGGGACAAAAACACATGTCTATGATTCCTGAACCTCGTTGTACATAGAATCTAGGTGCTTTTGAACAAGTAGTCCAAGGCATCTAAACCATTAGGGTTTGATCCAATTTCCTATAAAATGCAAAGTAAATGAGCCATCATTATCATTTTCAAATATTTATTTAATCAGGAATTATGACTTGCAAATCAAGAGTCGAATACACTATTAAAGGAAGTAGGTAAAGTCACTCGTAATCATTACATTTTAACATTATAAAACTACCATCCTTTTCAGTGATTTCTGGGTGAAACAAACAATGCAGCAAAATCATCATTGTAATCAAATGTAACTGATGTCGCCACACAATTCCAATAGTAAATAATCATTACTCATTTACAACCATGATGATTTTTAAGTGAAACAAACAATGTGGCAAAATCATCATTGCAATCAAATGTTAGTGATGTTGCCACACAGTTCCAATAGTAAATAATCATTACTCATTTAAGGCCATTTATCGTTGTAATTGGAAAACCAAACAGGTCCTTTATGTATTTGTTCTCTTCTAAAGAGGGAGAACTCTGTCGATAATACTTTCTGCTTTTGGTGCATCTGAGGAACATTTTTAACTGTACATGCGTGACATGTTCCAATGCACTATATATGTGAATGTTGTTCAAGCACCCTACATGTGCATGGTTATTACCATCAATTTTCAAGCACCAAAAAATATGGCAGGTGTCAATGTGTCACTGTCTATATTAAGCTCTCCACATGAGCTACAATCCATTCTTTTTACTTGTCCATAGATAGCTTGACGTGACCCAACTTGGTTAAATCCAAACAGCCCATTAGGGGCCATTTTGTTGCAAGCCTCTAGCATTGTTGGTGGATTTAGGGTACTAATTAACTCTATTCTAGTTATTCTACATGTTGGCACATGCAAGGTTGCAACCACCATAGGTAACCATGTGCGAAAAGTCAGCCTAGCAAGCCATGCATCTATGTTAAATGTGGACCATTGGCTAATTTTATCTGAACCATCTGTTCTTATATAGTGGCCCACCTAATAGGTGCACTATTTTGGTTCTAACATATTGGGGCCTTGCCGTGAGAACCACTTTATGCTTCATTCAAATATCTCACACACTTGTCAAGTCGGTGGGTGGAGATTATGCATGTGAGTGTGAGGGACTAGTAAAACTCAAATTTTTTTTTTATTAAATATCATCGATGGTTTATTTATTTACTCTTTGGTGTGTAAGATGCATTTCTTTCTTTTTTTATGTCAAGTCATTTTCTTCTTCTTTTTTAATCCTTTGGTTGTGTTTCTAGAATAAATGGGAAAAAATGAGTAAAATGAAATAGTACTAAAAAAACTAAGTGGTGGAATTTAAAAGAAGAGAAAACAATATTATTCATAAATAAATTAATGAAAGAAGATAAGTAGAATATCAAGGAAGAAATAAATGTTATATTGAATAAAATGCCCAAATACATTAGAAAAGTGATAAGCAATCATATAAGCAAACTATTCTCTAGAAATGATCATGTATCAAAACAATTCGTGTGGAATGATGATGTAAAAAAATAATTAAAAAAAAAAAAAACTATTCTCTAGAAATGATCATGTATCAAAACCTGATAAGCAACTAAAAATTGATGAAAATTTTGAACAATATATAAATATGACAAAAAATGTTTTTAAAAAAAGTAATTAGTGAGGCTAAACTCAAAGCTTATGATAATCTTTACAATAAATTGAGGGTAAGAGAATGTGAAAAAGATGTTTTTATATTTGCAAAAGTGAGACAAAGGAATGATAGGACTTAGACAATGTTAGATACATTAAGAGCGATAACTAAAGGGTACTAGTGAAGTACTATGAGATCAATAAAAATTACATAAACTATTTGCAAATTTTATTAAATGACAACTATTCTAAGAGTATAAAGATAGAAAGAACCATAAATTCAAATGATGTAGGAAATCTTAGATACTTTCATGCTATTAGGTTATCTGATGAGAAAGAGTTTTTGAAAAGGATAAAAGCATGAAAGACCTAGATGGTATACCAATATAGGTTTAAAAGTGTATGAGCGATATTATGTTATTTTCATTAACAAAGTCGTTCAATCAATTTATAATATTAAAGAAAATGTTGGGCAAATGAAGGAAAAGTATTGAGATGCATATTTAGAAGAATAAAGGAAACATAGGGAGTTGCACTGACCATCGTAAGATAAAATTTATGAGCCATAAGATGAAACTTTGGGAGAAAATGATTGACACAGACTCGGGCATTGGACGAGTGTATCATAAAATTCGTTTGGTTTCAAGAAAATTTCATACTTATACAATTGATGGAGAAATATAGGGCGAGGGGGAAGGATCTCCACAAAATTCTCATTGACTTAGAGAAAGCATAAGGTAAGGTGCTTGGAAAGTTAATATTGTGGGTGTTAGGAAAGAATATTTGGCTGATTCTGCTCTCTTCTTTGTAAAAATTCATTTTTCTCTTTAATCGTTCGGCATGGAATCCATGGTTATCAAACATAGTCTAAAAAATTGTGATATGAAAATTGTTCATTTCCATTAGAGGAATGGTATGTAAATTTCCTTAGAGGCTATATATATTTCCATTGGATCACTTATCCAATGATCTATTTTTCAAGAACATGACTGATTGATTCGAACGCCAGAGTAACGGTGCAACAAAAAGATCTGTGGGCCCACGGTGATTTCCATGATGAATCCACCATTAATTGAACCAGCTCATCTTAAGATGTCATCCCAAAAATCAGACAGATTCATTGATCAAGCCGGGCCACACCATGGAAAACAATGGTGAGAATGGTGGACGTCTCCATCCCCACTTTTCTTTTGATGTGGTCCCCTTGAGTTTGGAGCTCAAAGAATAACATGTGCTTGCATAATTGATGGACGGAGTAAGGGCTGTTATGGACCGGGCCTGGGGTAGTTCTCGGCCCGCATTTTGAACTGTGTCGGGCCGGGCTGTCGTCCATCCCTATTCAAAATTTTGAATTTTCAGGTCCGAGCTTAGCCCATTGACACCCGTAGACGGAGTGAATATCGTGCAGACATCACCGTGGGCCCCACAGCTTTTTGGTAGCTGTCAATGGGCCGTGCCTGGGGTAGGTCTCGGCCCGTATTTTGAACTATTTCGGTCAGCCGACCTTATGCAAAATGCTGATTTTTCAGGCCCGAGCCCGGCCCATTGACACCCCTAGACGGAGTAAATATCATGTAGACATCACCGTGGGCCCCACAGCTTTTTTTGTGGCACGGCTCCCTGCAACTAGTATTGTAGAAGTTTCAGGTCAGGGCCATCTACCAGGTGGGGCCCAACCGTTAAAGAGGTTTGTTATGAGAAAATATAGTCTGACCACTTTCAAGGACAGCTCGGCCGGATGAATGTACACCTGAGCAAGATGTGGTCCCAAGTTCCTATTCACTCGAACTCACTAGAAACTGGATAACCTGGCAAGGCTAAGGAGCCTTCGAGAACAGCTAGATCCGACGAGAGCTCAGGACCAAGCCATAGTTCTGACTGAATTGGTCGTGATTGGATCAGCTTGGGTTATCTTCGACCTAACAATAGAGCCCGAATCTGATAAGTTCGGGACGAGTTGTCCTTGGCCGCTCGACAGAGCTCTGCTCAAATGAACTTAGCTTGGATCGTCTTCGACGGTCTAAGGGAGTTCGACCAAATTAGCTTGGCACAAGACCCCCTCCCAATAACACGCGACGAAAGTAAACGCCCGACACACGATTCCAGGGTAACCACCAACATTCATCACTAGCGCACATCCCGCTTGACGGCTAAGATAGTGCCTGAAATCAGGGGTCATTCGGCCCTACGAACACTATAAATACAACAATCACTGAGTATGCAAAATCTCCTGCCCAAAATCCTCAAATACGACTAGACCCAGATTTCAAGCCTGAATTTGGCATCAAAGGGTCTCCCGCTATAAACGGGTCTCCTTGGTTTCTTTCTTGTGCAGGTGCTCGGAGGTCGGAAGAGGGCAGCCCAGATTTGTGCATCAACAAGGTCCATTAGCAAGCGCCAGCTGGTTTGGGAATGCAAAAGCGACCTTTGCAATGACAGACCGTAGATGTGATTGGGTTCATATGGGCCACATGCATGCAAGTTCCTGGCCGTCCATCAGATGGGGGTCGAACGTGAACATGCTCAGATCTAATTCATAATTTTTATAGACCACTCGGCAAATGGACCATGATGCATCAAAGTAGACAATGGGTCTAATGCGTCCCACGCGTGAGATTTGGGCCTTTCATGGTACTACAACAAACCAGGCAAAAAGAAAAGCACCAGCTTGCACTTATTGGGAAATAAATTCTTTATTAGGAGCGTTGTTCTTTTAGAGAGAGAAAAGGAGGAAATAAGAAGAGGGGTGCAAGATCTCAGCCGTCCATCACCATTAAGAAATTCATTACCAAAAAATAAATATCAATTATCTCAGCCGTCCATCAAGTGGGCCCTACCATTAAGAAATTCATCAATTATCTCAGCAGTCCATCAAGTGGGCCCAACCACTAAGAAATTAATTACCAAAAAATATATCATCTCAGCCGTCCATCAAGTGGGCCCACCCATTAAGAAATTCATTATCAAAAAATAAATATCAATTATCTCAGCCGTCCATCAAGTGGGTCCAACCATTAAGAAATTCATTACCAAAAATAATTATAAAAAATAAAAATGCGTCTGCCGGGAGTCGAACCCGGGTCTATTGCTTGGAAGGCAATTATCCTAACCGTTGGACTACAAACGCTTCAGATGATGAATGATTTGTCGTTTATCTATAAAACCATTTAAGGTGGGCCACATCTTAACAAGTAAACTAATCAAAACAGTTATTTTCTTAGACATTCATGGATCAGACACTGATAAAGAAAAACTGATTCCTGGGTTAGGAAATATTACTGGTGTATAGACCTATGCCTTGGTTAATGTCGGTTGGATGATTGGATAATTGGAAATGGAATAGTATGGCCATGCTTCAAATCAGATGAAAAAATGTCATTTGAGCAGGGATGATACAATAGAGCTAGAATCACCTATGGATGGTACGGATATATTTCTATATATGTTACATGTGACTAAGTTTTCTAATTTAGATTTCCCATTTTGTTAGACCCATGGATGAAAACTGATTCAAGTTACTCATAGAGTATTAGGTTTTATGTATTTAGAAAAAAAGGTGGAAATTAAGATTTAAAATATAATTTAATTAGATAGTATGAATTACCTTTATGATCATGCCATATTTCATAAATAAATATAAGTCATTCATCACATGTTTATACTTGTGCGTAGAAAATCATTCAATGAAATAGTTGTTGATCTCTCAATTGAAGAAGTTTCTCTCTGATCTATCCCAAGTATAGGAGAACAAAAAATCGTGTCATGATCTGTGGTAAGGGATGAGATATGACCTAAGCCATTTGAAGAGTAGACCAGATGCTCAAGCATGAGCATGCACATTTGTAGATTGGAGATGGGGAGGTGGGACATCCACCTCTTCCCTTCTCAACTCTCCCAAACGGTGGGCATCCAATGAGGTTTGGAAGTCTAAAGCACAGACTTTTATAGGGCATTTGGATCACAAGTTACTTAGTATCTACTAAAATATTGTGTTTTTACTTATTCAGTAGATAAGCATATTTGATAAATAACGTGTTTGTTAGTCAAAAAGTAAAAAAAATATATTTGATTTCCAACATCACATAGGTACTAATCCTCAAGTTTGCTCCATCTACCCTTAACATCCATTATCTATCATGTAGGCCCAACCTTTAATTTGGACCGTGCATTATATTAGGCTCAACTTGGCCCTATCATTAATATGAATTGTCCATCGCATGGGGCCTACCTTCAATAACCGACCTTAATTACGCTATCCATCATGTGGGGCCCACCTTGGAGATTGGTCATCCATTGTGTAGCCCCACCTTTAATGTGGATTGTCCATCATGCAGGGCCCAACTTTGAAGTGGGCCACTTGTCAAGTCAGACCTTCTTTGCATGTGGGTCATTCATCATTAGGGGCCAACTTCGGTGTAAATTATCCTCATGTGCGGCCCACCTCAATATAGGTAATCTATTGTGCAGGGCCCACCTTCAATGTGGGTAGTCCATAATATTGGGCACACCTTTGAGGTGGAGCACCCATTGTACAGGCCCCACCTTTGATGTGGACCACCCATCATGTGGGTCTCATTTGATATAGACCATCCATCACTTGAAGGAAGGGAGACGGAGAGAGATAAGTAAAAACTTATTTAGCCAACCATTAAAAAATTCATTAGTAAAAACATTTGTGGATTGGAGATGGATAAGTAGAACAGTAAAAAAATTTCGAGATGGATTGGTATTATAACTTAGTCACGTGAAGGAAGGGAGAGGGACAGAGATAAGTAGAACAGTAAAAAAAGTAGGAAAAAAAATTTTACATACTTAAAAAAAGTTACTTATTTAGCCAACCATTAAAAAATTCATTAGCAAAATAAAATAAAAGGAACTTGCGTCTGCCGGGAGTCGAACCCGGGTCTATTGCTTGGAAGGCAATTATCCTAACCGTTGGACTACAAACGCTTTGAATGATGTTTAAATCGATGTTTATTTATAAAACTATGTATAATGGTCTCCAATTTGTTAGGCAAACTAGTTAAAATAACAGTTTTCCTATACATCCATATGCTTTGGTATTGATGAAATGTGAACTTCCTTGGTATGAAGATATTACTAGTGCATACACCTCATGGAAAGATGGAATTTAATGCATGCACTCCATATTAGCACATGTGCTTGCATGCTGATGGAGCAAGCTACCACATTTGTGGAATAACCAAACTTGGAATGTTTATTTTTTTTAAGTAATATATGTTAGAAGGTTGGATGATTAGAAGCAGAATGATGTAGCCGATGCTTCAAATCCAATGAAAATAAGCCATTTAAGTGGAGAGCTTTTTCTTACGCAAAGATGATAATAAAGAGCCAAAAGAACCTACATATGGTAGAGACGTAATTCTATTTTACGTGTTTAAGTAATTAGTTAAGATGTTTCATTTAGTGGGACCCTCTATGGATGGAAATCGATTCAAGATACTCATAGATTGTTAAGTTTTATATACCAATCTCTTTGTACATTAACCTATTTTCAAGATTGTGGGATCATGGAGCCTTTAAAAACTGACTTTTGATTTATTTTTATTTATTTTTTAAAGTTTTTGCTATATTTTTAAAACTCTAATAAAAATAGTTATTGAGTAGTCTAATTTTAATATTTATCAACTCGAAAGCAGGTTGCGTACTAAGTAAACTCTGTGTGGCCCACTGTAATTAATGTATTTAATTCACTCTGCCCATCCATTTTATCAGATAACTTTAGGGCTTCAACCAAAAAATAAAGCATATCCAAAGCTCAAGTGAGCCACACCACAGGAAAGAGTGTGAATTGAACATCTACCAATGAAAAATTCTTGGGGGCCACAAAAAATTTGGATCAAACTGATATTTGTGATTTCCCTTCATCCATGTACGTGTCATCTTATGAACATGTTGGAAGAAAAATAAACATTACTCTGGGCCCTAGGAAAGTTTCGACGGTGGAAATCATTATTCGCACATGTGGTATGGTCCATTTGAGCTTTAGATATGCTTCGATTTTGAGCTCAACCCCTAAAATGAGCTACAAAAACGGATGGACGGCGTGGATAAACCACATGCTTTTATGGTGGGCCTAACAGAGTTTACTAAGTATGCAATCCAATTTCTTTATTCTCTCATTTTCTCATATGTGAGTTTTTTTGTAAATTTTAAATTAGAACTCTGAATTTTTGAAATCTAAAAAATCTAGAAAAATTAGCCCCACATAGCTTATTTGATTAATTATGTCATGTACCACAGATGAATGGTTTGGATTGAATCTTAGGAAAGTGGGTATTGGCTATCCAAAACTTTCGTGGCTAACGAGAAGTTTTTAATGATCAATAACCATTGTTTCCTATGGTGTGATTTACCTAAGATTTGGATTTGCTCCACTATTGGTCTCATGCCCTAAAATGATAGGAAAAATTAGATGGACAGCATGTATATAATGCACTTATATTAAGGTGAGCCCTACGATTAGACCCACGTTGTGTTAGGTGAGTCAATCCGCTATCCACGTGTGTTTCCAAAAGGGATGTGGATTATGTGTTTCTTAATAATACAAAACACGGTGAGACCACACAAATTGAGCTAGGCATGGGATGACTCAACTAGGCAAACTCGATTCGTTCGATGCGTTCAGATCGACTCAATCTAAACCAAGAGGGTGAGTCGATCCTAATTGAGTTGACTTCGTCCAATTCGGACTCAAGACAGAGTCAAGTTCGAGTTACATAGTAACTCGACTGGACTTGACCCAAAATCCAACTCGGTACTGACTCGATTCGATCCAAAACTCAACTTGTACATGTGTGTGTGTGTATAATGTTTCAGAACTTAGATGTCGTGTAGCCGATGGAGAGACTGCAAATTTGGTAGGTGAATCTAGGTCGAGTTGTGATTTCAGCCCATGGATACCCACTGCACCTAAGCTGACTTGGTACCGGACCAAGATTAGTCCAGGCCAAACTCAGACTTGGATCAGGTTAGGCATGCTGGACTCAATACCGAGTTGGGTCAAGTTTAGGTTAGGCCTATTTCAAAATCAGATCGAGTCGGGTTAGCCTAACTCGATCCAACTTGACTCGATGCCCAACTCTACCCACAAGGGACATGAATTGCCTATTCATGCTGGAGTAGCGATGTGGCTATTGGACAATGTTTTATGGGCCTCACCATGATTATATATTTTATATGGTCGGTTTATCCATTTTAAATTATCATTTTTATGGCATGATACAAAAATGAATATACACATTTCAAGTGGACCACACCATGAGAAAACAATAGTGGTGATTGAACGCATACCATTAAAAACTTCCTAGAGTCCATTATAATGCATATTTGCCATCCAACATCTTGATTAGGTCACACGGGACAGGATGAGAGGGAAAAACAAATATCAATTTCATCCAAAACTACTTTTATGACCCTAAGAAGTTTTTAATGATAGGCATTCAATCACCACTATTTCTGTGTTGCAATTAATATGAAATTTGGATACGCCTCCGTTTTGAAATAATACCATAAAACGAAATGAAAAAAATAGATAAATAGCATAAATAAAATACATATATCATGATGCAGCCCATAGAACACCATGTTGGGGGGGCTTGCACAAAACCTTAGGATCTAGCCCTCCAGAACAAACCAGAATTATGAATAATAAAGCAATGAAAATAAACAATGCATCAAACACACACCACATAAGAGATTTTTACGTGGAAAACCCTCAAAGAGGTAAAAACCACGGGACCTCGTCCAGATCAACAATCCACTATGAAGTAGAACGTTACAACCTTCTTCACTCACGCAGGAGTGGATAAACAATAAGAGAACTAGAGAAAACGGAGAGATCTAACCGATTACGAGGGCATAGAAGCGCTGAGATATAGATTGTACAATAGATAACCTCCACGAGTAGAACCTTCATTTTATAAGCTTCCTCTCTCTCTTCATCTCTCTCTCTCACCTTTTGATAGCCCTAAACCCTTTAGCAAATCTCTTGTAAAGCTTTAGAAAATCCTCTTGTTATACCTAGAAAATCTTAGGCAACCTCTTTTATAGTTTAGGAAACTTCCCTTTCGCATCCCGGTTGCGAAAGGACTCAAATCTGCAGTTTCGTGCAAAATTGTGGAACAAATTGCATAACCTTCGACTAATCGAGCTGAGTCTTCGAATAGTCGTAGGACCCCTTCGACCAGTCGAGCCATCCCTTCGACCAGTCGTAGCTACAGTAAAAAATAGCAAAAAAACTCGCTGGACTTTGAGTCGTGTCACAACTCGAACCTTCGACTGGTCGACCACCAGCCTTCGACCGGTCGAGATGGGTCAAAACCCATCAAATCTCTCCCTTTTTGACCTAGGAGGGATCCACCTTCTTCAACCCAGCCAGGTTTCTACAAACCTCAAACTTGCCATTGAGCAAAGCCTGAGTCATCATGTCTGACCCATTATCGTCCGTGTGGACCTTCTCAAGCTGTAACATCTTCTGTTCCAAAGTATCCCTGATCCAGTGATACTGAATCTCTATGTGCTTCGACTTGGAGTGCTGACTTGGATTCTTGCTCAAGTGTATAGCACTCTGACTATCGCAATAGACCACGTGCTCCTTCTGCTTCAGACTAGGTTCCCGTAAGAACCTCTTCATCCAGAGCATCTCTTTACATGCTTCTGTGACTGCAATGTATTCGGCTTCTGTCGTCAACAATGCTACGACCTTCTGTAGCTTGCTCTGCTAAGAAATCGCTCCCCTTACAAACGTGAATATGAACCCCGATGTAGACTTCTTGGAACCTATGTCACCTGTCATATCTGCTGTGTAACCCTCTAACACAGGTTTTCCGTCACCATAACATAGGCTCAACTTGGATGAGCCTCTTAGATACCGCAGTATTCATTTCACCGTTGCCCAATACTCTTTACCAGGATTGGCAAGATACCGACTGACAACACCAACCGCATATGCTATGTCTGGGCGTGTACATACCATAGCATATATCAAACTTCCTACCGCTGACGCGTAGGGTATCTTCTGCATCTCTTCCAACTCTGCCTTTGTCTTGAGACACTGCCTGTCGCTCAATCTGAAGTGACCATCTAGTGGAATACTGACTGGCTTCGTTGCATTCATATTGAACCGCTCTAGGACTTTCTCAATATACCGCTCTTGTGACAGCTAGAGTTTCCTGCTGCTTCCGTCACGGGTTATCTCTATTCCTAGGATCTGTCTAGCCGGGCCCAAGTCTTTCATCCCAAAAGACTTGCCCAATTCTATTTTAGCCTGTCGATCTTCTTGATGTCTTTTTTCATGATGAGCATGTCATCAACGTATAAGAGCGGTACTAGGAAATCACCATCTGAGAACTTGCGCATGAACACACAGTGGTCTTACTCCATTTTGTCATACCCACGTTTCAACATAAATGAGTCGAACTTCTTGTACCATTGCCGTGGAGCTTATTTCAGCCCATACAAGCTCTTCCTCAGCCTACACACCATATGCTCCTTGCCCTTGACTTTGAACCCCTCTGCTTGGTGCATGAAGATCTCTTCTTCCAGGTCACCATGGAGAAAGACAGTTTTAATATCTAACTGCTATCTCCAGATCCATGCTAGCCACCAACCCAAGCAACACCTGTATGAATGTCATCTTCACCACCGGTGAGAATATCTCCTCGAAGTTTATGTCTTTCCTCTGACCAAACCCTTTCACCACAAGTCTGGCCTTGAACCTCGTCTGTGAATTCTTCTGCTCAATCTTCTTTCTGAATACCCACTTGTTGCTCAAAGCTTTCTTGCCCTTAGGCAATTTCACTATATCATAGGTGTGGTTCTTATGCAAGGATTCAATCTCCTCTTGCATAGCTTTCAACCACTCCCCCTTATGCTCGTCAGCTAGGGCCTCAGAATAATCTTATGGCTCTCTCCCATTAGTCAGCATAATGTACTCATGTGGCGAGTACCTCTTGGACGGCTGTCTGTCCCTAGATGACCTCCTCACCTGTGGCTCAACAGGTGGATCAAGTGGGGGCTGCTCTCCTAGTCCATCTGCTGAAGGAACTCCCTCGTCCTCTACACCTTGCTGTACTCTCCCGTCATCAGGCACCACGGGAGGAGTAACCGGATCCATGTTCTCTAGCTCACCTGAACTAGGCTGGTTCTTCTTTGGCTTACCAATGTCTTCTATACACTGATCTTCAAAGAAAACCACATCTCTGCTCCTGACGAGCTTCCTCTCGGTCGGATCCCACAATCTGTAACCGAATTTTTTATCACCGTACCCAAGAGTACACACTGCCTGATCTTCATATCGAGCTTGGACCTCTCGTCCTTTGGTACGTGAACGGATGTCCTGCATCCAAACACCCTGAGATGACTGTACGATGGATCCTGTCCAGTCCACACCTTCTCAGGTACTTCTCCATTCAATGGGGCTGATGGAGACCTGTTTATCAAATACACCGTCGTGTGCATTGCTTCTCCCTAGAACGTCTTGGGCAATTTCGCATGGGATAACATGCATCTGATTCTCTCAACAATAGTGCGATTCATTCGCTCAGCTACACCATTATGTTGGGGGGTCTTGGGAACCGTCTGTTCATGCCATATACCCAGGTACTTGTAGTACTCGTGAAAGTCGCCAATGTATTTACCACCATTGTCAGTACGGATGCACTTCAATGATCTACCTGTCTCTCTCTCGACCATAGCATGAAACAATTTAAACACACCAAAGACCTCGTCCTTGAATTTTAAAGCATAAACTCAAACCCTCCTAGATGCATCATCTATAAAAGTAACAAAATACAATACCCCACCCAAGGTTTTTATCCTCATAGGACCACAAACATCAGAATAAACCAAATAATGCATGCACTTTATTAACATGAGAAGCAATTTTAACAAATGAAACTCTATGCTGTTTTCCTGATAAATAATTAAGACAGGTTTTGAGAGGTGTACCTGTCACGTCTGGAAGGAGCCGCTTCTTTGCTAGTACCTGAAGCCAATTTTCACTCATGTGGCTTAGACGCCTGTGTCACATGTCAATAGTTGAATCTTCCGCTGCGTTCAACCCACTCTTGCACATACTGACACTTGCCTTGTAAAAGGTGCAACACTTCTTTCCTCTGGCCACGATCAACGAACCCTTGATGAGCTTCCATCACCCACCAGCAAACCGGCTTTCATAGCCATCATCATCCAGCCTTCCCGTCGACATCAAGTTGAGGCGAAGGTCTAGGATATGCTTCACATCCCTGAGAACTAATGTGCAGCCCACATCAGTTTTCACACAAATATCACTGAATCCCACGATTTTTGATACGCCAGAATTTCTCATCTTCACAGTCCCATAGTTACCTGACTTGTAGCTTGTGAAGAAGTCCCTGCTTGGAGTCGTATGAAATGAAGCTCCCGAGTCAACCACCCAGTCGGTGTCCTAACTCGTAGCCGTGAGACATACGTCATGATCTGCAGAAAGAATAACCACAACGTCGCCATCTGAAGCGACCGCAGTAGAATCTGATTCATCTTCCTTCTCGTTTCCTTTCTTGTCGTTTTTCTTACCACGACATTCATGCTTGTAGTGGCCCTTCTTGCCACAATTCCAGCATTCAACATTTTTTCTGTTACTCGACTTGCCTTTTGATTTATCTCGGGCCTTCCCGCCCTTCCTGTTCTTTCCTCTTCTCCGTTCCCGTGTCACAAGAGTCTCTTGCTAAGTAGACCCCTGAGACTTCCTCTTTGTCTCCTCATTGAAGAGACAACTGATTACCTGTTCCATGGACATCTTTCCGTCTGGCGCGGAGTTACTTAGAGACACCACCAATGTCTCCCAACTATCAGGCAATGAACTAAGCAATAGTAAAGCCTGCAATTCATCATCCAGGACCATCTTCATAGAGGTGAGTTGGTTCACTATATTGCTGACCTCATTCATGTGCTCGGCCACAGAACCACCATCTTTAAATTTGAGATTCACAAGTCGCCTTATCAGAAAAATCTTATTACCGATTATCTTCCTCTCATACAGCCCTTGTAATTTCAGTCATAGGCTAGCGGCTGAGGTTTCCATAGACACATGATGGAACACAGAATCATCCAACCATTGTCTAATAAACCCCACCGCCTTTCAGTCCATCTTCTTCCAATCATCATCAGTCATATCCTTGGATTTGGCTGATATGCTTAAAATTGAAGAATATAGGTCCTTGTAATAAAGCAAGTCCTACATCTTAGCCTTCCATATGATCCAGTTAGAACCATTGAGGCTGATCATCCTTGATGAGCCACCTTCCATAATTCCAAATCGATCCTACCCGTTCAATGAACTTAGCTATGATACCACTTTGTTGGGGGGCCTTGCACAAAACCTTAGGATCTAGTCCTCCAGAACAAACCAAAATTATGGATAATAAAGCAATGAAAACAATCAATGCATCAATCACACACCACACCAGAGATTTTTACATGGAAAACCCTCAAAGAGGTAAAAACCACGGGACCTCGTCCAGATCAACAATCCACTATAAAGTAGAACGTTACAACCTTCTTCACTCACGCAGGAGTGGATAAACAATAAGAGAAATAAAGAAAACGGAGAGATCTAATCGATTACGAGGACATAGAAGCGCTGAGATATAGATTGCACATAGAGATAACCTCCACGAGCGAACCTCCCTTCTATAAGCTTCCTCTCTCTCTTCTCTCTCTCTCTCTCACCTTTTGATAGCCCTAAACCCTTTAGCAAATCCCTTGTAAAGCTTTAAGAAACCCTCTTGTTATACCTAGAAAACCCTAGACAATCCCTTTTATAGTTTAGGAAACTTCCCTTTCGCATTCCGGTTGCGAAAGGACTCAAGTCCGCAGTTTCGCACAAAATCGCGGAACAAACTACGTAACCTTTGACTAGTCGAGCCGAGTTTTCGACTAGTTGTAGGACCCCTTCAACCAGTCGAGTCATCCCTTCGACCAGTCGTAGCTACAGTAAAAAAACTCGCTGGACTTTGAGTCGTGGCACGACTCTAACCTTCGACTGGTCGACCACCAGCCTTCGACTGGTCGAGCAAGGCTCACGACCTGTCGAAGATGGGTCAAAAAAACCCATCACACCACTCAGTAGCCATCATCTAGTGACAACATCAGGAGGCAATCGCACCGTGGGCTCAGAATGATGCGTGTATCCTATTTACCCCTTCCATTTATTCTCCCATACCATTCTATGGTATGAGCCAAAAATACGGTAGATCTAAATTTCACTAGATGAAAGAGTGGTGATTGAGCACTCACCGTTAAAATTTTCTCAGGGGCATAAAAGTTTTGTAATAAGTTGGTATATGCGTTTTCCCTTCACCTAGGTGTGCGTGACATAATTAACAGGTTGTATGACAAATAAACATTACAGTGAATTTTAAGAAGATTTTACCCGTGGCCATTTAATCACCACTGTTTTCTTGTGCTGTGATCCACTCCAGATTTGAATCTCACTCATTTTCGGACTCAGCGCTATAATGATCTTAAAATATAGATAGATGGGTTGGATAAAACACATATATAATCCGGGCTAATAAAGCACTATCATTATCCACCTCGCTGTCAATACTCAATCGGTAAAGCGCTCACCAACTCCCAAAGCTCACTAACTTGGACGCGGATTGCGTCCTACCCCGCCCGGACGGGCCCGGGCAGGGCTCTGTGGGGCCCACCATGTTATTTTATCAATGCCCTTAATCACTTTTCTCGTATCATTTTAAGATATGATCATAAAAATGAAGAAGGTCCACAGCTCCATTGGACCACACCAAAAGAAGCTGCAGTGATAACGGCACCCACCATTGAAGCCTTTCTAATGGCCACCGTGATGTTTTTTTTTACCATACAACCTGTTCACAAGGTCATATGGACGTGGATGAAGTGAAAGAACAAATAAATATTAGCTTGATGCCAAACTTCTCCAGCTCCTTAAGAGTTTTTAACGGTGGAATTTCAATCCCCACTTTGTGGTCCACTTAAGGCATGTACCTGCCTAATTTTTTAGATTAATCATTAAAATGATCTAAAAAAACGATGAATGGCGTGGATAAAACATTTACATCACAGTGGATCCCACGGAGGCCACTAACCCGCGTCCCACTAACTCCCAAAAAGATTGTCAGGTCATTTAAACCTCTGGCAAACATGCATGTCTAGGTTCATCCAGTCCGGAAACGGATGGGCTACTCCCCCTGCCACCAGCCCCGTGGCTGATGTTCGGTGCTCTTTGGGCCCCACCATGATGTATGTATTTCATCCATTTTTACAGATCATTTTAGGGCTTTATCCAAAAATAGAGAGGGATATAAACCTCAGGTGGACCACACAACAGGAAAACAATAGTGATTGGATATCCACCATTTAAATGCTCCTAAGGCCCACTGTACTGTTTATTTGACATCCAATACGTTGATTAGGTCATGCAGACTCAGATGAAGGAAAAAAAGAAATATCAGCTTGATCCAAAACTTTTATGGACCCAAAAAGTTTTTAATGATCTACGTTCATTCAACACTGTTTTCTGTAATGTGGTACACTTGAGATTGGGATATAACTCATTTTCGGTCTCATGCCATAAAATAATGTAGAAAAATAGATGAACAGAATGGATGAAATACATATATCATCGTGGGGCCACATAGCACCGGCTGGTGGCAGGGGAGTAGCCAATCCGTTTCCATCCAATCCGGTGTTATCCATGCAGGATCCGTTACGGAAGCGGACTGCGTGCTGAGTAACTGAGCGCGTAGTGAATAAACTTTGTAGGGCCCACTTTAAATGTACATGTTTTATCCACCGTTTTCTAAGCTAAATTTAGAGGCTACTTTAAAACTTGAATCATATAAAAAGCTCCAGTATACCATACCACAATAAACAGTGGAAATAATGATTTTCACCATTGAAAATTTCCTAAGGCCCAGTGTTATTTGTCATCCAACTCATTCATGAGATCACACATATATGGATGAAGGAAAACCACGAATATCAGCTTGATCCCAACTTCTTTAGCCCCTACGAAATTTTCAACGGCAGATGTTTAATTAACACTGTTTACTGTGAATGAAGTGAAAACATAAATATCAGCTTGATTCAAAACTTCTATGGCCCTATAAAATTTTCAATGGTAGATGTTTAATTAACAATGTTTCCTATGGGTGAAAGGAAAACACAAATATCAGCTTGATTCAGAACTTCCGTGGCTCTTACAAAATTTTCAATGGTAGATGTTTAATTAACATTTGGTGTGGATTGCTTGAGCTTTTGATATTATTTATTTTTAAGCTCAAGCCCTAAAATTTCCTAGTAAAATGGATGGAGTGGATAAAATACATAAATCATGTTGGGCCCACGCCGCTTCCATCCGCTACCTTCCAAAAGTGGGGCCTCTACACTTGGCCAGATTTCTGAGACATCCATTGAAAATGTGGGGCGTCTTTGCTGGACAAGTTGGAGTGTGAATCGGCAGCTCCATGGGCAACGTACGTCTATTTTCATGATTTCTCATCTACCACTGGAGGCGGATGCCTACCAAAGCCTTTCACATGGAGTTCTGGACTCAGAACCCAGGTGGGGCCTATCATCTGTTTTTCCTGGATTATATATTTATATTAGGGCATGAGCCTGTTGGGGGCCTTGCACAAAACCTTAGAATCTAGCCCTCCAGAACAAACCAGAATTATGGATAATAAAGCAATGAAAATAATCAATGCATCAATCACACACCACACAAGAGATTTTTACGTGGAAAACCCTCAAAGAGGTAAAAACCACGGGACCTCGTCCAGATCAACAATCCACTATGAAGTAGAACGTTTACAACCTTCTTCACTCACGCAGGAGTGGATGAACAATAAGAGAAATAGAGAAAACGAAGAGATCTAACCGATTATGAGGACATAGAAGTGCTGAGATATAAATTGCAAAGTAGAAAAAACCTCCTCGAGCAGAACCTCCCTTCTATAAGCTTCCTCTCTCTTTTTCTCCCTCTCTCTCACCTTTGATAGCCCTCTTGTATTTTTCTTATCAACACAATATAGTAGAAAAATCCTAGGGACCCCTTTTTATAGTTTTAGGAAACTCCTTTATGCATCCTAGTTGCGAAAGGACTTGCGCATCCTAGTTGCGAAAGGACTTGATCTAGTTGCGAAAAGGACTTTGTGCATCCCGTTGCGAAAAGGACAACGGGTCAAAAAAAATCCATCAAATCTCCCCCTTTTTTACCCAGGAGGGATTCACCTTCTTTAAGCCAGCCAGGTTTCTACAAACCTCAAATTTGCCCTTGAGCAAAGCCTTGGTCATCATGTCTGACCCATTATCGTCCGTGTGGACTTTCTGTTGTAACACCTTTTGTTCCAAAGTATCCCGATCCAGTGATACCGAATCTCTATGTGCTTCGACTTGGAATGCTTGACTTGGATTCTTGCTCAAGTGTATAGCACTCGACTATCGCATAGACCACGTGCTCCTCCCCCGCTTTAGGCTAAGTTCCCGTAGGAACCTCTTCATCCAAAGCATCTCTTTACATGCTTCGTGACTATGATGTACTCGGCTTGTAGTTGACAATGCTACGACCTTCGTAACTTGCTCTGCCAAGAAACGCTCCCCGCAAATGTGAACATGAACCCCGATGTAGACTTCCTGAGTCTATGTCACTGCCATATCTGCATACGTGTAGCCCTCTAACACGGGTTCACCGTCACCATAGCATAGGCTCAACTGGATGAGCCTCTTAGATACCGTAGTATCCATTTCACCGCCGCCCAATGTTCTTTGCCGGGATTGGCAAGATACGGTGACAACACCAACCGCATATGCTATGTCCGGGGCGTGTACACACCATAGCATACATCAAACTTCCTACGGTGACGCGTAGGGTATCTTCTGCATCTCTTCCACCTGCCTTCGTCTTGGGACACACGCCCGTCGCTCAATCTGAAGTGACCATCTAGTGGAGTCTTGGCCAAGCCATTTGCATTCATATTGAACCGCTCTAGGACTTTCTCAATATACCGCTCTTGTGACATGACGAGCTTCTGCTTTACAACACGGGTTATCTCCATTCACAGGATCATGTCAGTCGGGCCCAAGTCTTTCATCGCAAAAGACTTGCCCAACTCCCGTTTCGGCTGTCGATCTTCTTGATGTCTTTTCCCATGATGAGCATGTCATCAACGTATAATAGCGGAACTAAGAAATCACCATCCGAGAACTTGCGCGTGAACACACGGTGGTCCGGCTCCGATTCATCATACCCATCTTTGTAACATGAGCGAATCGAACTTCTTGTACCATTGCCGTGGAGCTTGTTTTAGCCCATACAAGCTCTTCCTCGGCCTACACACCATATGCTCCTTGCCCTTGACTTGAACCCCTGCGGTTGGTGCATGTAGATCTCTTCTTCCGGTCACTTTATGGAGAAAGGCGGTTTTAACATCTAAGCGCTCTATCTCCAGGATCCATGCTAGCCGCCAACCCAAGCAACACCCGTATGGATGTCATCTTCACCACTTGGTGAGAATATCTCCTCGAAGTCTATGCCTTTTCTCGACCAAACCCTTTCACCACAAGTCTAGCCTTGAACCTCGTCCATGAATTCTTCCCGCTCAATCTTCTTTACGAACACCCACTTGTTGCTCGGAGCTTTCTTGCCCTTAGGCGGTTCACCATATCATAGGTGTGGTTCTTATGCAAGGATTCCATCTCCTCTTGCATAGCTTTCAACCACTCCCCCTTATGCTCGTCGGCTAGGGCCTCAGAATAGTCTTCTGGCTCTCCCCCATCAGTGAGCATAATGTACTCATGCAGCGAGTACCTCTTGGACGGGCTGTCTGTCCCTAGATGACCTCCTCACACCGTGGCTCAACAGTGGATCAAGTGGGGGTGCTCCCCGGTCCATCTTCCGAAGGAACTCCCTCGTTCTGCACCTTCTTTGTACTCCCGTCATCGGGCACCACGGGAGGAGTAATCGGATCCATGTCCTCTAGCTCACACCCGAACTAAATTTGGTTCTTCTCTAGCTTACCAATGTCTTCGATACACCGATCTTCAAAGAAAACCACATCTCTGCTCTGACGAGCTTCTTCTCGGTCGGATCCCATAACCATGTAGAATTTTTCATCACCGTACCCTAAGAACACACACTTGCACGATCTTCATATCGAGCTTGGACCTCTCGTCCTTTGGTACGTGAACGGATGCCCTGCATCCAAACACCCTGAGATGACTGTACAATGGATCATGTCCAGTCCATACCTTCTCAGGTACTTCTCCATTCAACGGGGCTGATGGAGACACATTTTATCAAATACACCGCCGTGCTGCATTGCTTCTCCCCAGAACGTCTTGGGCAACTTCGCATGGGATAACATGCATCTAATTCTCTCAACAATGGTGCGATTCATTCGCTCAGCTACACCATTATGCTGGGGGGTCTTGGGAACCGTCTGTTCATGCCGTATACCACGGGACTTGCAGTACTCGTGAAAGTCGCCAATGTATTCACCACCATTGTCGGTGCGGATGCACTGAATGGTCTACCTGTCTCTCTCTCGACCATAGCATGAAAACAACTTAAACACACCAAAGACCTCGTCCTTGGATTTCAAAGCATAAACCCAAACCCTCCTAGATGCATCATCTATAAAAGTGACAAAATACAATGCCCCACCCAAGGTTTTGTCCTCATGGGACCACAAACATCGAATAAACCAAATCTAATGCATGCACTTTATTAACATGAGAAGCGGTTTTAATAAATGAAACTCTATCTTTGTTTCACGATAAACAATCAAGACAGTTTTGAGAGGCATACTGTCACGTCGGAAGGAGGCTGCTTCCTCGTAGTAGCTGAAGCCCTTTTCACTCATGTGGCCTAGAGCACATGTGCCACATGTCAATAGCAATCTTCCGCATGCGTTCAACCCACCCTTGCACATACGACACTTGCCTTGTAAAGGGTGCAACACTTCTTTCCTCTAGCCACGATCAATGAACCCTTGATGAGCTTCCATCGCCCATCGAAGAACCGACTTTCATAGCCATCATCATCCAACCTTCCCGTCGACATCAAGTTGAGGCGAAGGTCCGGGATATGCCTCACATCCCTGAGAACCAATGTGCGGCCACATCGGTCTTCACACAAATATCACCGACTCCCACGATCTTTGATACGCCGAAATTTCCCATCTTCACAGTCCCATAGTCACCTGACTTGTAGCTTGTGAAGGAGTCCCTGTGTGGAGTCGCATGAAAAGAAGCTCCCGAGTCTATCACCCAGTCGGTGCCTTGACTCGTAGCCGTGAGACACACATCGTGATCTTTAGAAAGAATAACTACCATGTCGCCATCTTAAGCGACCGCAGTGGAATCGGATTCTTCTTCCTTCCCTTTTCCTTTCTTGTCGTTTTTCTTACCACGACATTCATGCTTGTAGTGGCCCTTCTTGCCACAATTCCAGCATTCAACTTCTTTTCTGTTGCTCGACTTGCCTCTTGATTTATCTCGGGCCTTCCCGCCCTTCCTGTTCTTTCCTCTCCCCCGTTCCTGTGTCACAAGAGGCCTCTTCTTCGAGTAGACCCCAGAGACTTCCTCCTTGTCTCCTCATTGAAGAGACAACCGGTTACCCGTTCCATGGATATCTTTCCGTCTCGGCGCGGAGTTACTTAGAACACCACCAATGTCTCCCAACCGTGTCGCAATGAACTAAGCAATAGTAAAGCCTGCAATTCATCATCCAGGACCATCTTCATAGAGGTGAGTTGGTTCACTATATTGCTGACCTCATTTATGTGCTCGACCACAGAACCACCATCCTTGAACTTGAGATTTACAAGTCGCCTTATCGAAATATTTTATTACCGGCTGTCTTCCTCTCATACTGACCCTTGTAATTTCAACCATAGCTTCTACCGAGGTTTCACGTAGACACATGGTGAAACACGGAATCATCCAACCATTGTCTGATAAACCCCACCGCCTTTCGGTCCATCTTCTTCCAATCATCATCAGTCATATCCTTGGATTTTGCTGATATGCCTGAGATTGGAGAATATAGGTCCTATGCATAAAGCAAGTCCTCCATCTTAGCCTTCCATATGGTCCAGTTAGAACCATTGAGGCTGATCATCCTTGAGCCACCTTCCATAACTCAAATCGATCCTACCCGTTCAATGAACTTAGCTCGATACCACTTTGTTGGGGCCTTGCACAAAACCTTAGAATCTAGCCCTCCGAACAAACGAGAATTATGGATAATAAAGCAATGAAAATAATCAATGCATCAATCACACACCACACAAGAGATTTTTACGTGGAAAACCCTCAAAGAGGTAAAAACCACGGGACCTCGTCCGATCAACAATCCACTATGAAGTAGAACGTTTACAACCTTCTTCACTCACGCAGAGTGGATGAACAATAAGAGAAATAGAGAAAACGAAGAGATCTAACCGATTATGAGGACATAGAAGTCTTTGAGATATAAATTGCAAAGTAGAAAAAACCTCCTGATGAACCTCCCTTCTATAACTTCCTCTCTTTTTCTCCCTCTCTCTCACCTTTGATAGCCCTCTTGTATTTTTCTTATCAACACAATATAGTAGAAAAATCCTAGGGACCCCTTTTTATAGTTTTAGGAAACTCCTTTATGCATCCTAGTTGCGAAAGGACTTGCGCATCCTAGTTGCGAAAGGACTTGCGCATCCTAGTTGCGAAAGGACTTTGCGCATCCCAGTTGCGAAAGGACAACGGGTCAAAAAAAAACCCATCAGAGCCCACCATCCATCCCTTCTACCGGATTGATGTATTTGTCATTATCCACACTATTGAAGTATATCCAAATCTCAAGTGAACTGCACCAAAGGAAAGAGCTGTATAATGCTGTTCATCATTAGAGCCTTCCTGGGGCCCACAATGATGCTTATCTGTCTTCCAACCTGTTCATATGAATGAAGTGAAAATACATGTAAATATTGGATTGATCCAAAACTGCTGTGGCCCACAAGAAGATTTCAGTGGTAGGCATTTAATTCCCACTGTTTCCTATGGCGTCGTCTGGTGGATCCCTTGACATGCTTTAATTCTTGGCTCATGCCTTAAAATGAGCTGGAAAAATGGAAGCAAATTGTCTGGTGTACCGCACAACAGCTATATGGCTGCTGTAGGCACGTGCGAAGACCAACACAAACGCTCCTCGAGCTGTGAGTTGTGAGAGTACTTCAAATGAGATCAAAGTTATATGGCCCCACAGGGATGTATTTAATAGAGATCATTTTGAAGCATTAACCAAAAAATGAATCATATCCAAAGGTCATTTCGACCGCACCACAAATAGCAGCGGGAAGATCATGATTTTCATCGTTAAACAATTTGTAGGGACCACCATAATGTTTATTTTCCATCTAATCTGTTCATAAGGTCAAAAATACCTTAATGGAGAGGAAAAACAAATTTCACATTGATCCAAAACTTCCTTGAACCCAAAAAGGGTTTTAATGGTAGATATTCAATTTCACACTTCTTTTTCTAGTGTGGTCTACTTGATAGTTATATCTGTCTTATTTTTTGTCTCAAGCCTTAATACAAGATCACCAAATAGATGGACGGTTTGGATATAACACATATCTCATGATGGGACTCATAAAACTTGCTGACGTGAATACAGTGGCTAGTGTGAGGTACACCAGCCAATCCGCTTCCGGAAAAATGGATGGCCAGCGCAGGGATAATTTACATAATTTATAGTGGGCCACAAAGTTTACTCACTACACGATCCATATCCATCCATGCGGCCCGCCGGATGGGCGGACAAGCAGCAAGCTTGACTTTGGGCGTTGCAAGCCGCTATAAGAGTGCTGAGGATCTTGCACACGTGTGCCTCGTTGACACGGAAGGAATTGGACCGTCCATCCCTTCTACTGTTCATTTTAACTTCTACTAATTATTTTAAGGGAAAGCCACCAAAGGTCCAAAACCGAAGCATGTCCAAATTCAAGTGGACCACGATAAAGGAAAGAGTAGGGAAAGCAGTCTCCACGGTTGGACCTTCTTAGGGCCCACATGTCCAACCTGTTCATATGGTTACACAGTTCCATGAAATTGAAAATACAAATATCAATTTGATTCAAAACTTTCATAATAGCTTGTACCAAAACTTCTATGGCCAGTAAAAAGTTTTCAACGTTAGTTCGTTCAATTTCTGCTGTTTTCTATGGTCCACTTAAGCTTTGGACATGTTTCAATTTTTGGATCATGCCCTAAAAATAGGGGAAAAAATGGATGGACAGAGTAGATAATTTACGAACATCAAAGTGGGCTCCACATAGTTTACTCATTATGCAATCAGCACACGTGGACACGAGGCCAGTCGGATGGTCTGACAAGCAGCAAGCCTGTCTTGGGGGAAGTGGATTGGCTGGTGTATCACACACAGGCATTGGTGTGGGTACGTGTAGTCTGAAGATGAGTGCCCACGCTTTGCGACTTTGAGTTGTACAAAGGGTTTAAAGGAAATCAAAGTTACATGGCCTCAAAATGATGTATTTATTATATCCACACCGTTCATCCATTTTTAGATCATGAGACAAAAAAATAAATCATATTGAAAGCTTAACTAGATCACACTGCAAATAACAGTGGGATAATGATTTTCAATATTAAAACATTCTTAGGGCTCACCATAACGTTTATTTTTCATCATATTTGACCCCAAAAAGGGCATTAATGGTATATGTTTAATACCCCACTGCCTTTTCCAATGTTGTCCACTTGATATTTAGATCTGTCTTATTTTTTGTCTCGAGACTTGAGACCATCTCGAAAAATGGATGGACAATTTAGTTATAATCCATACCTTATAATGGGACCCATGGAGCTTGCTGGCATCAACACACTTGCACCGCTCGAGGATTAGGCACTACCCCCGCCTGGTTAGAGCTCGGACCAGCGGAGGCTCCGAGCACCATTGAGGGGCTACAATGATACATTAACTTTATCCACACCGGTTATTCTTTTTTTTTTTTTCAAAATTTTTTTCACATTATTTAAGAATATTATTCCAAAAATAGAGAAGATCTAAGTCTCAAATGCGCCACACGGTGCTGATTAAATTCCTACTGTTGAAAATTTCTTAGGGACCACACAAGTTTTAGATCAAGATTATATTTGTTTTTTCACTTCATCTAGGTGTATGTAACCATATCAAGGGGTTAGATGGAAAATAAACGACAAAGTGAGCCGTAGGAAGGTTTCAACGGTAAGTGTCCTTAGCACCGCTGCTTCTAATGGTGTGGTCCACTTAAGATTTATATATACCTTATTTTTGACCCAATACTCTAGAATAATATGAAAAAAGGTATGGGCAAAGTGGATAAGATTCATACATCACAGTGACCCCTCAATGGCTTTCTGAGCCTCCGCTTGCCCTAGCTCCGAACAAGCGGGGCAGTACTTAATCCGTGCCTACTTGCACCCATGACAAGAGGGAGCATATTAGGTACTGGCCCACCTGTTCTGAGCTGGGGATAGGACGAGGCTCTTAGGGCAACTAAGGGGAAGTATAAACTTTATTCTCCAGTGTTTATCCATTTTTATATATCATTTTAATTTATGAAGCAAAAAATAACGAATTTCTAATGCCCAATGGACCACACAGTGAGAATTAAATTCCCACGGTTGAAAATTTCTTATGGACCAAAAAAGTTTTGGATCAAGACAGATATTTTCCTTTTTGCTTCTTTCAACTGTATATGACCATATCTATAGGTTAGATCGAAAATAATCTACACAGCTGACCCTAAGAAGGTTTCAATGGTAGGCATCCTTAGCACCACTGCTTCCTATGGTGTGGTCTTTTTAAGCCTTAGATCTACATTAATTTTTGGTTCAACAATCTAAAATGATATGAAAATATGCTGATATGAAAATACCCCCCCCCCCCCCCCCCCCATTCCTTTCATCCATTTCTACATTTTATGGCTTTATAAAAAAATAGGGGGATATAAATCTAAGGCCGACCACGCCACGGGAAAACAATAGTGATTGGATATCCACCATTAAAATCCTCCTGAGGCCCATTGCACTGTTTATTTGACATCCAATCTGTCGATTAGGTCATACAGACCCGATGAAGGGATAAAACAAATATCAGCATGATCCAAAACTTTTATGCCCCCAAAAAGTTGTTTTTAATGTTCAGATGTTCATTAAACACTGTTTCCTTTAATGTTTTCCACTTGAGATTTTTATATACCTCATTTTTGGTGTAATACCATAAAATGATCTAGAAAAATAGATGGACGGCATGGATGAAACACATACATCATTGTGGGGCCCACAGAGCACCGACCATCACCCATTGGCCGGTGGCAAGGGGAGTAGCCAATCTGTTTCCCACAAGAGTACCGAGGTCTTTCACACGTGTGCCTCTTGGCACGGTGCCGGCAATCCCCACTTAATAGCTCAGAGTCATGGTCTCTTCTGCATTTCTTCAATTCCTCCGTCTCTCTCTCTCTCAATGGCGTTTTCTTCGTGGTTCTCCCGCTTCTCTTCTTCCAAACACCTCTATTCCATTTTCCGCTCTCGAAACCACAAGATTCCCGAGCTTCTTAAATCCAGACCGAGAAAACCGCTCCCGCCATGGCCCACCTCCATCATACCGCTCACAGTGGCCGCTGCTACTGCCGGGACCCTTGCCTTACATCTTCAAACGAATACGTGCATGTGTGACTCCTCTCTTGATTACAGGTTCGAATAATCCTGCCTGTATCCTTTTTTCTTTTTAATTGATTTCGAAATCCTCGAGAGTTTGGGAAGTTCCAGTTCTTGGAATCATCGTTTACTGTTTGCCTGACCGAAGATTCTGTTCTTGTAATCATATTATCTATGTTTGGCTTACAAAGACTTCAGTTCTAGATATTGAATTTATCTGCATACATTTTCTAGCTAGATAGACACTCTTGAATGAACTCCGGTTGTGTACTGAGTAACCTCTAAGGGGCCCACCGTGTCGTATGTGTATTATCCACGCCGTCCATCCAATTTTCCGGCTCATTTTAGGGTATGAGCCCAAAATTGAAGCGTATCCAAAGTTCAAGTGGACCACACCACAGGAAACAGTGGGAACTGAATGCATACCGTTGAAAACTTATTGGGGGCTACAGAAGTTTTGGATGAAGCAGATATTTGTGTTTTCTCTTCATCCATGTCTGTGTGACCTTATGAACTGGTTGGATGTCAAATAAACATCACTGTGGGCCCAACGAAGGTTTCAATGGTGGATGTCACTATCCCAGCTATTTCCTGTGGTGTGGTCCAATTGAGCTTTGATTATGCTTCAATTTTGGGCTCATGCCCTAAAACGAGCTGATAAAATGGATCGATGGCGTAGATAAGATAATATACATCACGGTGGGCCCGACAGAGTTTACTCAGTATGCAACCCGCATCCCTCTTGAAGGTAGGATTTATATAGGATGCTAGTCCATGTGCATGTGCAGCCGTACCATTCACATGTGTGCCGACATGTCGTGCATGCGGAAAATCTAATGGCTCCGTCAGTTGGCCCACTTGGTCTCATTGATTATTTAAGAAATGCTTTGATCATTGGTACGGACCATCTATCATGTGGGTGCCACCTTTGATTTCTCATCTTTTAAAATCACTTTGGTAGGACGATCCTAACCATCCACTGGACAATTCATATTGATTACTCTAGAAAAGTTCCTATCATTAACGCAGATCATCCACCATGTGGTTGCCACCTTTTTTTATTTAGTTATTTTTTTGAACAATATGTAGCCACCTTTGATTTCTAGTCTTTCCCAACAATCACTTGGATTGGAGGATCCTATCCATTCAATCAATGGATAGGGAAATGGATGTTTCATCTTGATTGTAGTAGAAAATTAGAAATGGAGAAGAGTACACCTACAAGAATATTTGAGTAGAGAGGGAGGAATACTTTATTGATGTCGAACTACATCTTACAAAACTTCAGAAAACTCATATTTAGAAAATTTTGGAATGACTAACTCCTACACAACCACCCCTTTTATAGACCCTAATTGAATCCTTGATGAAATGCTCCCAACTAAGATATTGCTTTCAAATCAATCATAATTTATTTCCAATCAATTTAGTCTATCTAAGATAGCCTAGTAATAACAAAAGCAATTCTAGGAAACAATCCTCAAAGTCCTTAATCACATCTTCGAACCAGTCTCCAAAACATCAATCACATCTCCCCATATCTTTCACAAATAGTTAATTGTAGCTCTTGATATTTAGGCCTTAAATCTATAAATAAATAATCCGAAATCAGAATATGTTGGGCCTTGTAGTGGGTCGTGAGCCTAGGTGGTCTATGGGTCTGCATTAGTGCGGGTAGGCTGGCTTAGGAATTACACTGCTGGATAGATCGTGGCTGGTGTTGAGTCAACTGTACATTGGTATTGGGGATGAACGAAGGTAAAATAAGCTGTTTAAACGGTTTTAATAGGATACAATTGGGTAGGATGGGATGGGCTGTGTATAAAGTGGATCTGGAAATCTATATGAATGGGGAATGGGATTATGGGTTTGGGGATTGGATATGGGGGCATATAATGATTATGGTTGGGTTTAGGGGACTGTTTATAGGTAAAAAGACTAGTTTCAGGTCAAGGTGGACATGTTTAGATGAAAGGAAGGGGAGAAGTCACAGATCTGCGAAGTTGCATTTCAGCAAAATTTTTATTCTGCTACCAGAAAAAGGTAGGCACCTCAGCAAAATTCGTAATCTGCCTTATGCGTGTGGCTCTAGGCCATGTTTATAAACAGCTGTCCATAGTTTCCTATATGGAAAAATCTCTCATAGAGACACTGATGTGGACTTTTTAAAAACAATAGCAACAAATAAAGGATCCTAAAGATGCTAATACTGACTTTCTAAAAAACAATAGCAACGAAGCAGGTAGACTTCTAAAGCAGGGATTCTCTAAAATTTAATCACAAATAAGGAAATACCTTTAAATCTACTAAACTACTAAACCTTCCATAACATCATGTATAAGGTTCATAGGCCTGTATACACAGCCGTATGTAGTCTTTACAGATGGATACATCCATATTGTGTACATCCTGCCAAATACACATGTATAGCATTTTCTGATGGACATGCTACTTTATCACTGGTTTTTAGATGATTGGACATGTGTGACCAGGTGGGGCTTCTTTGGGTCCCCTCGCTTTTGTGGTTTGGTGATTTCACTGCACCAGTTCACCTAATGACTAGTATGGATGCTGTCCACATATCTCATGGATTAGAGGACAATCATTGAAGAGGAATTCTGTACAAAGAATAGGGAACCAAGTTCTTGGAATTGAAATAACACCTTTCCGAAAGAATTAGAAAGTTCCTGTTTCTTTGGGGTCGTTGAGAGGAGCCGAAGTCCTGGGAACTTTGATGAGCTAACAAGGTTTTTCTTGGGAACTTGAAGGAATTGTAGATAGGAAACAGGCCCAGCTGGACTTTTGCAAAAATGAAAGATTAAACCTAGAGGAAATGCCAAGCGCACTAACTTCACATCTGGAAACGAAACACACGTGTACGAGATCAGATCCTCGCATCAGGCAGCCTCCACTGTATAGACACCATATCTTGAACAACCAGGCCTACATGATCATCAGGTGGTCCACACTTGTACAAACAAAATGATCTGTTAAGGGAAATTGAACAACGATCCAAATTCTATCTACACAACTGACCCACCTGGTAATGACCTAATGAATGGCTCTGATCTTGTAGATGTATCATGTCCATGTGTGAGGTGAGTGGACTTAACTTGTTAAAGAGTTGAACCCATTTAGAAAATATCTATGCCCTGTTTGGTAGATGCTAAAATTGAGTTTATCTGACTTTAGTTAACAGTAATTATGTATCGGACATCATGAATTCATGTGAATAGTGATTATGTATTGGAGGCCAAGATCTGTAATGCATAATTACTATTAACTAAAATGAGATAAACTCACTTTTTAGGCATCTACCAAATTATGGCCATAGTATTTAACTTTAAATAGCTTCCTGTAATGCATAATTACTATTAACTAAAATGAGATAAACTCACTTTTTAGGCATCTACCAAATTATGGCCTTAGTATTTAAATTTAAATAGCTTCCTTAAAAAAAACATGTTGACAACCTAATCCAATCAAATGTTGAGTGATTTTGTATAATTTCCTTTGACATATACTCATATCCATGGATATGAAATTATGAATATTGGTCTCATATCGGCCAATACGGCCGTGTCATATAGGTATCATCACGAGCCAATATGCGATATGGGGTTGTATCAGCTTGATACGAAAAAACTGACCCGTATTGGTCCATATTGGCCAGTATTGGCCGATATAGGATGTATCGGCACCGATACAGGGCCGACACGCCCATAAAACCTCAATTTTGAATATATATATATATATATATATATATATATATATATATATATATATATATATATATTCAAAAATTCACTCATGTCTCCTCCTCTTCTTTTCATTTAAACCATGGAAGAATCTTAAAAACACATTTTAGGCTACATCTAGACCTATTTTGGGATCAAAACAAATGATTTGAATGAGATTCGACAAATCAAAGCAAAGTGGACCATTATGGGAAAAATTAGAAAGAAGGGTAAACCTTCACTTTCTTGTTTATATTTTCATCTTCTTTTTGTTGTATTTCCAATGTAATGGGCCATTGTTCACCAAATCATGTTTGATTTGTGTTCAATTAGGGACCATTTAGTTGACCTTTAACAAGTCAAATCAACAGACAACATTCTCATCTAAGAATGATCCGATACACCATTGAATACATTGTTAAAACACACACACACACACACACACACACACACACAAAGATAGATTCTTGGATATCTCAAAATTTTCTATTTTTCTAATATTTTTCCATATTAAAAAAAATACAGGCCGATATGATACCAATACGTGACGCCGTATGATATCATTTTTCCGCCGATACACCAACCGTTACCGACATTTAGAACCATGCTCATATCACAACTTGGGCCTGGCTCTTTCTTGATATTCTTATGACCTGGTCAAATCTTAACAGATGGCTTTAAGGTCTGTTTGGATGACAACTTAAAGCCATTCCACTCAATTTACCTGACAGGTCTGATTGATGTACCAGTGCCTGTCAAGAAACTTGACCTACATTTCAGATCTATCCAATTACTACAACTCATCAGAAGAGTGGGTGGGTGTGATTTTCAGCAATGGTAAGTCCATGTGACAATGCACCTTTTGGATAGTTTGGATCCGCTAATATGGACCCATTGGCAAGTGTTCAGGTTGGTGTTAAACACTGCCTCTAGGACTCATTTCTGTTGAAAATTGCGAGGGAGGCACTTTTCAGACCGTGCAAACAAGGAGAATAGAAAACCTTCATGGCAGTAGTTATGTAATCGTCACCTACAAGACTAGCATACCTGCGAACAGTGTTCGAAATATCGGTATCATGTTACGTGTCTCATCTTTGGGATACAAATACATATCGGTTATCCCACGGGATATATAGTTTGGATCGGGTAATTTATCACACTTTTTGGGAAATATGGGGAAACATTGGGAAAGTGGTTGAATTTTTCAACGAAACTTCAAGGATTGTTAAAAAAAGACCTTAATACATCCTTTTAAATCATAACTTCTCAAAAAAGAAGTGCGCATAATAGGTTTCTTTGTATAGGGTCCAAAGCTATGTGTTGTTTGGCTGAACTAATGCAACTATATTTAAATTGAATGCATAACATTTAGAGTATACGTGATGATCATTTCATCATACACTCCTAAATACTTTGAAATTAGTCTCAATTGACAGCTGGTTGAAGGGAAATTTTGAAATTTATTTTTTATTTTTATTTTTTGAAAATTGACAAAAACATAACAAATTAGTAAATCCGCCCTCATACATATTTGATTTCATGTTTGGAGTGCAACATTACAAGCAATTTGGAAGAAACTGAGAAATTTTCCAAAATTTTCCAAAATTTTCCAAATTGGACCACCTACCCTCAAAATTTGAAATTAGAGTGTATGTGATGATCATTTCATCAAATACTCCTAAATACTTCAAAATTAGTCTCAATTGATAGCTGGTTGAAGGAAAATTTCAAAAAAACCATGTGGAACATGAAGAACCAATGGATATTGAAGCCCCAACTTCATGATTTTTCATGCAAAACATGAAGAACCAATGGATTTATAACCATTTGACACCGATTTAACATAATTTCAATAAAAAAGGCATCAGAAATTGAAAATGCTCACCGGATCGAACATGTGGGATATATCGGCACTACCTATGCATTTTGTATCACACAGGTGGGATCCGAGATATACCGTGGGATATATTGGCCGATATCGTCGATATTTAAAACATTGCTTGCGAACAATATGGATATAATCATCTTTATGTGATTAAATACTTACACAATAATACAAATGTCTACCCGTTATCTAGGAGACTAGCATACTACCACAACAATAGGAATGCAGTTGATTTTTTATTTTTATTTTTATTTTAGCATTAGCAAATTTTTTTTTTTTTTTTTTTTTTTAATTTTTTTACTTTATATACAAAAAGAAACAATCCAACAAGAGGGAGGGAATCTCCAATTGCAAGAGAGGGTAGGGATGACTCCCCATCAGCCAGTGTAGGTAATAATTGATTCTTGGATCGTATTTTCTTCTGGAAATTATATGTTATCAATTATCGATTAATCTGGATGATTTTTTGTCAGAAATATTTTATAGTTTTTCGACAATTTATGGTGCACAGAAATCATTACTTCAGTTTCGATATAAACAAGTAGGGACCCTTGCAGAACATGAGTGCACATATGTGTTAATGTGACAAGGGAGTTTAGGTAAGATCTAAATCGTTTAGCAGGTGGACCCTAGTGTGTATATGTCCTGGCCCAAAATTAGATGGTCCCATGTTGCCTAGACATGTGTGCCAGTATCTTCAGTTCATTCTTTGAATACTCCGTTGGATCACTGTTGAAACTTATTTTACATGCACCACCCCTGCTGGTTACCACCTGTCATTAAGAGAGAGAAAGCAGCCAGTTATTGGAATAAAATGAAAAGCATAGAATCAAAGTAAAAAAAGAAAAGAAAAGAAAAGAAAGAGGAGAGAGCAAAGGAGGGTGCTGCCAGCTCAGCAAGTTAAAGGAGGGTGATCCATCTGTTAGGGACATTATTTGTTCAGTTTTGGAACAAATCATCAGTTTGAATTATAAAAAAGAATCACAAGTTCACAACTCAATTGTATGGTGGCAGCATTGCGCGAAGAGAGTGCACTGGAGTTTGGGACTTAGTTGTAAGATCCTTCTAACTAGGTGCAGGTCCTGCTTTGATTTCTCTCTTTGGACTGTTGCTCTTGCTTCCTCTTCCTATCTATTCATGCTTGTTTACATTTTGAAAGAGAAGCTCCCTCGCTCCCACACCTGAATTTGTCGTCGCTTTGCTTCACGCTTCGTGCACCTATGGTTTGGGATGTTATGTATGACTAATTAATTCAAATGTCTTTTCTTGGAACTTTGCATCATGTCATGATTTTTGAAAATTTGTGGTGGAAACAAATGATTGCTATCCGTTTTAATAGAAATACAGTAGGTTCATTTTTGGGATAATCAACATTTTGAATCATAGAAAAGAATCATAACTCAATTGTATGGCAGCAGTATTGCTGGAAAAGCGAGCACTGAAGTTTTGGTTCAAGGCGCTCATAAGGAAGTTCCAGAAGAACTTATCAACGAATTGAAGTCAATTTGTAAAGTAATGTTTTGCTGATTTATTCTTTGCTTCTCCGCATTATCCTTTCTTTTGTGTGTATTTTGTGCCGATAAGTCAATGATTTTGTGGAGATTATCTCCTTGACATTTTTTCACTATTTCTGGAAAGTATATATATTTTTATAGAATTAATGAAGACCTCATTTGAGAAGAAATAAAGAGGACATCAAGGTAGAAGGAATGAGTTCCTGTACATCAAGAAGACCAATGGGCACTGCCTTTGGCCAAAATATTGCTTCAAATGGAGCGGACGGTGTAGTGTGTCTGTGTGTGTGAGTGATCCAGGGTTCAATCCCTGTTAGTGTTACCTTTAAATAAATACATAAATAAATAAATAAAGTTTTGAACTGCATAGATGCAATGGAGTGGATGTTTTCTCTCTGCTGTTGTGGATGCTACGCACTGTTCACATTTGCTTCTCTTTACAGGGAGACATGACACTGGATTACGAGGAGAGATACTTTCATGGGAATCCACAAAACAGCTTTCACAAAGCTGTCAATATCCCTGATGTGGTTGTTTTCCCGAGGTGTGATTCTTTTCCTTAAGTTTATTTTGTATCTGTTTCTTTTCTAGCCTTTGTCTGCATGCTTTTTTCGCTAATTTAAATAAAGTTTTATCATTACCGTTCAAAAATAAATTTCTTCTCCTGGAAACTCTTGGGAGGAGTTGTTGAAGATTGACTCTCTGTTTTACTGATGTGACTATAAATTGAATTTGACTTTGTATAACTATTCTCCATTGCAAAGGGTTGTTATTTGCATGTAATTCCAGGCAGGGGCAATGCCTGTATTTCTTTTCAGAAAAGTCTGGATTTATGTTCTACATGTTAGTATAACTCGATATCATGAATCTCGCATTTCCAAAAATTAAAATTTTTTGAATGATGGCTGCTGTTTGTTGAAAAAGCAAAGTGGTATAGAGGAGGCGAATGAATGACTCTCTCATTGCACCCTCTTTTGCAGAAGTGTTGGTGACCTCATTTGCATCCTCCAAGGGCTTGGATCTTAGAAATGCTAGAACCTAGTTTTCAAGGGCCTTTCATTGAAATGGAATGCCATTAGATGGTTTTGCCAATGTTTTTTGTATCGTTATCATGTAATGTACCACACCCTTGGGATATGGATACATGTCAGTTATTGCATGGGATATATCGGTTGAATTGCGTAATGCATCGCCATTGTTGGGAAACATTTGGAAATTGATCAAAATTTTCAATGAAACTTCATGGGATTGTTAAACAAGACATAAATACACACTTAGAAATCAAAACATCACAAAAAACAAGTGCTTATAATAGGTTTTCTTTATATGGGATCCTAATCTATGCGCTGTCTGACTGAACTAATGCAAATATATTCAAAATCAATTCATATAATCTATAAATGTAAGAAGACATGTATAGAAACACAAGCAATACATTTAAAAGCAAAAGAAGATATAGAAAACTAGAAATATACTTGTGAATAATATGTGTGGTTGTGGCTATGACCCCATAGAGTTGCACGGTGGTTCAAAATCATCATCTCCATCTCAAAGGGGCTGGGCGTAATACGACTGCTCCACAGACTGACAATTCTATGCCCTTGTAATAATAGAATGATACCAGTGAAGATACTCTCTAACATAACACTAGTACTCATCCTCTCTGATTTGAGAAAATTTCTTCAATTTTCCGTACTCATCCTCAAAATCTCAAAATTAGAGAAATGATTTCATTCAAATTTAGGGGCCAATTGAATGATCAAAGTGAAATTTATCTTTTTAAAATTTTCAAATTTTTAGTTATATATATATATATATATATATAAAAATCTATATATTATTCCGAAATAATCACTAGATTGGGTTACATACATGTTTAGACACTAAGATCTTAACCGATTTGGGAAATATTGGAGAAATTTGATTTTTTGTTTTTTCCAATTTTCCGCAAATTGGCTCATCTTCCTCCAAATCCCAAAATTAGTGTATGGGATGATTTCATAAAACAGTCGTCAATACTGTGAAATGGGGGCTAGTTGACCGCTGATCGAAGTGGAATTTCGAAAAAAAATAATTACTAGATCACTAGATTAGGTTACATACATGTTTGATTTTGTGTGACATAAGTTGTAACCGATTTGAGAGAAATTGAGGAAAATTTGATTTTTTCTAACTCGGCCCATCTCCACCAAATCTCAAAATTGAAGCTCCAAATCCATGATTTTTCATGCAAAATATGAGGAATTGTGGATTTGTAACCATTTGAAATTGATTTAACATGATTTATAGAAAAAAATGATCGAATATCGAAAATGCTTACCAGAATGAAAACAGCTCCTAATCGGCTTGGATCTTGATTTCAGCTCGAAAATGATGTTTTTCTTCGAAAGGATTCACAAGGATGGGTCAAAATACGCAATAGATCTATTTAGAAGCGGAGAGAAATCAAGAGAAAGGAGTTTGGATATTTTTTATTTCGATTTTTCTACCCGCAGACTCAGACTTCCCATGCGTTCATGTGATATCGGTTGATATCAATAGATATCATTGATATGATTTTGTAGATGATGTACTAATATGAGCCATCGCATCAGAGATGCAAGTGGTGTTTGTCACAGTCATCATGGTGGGCCCCATAGAGCTTTGTCGCGTGGGCTTCCCAATACTAATTCTCTGTGCGCACTTCACGTAAGGAGGCATGGAGCGGGCCAGATGTAGGAACCAAGTGAAAGGACACAAATGCTCCCAGTTCAGTTGAAGGGCTGCATCCTTCTTCCTTTTAAAATCCCTTCCTAATGGCTAATTGTGCGGGCAGCAATGTCTAAAGGCTGCTTGCATTATATATGGTAATATAATATGTATGTATTTATAAAGGGGTTGCATTTAATGACGTTCTTATAGGAAGACATCCTACGGTGCATGTTGTTTATAGTTGCCTAGTTTTGATTGACAAGACAAGGGAGGAGGTAAATGCAAAGCTAGAACTTTGGGGAGTCAAAAAATTTGGAAAATTTCCAAAAACCCCAAAAATCTCCATTCTTTTGTGATTTTTTTTTGGGGGAAAATTGTTCATTGGTAATTTTGATCACTCTTGGTTTTTATTGAATCAAAGTTTGGATTTGGGGAGAAATCTCAACTTGAAATGAAGACGGACAGGAACTCAAAAGTGACAAACAATCCATAGAAACTTGTTTTTTTTTTTTTTTCTGTCTATGCAAGATTCTCAAGCATTGACATGGATTTGTGGTGAAAAAATTAACATTTAAGTGAAAAACGGGAGAAATTAGTGAATTCCTTTTTCGTTTTTATTTTTGAAAATGTGCTTTTCACTGTTAATTAATGTGGAAATTTTATATATTAACGAGTGTTGGATGATCCATTGATTGGCTACAGATTTTATATATTTATTTTATACTGATTTTTTCGATAACACATGGTTAGGCCCTTATAAAATGGAAACTTATTATGTATAGTTGTTTATTACAATATTTTGATTCCTACATGTTTAAACATGTGTCTTTTAACATCTTCTGAAGTTTCATTGAAAATTTTCACCTTTTTCCCAATGTTTCCCTAATGTTCCCTCAGACAACGATATTTTTTTGAGTATCGGTGATATTATTGTCGATACTGATACATGTTTCCGTATCCCTAGAGATTGATACATATACCATACTGATACTGTGAACACTGTCCACAACAACATTCTCATGAGCTCTTCCCTCAAAAATTCACTTCAACATAGTAGTTTTCTTTATTTAATAATATATATCACTTAGCTGGCAGTCTGTATTAAATTGCCACTGTACAAACCAAATGAAGCATTTCATTTTATTTTTTCATGATGAGCACATTTTATCATTTGAATCTGCAGGTCACAAGAGGAAGTATCTAAGATAGTCAGATCTTGTAACAAGTATAAGGTCTGAATTCCTTTTCTTAATTATTAGTATGGATGATGTGTTCTCGATAATTTTTTTTTTCAAACACAAGCATTTGATAAATCTAGCTATATGATTTTGTTTTTTCATCTCAAATGCGCTATTGGCGTGGTTTGCCTGTGAAGTCATGGCTAGTGTTTTCTTTCTAAGCCAAACAGTACATTATTTCTCCATAGCTAGGTAGATGACATAGTTTGCTGAATTGCTAGATTTCAACCATGAATGCTGGACTGGATTGTCCTTCTCAAAGTAACTACTTATCGGATATCTTTTTCTTCTTCCAAGCAGGTCCCCATTATACCATATGGTGGAGCTACGTCAATTGAGGGACACACCTTGTCTCCTCACGGAGGTGTATGCATTGACATGTCGTCAATGAAAGTAATGCATTACAAAGCACTCACTATAATTTTTCACATGACTTTTGAGTGTGAAGCTTGATTTCTCCTTACTTGTTTCCTAGCTATTGGTTTATGAACTAGCCTTTACGTTGTCACTGTTGAATATCTGAAGTGTTCAAGTGTCAGAAACTTTCAAATGGTTCGGGAAGGGATGAAGGTGCTGCATAGGCAAGAATTTTCCCTCCTCGAAACTGTTGACAATATCTACAAAGTGCCTTTAAACAATGCTGACAATATACCAATCAGATATGAGAAGCAGGTCTTCATCTCTCATGCGTTAACCTATGGTCAATGAATAATATGCTCTGACATCTGGTTTGTTATGTGATCTTGGATTTGTTGCATCGTATTTTTTTGCAGTGGATTGGAAGCTGGCAATGAGTGGGGTTGGCCTGTTGGGTTTCCAGGCTTTTGCTCGGTCATGGGACAAGCATAGACCTTCTTTTGGCCCATGACCTTGGTCTGGATTTCAGGTCTAATTAATAAACCCTGGTCCAAATGAAGTTCTGAACTTGATCCAAATCGACCCGACCCGTTGCCACTCCTACAATGCATAGATGCTCATAGAGAAAGATCAATTCAATCTTATGAAGAAATGTCATCTTTTGTAAATGTCACCTCAAAGTTGGCTTTCACAGGATCGGTGTTTTGAAAAGCGTCCATAGCATAGCGGTAGCGCCTGTAGCATAGCATAGCTACAACGCTATGTAGCATTAGCAAATAACATAAATCCCTTGTAGTGTATGCTACAGGGGTCGTAGCGTATAGCGTACACTACTTTTTATTTATTATTTTTAAATGTTAATTGTATTTTGTATTTTGTACTTAATATTCAACTTGTGGGATTTTAATTTCTTTTCATACTTGTGACTTGTGGTTTCAATTAAACATTATTAATTAAAGTTGTTTGCTTAGAAAGCTATTGATGTGATAATGATTTGATTTAGTTTATATATGTGGATTGGCTTTTGATAAATGATAATTTATAACTTGTTTGAACATGCTTATACTTGAAAAAATCAATCACCTTTTAGGCATATATATATATAATTTCATTTAAAAAAAAAAAACTATTTATCATTTTTCCTATTTTAAATTAAAAAATAGAAGTATTGTGTAGCTTACGCTACTTGCTATAGAGGGCTGAACTATGCAACACGCTATTGCTATTTAAAACATTGCACAAGACACCTTTGAAACACCATCAAGTAATTTCAGCAATGAGATAAAATGGATACCGAACCTGTTTTGAACTTTTTAAGGTAAGGAAAAAGAAAAAGAAGAAGAAGAAGAGGAAGAAGAAAAACTTTGCAGCTCTGTTAGTGTTTAACGAAGTTTCTGATCATCATTTCCCCTACGTATCCTGGATACCCCTTTATCAAGAAAAAATGAAAATAAAAAATCACATTCTTCACTACTGTAAGTATTTTGAGATTGTACTGTACTGTTTGGATTGCCATGAAAACTTGTCACTGACTCTTTCATCTACTAGTCTGCTACTTTCTTATCTCGTATTTGATTACCTTTCACAAGCCCATCGTGAGCTGAAGGGTGTGGTGCTATCCCTCGTTCAACCCTAACTGCTACAACCTTAGCCTAAGCTAACTAATCAAGAATTCAAGCTGTCCATTGCATTCATTCTTTTGAGATTAAGAAGTTGGAACTAATGGATTGAAGTGATTTGTGACAGTAAAGTTTCACTTTCACTACAAGCATCCACTTAGCAATTTTCCCAAACATCATGAAAAATCATCAGGTAATGGTTCAGTATGGGGGCTTTGTTTCTTTGGAGACAATTTTCTCTTTCTTTTCTCTGTGCTTCAGCATGGTTGCTTATAAAGAACTTAATGAGGAGCCTTTAGTGATGAATGCAGTGACTCCTCAGAGAAGCATGCTGGAGGATGCCATTGTCGTCACCCCGCTATGTGCTTCGGCAGGTTCAAATGACTCCATTGTTGTCCCTCCGACAAAGGTGGCTGATGCCCCTGTTCTTCATACCAACCTTTCTGGAAATATCAATCTCTGAGGCCTAGATTAGTTGGTCCAAGGATATTCTTGAGAGATTTGGGGGGATGCTAGGCATGTCTTTTGCTGTTAGGGAGGAAGATGTTTGCGATTTTCTTCAGTTTGTCACGAGTAAGGGAGCTCAAAGGCTTCACGAAGCACAATTATCAAAGATCAGAAAATCTTCCAGGGGCCGGAGAGAGTTCTTAAGCCTGGAATGTTTGATCAACTATGACTCAGCAAGCAAATCGAATGGCAGCAAAAAGGGTAAGAATGGGAAGAGCAGATAACCAATGTTAATTCTTTTGTGGAATGTCATTGGGTTGGGATGCAAGCTTAAGAGGGCCCAGGTTAAGAAGATCAGCAAGAAGTCGAAGGCAAACTTTATTACTTTGCAAGAGATGAAGCTTCAATCTTTTGACAGAGTTATGTTAAATTCTGTTTGGGTATTTAGAACTCTGAGTGCATGGCTTAGGGTGCTTTTTGTTCTGTAGGGGGTATTCTCGTTGCTTGGAACACACATGTATGGGAACTAGTTGACAGTTTTTCTGGTTCTTGTTCCGTCTTTGTTGCTCTTCGAGATTGTGCTTCAAATTTGTTTTTTTCCAGGTTTTCTCTATGGTCTATGGCTCTTGCTCTTCCTCTTTGCACGACCAACGGTGGGCTGAACTCTCGTCAGTTAGGTAGTGGTGAGATATTCTGCTGTGCATAGAGGTGACTTCAACGTGGTGCATTTTTCTTTGGAAATATTCAACAGGGGCAGGGTTACCAGCAGTATGCAGAAATGTTCAGATTGGGTTTCTTCTCACGATTTGATCGATCTTCCTCTTGGGGGTGCCAAATTCACATGGTCTGACAACCATTCAAAAGCTATCCTCTCGACGCTTAATAGATTCCTTGACTCACATGATTGGATCGAAAAATACCCCCTTGTTAACCAACGGGGTCTGCTGAGAGTGATTTCTGACCATAGGTCGATTGTTTTAGCAGTTGTCAATGAGAATTGGGGTCCAAAATCCTTTAGAATCGAGCTGGCTTGGCTGGAAATAGTGGGCTTCAACAATTTGATTTCAAAATGGTGTCTTCTTTTGCAATTGCAGGATATGCAGGGTTCAGATTGGGTCAAAAGCTCAGATTGTTGAAAGAAAAAAAAAATAAAATCAAAATTTGGAAGAAAGAAGTGTTGGGTTCTAGAGAAGCAGAATTCAAATCAATTTTGGCAAGGATTCACAATTTTGATCTAAAGGAAAAAGCGGGCCAATTATCAGAGGATGGAAGGGTTGAAAGGTTAGACTTATAAGCAAAGTACAATTCCTTCTCCAAAGAAGAAGAACTTAAGTGGTGCCAACTGTCAAGGGCTGAATGGTGCTAGAACTTCAGATAAGGAAAAAAAATTGTTACTCTATTGTCTGGTATTATAAAAACTTGCTTTCTTGCGATGATTGGAGAAGCCCGAGACTCGATAATCTTCATTTTCCCTCACTTTCCGCGGAAGATGCTGAATCTCTTGAGAAGCCTTTTACGGAAAAAGAAATCAAACTCGCCTTTGACTCAATGTGCAGTGATAAGGCTCCCAGCCTTGATGATTTCCTGATGATGTTCTTTAAGAAGATTTGGTGGACGGTTGGCAGAGATGTGATGGATTTCATTTTTTTTTAAAAAAATATTATATATATTTTTTGATATAAGCCATCTTTCTAAAGATCTTGGTGCTACCTTTATAGCCCTCATTCCCAAGATAGAAGGGGCAAAGCTATTGAACGACTTTAGACCTATAAGCCTTTTTGGAAGCCTGTATAAGATTCTCGTCAAAGCTCTTGCCCTAAGGTTTAAGGGTGTTTTATCCAAGATCATATCTGTAAATTAAGGTGCATTCATAACAGGTAGGCAAATTCTGGATAGTGCTCTCATAGCTAACGAATGTATTGAGTCAAGGCACAGGGAAGGAAAGAGTGGGTTATTTTGTAAACTTGATATAGAGAAAGCCTATGATCACGTGGATTGGAAATTCTTAGATTATATGCTTGGGAAACTTGGATGCAGCCCCAGGTGGCGAGGTTAGATTCAATTCTGCATTTAATCTCCCTTGTTTTTTGTTGTGATCAATGGGCCGCCTTTTGGTTTCTTTAAGTTTTCTTGTGGCATTAGGCAGGGCAACCCTTTATCTTTTTTATCTTTTTGTTGTGGTTGGATAAGCATTCAATATGATGCTTCATAAAGTTGAAGATATTTGTTTAATTTGCAGGTTCAAAGTTGCGGAGGTAGGAATGCAATTTAGTCACCTCCAATATGCGGATGATACGATTCTTTTCTGTGATGCAGACATGATGTCCGTCAATAACCTCTAAAAAATTGTTTTATGCTTTGAAGTGGTTTTGGGCCTAAATGAGAATGTCTTTAAAAGAGAAATGTTTGGGATCCATGTAGATCGTGAAGATCTTTTGTAGTTAACGAACGCCTTTGGGTGCAAACAAGGAGCCTTCCCTTCCTCTGTCTCGTGCTGGCTCTTTGTATTGGAAAATAGGCAAAGTACTTGTGGGACAAAGTTATTGAAAGAAGGTTGTCAACTAAGAACTGCCGATATCTTTCTTTGGGAGGCAGGTTAATTCTTCTCCAAGCAGCCTTTTCCAGCATGCCTATTTATTTTGTCTTTATTCAAGTGCCCGAAATTGGTGTTGGACTATCTAGATCAAATGAGAAGAGATTTTTTGTGGGAAGTGGTAGAGGAAAAAATGAAGTTTAATTTGCATAAGTGGGAGGAAGGTTGTAAGCCGTTTAATGGAGGAGCCGATTTGAAAAACTTGGGCCTTATGAATGTCACTCTCCTTGGAAAATGGCACTAGAGATTTGGTTATGAAGCCGGTAAACCATGGAGAGATCTTCTTGTTGCTAATTACCACACTGAGACAGGTGATTGGAGCATGAAATCGTCCTCTCTCTATCGTGCTTCTAATGTCTCGAAGGCAGTTGTGGCCATTGATAATTTGTTTCATGAAGGAATTTCTCTCTTTTGGTAGGGGGAACCGAATCCACTTTTGGATAGATACTTGGCGTGGGGATAGCCCGTTACAGGAGATTTTTCCAAGATTGGCTAGTTTGGCCTTGAACCGGTTCGTTATGGTGGATTGTTGCTATTCCCTTAGTGGCAATTTTATTGTTTGGTCTCCTCCATTTTGGTAGAATCTTACGGACGAGGAATTTGAGGAGTTTCTTAGTGTAACATCCCGGATTTTTGCCAACCTGGGATTAGACGTCCTTAGGCAATGGGTCGATCCTAAGACCTTATTAACTCGTCTCCTCCATTTTGGTAGAATCTTACGGACGAGGAATTTGAGGAGTTTCTTAGCTTGCTCACTAATGTGAAGTTCTCCACGCCTTCGCCTCAAGAGGAGGATTCGATGATTTGGAAAGCTCATAGCTATGGTTTTTTTTTTTTTTTTTTTTTTTTTTTTGTGTGCGATTATTTTATAGTTTGATCTCTAAGCCGCATTCGCCTTCCTCCTTCCCTTTCCATTCGTGGTCTTATGGAGCTCTTTTGCGGATTGCAGCCTTTGTGTGGCTTGTTGGTAGGAAGAGAATTTTAACTATTGACAATCTTCAAAGGAGATCTTTGGTTTTGCCTAGTATTTGTTTGATGTGCATGAGGGATGTGGAGTCGATTGTTCTTTCGCTCGTAGGATCTGGGTGCTTTCTCTAATATTTTCTACGTCCTAGGTTGTGCTAAAGCCCGTTGATAAACTTTTGTGGGCTTGGCATGGAAGTGCGGTGAACAAATCTCAGAAAGCAGTTTGGATACTTGTTGTGATGGGAATTTTATGGTTCATTTGGAGGGATCGGAACGGTCGATGTTTTCAGAAGAAGAACTCTTCTGTTGAGGAAGCTATTTGTCTTGTTAAAATTGCCATTTTGGAATGGACGCCCTATGTAAAATCAACAAATTTTGCCGATCTTTCTTCGTGGCTCTTTTTGTAACTTTGTTGTATTTTTTCCTGCCTTTGTGTTGCTTCTCAATAAATCTCAGTTATCTCAAAAAAGAAGAAGCATGGTTGCTTATGCCGACCGACTTAGTAATGCAGGGACATGTGACGACCTAATCGTAGATGCATGTATAATCAGGTTAAAGAATGTTCAAATAAATACACGAATCAACTAGCCCTTTCCAATCAAAGGGATTAGGTAAATTTCAACACAAATATGGGTTCATTCCGTCAGGATCGTGCCCCTTAACATAAAATCACGTAAACAGTAAAAAGGGAGGACCTAGGGATATGAGGATATCCCAGATCTAGCATAAGTCAGTCCACGGTCAAGTTTGGATCTGATTCTATTGACTAACCATTCCTCTTTTCCATTTAAACTAGAAAGGGGATATCCAGAGAGGAACGAAAGGGGTGAAGAATGAAGGGTTCGAGATGAAGAAAGTATAGGTCCTTTTGTCGTCAAAAGAAAAGGAGGATGATTCTTACCTTTTCCTGCACTTCGAAGATCTAGAAAGAATGAAATTTGAAATCAGGGTGGAGTCCTCAACACCCAAGGGCCAATCTTGAAATCCTAATCTCTTGAATAAAGAGGAAAAAAATACGAATTTCTATTCATTCAATAATAATGAAAATAGGGTTTTGATGTAGGACATGAAATTCAAGTATGATTTGCAAGAATTCAGGCTTAGATCATACCAATTCAGAAACAATTACACAAATTCCACATCCCACATGATAGTCCAAACATTCAATGAAAGGGGAATCTATGCGGGTCCAGGCCGACACAGGTTAGGGCTGGCCCAATAAAAATTATAAGCCAAACGATGTCAAAGGGAAATAGAAATCATCCACACATGTATGGCAATCAATCCCTAATCCAAGGAATTCACCAATTTCAAATCTAGGAACCCTAAGGTGAGAAAAGAGATAGAAATTGGGGATTTATGACAATTTAGGGTTAGAGTTTATAAAATTAAGGATGAAAAGAGAAAAACAAGAGAAAAATCGACCCGAAAAATTGACTCCGTATCGGTGCAGACGGTGTCATTCAATCTAATGGTCGATGTTTCGATGCCGACGCACGTGCTCAGATGGGCTGGCCGCACGTGCGATGAAGGCCCGCCTTCCTAAATTGGCTTCTTGGCCCTAGTCGGCCGGCTGGGGCTGCAAAACCTCCAAATCTCACGTCGATCCGGGCTATGGTCTGGGCGTGGTGCTCCGTCGAACTTTCAGCCCTCCTACAGGGCCAGATTTTAAAAACTAGCTGTGGAGGGACGAACAACTGCAAAACAAACGGATTTGGCGCGAAGATGGTTGTGATGATGAAATAAGATGGGGGGCGAATGGGGATAAACGTGGCTTCGCACCACGGTAGTTAACCCTTCGAAAAGGGAGTACTTCGCATCCACTTTAATCTCAGCCCTTCGAAAAGGGAGGGCTTTGTACCCACTTTAATTTTTCCACAATTCAGAAACTCGGAGAGCAGAAAAACCACGCATGAATTTTTATTTAATTTCAATAAATGAAAAGAACTATAAGGGGTGTCTGTTTATAGGGAAAACCCTATACCTCAAAAACTCGTACTATGTGCGCAACCTATTACTTGGCGATAAAGTAAACTAAAATAAAAACCAAACAAAGAAATTTAAAGCGTTTATGATGTTCTAAATAATAACAATAAGCAAAACCTAAAATATGAAATCAATTCGACGAGTGGGCCATGATCATGAGATCCCATGATGGGCTTTTCTTAAGTATCGGGCCCACTTTTTTTGAACAAAAACTTGTCTTCTAGCTAGGAGGCCCTCCCTGGACGTCGTTATCGAGCCAGATCAATGATAGGGTCCTCCTTCTGTGTACGTACGTGCGTAGGGGGTGGTGTGCGTGCGCGTGTGCGCATGATGTCCCCATCAGGTTTTTCACAACGTATATATAAATTATGAAAAAAGTAAAAGTGCACTAAAGCCCCTGAAAACAAGAAAAATAACAAAAAGATAAAAAAAATAAAGAAAGTGCAATAAAGCCCCTGAAACAAGAAAAGAGAACAAAAACGCATAAAACTAAAACACCCGTGTGGTAGGGTGTGAAATCTGACCCATGGATCTATGGTCAGGGTGCGGTCATGCCGCCCTTGTACTCGTTGTGCATCAGAAAATGGGTCCGATGGCCCAACGTCCATCCACATCAACTCCTCCACATCGGTACTCTGTTAGCGATGCCTCCTTCTCTGGTACACTCTAAAGGGTGCACCACTAATGTCTGCATCACTTAGTCAATGTGAGGAATGTCGATTGGTCAAGTCTTTGTCAAATGGAAGATGATTAGCCATGGGTAAGCTTTAATGCTGCTAATTATAATAGGGATTCAGTGTACACGGAAATTTGGTTTGGTTATTTATCTTTCAATCCTAACCTTTGTGCATATCATCAAATACAAGGATGGTTATTTATCATCGAAGTCCCTCAGAGCTTCTATTTGCACAAATCACTTAAATTTACTATTTTAATCTTAAAAACTATAGTACGAGTGGTCGAAATCTACTGCAAAATGATGTAGGAACGTTTTTGGAATGAGAAAAAGTGGAAAAATGGATTTACATAGAAAAAAGAAGTGACCGTTTTTCGACAGTTACGGGGGCAACAATCGTTATGCCGTGTAACGGCTGTTACAACCCCTGTAACGGCCGATACGGTCCTAAAAAACCAACTGCCCCATTTCACTCTCGTATCGTGTAACGGTAACGGCCGTTACCTATACGTATCGGCCGTTATGGCCATCTTGTAATGGATACGGAACACCTTAGATTATAAGGCTGTGTTTACAGCAAGTTGATAGTTTGATGCTGTTTGGGATTATGAGCATGTGGGGGCAAGGCCCTTGTTTCGGTGGTTCAGAACATGGTAGGGGTGCGCTGAAAAATTCCCAAATTGAAAGATCGTAGCTATTCATCTTTGGCCCATTTTGAGTCAAATGTACGGGTTGCTATGGTATTCTCCACAGTTCATTTGTAGGCCACTGATCGAACAGATGGCTAGGATCTTCAATCTGGGAAATTTTTTGAGACATCACCTGTCCAGTTGGTTTTATCATGTCAATGATTTGGAGCACTGAAATGTGGGCCCCTGTATAAAATGTGGCAGCAAACTGTACATCCACTGTGTCATGGTAGGATCCTATAATTTCTGAAGTATGGTAATATTTGTAAGCTTTTTATAGTTGAGCCACTGAGTTGCCGTAAAAAGTAGAATTTATCATTTTTCATCATTAACATTAATATTTTATTCTATAGTGAAAAACTCCTTTTCTTGTGTTTCAATCGCATCCCATTTATACCAATCAGTTTGTATGGCAGAATGTGAAATCATTGCATGTTGAGGACATGGATGTGGTTGTTGAGCCAGGGATTGGGTGGGTGGAGCTTAATGAATATCTGAAGCCCTATGGTCTTTTCTTTCCACTTGACCCAGGTTTGTTAATTAGATTTTGTGTACCTTTTGTAGGTCCCATTTATTTTCATCTACTTTTTCTGATTTGTGGTCCTTTTTTGTTATATGTAAAACCATTTAGTAATAAATTCTTGTCTATTGAACCTTTGAAGCCGAACATACACTAGCTCGGTTCTCTGATTGTCGGTGACACAGAAGAGGGAACAATTTGACAGCATGATATTATAAAAATATCCATATTGATCCATGCAACATAATCAATCATACTTCTAAAATTGTTATTTAGATGATCTTCTGTTGCTACATTCACATATAAACATGTGCACATTTTTGCATGAGAATGAGGACACCAAATGTATGGGAAGGATCAGATATGACAATCCTCTACACCTGAAATGATCAAGCTTAGGTACAAAATGGATAGTTTCTCAGATTTGTGATCTTTTCTGTTATTTGTAAAACCATTTAGTAATAAATTCTTTTCTGATGAAAACTTTGGAGCCAAAGGTACAGTAGCCTGTTGATAACGGTGAAGGGGGTACAATTTGACAGCAAGATGTTAAGCAAGCTTATATTAGCCAACAACATCTGTATGTTGGCTACCAATGCAACCTCAAAGGTTGTGTCAAGGCCCATCTCCCATGGCCTCAAGTTTAAGGATAGGTCAAAGCGAACACGTGATCAAGTCAATCCAATCTAGCATGATGGGCCCCTCGGACATGAGACTTGATGGGATCCGTCAATGCAAATGTCCAATCGAGCCCAACACAAGTACTTGCGAAACAAGCGAACAATCACATTCCCGTGTGGAGGAGGGCAATGGCAAGTTGCTGCCTAATGGTGGAGATTAATCTATCACAACTTGTCGTTAGTTCCACATATAGGATAACTACAAAACTAATCTTAGGTTGCTCAAACGTGATGAAGTGGTTATGGAATTTAGGGTACTCAATAACTATGGGAAGTGGAAACAAAACTCTCCCCTTTCCCTGGTGGCTGTTGTGTCGACTTCATTCTTTCCCCATGGATCCACAAGAGAGAATCCACAAGGAACCTCTGTAACCACCAAACATATTTAATCCAAGAGTTCCATTCACAATTAATGATGCCGAGCAAAATAATATTCCATTCAACTAAGGGGTCATTAGTGACCAAGATCTATCAACACATGAATGATTCGCTTTCTAGGGTACATATATCCAACAACATGGGCATAAAGAAAAATACATAAGCCATTAATGTTCACTATGACGTATTTCCACAAGGTTGTCTGGTGAAATTATCTCTGGAAGGATGAGTTCTGTGGGTCTCAAGTGTATGAACTATGCCCTAAAAAATCTCCAGGACTGGAAGATGCTAGCAGCATCAAGTTTTCACCCTTCCTGTTCCATACATTGTGGGTCCAATAATGCCAATGGCTTGGGTACTGAACCATGGTCTCCTGTTCTACTGAGTACAGGCCTGAGGATATTATACTTGTCATCCAGTTGAGGCTTGTATAGTTCCTCAGTGTAGAGAGTGGATAATGCTACTGCGAACTGTCTTAGTCTTTAATTTGAATCGTCCATGACAGTTGACACTGGTTTTAACTTGACTTTGATGTGAAAAATTTCTTCTACCTTCAGTATATACCAAAATTCCTCATTTTCTGCATCAGATCAACTGCCAGTTGTACTGTAATTGAGATATTTTTCCTGTCTCATCTTGACATGCAGGGCCTGGTGCGACTATTGGTGGCATGTGTGCTACTCGTTGCTCTGGATCTCTGGCTGTAAGGTATTGCCAACTTTTGCTTTTCATTACCTTTGATAATGATTTGTTTGCAAGAACAGTTGTAGAGCTTTAATTTACACATGTTGGATTGTGATCATCCTTCAAGAAATTATTACGACTAATCTTATTTACTCCAAAAGGTCTCCTTTTCACCGTTATAATGATTGTTAGCATATGCATAGCATTCTGGTACTGCCATTAAATTGTTTGTTATCATATGGGTAGCATGGTTCAGACTTGAGACCGCTATGCTTCCCGAGCTAGAAATTTTTGTTTTTGCATTGGGTTATTAATGAGTGTGGGGGTGCTGAATTATTTCTTTCCATCACGTCTTGCTATGGTTATTTATATCATTGTTCAAAAACTCGAGAACTTGACTCATGTCCAGCCAGGTTGGGTCGGCCCGAAGATTCAGATGAGTCTTTACTTGACTTGACTTGGTATTTAATAAATTAATAATATGTAAAGCAGCAGCAAATGTTTAAAATATTTATTTAGCTGTAAATATATAAAGGGTTTTTCTGTTGTCTCCACCTTCATGGGGATGTAAGCAACGTCCCCTAACCTTTTAAAGGTCACATGGTGCCCTATTGTTGATCTGAACCATTCATTTATTCATATAACTACGAACAAGCTATGTTGCAAAAATCATGCCAATAGGGTGATTGTCAGTTTCCAGTCAATAGCATGAAAATGGACATTCAAGATTGACAGGAGAAACAAAATAGGTCCAGTCATCATCTTGAAACATCTACTAGATAAATCCCACTTTGTATTTCTTATGATTCTAAAATAACACCTAATCTTGAAACATTTACTAGATAGATCCCACTTTGTATTTCTTATGATTCTAAAATAACACCTCATCTTGAAACATCTACTAGATAGATCCCACTTTGTATTTCTTATGATTCTAAAATAACACTTTGATTTGATGATTCCAACCATGTAATTTATGGCTTGTAAACAACAGATGATTGTAACAAATTGGCCATATTCAAAGGGTTAGGATCACCCAATTGTCGTGATTTTTACACAATGGCTTGCTCCTAGTTATATGAATGAATGAACTGTTTGGATTGACACTAGCTCATCCAGTGTGGCCTTTAAAAGGTTGTAGCCATTGCTAATGTGCCCTTGAAGGTGGAGACATCAGCAAAACCCACATATAAAATTGCTGCACTGAACCCAAGTGTAACTTGTGGATGACATGGAGCACTGGTTATTCTCCTCCTGACACAGCGATGGATCAGGGCATGCCTTCTTTTTATTACAAAGACTAAAAAAGAACGGTTTCCACATGATTCACTTGATGTAAGTTGTCGTTAGGTGCACTGAATCAACTAAGTCAGTGAGTTGACTGGAGAAGTCTCTCTGAGTTGAATAAGACGAAGTCACAAAGATGACCGAGTTTCCTGGTGACTCAACTCAAAATCCTGTTGAGATGACTCGGTCAAGTTGCGGTCAAATTACTGAGTTTGAGAACTATGCTTTTTATTGGTATTATGTGCCTTATGTTCGCATCTAGCCCTAATTTTTAGAAAAATCAAAATTACTCAGGTATGGTTTTGCAGATTCCAATTTCCTCTCATTCAAGTCTATATAAATCTCAAGGACTCGGTTGAGAAAATAAAATTGGAAAAACCATGAAAACATAAAAATATGAAGAAAGAGCTACCTAGGGACTTATATATATAATTTTTGAAGAGCTATGAATTATGAATTTTATTAATGAACGGACCAGCAATTAACTAGCTGAAACAAATAACATAAGATTAGAGATGCATAATAGATCGAGCTACATTGAAATCAATATGAAGTAACACCACGGCTCATTCAATGACGTCTCTCTTAATCTTCCATACTCTTTGCTCCCATGACCTGGACTTATGTTGACTAACAAAATAGGTAACAATAACAGAAATCTTATTACAAAATTGGGGTCAGCCTTTCGGTTTTTAGATTTGAGTTGGTGGAGAAAAATCTGTAACACATTACCCAGCTACATCATGGAACAACATTTATGCGGAATTGAAGTGTTGAAGGTCCCTGGAAATATTTACATGCTTATGGTGGATATGTTTGCTGGTCCATAGCCTTCCAGGTCATTTTTTAGTGCAATCCATGGCCTTGCGTGTTCTCCATGTGGGAAAAAACTACAGTAGTCAATAGTTGGTTTATTATCATTAAATCAATACCTGATGCATCTCATAAAAGGTGTACTTTTTTGCCACCCATGATACACAGATAGAAAAGTTTGAACAGTTTTAAGAAGCACAAACCATTTTGTCTGTGCTGGTTTTACCACTGCATGTTCTTGAGCTTTTTACCATCTTAAACACCTTCCACAGATCTTTTTCTCTAAACTATTTCTTGTCTAAAAGGCCATTTTTTTCCCAGACAATGAGCATTAAGAATTTTGTGTTTAATTGGATTTAATGATTTATACTTCAGTTTGTAGGTATGGAACTATGCGGGATAACGTCATCAACCTGAAGGTTGGTATATTCTGTCTGTACTTTCTAGTGCTTGCATTGTTCTTAGGTGTGGCTTTTTAAATGTTGCTTTCCTTGCAGGCTGTTCTGGCAAATGGCGATGTTATCAAGACAGGTTCTCGTGCTAGGAAGAGTGCTGCAGGGTGCGTCTATGTTTCCCTTTTCAGTCGTGAAAAATTCAGAAAACATGTCTAACATGGAAACATTAGACCTTACTATTGAAATCCATCAAAATTTATTTATAGTGGAGAACTTATAAAAGTATATTATTGTAACATGCATTAGTTTGTCTTTTTGCTTTATCTTCCGTTATGTTCATTACAAGAGGGCATACCAAGTAATATCTCTTCTTCTATGAGTTCATTCACAGATTCCATTCCTTTTACAATTGTGAGAGGACCAAGACTTCTTCATGGTACTAGAGTGGGAATCATGAAGAAAATTATTTATTAATTATCATTCGTCTAATTCTCCAACATTCTCCTCACTTATCCTTTCTCTTCATCTTTCTTCCATCCACAAAATAGATCTTTTTGTTTCAGTTATTCTCTCGTTCTTTCTTCCTCCTATTGTGATGGGGACATCTCACGCACACGCGCACACACGCCACCCCACCTACGCACTTACGCACAGAGTAGGAGGGCCCCACCATCGATCTGGCTCGATGACGACGTCCAGGGAGGGTCTCCTACCTAGAAGACGAAGTTTGGTTCAAGAGAATAGGCCCGATAGCTAAGAAAAGCCCATCATGGGATCTCATAATCATGGCCCACTAGTCGGATTGATTTCATATTTTAGGTTTTGCTTATTTATGTTATTTAGAACATCGTGAACATTTTAGATTTCTTTGATTAGTTTTTATTTTAGTTTACTTCATCGCCAAGTAATAGGTTGCGCACATGGCGCGAGTTTTGGGGTATAGAGTTTTCCCTATAAATAGGCACCCTTTATAGTTCTTTTCAGAGATTGAAGATTAATAAAAATTTTGCGTTTTCCTACTCTCTAAGTTGTGAAGCCTAATTGGGTGCGAAGCCCTCCCTTCATCGAAGGGTTAACTACCGTGGTGCGAAGCCACATCTATCCCGATTCGCCCTCATCCATCGCCATCTCTACTACCCATCTTCTATCATCCATTCTTCTCATCTCACCCCGTCATCTACACTTTGAATCAATCATCTATTGCAGCAATTCTCCTCCCCACATCAGAATTTCAGAATTTGGCCCTACAGGAGGGCTGAAACTACGGCGGAGTACCACACACAAACCGTACATCAGATCGAGCTGAGATTTAGGGGTTTTGGAGTCCAAGGTGGCATTTTTCTGAATAGTGGGCCCCACACACGTGCGGCCGGGATCACGCGCACGTCCGTCTGGGCCATTGTTATTGTCCACACGCGGGATCGTCTTTTGGCGTAGGTTTTTATCCTCTTTTATCCTCTCATAGCCGTTTTTCATGAAACCTAGCCCTAGATTACGTTTTCCCTAAGTTATATGCCCATTTTCTTGCCCTAGGGTTCCTTGATTTGAAATTGGTAAATCCTTTGGATTAGGGACTGATTACTATGTATGTGTGGAGGATTATTTCTTATCTTTGAGTATCGTTTGCTTTATAATTTTTATTGATCCAGCCCTATCATGTGTAGGCCTGGACCCGCATAGATTACCCTTTAATTGAACGTTTGGATTTTCATGTGGGATGTGAAATTTGTGTAATTGTTTCTAAATTGGTATGATCTAAGCCTGAAATCTTGCATATCATATTTACATTTCGTGTCCTGCATCATATTGCTTCGCAATGTTTCGTTCTTCCTTAACAAAATCCATAAACAACACTCCGTGCAACTATAGCTTTGGATGTGGGAGTAAGCTTGGGTTTTCACTTTCTTTCACTGCCAAAGTTTAGGGAGGTTGATTTTATCTTATTGATACCAGTGTTAGTTTCTCCTCTACCAATTTATTCTCATCTGTGTATGTTACAGATGTCATACTACGTATGCATTTTGTCATATCTATTCAAGTCAATAGACTTCATTGTTACTATTATTATTTTATTTTATAGAAATAAACTTTGTTCATCCCTCATGAATTGAGAGTGGATCTAATTCTTCAATAAATGACTTGGAAAAGTTCTGATGTACGTGTTGGATTTAATCTTAGTTGCAGGATCCTTCAAACAGGGTGTCGCTCCCCCTTTGAATCACGCTTTATACCTGTGCTCCTGTGCCTGCTTTATAGCCTTGATACTCGATAACATTTTGAAACAGACCATTTTCTTCTTCTGCACCTGAATCAGTTGCTGCTAAGCTTCACTCTTTGTGCAGCTATGGATTAAAGAGGTTTCATAAAACTCATGGGCTGAGGGTTTTTACTTGAGTTTTCAGTTTCTACCAGTGGGACTGATGCGTCATTGATCTGAACCGTTGATATATGATCCCACTGTGGATGGTTCATATTCTACGGTGGCCAGCAAATAAACAGTCAGAAAATACAACAACATTCCACATTCGTTTATCTCTAGGATCTTCCAATTTGGGGGACTTTTGGTGATCGTGTCATCCACGACCATTATTTAATGGCTTGGATCACTGAATGATGAGCTGAAGTTGTAGAAATTGAAAACCAACAATACTATATGGACTCTTAGGGGCTATTTGGATGCACACAAAGTCATGTACTGCAATTGCTATCCTTGATTGACAACATGTCTGCGGTTTGTCAAGCACCCTTTTGCACGTAAAAAGAGGAAAAATGAGGACAACATGTACAGCCAATATGACTGTTACTCAAGTACAATCTATCCTTGCTGAAAAAGGTTGGATAGACAAGACATGCTAGAAGTCTTGTATGGTGCATGCAGGAACATAATGTTCTGTGCACATGCATCATTTGCCATGTGCTACCATCAATCTTCAAGTATTGCACATGTGTCACATACATTACATGTTTGAATCAACGTGTACATGCACCATAATGCTACGTATGTTAGCATCTGAATTTCCCTGGGCTCCTTCAAGAATTGAGTTGGCAAGTTGTCATGGGTCCCAAGTTGGATGCATCTGGTCACATGTCACTTTTTTTTTTAAAGGTAACACTACCAGGGATTGAACCCTGGATCACTCGCACACGCTACACTATCTCTACCAGCTCACCTAATGGGCACATGTGTCACTTGTGGCCAGATAATAATAGGCAAAGGAGATTTCAAATATCTAGGAATCCACCTAACCCCATGTACCCACACTTCGATGGTACTTGGAGAGAGCCTATTGGTGAGATATCTTGCTGACGGTGGGTGAGAATTGAGAAACGCTTTTGCGGTGTTTCCAATTTCTCTCAAATTTCTGGAGGAGCCTCTCTTAACATTTCTTGCAAGATATTCAACGTCAAATCTAGTTCAATTAGCCATGGCCCCTGTTGTCCTGGCATATCCAAATGGAATCTGGACCCTCACTGTAGTGTTCTTGCAGATCTGACAATGGATTCATGCTCTTCATATCACAAGTCAAATTCACTGTTTGAGTGAGACGGACCTATCCTCTATAGGTGGCCCCCAAATGGACTTTATTGCCTCCCAAAGTCAAATTTATATATGTATGGTTTGGCCCATTGTTGGGGTGGCCTTGTAGATCATGCTATGGAGCTTGACGAGGTCAATGTGGAAGAAGATGGTAGGATCAATGCTATGTTGCCAATGTAGTAAATCTTGGGAATCTTTCGCCATTTGTTAGGATACCTCAATTGTGTTACTTGGTGAAGGGAGATTTTTTTGAGAGCATTGTTTCAGTGCCAATAAGGTGGGTTGTCATTTGATAAGGAGAATGACAGGGATTTATCTTTCTACTATCTCCTTCGAGGGTTGTCAACCCCATGAAGCGTGTTTCCTATGAGCCCCCTTTGACGTGCATCCGGTGTCTGTCAACACTCAAATTAGGCATGTTCTATAAGGTAATCAACATAATCTTCACAAGATGTTTGGTTTGTTGAAAGATAAAGGTAATTTAGAGATCCTCTTGGGTCCAGTTTCTTCCAAGAGAGGTAACAATTGTGAGATACACAATCTTGTTTCCTTTGTAATGAAGTGTGAAAGAATCTGGTTGGTTATTGATGTATCATCTATGTTGTGTTAGTGAGAGTTCTCTCATGGAAGATCAGAGGGATGTTGGTTGTGGAAAAAAGGTTTGCAATCAAGAATCTAGTGATTAGTAGGAAGATTAATATTCTTATGATTAAGGAAACTAAAGCAAAGTTCATCCCTAATAGTTGGACCCTTGATTGTTGGGGTAAAAGCATTAGCTACAAGAGCTTCAGTTGATCAATGGGTATTCTTAATCTAGAAAGATGATGAGGTTGAGTTCCTAAAGAAAGGGAAAGGATGTTACTCATTTGGTTTGAAATGAGTCTTGTAATAGGATAGCTTTGAATGGAATATTTCATATTTCCAACATTTATGGTCCACTAGGAAGCATCGTCTCATCAGACTCATCTACCAAGTGGGAGATCGTATAGGGGTTGTAGCTAGATGCGCATAGTGAGGTGTTAAGTAAAGAGGACCTAGTCAAAGAAGCAATGATGATCGTGATTCAAGGGAATTGGAGCCCAGATGCAGATTATGACAACGTATGGTGTTGGAAGATGGTTAGCATGGTGGCTCATTCGTGGAAACCCTATAGTTTTTCCGTTACAAGAGGAGATGTGAACCTTCGTAGTTGAGTTCGAGCTTGAGGCTCTGTCTCCCGATAGGGTCAAGCTGGTGGAGAGACTAGAAGGTCATGCAGCTGTGGCCCGAGGGAATCAATGGATTAAGGATGCTTTATGCCATATAGGGAGAATGATAGGGGTGACATTCAATGAATCAGAAGAGGATTATATTGCTCTCCGCTAGTTTGTAGAAGAATGAGGTGTTTCGAAATCTCTGTCTGGCTTTAAAGAGATAGTGCAGAGGTTGCCACGGGGTAAACATGAGCTTACCAACCTTAGAATTGTGTTTAACTACGAAGGTGGGGCCAGCTCTATAAGCACAAAAAAGGGGAAAGGATCCAAAGTTGTTTGCCAATGAAGCTATTATGTTGGAACGTGAGTGTTGGGCGACCAGGAGAAAAGGCTCCAAGTCAAAGATGTATGTCAACGCTCGAAGGCTAAGTCTTATCGTGTTGCAGGAAACCAAATTGCAGTATGTGGACAGGAGGATGATTAAATCGGTTTGGAGATGCAAGGTTAAAGAATGGGTGGTGCTTGATGTTGCAAGAGGGATTTTGTTTACGTGGGATTCCGAGCGTTGGGCCAAGGAAGAAATTTGGTGCGGCAAATTCTTAGTCTTGGTTCTACTCAAAGAGGAGTCGGCAGGAAGTAAATAGGTGTTCATAGATGTTTATGGGTTGACCTAGGCTTCTATGAGGTTCGCATTTTGGGAGGATTTGGACTTGATAAGGAGTAGGTGGTAGTATCCTTGGTGTGTCAAAGGGGATTTTAATGTGGTTAGATTTACCTTCGAGAGGTTATTGGGTGCTCATATAACCTGTAGCATGCGGGATTTCTTTGATTAGGTTGAAATGAATGAAATGGTCGATCTCCCTATGGACAATGTAAAATTCACTTGGTCGAACTGGCAGGAGCTATAATGTCCAAGCTTGATTGGCTCACCATATCATTGGATTGGATCGAGTCTTTTCGTCAGTAAGGCAGCGTGGCCCTCCAAAACCAGTGTTCGATCACTGGTCGGTCTTGCTGGAGGCGCTCGAGGAAGATTGGGGTCCTAGGTGATTTCATTTCGAGCTGATGTGCCTTCAAGTGGATTGTTTTCTGGAGCTAATGAAAGAGTGGTGGAAGGCTTTGTGGATTATTTTTATTTTTATTTATTTTTTAACTCATAAGCTTAGGCTGCTAAAGAGGAAGATTGTTGATTGGAAAAAAGGTAGGTATGGAAGGAGAGAGAAGCCTAGGTGGAAGAGATTCTTCGATGCATCCAATCGATTGATCTTATAGAGGAGTGTGGGGGAGTTTTGGAAGAGGAGAAAGCTAGGTGCACTAGCCTCTCTCTTGATTACATTAAGCACCAGAGGAAGGAGAGATCAAGAGGAGACAACGGTTGCATGGAACGTGGCTTAAAGAAGGGGATTAGAATACCAAGTTCTTCCACGGTATCATTATTGCGCAGGCTAGGCACAATAGGATTCACAGCGTCGTTGTGGACAACAGTAGGGTAATTAAGAAAAGCCAAATGTGCAAATCTATTGTGCGGTATTACAAGGAGCTGCTGTTGGATGAAGGATGGGCAAGGCCCAGGATAATCTTTCGTTTAGCCAGCTGTCTTTGGAGGATGCTTGTTGCGTAGAAAATCCCTTCTTGGAGGAAGACATCAAGTGGTGGTAGATTCATTGGGAAGGGGTCTCGATGGTTTCCCTATGGCCTACTTCCAGTTTCTTGGGAGGTGGCGAAAGAGGATGCCATTAAATTCTCATGTGAATTTTGGGAAAGAGATCGCTTCTTGTCTGAAATGGTGTTTTCATTCATTTGTCATTATTCCCAAGTTGAAGGAGCTGAGAGCTTGTGTGATTTTAGGACATTAATGTTTGCGTCTTTTAACTCTCCCAAGGGTCTTGATGTTCTTTGATGTTGATTGGGGTCCATTCAGTCCTACCTCAGAAGCTTAGTTTCATGATCCTCTTAACTAGGTGCTGTTCCGACTTTGAATCATGATTTGGACTTCTGCTCCCGCTCCCTCATAGATTTGTATACTTGCAATCATTTTGACACAAATGCTTCCTCGCTCCCACATCCGAATATGTTAGTGCTTTGCTTCAACTATGAGAAACATGTAATTATATTTCTCGTGTACAACTTGAAAGTACCATGATTGCACGTTGGAGCCTAGAACTTCAATATGAATGGTATGGAAATAACAATCTGTTTATTTCCACTTAATTGGACTAACAATTGCAATTCAGTTCAATAGTGCATCTAAACTCACCCTTGATGTGATGCCATCCTTTGTCTATTTTGTTCTTTTGGTTCCGAGTATTAATTTATTGGATCTTGTATTCTAATCTAAATGCAATTGATGTTCAAATGTAATTCCTTATGAAAATTGGGTGGGTTTGACAAATTTATTACCTTGCAGTGAATAGTAATACACAACATCAATATCATGGCCTGTGTATGACTGCAAACTGGAATTTCACCTAGGCAGTTTTATGTCTTTATTTTTTTTTTTTGTCCTCCTTTTCTGCAATTCTATTTGAATGGAATTGTGGTCTGCCTTCAGCAGAAAGTATCACATATTGAAGGCTGTTAAATGAAAGAATGAAAGAAGGCTGGCAATGATTTGAACAAATTATCTTATAGAATGCTGCTTCGCCTAGCCACAGCAGCTGGATGATGATAATGTTCCTCATTTGGCTAGTGCAGTTTCCTAGTTAGAAAATGCATTTTCCTTCAAAGCATGTTGACTTGTTGCTCAGCAGGAGAATATGTAATAATATACAGTTCGTTCTAGTTTTATGTTTATACAATGGGTCCATGCTTTAGTGATCCAAACCATTGACAATGGGTTGCGGATACTCTATACACAATTTTCCCAGAAGAGAAAATAATACCCATCATTGTCTTGGCCTTTTTTAGTTTGAATAGGGACACTCTGCTGTGTTGTCTTTCTTAACTATCCATATGCTAGCCACTGATTTAAGTGTTTTGATTTTCCCATCTGGGAGACTTGGTGCATGGGCCATCAACAGTTTGCATCACTAAACCATGTGCCTTGCTGCTCCAAACTGAAAACGAGTAAACTGCTCTGGTTGAGCATTGTATTGGTTTTGCTCAAAGTTCAAAGTAGGCTAAATGACTAGCATTTCATAATTCCTCCGTTCTCAGATATGATTTGACCCGATTGATGATTGGAAGTGAAGGCACCTTGGGCGTAATAACAGAAGTGACTCTACGGCTTCAAAAACTTCCTCAATACTCTGTGGTACTGTTCATTTTCATTCCCATGCTTGACAGATATTTACACATTTAATTCCCTGGGTTCTGTTCAACTGTTTAATGCATTTGTTTGCCTACTAATATTGGTTTTGCTCCATTATTAATCAAAGTTCAACACATGCATGAACTGGTTTGTTTATTAAATTATACCTTTTATTTAATGGCATTGGGCATTCTGTTGACTCATTTCGTCAATGTTTCAGCAAGATTCAATGTGGCACTTAGGCTGATGAATCTGATGGACTTCATACCAGTCCTCAGAGGGACTCAAAACTTGTCCCAAAAGAATCCTTGAAAGCTGTCGAATTTAGGGCTGGGCTGATCTTTGCCACTCCACATCCTCACTTATTTTCTAGTGTCAAACGACACAGAAACACAGTGAAAATTATACGGTTTGATCCCCTGTCAAGTTACCTTTCCTGTTGCCTCAAGATTGCATGATTTGGACAAGATTTGGGCAATTTCTGTGTTATCAATATGTACATGGTCTGGCAGGATCTGGCCCTCTTTAGCTTCATGTGGGGCCCACCAAAGCTCCATTGGTCTTATTGAATCATGTTTATTTGGGTTGCCAAAATTCCAGAAGTTCTAGATTCTAGAAGCTTTGAGAGTTGGTTAATATTGAGATTTTGAAATAGGAAAATATTCCTAAAGTTATTTATCGATAAAAAAGAAAATTTCCTATAGGTTGGCCTTACCACAAGTCAAGTTGCCATCCCATCTATTAGATGCGCCCTTCCATCTTGGGCCATGAGTCCAAAATCAGGCCAATCCATGGCTTAGGTGGGCCACACCATAGGAAAACAGGTGAGTGTGGACAGCCACCCTTGCTAGTGTATAGGGCCCACAATGATGTGGCTCAAACATTTGACCCATTCATTGTGCGTCCCATCTGGATGAGGGGGCTGACCAACTTTCATGCCATTTCAAAATTCTGGTTGGCCTTATTAAGTGAAATTAGGGTTTTTATGCATGATTATGCACTGTTCCAGATTGTGTGGCCCACCTGAGTTCCGGATATAGCTGATTTTTGGGGACCCCAATCTAGAGGGAACTCATTAGATGCATGGTTCATATGCCACGTACACATCACGATGGCCTGTACTTTGCTTGATCCTAGTAACTTTAATACCTATGCTCCATCGCATATCTTAGCCTTAACACTATGTAGCTCATGAAAATAGTTTAAGTTGCATGTAACCTAGCTACATGATAATTTGCATACGCTACACACTACATAGACTACCCTACATGCTACACAGCTCACTTTACTGGTTCTTTTTTGCTACAACATTAAAATCAATTATTTTTTCAATGATTTGTTACATTTTTCTATTTTCAATAAAATTAGCTAATCTTTTCAATGTTCATAGCAAAATAATATAAGTAATACTAATAAATTAGTTTTGTTACTCTTTCTTTACCTTAATACTTAATCATTGCTCCCATTTCTTTAGATTGTGTTTGGTTGCACCAAATATCATGAAATGTTGTTAAAATTTTCATTATTAATCAGTCTGATTTGGTCCAAAATATCATGAATTGGTGCAACCAAGCGCAATCTTGATTAAGAATCTAAGAGTGGTGTGGAGCTTATGCTACACCCTATGTAGCTTACACCTCATGCTACAGAGGGATGCACGCTACCTACACACTATTCTCTATTTAAAACATTGCTTGACCATCGACCCCATAGGGACATTTTCCTTTGAAGTAAGTTTTCTACTTTAAATTAGTTAACCTGATTACTTAGTAGTCTTGATTTTGGGTTCTTATTGGTCAAAGTTTAATAAGAGTTGGTTTCTAGTTTATGAAGTTTATATACAAATCTTTTGAAATTTAGAAAGCAAGTCTGATGCAGGGCCATTTAATCACCCAGAAAGGGTCGACAAGTGGACCTTACTGCTAGCAGATTGAAGATCAGGGCCAAACAAATGGTCTGGTCAGCTTGTGGGGCCCACATCCATTCTGAAGGTCATTAGTATGAACCAACTGGACTGTGGAGTACACAGTTGAATTGGATGGCTTTTAGGGATTATTTATAAACCATAAACTAATTTCAACCTTGATTCGGGTGAGTCAGGCTGATTCAGCCTCAAATCGGGCGAGTCCCGACTCAACTCAGGACTGAACAAGTTTGTCTGAGTCTTTTGTCCTGAGTCGCGTAGTCTTTTAACTATGGTTTTCATATAAACTGTATAGCCTCTACATCCATAAAATGCATATTCAAAGGCGGATTTGAGTAGGTTTGGACTCTTTCCGATCTTTTTATTTTTATTATTTTTATTTCCACCATTCCACTCTAGTTTTTATTGGATTATTTTGAGTTAATATTGGAAGGTGTGGATTGGGGTTTTCTTGATAATATGCTAGGGCAATTTGGGATGTGGTGAGAGATGGTGGGCTTGGATGCGCACATGTATGGAATTGGCTAAACAAAATTCAATTCTGGTCAATAGTTCTTTTTTCTCATTTTCAGGAGGGCTGAGGCAGCTTTGTCTCCTTGTTTGTGACAGTTATGGAAGCGTTTAGCATAATGATGGATAGAGATGCATCTTTGGGCCTTGTGCGAGGATTTAGACTGGATAAGTCGGACTTGCAGATAAGTCATTTATAGCATGCGGATGATACATTGTTGTTGTGTGAGGCGGAAGATTCTTTGGTGGATAATTTGCGCATGATTATAATATGTTTTTAAATGGTATTGGGTTTGAAAGTTAACATCACAAAAAGTGAATTATTGGGGGTGGGGATATCAAGGGAGGAAGTTTATTTATTTATTTATTTTTGCGAGTTTATTTAGATGTTGGGGAAGGATCCTTTCTGGCTACATATCTTGGTCTCCCTCTATGTCTCGGAAGTCGACAAAACACGTATGGGATAAAGTTATAGGAAGGTTTAAGACAAAGTTAGCACAATGGAAGACTAGACATTTATCTTTGGGTGGGAGACAACTTTAATCAAGGTGGCAATGTCAAATCTTCCAATATATCTTATGTCTCTATTCAGATGCCCGAAATTAGTGTTGGTTAAACTAGAAGAAATTAGGTAGGACTTACTTTGGAAGGGAGCAGAGGAAAAATGTAGGTTTCATCTTATGAAGTGGGAGGATGTGTGCAAACCATTAGAGCAGGGGAGAGCCAGTTTAAGAAGTTTGGAAGATATGAACACAACTTTGCTTGGAAAATGGGTATGGGGATTTGGGATGGAAGAGGGTAGCTGGTGGGAAGGAAGTACGAGATGGAACTAAGGGGTTGGTGGATGCATTCGTCATTGTTATTTAGATCCTCGCATCTTTGGATATCGATGGCATCTCTAAAAGGTAAAGTTTGGAAGGGGTAGGATTCCTTTTGGGAAATGGGTTGAAGATTAGATTTTGGGAGAATAAATGGGCGGGGGAGCAGAAATTGTATGAGGCTCTCCCTCATCTAGCAAGGCTCTCAATGGAGGCAAATGTTTTGGTTGCAAGTTATTTTAGTTTGCAAGATGAGGAAGTTATTTGGACCAGTGTTTTAAATAACATGTAGCGTATAGTGTGACGTTTGGCCCTCTATAGCATGTAGTGTAAGCTACATAGCGTGTAGCGTAAGCTACACAATCCTTAATATTTTTTTAATTAAAATAACAGAAAATATGATAAAATTTAAAAAATGCATAATTTATATGAGTTCTTGAATCATCCACATCTTTCCATGCAAAATCTCTCTCTCTCTCTCTCTCTGCCTTTAGACATCTCTAAGCGTGACTTCTTCTTTTATTTATTTATTGAAACATCACAAATTCATGATATAGACCACAAGTTGGATGGTCCGGATTAGTTTAATGTAGTGCCATGTGTCATAGGTATAAGTCATCACCATTTTAAAGTAGGTGTTAAACTAACATAGAAAAAACACTTTTAAAAATCTGAGATTTCAGGTAGCTTACGCTATCTACACTACGCACTACGCTACAATGCATGTAGCGTATGCTAAATACCTTGTAGCTTATGCTACTTGCGTACGCTACGCTACAACGCTACTGAAAACACTGATTTGGACTCTACCGTACAGAAGGAATCCAATTGATTTGGAGACCATCAAATTGGTTGAGCTGTTGAATATTTTGTCTAAGGTTCTTCTAGTATTGGCATCATTGGATTTGCTGATTTGGTTTTTAGAGAAATGAGGTCAGTTTTTAGTGAAATCTTTCTTCAAGTTGCATAGTTGTTGAGGGTCAACTGTTGAGATCAGTTTATTGGCTTATGTATGGAGGTATGGCACTCCTCCAAAGGTGGTGGCTCTAGCGTGGCTTGTGGTGTGTAACAAGGTACTAATGGTGGATAACATTCGTAAGAGAAAGATGATTCTTCCGAATGTCTGCTTAATGTGCTATCAAGATGTAGAGTTGGTGGATCATTTATTTCTTCATTGTTCTTTTGCAAGAAGGATGTGGAAATCTTTCTTTGAATTGTTTGATATATTATGAGTTTGGCCGAGGTCTATTGCTTAGTTTTTCTTTATGTGGCATGGAGGCAGGTCGGGAGAGTTAGGGAAAAAAGTTTGGTGAATGTGCTTAGTAGTTGGTGTTTGGTGCATATGGTTAGAAAGGAATAGTCGATGCTTTAGGAATTGGGCGGGGAGTCTTTTGGAGGTTTTTAGTAGGGCGAAATTGCTTGTATTAGAATGGGCTGGTGCTTCAAAAGTTATTGTCCATTTTTCCCATTAGTTGGCAGGAGTTGTAATTCTTTCCAAATGTGTGTGTGTGTGGCTACGGCCTTGTTAATAAAATTTTCATCGTCTCGTGTTTGTGTGCGTGCGTGTGTACCAAGAAGTGAGATTCTTCTAGAAAGCAAAGGTTAGTTTTCCGTATATTTCTTCATCATCATCATCTAAGCCTTATTCCCATGAATTGGGGTTGGCTACACAAGTCCTATTCTGCCATTCCTCTCTATCAAGGATCATATAATGGCAAGTTTGTGTCTAATTGGTCATATTCAAATTCCTTTCAATTTAATTTGGTTGTCTTATTTGCTCCATCAAAGTCATATTAGGAAAGTTGGTAATGGCTGTTGTTATAGGACCGTTCTCCTTAAATGTAAGGTTGAGACTAGTTTATATATATATATATATATATATATATATATATATATATTATATATATATATATATATATATATATATATATATATATATTACACCCCCACACACACGCCACACGCACACAACACCCCACACATGCACACCGTGGGATTTCACCACCATGGGTACTCGAACCCTTGACCCGGTGTTGAAACTCCAAGGAGTCTACCACCTGGGTTGAGACTAGTTTTAGTCTTGATCAAAGTCTAATATTAATTGTAGGATTGAGTTATGCAATATGGCATGTTATTATTTGGAACTTTTGTTAGGGAGTGTTCTCTAGTGTTTTAGTTTGAATTATCAAGTTCAGCCTCTAGCTTGACAGTGCAGCTTGCTGTGATGCCTAGTTTCCTAGGGTATGACCTGGATTCAAGTCTTAATGTGGACGCTTGCTCTTGAAATGTAATGAATAAAAAACTGTTTTCGGGTTAAATTCTAGCTTTTTCTTATTGTTCCATTTCCAAGCTTTCCCTTTTGTACAAAAAGAAGAAGAAGTTGGTTTTCATTGGGCTATAGAAATAGACAGTTTGGCAGTTTTGTGCTTATTCCCGTACTTTAAGTTTATCAAAGTGTCAAATTTTTTCATGGCAATGTAGTATCATGTCAGTACATTCTTTAATATTCACATCAAATGCAGTCTCCTCATTCTTTATCAGTTTTAATCGTGGGGATATGAAAAAATGTTGTTTGAGGGGAATTTGAATCTTTTAAATAGCAGGGTTTGCATAATATATAATTTGCTGTACATTTCCTTTGTATCTTTCCATATGTCAAGTGAATAATCATGGTTACCCTGATGGGTTAATTCTGGATTGCTGCTTCTCTGAGTCATCATCATCTAAGCCTTATCCCAGCTAATTGCGGTCGGCTACGTGAATCCCGTTCTGCCATTCCTCTCTATCAAGGGCCAGACCTTCAATTTGACCATAGTCATCAGGTCTTTTTTTACTTTTTCCATCCATGTCCTTTTGGACCTTCCCCTTGCCCTTTTAGAGCCTTCAACTCTTACCAACTCCTAACCAGCATGGTTCTTCATCTACGTCTACTTTCCCTCACTGGATCACTGCTTGCTTAGTATGGTCACAAAATTGTGCCTTTTATTTTTACTGTCTTTTGTTGAAGTGTATCTGAATTTGATAATGTTGCAGGTTGCGATGTGCAATTTTCCAACAATCAAGGATGCAGCTGATGTTGCCATCGCCACGATGCTCTCTGGAATACAGGTAGAACTGGTGTTGCACATTCTCATCCTCCCCTGTGATCATTGCTTATTTCTGTTAGCCAAGACTAGAAGTTTTAATTAACGCGTTCAAGTTCATTTTTATAACTACCAGATGAAGACAAGGGAGTCACTCCTGATCCTCCTAACTGGTTCTACGATTTCACAATGTAGGATTAGATTTGGATTTTCACCTTTGGGGGAGTTTTGTTTATGGTTTTATTGATATACATAGTTTTCATCAGAAAGTAATTTGCACATTACTGTAGGATGTGTTTTTTCGAGGTCTGGAAAATGAACATTGAAGCCTAGAAGAAAATGAAGGAATCTAAGCATGGTATTAAAAAACGTAACCTAGAGGACATGTTTTTTCTAGGTTTGGAAAATAAAAATTGAAGCCTAGAAGAAAATGAAGGAATCTAAGAATGGTATTAAAAACGGTTATGTAATGTCTTTTACATAACAGTAACGTGGAATCCGTTATGCGATACAGGGCCATAACACCCATTCTGAAAAAAGAAAAGAAAAAGAAGGGCCTGTAACAGACTTGTAGTGACCATAACAGGGTCATAACAGGCAGATACAGGCTCCATAATGGTTTGATACGGGGTTGATACATTTTCTTCCTGTAAATTTTTTTGACTGTCATAGGGGCTGTAATGACCATTACGACCAATGTTTTAAATATCGATGATATCGGCTGATATATCCCACAATATATCTTTATCCCACCTGTGCGATACGAAATGCACAAGTAGTGCCAATATATCCCACATGTTCGATCTGGTGAGCATTTTCACTTTCCAATCCCTTTTTTTAGTTGAAATTATGTTAAATCAGTGTCAAATGGTTATAAATCCATTTATTCTTCATGTTTTGCATGAAAAATCGTGGAGTTGGAGCTTTGATTTCGATATCCATTGGTTCTTCATGTTCTCCATTTTTTATTTTTATTTTTTGCTGAAAATTTCCTTCAACTAGCTGTTAATCAAGACTAAGTTCAAAGTATTTAAGCGTATTTGATGAAATGATCATCACATACATTATAATTTTGAAATTTAAGTGTTGATGGTCCGATTTGGGGAAAATTCAAAATTTCCCCAATTTCTCCCAAATTGCTTGCAATGTTGCACTCCAAACATAAAATCAAGCATGTATGGGGGCTGATATACCAATTTTTAAAGTCCTTGTCAATTTTTGGAACATAAAAATCATTTTAATTAAAAATTAATAAAAAAATTATTAAATTTTTTTTATTAATTATTATTATTTGAAATTTCCCTTTAACCAGCTGTCAATTGAGACTAATTTCGAAGTATTTAGGAGTGTTTAATGAAATGATCATCACACACACTCTAAATGTTATGCATTCAAATTAAATATAGTTGCATTAGTTTAGTTAGACATCACATAGCTTGGGACCCTATGCAAAGGAAACCTATTATGTGCACTTCTTTTTTTTAGACATTATGATTTAAAAGTGTGTATTAAGGTCTTTTCTAACAATCCCTGAAGTTTCATTGAAAAATTCAACAATTTTCCCAATGTTTCCACATGTTTCCCAAAAAATTACAATAAATTACCCAACACAAACGATGTATCCCGTACAATAACCAATACGTATTTGTATCCCAAGGATGCTATATGTAACATAATACCGATATTTTGAACACTGGTTACGACCAATGTTGTCAAAGCACATATGCCATCGTATGTGACTAGACATGTTGTTCGCATATGCCATCACATACTTGCATGTGTGATCGCATATTGCTCTAGGTCTTTTTTTTTTTTTTTTACAAAAAAAAGTAATGTAAAAAAAAGAAGGAAAATTTTGAAAAAAAATCTAAAAAAACTAGGAAAAACTATGCATAATTACTACAAGTGATTGGATTGGGTTCTTTTCCCTATTTCATTGTAGTTTGCTATAAAATAAGTTATATATTTAATTACTTATATCATATTTAAGTGAAATTTAACAAAATAAACAACATGTTAAGTTAAGAGAGAATTAATTATTAAAAACATCGAACATGGAAATTTTATTGGTAAATGATAACTTGATAACTTGAACAACTTATAAGTTACAACTTAATTTACAAATACAATATACAATTTACCAAAAAAGCACAACTTGCAAAGTATGCCATTACATACTCTCATGGGTGATCGCATACTTACCGCACAAGAAAGTTTGCCATCGCATAATATCCTGGATCACATATGCCATGATAACATATGCGAGCCTTCTAAAAAATGGCATATGCGATCATATATCAGCATATGCGATCACATATTAGCATATGTACATGACAACAATGGTTACGACCAATATTCGAAATATCGGTATCGCACTATGTATCGCACCCTTAGGATACAGATACGTATCGGTTATCGCATGGGATATATCGTTTGTATCACGTAATTTATCGCACTTTTTGGGAAACATTGGGAAAATTGTTGAATTTTTCAATGAAACTTCATGGATTATTAGAAAAGACCTTGATACACACTTTTAAATCATAAAATCTCAAAAAAGAAGTGCAAATAATAGATTTCCTTTGTATAGGGTCCTAAGCTATGTGTTGTCCGGTTGAACTAAGACCACTGTATTCAAATATGATGCATAACATTTATAACAGGACATGTATGAAAACACAACCAATTGATGAGGTCATACAAATTTGGATGAAAGACAAACAAATATTACTTTGATGTAAAACTTTTGTGGACCACAAAAGGTTTTCAATGATCATTAACCACTGTTTCATATAGTGTGGTCCACCTGACACTATTATCTTAGTCATTTCTAGGACCATGGCCTAAAATAAGTTGAAAAAGCATATGAATGGCATATATACAATTCATACATCGAGGTGGCCCCTACAGTCAGGGGGCCCACCCACGTTGTTGGTTCCACGGTCTCGCCCAAGTTGGGCTTCACGGGTACCTAACAAGAGATGGACGGACCTATCACAGGTTGTATGGGGCCCACTATATTATATATGTTTTATCCACGCCGTCCATACATTTTGACAGGTCATTTTAGGACATGATCCTAAAAAAGAGGCAGATTTAAGGCTCAAGCAGACCACACCACATTAAATAGTGGTGATTGAGTTATTTGCAATCTAATCTGTTCAAAACATTGTAGGGCCCATTATGATGTTTATTTGGCGATCCAACCCGTTCATAATGTCACATAAACCTAAATGAAGGTAAAAAATAAATATCAGCTTGATCCAAAACTTGTCCCCACCGAAAAGTTATCAATGGTAAGCGTTCAATCTCCACTGCTTCCTGTGGTGTGGGCCACTTGAGACTTAAAAAGTTCTCATTTTTTGAACTGATGCCCTAAAATGATCTTCTAGTAGACCACACAGCCCGCACGGGAGGTTCATCTGAGTTAAACAATAGCGGAAGTGGATTGGCAGGTGTACCACACACCATTGATCTGGCTGGTGTGTTAACGTCACCAAGTTTTGTGGGTCCCATCATGAGGTATGGGTCCCATCATGAGGTATGTGTTATATCCAAATTGTCCATCCATTTGGCGAGCTTGTCATAAGGCTTGAGCTGAAACATAAGAAAGATCGAAAGATCAAGTGGACCATACTGTAAAAAGCAGTGGGGATTGAACGTCTACCATTAATACTCTTTTAGGGGTCACAGAAGGTTTGGATCAATATGATATTTGTTTTTCCTCTACATCAAGGTTTGTGTGACCTTATTAACAGATTGGATGGAAAATAAATGTTATGGTGGGACCTACAAATGTTTTAACGGTGAGAATCATTGTCCCACTTCTATTTGTGGTGTGGTCCACTTGAGCTTTGGGTATGATTCATTTTTGGGCTAATGCTCTAAAATGATCTTAGAAAATGGATGAATCGTATGGATATAATAAATACATCATTTTGGGGGCCATGTTACTTTGATCTCCTTTGGACCGTTTGTACAACTCGGAGGTGAGGAGCGTTAGCACTGGTTTTTGCGCGACACGTACCCACACCAGTTGAGTAGCCAGATTGGCTGCTGAAGTGATGTCACCAAGTTTTATGGGCCCCACCATAATGTATGTGTTGTATCCACACCATCCATCATTTTGGAGAGATCATTTTAGGGCATGAGCCAAAGAATGAGTCAGATCCAAAGCTCGAGTGGACCCACCACAAAAAACAATGAGGATTAAAAGCCCACCATTAAAAACTTCTTGGGGCCGCAGAAGTTTCCGATCAAGCTAATATTTATGTTATCCCTTCGTTCATGTCCATGTTAACTTATTAACAGGTTGGATCACCAAAAAATCTCATGATGGGCCCTAGGAAGGTTTCAATAGTAGGCATCGCTGTCTCCTAGGTTTTCTGTGGTGGGGTCCACTCGAGCTTTGGATCTGCCTCATTCTTCGTCTCATTCCCTAAAATGATCTCTCAAAAATGATGGACGTTGTGGATACAACACATACATCATGGTGGGGCCCACACAACTTGCTAACGTCACTTTTGTTGTGAATCTCGCCACTCAACATATCAGCGGCTAATCCGCTTCCATTTTTCAAACTGAAAAGGGTTCCAGAAGCACTAGAACCCTAAAATCTCTCCAAAACTCTCAAATTCTCTCAATAAAATCCAAATCTATAGGGTTTTTTGGCAGATTTCTTGCCGAAATCTCGTGCGCAATTTGAATCTTACTTTTGTTCGAAGAAAAAAGGGTAAGGAAATCTAGATTGTTGAATTCAAAGCTTTTCTCTCTCTCTCTCTCTCTCTCTCTCTCTCTCTTATTATTTATTTATTTATTATTATTATTATTTTTGGTAATTATGCAAGCCAAAAAATGGTGCGATATCGTGCGATATATTGGCCGATACATAGAAATCTGATTTTTTTTTGGTAATTTCTGAGGGGTTTCGTCGGATATTGTGTCGTTGGCCAGCGATAACGATAATATCGGCCGATAGTATCGATATTGCGAACACTAGTTACGAACCATATCACATCGGCCACAAGGCTGGCTGTTACGGCCACCATTACAGTTATTGAATACCTTGAATATAAGGCAACCAATCTGATCAATTTATTGCCCTAAATTTGTGATCGCCACCATTTGATATGGGCAAATGGACCCAATATTATATTTAACTTTCCAACTGGTGCGGGAATATCAGGGTGGTCTCACTCTACTACCACATAGCTGGCTTTGTCCGAGCTGATTTGATGAGTAGAATAAAAAGAAGAGAGGGTTCTATTGATTAAAATTGAAATAAGGGAGAAAAGGATCAATCAATTATGCTCTAGAAAAGGATCTGATCCATCTAACCTGATTCCCTTTCCAGCTCCCTTGATCTAAAAGGGGCTCTGTCTATTAAAAACAAGTATGGATGATTTTATCTAATTAATTTTAGTAGAAAGTTTGGAGATTCTACCCCCAGGGAGTTTAACTCCAATTAGGATTCTAATGTTTACTGTTTAGATCGTTTGAGTTCCAGGACCAATGTGGGACTAAAGGGAACCCCAACATAAAATGTGGTGAGAGAATTCTGCTCATTTTTATGCATTTTTGCGACCGAACAGAAAGGGATTCTCCATCATCACGAACTTGATGGAAAGGATGAAACCATTGGCCTGCTGTTCCTTCTGCTTTCAGTGCTGACATAAGATTTATAGGGCCAATGGAATAGTTATTTCTGTCTCTAATTGATTGACGTAAAATGTCATTCTGTCTGCATTTAAGTTGGTAATGGCCTGAGAATCTAGCATGCTCTCGAAGGTTATTGAGTTTCATGATTTGATGACCAACGGGAAGGTTGTTCCTATTGCCGGTGGGCCAATAGAAAGGTGGATGCCGTCGGCATCCCTGCTTTGGGCATCTCGTCTCAGAACCTGTCCTCATGCTGATGGGGAGCCACTTGCCATTGCCCTCTACACTGACAGATTCTCCCTTTTAGTTGTGTGCCCTGCCCCCTGAACAATATGAATTTGTTCTTCTTATACAAAAATTTTTACTTTTTATAAGTAATGGTTGGGGCCGGATATCATATGGCCATAGATGATGTGCATGACATGTGCGACAGCCTTGAATACAATGCATGACTTTACTCTGAAATGGACTCATTGTCCCTCAAAGGTGACTTTCCTTGACACCTTTCTAAGACTAGAATGATGCATGAAAATATGGGATTGTGCATGCGGTGGGTTTGGAAGCAGTCGAGAGGTGAAAACGTTGAAAATAGGGTCCGACAGTGTTGAAATTTGACAAGACATGCATACCATAATCAATATTCATTTTGATCTTGTTAGGACACCAAAATAGGGTGTCTGCAATCACTTATTGCTAAACTTGCTTTCTGCTTTGACATCTTTTCTTCTTCTTTTTTTATTTGTTTAAAATAATCATGTTCTATGAAGTTTTTGACAACTGAAGTTGAATTTTGTTACAAATGTTTTCCTTTTGTGGACAAACTTTTATTCACAAGTGTACGATAATATTTCACAAGTGTACGATAATATTATTTATTCTTTTTATGTGTCATATGATGGGTGACCCACAATCATCTGAAAATCTTGGAAATTTGTATTTCCTGCAAATCAACTGAATCATCTACTCAGTCGGAGCAGATCCAAGTCAAGCTTATTTGGGCTAAACCATGTGTTGTGATTGTCCTAACGTAAGTTTAAAATTATCCGATCCGAAATTTGGGTATTCAATCCTTGCCCGTGCACAATTGATAAATTGCCGTTGTCATCGCAGCTTTATCCCCAATTCCCCTCCATTTGGCTTTGCAATTACAAATTCGGTTTTGCCAATCATCTTCGAAACATGAATTCTCATGATTTATTGGCAAAAGTTCTATGACCAGCTGCCTACTTGACATCAACCTTCTCCTTTGCTTGGGATTGGAACTGGCTGGCATATTACTTCCAGCTAGAGTTTCCAATTATGTATTGGAAAGGTTCCAAGACATGTGGTCCCTAACATTCCAAACTAACAAATTTAAGGGCATATGATCCAACTTCCAATCTCTATGTTATTTACTTACTATTTACACACAACTTGATTGATATGGCACTGGCCCTTTCTACATTTGGTAATAAAATAGTACAAAGCTTTTCGCCGGGTGCTGTTTATCAATCATGGAGGGTGTAGCTATAAATTTCATTTACATAATTCCCATCTTATTTCAAACGACTGATTTGGGTACCATAATTCACCAAGAAGCAAGAAAGAAGAAGACTAATGAAAAAACATGTTTCCTTATTATATTGGCTCTAACAAATCGAACTTGTATGATAATGAAATGAAAAAAAAAAATGGTATACCTCAAGATCAGGGCACCAGTAAAACAATTAGATTTCATGCATCGTACAGTTGATATATCTGAACTTGAGCTTAGATGAGTTATGATGATGGTGGCAGTGTAGTTGACTACAACCAACGAGGATAATATGTGCTGCTTCTTTTAAGTTTATTGGGGAGGTTGACTGGCTCTACTTTTTGGGAGTGAGCATTGGAGCCCTAGGAGGTTTTGGATTTTACTGTATTTATCACCTATATGAGTTATGGTTACTTGGTCAAGCATTTCTGGACATGATTTGATGATGGCATATTTCTCTCCCAGATTTATTTATCAATTCTATTTCTATCCCATCAATTCCTACTTGGACAATTGATGAAGAAATCTAGGGAGAGGAGGAGGGATCTCCACAAGGTCTTTATTGACTTAGGGAAAGCAGATTATAAGGTCTGTAGAGAGTTAGTCTGGTGGGTGTTGGGAAAGAAAGAAGTTTGAAGGCGATATATTGACATGATTAGGGATATGTATGAGGGATCATTAACAAATGTGAGGACCACTAGTGGAGAGACAAATGTGAGGACCACTAGTGGAGAGACAAGTGAGTTCCCAATTACTGTAGGCTTGCACTAGGGTCGGCACTGAGCTCGTAGATTTTCACATTGGTTATGGACGAGTTAATGAGGCATTTGTAGGAAGAGTTCCCATGGTGTAAGTTATCTATGGATAACATAGTTTTTATTGACAAGATGAGGGAGGGCGTAAACACAAAGCTAGATTTATGGAGGTGCGCTTTAAAATCTAAAGGATTTAAAACTAGTCGGACTAAAACATAGTATACGGAATGCAGTTTTAGTAACAAGAGGAGTGAGAATGAGGAATTTGTTAAGATTGTTGACCAAGAAGTTTTCCAAAATGATCACTTTCAATATTTTGGGTCGATGATTCATGAGAGTGGGGAAATTGACAAGGTCGTTGTTCATAGAATTCATGTGGGGTGGAAGAATGGAGATGTGCTTTTGGAGTTTTATGGTATCTTCGTGTACCACTCAAATTGAAAGGGAAATTTTATGGGATGGTTGTAGCCTATAAGACCAGCTGTGCTTTTTGGGATAGAATGTTGAGCAATCAAGGAACAACATGTTCATAGGTTGTGTAGCTGAAATGGGGATATTGAGTTGGATGAGTGACAAGATAAGGAGGGATAGAATTAGAAATGAATGCATTTGAGGGAATTTAGGAGTAGCACCAATAGGTAATAAGATGAAGGAAAGTAGACTTAGATGGTTTGGTCATGTGCAATGGGGACCAAGAACTGCTCTGGTTAGGGGTGAGTTGGTACAAGTTGAAGGCTCTAAAAGGGCAAGGGGAAGGCCCAAAAGGACGTGGGTGGAGGTTGTAAGAAAAGACTTGATGACCTATGGTCTCATTGAAGTTATGTCTCTTGATGGAGTGGAATGGCAGAAAGGGATTTATGTAGCCAACTGTAATTAGTTGGGATAAGGCTTAAAATTGGTGATGATGATGATCCCAATTTAGTGCTAGAAGCAATGTCTTGGCTGTTTTTTTGTTTCTTTATTGCTCATTATATTATGTTTTATCGAGAAAGGATATCACAGTGATCCATCAAAGAGTCTGAATCTATTCAGAGGACATTTTGGCTTTCTTGATAATATGAGCTGCCCTTTTGTGGCATGTAAATGCCACGGACTCTAACATTGTAGGTGGGTTTCCCATTACCATCTTGTGGGCATTGGTTTTCTTGAGAATGTTTCATGCAGATGACATACACAGAGACAAGCAGTTGGGCTGCTACTTTATTTTCTCCTAGTAATATTTTCTCCTCATCCTTCAGGTATCCAGGGTAGAGCTCTTGGATGAAGTTCAAGTAAAGGCTATCAATATTGCTAATGGAAAGAATTTGCCCGAAGTTCCAACCTTGATGTTTGAATTCATTGGCACAGGTAAATTATCATTAATTTCATTTATTTTATTATTTTACTGGTTAAAAACCCTTACTGCTCCCTACAACTTGTTTTTTAAATTCTATATCCAATAATTTTGTATCGTCTATCAAAGATGGAATTTGTAGTCAAACTTTCACCTTCTTGTTGAGGGATTTAATTCCAGTAGAAATGCTACTACAATTTTTTGTTTCATGCAAGGGACATGTTCTAGGGGAATAATTTTTGTTTGTATATGATTGTTTCCAATAGAACTCAGGCTAGGAGGTGTGGTGTGGTTCTGACCAAGTTATTGTTGTTAATGTAAAATCGTTGAATCAAGAGAAATTAGGAAAAGAAAAGAGAAGAAGAAGAGAGGAGAGGAAAGAAGTGTGGAATGGCTGGAATGGGATAACCTTCTCACGTTCCCACATCTTTTATTTTATTAGGGCTTTCACTTAAAAGCCGAAATTACAAAAGTAACTTGAGCAATTTAAAGCGAGACTTATTCTATGAGACTAAACTCTATCCAAATATGTACAATAAAGCCCAACAACCCAAAAAGTCCAACCGTAGGACTATTTAACATTTAACACTCTCCCTCTTAGCTGGAGTAAAGATATCATACATATCCAACTTGGATATAAGCTTTTTGTACTGAGACTTTAAAAAAAAAGGATAATGGAAATTTTATTAAAGGCCTGCTTGCAAAAGCAACATAGGAAAAATAATACAAGAAGAGGAGCCCACATGGATTACAACAAAAAAGTAGACATTACAATCATCCATATCTTTTAAAAGAGCTGCCCATTCATACATAGACAACTTAATTGAAACCACAACCACCTCGACCAAGCCTGATGAGTTCCAAAAGCGCCACCTATTCCTCTCGCCCCAAATAGCCCATGACACAGCCGGTAAAACCAGATGCCAAATACCCTGTCTTTCTTCCCCATGCCACACCCAAAGGAGGTCCCACGTCCTACGCGGTATAACCCACGGCATTTTGAAGATAGCAATAAGGTGCACCCACACCTTGAGAGTGAAGGGACATGAGATGAATAGATGATTAATAGACTCGCTTGCTTGCATACACAAGCAACAAATGTTCAAAATGATCACGGACCTCTTTTGGTTGATTGGAACATGGGAAAATTTATGAACAACAATGGGTAGATCAGTAACAACTTTAATAGACTCAAAAGGAGTTGGAACCTCATTAAGTGTAGTAGCCGATGGTGTAGAGTGAGGGAGTATTTAAAACTTAGTCTTTTCTTCTTTTCCTATAATATGTATCCGTGAAATCTTTTTGAGGCGGTGGTTCCTCAACAACAAGATCTGATGGAAAAACATGAGGTAAAGGAACTTCGATAGGGGTGATTTTGGCAACATGTTCGGTTTTAACATAGAATGGGACATTCTAAAAAAAGGTAGCATCAGCTGTCATAAAATGCTTTTAAAGTAAAGGATAATAGCATTGATAACATTTCTTAGTGCGGTTGTACCCCAAAAAAATGCATTTAACATAAAGAGGAGCATGTTAATCTTGATCAGGCCCAAACAAACGAACAAAGCAAGTACAACCAAACACTTTGAGAGAAATAGAAAAATTGGTCGATCAGGAAATAACAATGAGAATGGTGTTTTTCCATCCAAAACTGACGACAGCCTTCTATTTATCAAATGACGCATGGTAGGAACTACACCTCAGAAAGACTGGAACATTCATTTCCAATAACAAAGCATGTGTAACTATAGCCAGATGTCTATTCTTATATTTAGCCACCCAATTTTGTCGAGGTGTATAAGCACAGGAGTTCTGATGAAAAATATCATGACTTTGTAAATATGATTGAAAATCACGAGAGATAAATTCCAAAGCATTATCATATCTAAATATACAAAGATTTGTACCAAACTGAGTTTTCATTTCATTATGAAAGTTTTGAAATGTAGAAAAAACTTTTGACCTATGTTTCATAAGTTATAGCCAGGTCATTTTAGAATGATCATCGATAAAAAGAACAAATACTTAAACCCTAACAAACTAGAAACTTGAGCCGGTCCCCATGCATCACAATGAACTAAAATGGGACATCACCTCTTTCATCAACTCTAGAAGGAAAATGTATTTTATGATGTTTACTCGGCTAACACATTTCGCTCTCCAAACTTGATACCTTCAGAAAGAAAGAAACATGAGTTTGTGGTTTTTGGAGAGAGAGATGACCTTGTGAGAATATCGTGTATATGGGTTTGTGTATGGGTTATTAGTTGTAATATACTATGTATAGAGAAGCTCTAAATAAGCTTCCTAGTATAGTCTTGTAGAGTGGTTATATAAACCCACCTTTGGGTTGAAGAAATTCAGAAAAACATTCTCCAGATTCTTGAGTTTACATGGTATTAGAGCAAGGTTTTTGAATTTGCCGCACGACCGGCGCTCCTCCATCGTCGATTTCGGCAGCCCCCATTGATTCCGACGGCCCCCAATCGAGATTCCATCGGCCCCCATCGAGATTCCAGCGGCTCCCATCGATTTCGGAGGCCCCCATCGAAATTCCAGCGGCCCCCATCAATTCCGGTGGCCTCTATCGAGATTCCAGCGGCACCCATCGATTTTGGCGGCCCCTATCGAGATTCCAGCGGCCCCCATCGATTCTGGCGGCCCCCATCGAGATTCCAGCAGCACCCATTGATTTCGGTGGCCCCTCCAGATCCATTGCAGCAGATTCAGCAACAACTCCCAATTTCTTAGATCCATTGAAACTCATCTTTGGCTCGCTACTTCTGTCTTCACATCTGGATCCATTGATCTGAGATTTATTGAACCCATCAAGTCGATTATTCTCCATCGACGACAGCGGTTCTATCTCTACTCGTCAGATTCAGTCTGGCTCACTCAGAAATAAGTGGTACATTTCTTCTTCGTGGTTTTTCTTTCTTATGGCATTTATGAATCCCTCCGATAAGATTGAAACTATCTATGTTTGGTTGGATGGGAAAAAAATTTCCCTGTGGCAATTTCAATTCAAGCATTTTTTAGCAGGAAATAGCCTCTATGGCTATATAGATGGTTCTACGGGCAAACCAAAACGATGAAAATGAACTCTTATCTTGGACCACAAATAATTCGAAGGTGGTCACTTGGATCCTTAACAGTGTTGAGAGCAACATTGCAATTAACCTCACGTCATTCGAGACTGCATCTGAAATATGGGCTTACTTGAAAATGTGTTATCAACAATCAAATCATGCTTGTCGCTATCAAGTAGAGTATGAGCTGTCAAAATTAGAACAAGGAGCTCTAAGTATACAAGATTTCTATTCTAAACTTACCTCCCTTTGGCATGAGATTCAACTTATGGATCCAGTTATTCCTGCTGCGGCGGTAGAAACAGTAAAGATACTTCATGACACAAGTAAATTGATATAATTTCTGTATAAATTGCGTCCGGAGTTTGAACCAACCTGAGCCGCTTTAATGAACCGGCCTCAACTTCCATCTCTTGAGGCAGCGCTATCTGATTTGATGGCAGAAGAGACACATTTGAAAACCCTTGCTTCCATGAGAGATGTTGTTCTTGATGTTGCCTTCATTACTTGCAATTATTCAGGAAAGTCACGAGACATGTCGAAAGTTAAATGTTTTGAATGTAATGGATTTGGTCATGTGGCTATTCGTTGTCCTAACAAGAAAGCAAATCTGAAACCCTCTGGAGCAAGTACTCTGTTTTGTCGCTACTGCAAATAAGAAGGACATGATATCGCCAATTGCCCGACTCGCCCTCCCCTATCTTCTCACAACCAGTGACGTGGACATGCATTTCTGGCTCCCTCTGCTGAGAAGCTTGACTCTTCATCTATGGCCCCATCAGTGCAGCCTACTCTACTTTCCCCAGAACAAATTTAGGCATATACATAACCGTGTAGAGTGGTTATTTAAACCCACCTTTAGGTTGAAGAAATACAGAAAAACATTCTCCAGATTCTTGAGTTTACAAACCCAAACGATGATGCCACTAGATTGCAGGACCCTCGGAAAGCACCGCAACACCTACTGATTCTCTCTCCAATTAGTACAGACTATTCCTCTCATGACCTCAACCAGTCGTCTAGTCCCTTTTGAGGTCCTGAAAACACAATGAAAATGAAAGAAAGTGATAGAGTAATTAAGAGATTTTGTTAGTTTACTAACAAATAAAAGGCTAGAGGGAAATTTGAAAGCATATAAGAGAAAACATAGGGACATAGGCGTATTTGGTTGAGCAGTACCAAGTCCAACAATGTTAGAAGAGGTACTATTAGCTAAGGTAATTAATATATTAGATGAAATGAGATAAAAAGCAAAAAAGGAACCACGATTACTAGAAATATGATGAGACGCCACAAAATTATCCAGTGAGAGGAATGAGATGAAAATGGTGTGTTGTATACACCTACATAAGTAGCTTTATTTTACTTATGGCAGTAAATAAGCTACTTTTTTAATAAAACATAGTTTGGTAGCCACCTTTGTAAAAGTAGCTTTATTTTCTTTATTCTTTTCTCTCTCTCTCTCTCTCTCTCTCTCTCTCTCTCTCTCTCTCTCATCTCTCCATGTGATGGACAATCCATATTAAAGGTGGCCCCGCATGATGGCCGATTTACATCAAAGGTGGTGCCCACACAATGGACAGTCCACATCAAAGGTGGGCTCCACATGATGGGTAGTGGACATTGAAGGTGGCCCCACATGGTGGATGACCCACATTAGGTGGGCCCCCATAATGGATGTTCCACATTAAAGGTTGGCCCCTAATGATGAATTGCCCACATCTAAAGCGGGCCCTACATGATGGACGACCCACTTCAAAGGTGGGGCTCACACGATGAATGGTCCACATCAAAGGTGGGCTCCACACGATGGGCAGTGGACATTAAAGGTAGACCCCACATGATGGATAACCCTCTTCAAGGTGGGGCCCACGTAATTAATGGTCCAAATCAAAGGTTGGCCCCTAATGATGAATGACCCACATCCAAGGCAGGCCCCTCATGATGGACAACCCATTTCAAAGGTGGAGACCACGTGATGGATGGTCCACATCAAAGGTCGGCTCCACATGATGGGTGATGGACATTGAAGATGGGCCCCACATGATGGACAATTAACATTGATGGTGGGCCCCACATAATGGATGGTCCACATCAAAGGTCAACCCCTTATGATGAATGGCCTACATCCAAGGCGGGCCTCACATGATGGTGGCCCACTTTGAAGTTAGGTCCTGTATGATGGACAATCCACATCCATTGTCTGTCTGACATGGTGGACAACCCACATCTGAGGTGACTTTGCATGATGGATAGCCCACATTGAAGGTGGGCTTTGCAAGGTGGATGGTCCATATTGAAGGTAGGCCCCATACGATGGACGGTTCACATTGAAGATAGGGCCAAGGTGGGCCCAACATAATGAATGGTCCACATCAAAGGTTGGCCTCACATGATAGACAATGGATATTAAAGGTGTGGATCCTACATGAATAATTAAAAAATTGGAAGAGATTTTAATTGAAGGTATTTAAAAGAATGGAAGAGGAGAGAGAGGTGAAAGATTAATGGAAGAGATTTAAAAACTACTTATGTGATGTTAGAAGCTAGACAAACTTTTTTACATTTTTGGTTGATAAGTATGCTTATCTGCTAAATAAGTAGAAACTAAGACAAGCTACTTGAGGCATAAGTAGCTTAAGCAAAAGGACTCATGATTCAAATGGGCCCTAAGAGACACGTTTAACCTGGCTAAACTAAACTATAGAAGTGAAAGGTACATTGTTGGATGTAGAGTTACTGGATGGGAGGAACTGCACATATTCTTCTCATGATAATGTGACATTAATCTAGTCACCACTGACATTCAATGAAATCACAATAGTAGGTCTACCATGAGAAGGAATATCATTAACAACAAGTGTTTTATTGGCCCTCGGAGTCTTCTCATGAAGATTCCAACAGAAGATCATAGAGTGATTAGTCAAGCCACAATGAGTACATATGCGGTCTCCTATACCCTACCAGGTCAAAATGTAATCAAGTATAAATAGGTAGGAAATGGGAGCATGAGCGGGATTCTGAAGTGGGGATTTGAAGTAGGAGCAACACCTAAGATAGAAGGATTTTGCAACCAAGGTCAAACCCAATGGTATCAAATGGCATAAGCAATAACATGTGACCCAAGGGGACTGCACATATGCGATTGCATAATTGCATGTGCGATCACACATCCCTGAAACTTTTTTTTTCGAAAGAATAAAAAATTCAGAAAAATCTAGTAAAAATGGGAAAAATATGTAAAAATACTACGAGTGCAAGGAATTGTGTTTTATAGTTTTATTACTAATTTATTACAACTATTAGACTTTTAAACTATAACAAGTCAACTAACAAGTACTCAAATGAATGCATATACTAAAAAATGTGGAAAAAAAAAAGCATAGAAATTTTGAGAGAGAGAGAGAGAGAGAGAGAGAGAGAGAGAGAGAGAGAGAGTTGTCGTTGTCAAAAATCTGACTGCTGGGACATTATGCCATTGCATACTGAGGATGTGATATCATAATTGGATAATTGTGACTTATTTAGTTGCATACTTTGTACAACTGTATAATGCTCAACAGTACAAAAACTGGCATATGCGGCTCACTGTCTCCAAATGGCATATGCAATCGCATAATCGTTTCTGTGATCAGATATGACAGCACTGGTCAAACCCGCTTTAATGCTTCTAAACACAATTGGTTATGGATGCTAACAGGAAGCATTATAACAAGATGAAATACTTATGCTCTCGAAGGAGGGGCAAGTATTTTATTTATTTTACAAATGTTGTCTTAATTGGTAGGTGAGGTGTTCTTCAAGGCTATGATCTATAGGAAGAGATTTATCTATCTCCAACTGGTTTTATTATATAAAAAACTGTGGGATTGTCTACATCACTACTAGTCAGTGCAATTCGAAGTACTCCCAAACACATCACTTTTGTCAATAGCACTCCAGTATGAGTACATGCATGTGCCTATGATCTCTTGCTAAATTTGTAATTCATGCAATCCTTTTAGCCTGTATTTTGGTGTATGATACTTTAAGCACATAAATGCTTGAAATATTTTTATTCATAAGAGATGATTGGAAATATTATATTTTCAGATTTAAGTTGAAGGGAACATGCAGTTGTTTTCTTTCTCCAGGATCATTTGAACTGGGTATGCTTCATGCATTGCATAGAGAACTACCAATACCATTTGTTTTATTTTATGACGAAATGACCAAATATATCACATGTAGCGGACAACACTAATAGTCCTTGATATCAAGTCATAACCATGGACTTTATTTTCCTTTTCCATGTGCAATTTCCCAGAGGCATATTCACGTGAACAGACATTGCTTGTTCAGAAGATTGTTTGTGAGCATAATGGCTCTGACTTTGTTTTTGTGGAAGATGCTGAGGCTAAAAAGGAACTGTGGAAGGTAAAATGGTTTAAACCTATTGTTAGACTTTTTTCGTTTGGAAGGATTTACTTTAGATTTTTGTTTTAATCAAAGGGAAATTTGAAAGCATGAGTCCCCTTTTTGTTCCATTCTCATGTTACAGTTTAGTATAGCTTCCAAGAATTTAACCACAGTTGTAATAAATCTTTTGTCTACAATATATTCTCTTATGGAGTGGAAGTGTAGCTCATTCCTCCTTCTTTTAATTCTAAGCAGAAAAGAAAACAAACAAAATGCTAAATTTGTTGCAACAGAAGGATTTTCTGTACCAATATAAAACTGTTCCAAGTATCCTCCTTTGCAAGAGATTCTACTGCTTCTTTACTACTATGGTTCAGTGAAGTATATAATCATTTCCTCTTCAACTAGGGTGAATATTGCAAATGGTAATTATTTTAGATAGCCTTTGCTGGAACTGACAGACCGTGGCATAGTTACCGGTTTGCAGTTTGGTTCCAGTTTGGCTTGCAATTCATGATTCATAATGTGCCTAGTGAATCCAATTCACCAGGTTTGGTTATCAGCTGCTATGAATTTTGTCACAGTTTTGCAAGTTTGCGATCTTGATTTGGTCACTTTGTGAATCTGGGTTGTGTTAAGAAAACAGCTTAATCTTGTTAGATTTCATCCATCCAATTCTTCTGAAGCCCAATTCATCATCCGTCTCATGAGTTCTGCAACCTCTGAATTGTGAACTTTTGTCAAATTCAAGCGTTGGAGCTCCCAATCAACAATTTTGAACCTAGTAGTATGGAACTTGCCTATTCAATTTACTCTGATGAAAATGACAAACTGAGAAATCAATTTTGTTTCACTCAATTCTGAGTACTTAAATGCTATTTATGAAAAAGGACAACTATGGATCGTCCACGTTTTGAGTTTCCCTTTTAGGAAATTCAATTGTTGCCATAGGTTTTATAAATTATAACTGCTTCTCTGGTAGTGCTGAACAACAAGCCTTTTTATGTACCAAGGGATATATTTTCTCATGTTGTTTCCGTCGTGTAATTGGTAAAATAATGAGTTCTAAATTTTCAGTACTTTATTAATGGGCACAACGAAGTTTATGTGCTTCATAACTGGTTGCTTTCAAACCGAAGTAAACCGAAATGGGTATGGTTTGATTTTGTTAGCAACCAAACTGGCTTGGCAACTGGATTTAGCTTGTGTCATCTAAGGTTCACATCCTGGCTTCTCTGAACCGGTATTTTACTGCCCAATCGAGCACATTTCAGACTGGACTTGGGAAGAGTATTTGGTGGTCTGATGCATGTAATCATTTGTTGAAGCACAATGTCCCCATTTAAAATCTGGTCAGATATGTTTAAAAATAAAGTGTTAATAGCATACGTCCTTCTGAGAGCCATCTGCTTCAGATTAAAGCTTCTTGCCTTAAATGATAATAAGAAGTAAAAAAGATGAAATAATCTGTTACATGCTTTAATCTTGTTCAAGAACTTCCAGTGTGTAGAAAGTAGTGTTTTTTAAGCTAGTATATCATTTTTTATATTCAATCCTCCCCTTTCTCTCTCTCTTTTTTTTCTTGATTTTTTTTTTTTTTTTTTTTAAACTCTTCCGTTCAACTGTTCCATTGTCTTGCATGGTACCTATTATTTGTACAATTTACGAAAGGCATTATTTTATACACATTTCTTAACCTAATCCATTTGTTCGTTTGTCTTGACCTAATCAACTCTCATAGGCTTTGGATGAATATGGATTCAAAATGAGTTTTTAAATGATGCGTTATATTAGAAGTATATCATTAGATATTTATAACCCATAGTATATAAATATTGCTGTTATCATCACGATTGTTGTCATCGTCGTCCTTGCAGTTACAGAATTTGCTATGGGGAAAAAAAATCTTGCAAGTTAAGACAGCTACATTTTAAGGACACATTGTCTTCCACAATAAGTATAAGATAGTGTATGAACAAAATACATTTCATTGTGTGAAAGTGAAGCGTAATCAAATGATAGTCATTAATAGAATGACTAGTCTAAAAGTAAAAATTGCTACATTTACAGACACATTGTTTCCAAAGTACAATATAGTATATGAACCAAATAGGTTTTATTTTATAAATGTGAAACATAATCTGTGATTCTAACTAATAGAATGACTAGTCTCATGGATGGTGCTAATAAGATCATCGTAAACTTCAAGTTGGCAGGTTCTTGATGTTGCTCTCATTGCGCATGAATGATTTTACAATCTTTAGCACTGTGTGTGGTATTCAAGTTGCTTTTTTCATGCTGGTGGAATGCGAATGACAGTTGATACTTATATGTAACTACTATAGGCTTATGTAAATTGTCCTATCCACCTTTAGCATCATGGTATTCAGCTCCTCAATATATGCTTCAGGTGCCGTTCAAGTAGCAATGGAAGATCATCTCCTTGTTCACTGTGCATTTGCATGTTGGTCTGGGACTTGCTGTCAATTGTTTGGCACTGCATCATTTTTGCATGCAAGGATTGGAGACATTTGAATTTTGATTAATCTGCCCCTTATAATTTCTTGATCTGGAGGTAATTTCTTGCAATTCGTTGGGGTCTTTGGAGGGATTGGAATAACAAATCTTAAGAGGTGTAGAGATGAACTTCTGGGTGGTCGATCAATTTGATTAAAATATTGATTATTTCTTGGAACCTTGCTCAAGTTATTTTCGCATTATTAAAGATCATGATTTAGCCGGCCTGAAATGGCTGGGACAAGGCTATGATGGTAATGATAACCAGAAAATGATTTGTTTAGATACCGGAGGATAAATTCTCAGTACAGGGCTCCAAAATTGAAAAAGAAGAAGAAATGGAGATGTAAGATGTAATCTGAATTGAGTTTTGATGGGTCCAGCAATGTTTTTTTTCCTCTCTCTAAAAAAAAAACATTTTCATCCAGCATAACGGGTGGGTCTTATTAGAATATTGAGGTGAGGTGGTGTGGTTAAGAAGATGGTTGAATATGATTATAACTTGCAAATTGCACTGTACAGTATTTGCAGCATGAGGTAGATAAATTAACCAGCGTAGAGAACCAAACAAATCAACCAATTCCACAACCAATTGGGATCATTTCACAAGTGATGAAACACAGAATGCAAATCCTGACATGTATGCAGCCATGACCTGACTAACTATTGGTACAGCATGCATCCTCTGTTTCATAACCCTGACTCATTCATTGAGAAACATTAGTTCGCTATGGAGATGCATCATTGGATCCTCTTAATTGGGTTTGAACTGATTTTGGATGCTTTAACTCTCAAGTCTTATTCCCATGGTTCCAAAAACTTTTCCTTTCCCAAGATTCAGTTTGTTGTGGAAAATGTTGCCCATTTCTTGGATACCAATAAAATCCTGTGTTGCTTGGACACCTAAATAAATCTTGCAGACTGACTTTAGTAGTCAACACTAAGATTGCAGAGAGAATTTATTTTCCTGTTATTTATTTGTGTTGGTACTTCAAAAAGAAGTGCATCATAATTTTATACTGTGACCTTTAGTATAGAAGTCATACTTTGATCATATCTTCTTTCTGTTTCTGGGTGCCATAGGCTGTAATAGAAAGTCAACACTAAGTCATACTCTGATCACTTTGATATGATGGGACTAACTGTGGTTGGACCATGTTCCAACAATCCCCTAGATTGGAAGATCCTAGCTAGAGAATATTTGGTCTGTTGCTGGTTGAATGGGAACCATTGTTGTTTCTCTTAATGTTTATTTATTTATTTATTTGTTGGTAACCTTGGCTTGAAAAGCCAAGTCCTCAATGTTGAACAGTGGGCTGTCTTTCGTTTGGGACTCAAACCCTACTGTTTCTTTATTGGAAACATTCTGAGAGGTTTAGGTTTTCCATTTGGAGAACGTTGGTGCGGGTGATCACAATGGCTGTGTCAGACCATTGTTGTATTTTTTTCCTAAACCGTTTATTTATAGGTATGGTTAGGATCTTCCGGCCTCGGAGAATTTTGGGACATCCCCCATTCACGATGGAGCTTTTCCCACCAATATTTTGGATCATGTACAGATTGGGATCATCAGGAGAATTGCATTCTAATGCAGTGGGAATGTGTAATTCATCTTGAGAGGAAATGCTTGTTTTGTTATCATTATTATATTTTGGATTTTGTGGGGTGGTATTAATCTGCATTGAGAGCTTTATGATAGTAAATTTGGTATGTGGGCATGTCATTCCCTGTTTTTCATTTCTTCAATCTAATTTAGAGTTCCTTCTGCATGCAGATTAGGAAGGAGGCACTTTGGGCTTGTTTCGCTATGGAACCTAATTCCGAAGCGATGATTTCGGTCAGTTTCCTAGTGGATCACCTTTTCTATTGAATTTATTGTTCTCTGGTTGAAAATTTATTTTTGGCTGCTACCATGTCTTCTGAAATGGCATAAATCTTCTATCAAACATGCTTATTTAGAAAGACAAAAGTTGGGTATACCATTCATATGAATGAGTTCTACGAACACAAAGCAATTTGCATGAAATCTATTGATACTTTCATCAAGAACCATAGGTTCAATCAAGAAATCCAATTGTTTGACCAATTAAGAAACTATCGTTTATCTAAGCTTCATTGTTGTTTCCCCATATATTGTGGCAAGTGGAATGCTACAATTAACTTTTCATTCCCCTTTTTTGACGATGGTGAAGATTCAAAGTTATTATATCTAGAGTTTATTATATATTTATTAAAATTTTAATTACATACTCTCTCATTTTACTCTAGCTTGGGTAGTAACTTCAATTATCCATTGATATTCCCACCTCTTTTTTTCCCTTGCAGGACGTGTGTGTTCCTCTGTCACAGCTTGCAGACTGTATATCAAGATCCAAGAAAGAGCTTGATGCGTCTTCCTTGGTGTGGTATGTTGTTTTGCTTTGAATACATGCCATCTTCTACCTTAAATAGATCAAGTTAGAGCGCATATTGCATTTATCCTTCTCAAGTAACTTGAGTACTGAATCTTGATGAAGCTTTTCACAACACTTGTTCAGTTGTTTCTCAAATCAAGCAGAGGTCCTAAACTTTGTGTTTTCTTTTCTTGTCTTTCCTAACACCAGTACGGTTATTGCTCATGCTGGTGATGGGAACTTTCACACAGTGATTTTATTTGACCCAAACCAAGAAGAACAGCGTCGAGAAGCAGCAAGACTTAACCATTTCATGGTCCATACTGCATTGTCAATGGAAGGTACTGATGATATCTGGAATATGTGATTTAAGCAATGCCAACTGTTGACTAACTTAGGGGACGTGTCTTGTGAAAACCATTATTACAAATGATTATCTGCACCAGCTCATTTCTTGGTAAATAGTAGATATAAATTGCCATTCACGGGCTTCTTCTGTGGAAATGATCATTAGAATTTTTTTAAGGATGTGGCTATTTAGGATAACGTTGTTGGCATTTACATCTTTATTTCTTTATCTTTTCATTGTTAATCTACTGTTAATGCAACTAAACCTTGTCCCTTTGGGGCCTTCAGTCCAGGACCATGTGCAGGACCATGTGCTGCAACTTGGGAACTCACTTTTGGAACTTTTAGTACCATACATGATATCATTAGTGAGTTTTGGTAAACCCACATACAACTCCAACACGGCCAAATGTGACCTGAAGCGTCCACATGGTTTATACATCAGATGGCCCCACTATGTAGATTGCCTGACCCAATAATTCGGGGTGTTCAACTCATTATGTAGGCCACACATGCATGATGAATGTAGATTGTTGGCTACTGTTTTCGAACCATCCATTGTTTCAATACATGTGTGATCCACCCGATGAATTGACTACCTATTTCTGAGTCAGGTTATCTATGAAGTCAGGCCATCTGATGCATGACTCGTATGTCTCACAGACATACGAATCTTGGCATGTTTGAAGGTGCATGTGAGCTTGGAGAAGCTCCCGCAGAGCATCCTAATAACTATTTTCAACAAAAGACTAGGTGAGATTTGTAGGATACGTTTCAGATTTTTTAATAGACACCTACCCCAGGTTTTATTTTTCTCGTTATCTAGTTCAGTGCTGTCGCCTTGCTTATCATTTTTAAGGATACATTATAGCCTTTGGAATCTGCAACCATGATATCTTGTTTCTGATTTCCACTCTTTATCACCCTACAGGAACATGTACAGGAGAACATGGTGTCGGTACTGGAAAAATGAAGGTATGTAGTTTCATTCTTTTGATTAAAATAGCACATGCTGTTGAACAGGGTCATTTAAATAAGCCATGGTTCATGTGATGGACCAAAATATATAGCATGGAATTGCCTACAAATATAGCATCTTGAGCATCCAAACTTCATGTCTCATATTCAAGCACAACAGATGGCTTCATCATAGCGTTTCCCCAACTATTTGGTTCGGCTTTACGATTCTTTTGGCACCGGTCATTCCTTTCGAAACACCTACCCTCAGTAAGTGAACCTGTCCTTGATATCTTGTGTCCCACCCCAATTCAAGTCCTATTCGGTTTTCCCCTCATCCTCTTTTTAGGCCCTTCCAACTCTTATCAAAGTCTCTCTCCTTGTCGGGGCCATCTCTAGATTTCATAGCACAAGATGGATCTGTTGGCTGTATAAGCCAGGGCTTTTCTTGGCTTTACAAAGCCTTAGATTCAAACTCACTGGACACGTGAAGATTGAGAAGAGAAACTTTGCTTTTTACTGTTGCTTACAAGCTTGCTGACTTTGCTTTTCTTGCTACAACCGGATACACAAGATGCCAATTTATAGGCATTTGAATGTTAGGTGAAATGACAAGACTGCCCCTACTAGGAGCTTCCAACATTAACTATTCCTAGAAAATACACATGCAGTTTCATCTTCCAAAACAGCTACATGGGAACTCTTGCTGTTCATTGGAAGATGAACAGTCACAGTAAATGCAGGGTTTTGGTTTGCAATTCCAACAGGATCCATGTCAGTATACTCCATTTTAATCTCCTATTTGGGTACTCCTAGCTGCTTCAAATGGTCACATTCTTAATTCTACCATTGTTGGTCTTCCTACATCTGTGTAGCACAAGTTCTTTGCTCATGTTGCTTCCTAACTGCCCAACACTCTGCCCTGTACACCATAGCTAGTGGGGTAACAATCTTAAGAAATGTTCACTGGAGTTCCATTGGTATTGTGGAGCTCACACAACACTCTAGAGGCACATCTCCACTTCATCCATCCAGCTCCAATTTTATTCAAAGAACTTCATCAATCTCTCCATCGTTCAAAATTTGAAGAGCAAAGGTGAAGAAACGCATCACTTGAGGGGTCTCCTAGCCATTTGGGGAATATACAGTGTTCAATTGAACAATTTGCTCAGACCTATGAGTTATACTTTTATGGCCCACCTTTCGGTGATCAGGATGGAGTGTGACACTTGAAAAACCTCCCCGTATTAAGCACCACAATCAATTTGGACCTTTGGCTGTAATTTTCCAACAACCAAGTGGCTACAACCATCTAATATGGAAAATATTGGTCCATGGACCACCCATCAAAGGCTGACATTGTTTCTTTTGATCATAGTATCAACAATACCTCTTAAATCCGTAGGATCCCATATGCATGCATTGCTCCATTGGAATAAAAATTTTGTGAACAGTGAATTTGTGTATTGATTACTCAGATCCAAGTATCCAACATACTTCTTTCTTTCTTTCTTTCTATTCGGACCCTTTACATTTCTTTCTTTCTTTCTACCAACATGTGAAGTCATTCGAAAAAAATGGATACTGTTTTAAGAGAATGTAGTATTGTAATTTCAGTACCTTGAAGAAGAGCTTGGGATGGAGGCGCTGAGGACAATGAAGAAAATAAAGGCTGCTTTGGACCCCAACAACATCATGAACCCAGGGAAGCTCATTCCTCCCCATGTCTGTCTTTGAACTAACTAAACCAAAGCTCCCTTGATCTTGTATTAGTTTTCCTTTCCTCACTGAAACCGTGGATTGCTTATAATTATAAGAATCACTTTTGTTAAGCAATTGAAACCATCCCATCCATGGCTTGGAAAAAGGATGGCTAAAAAAGGCCAAATTAATGATATTATTACATCATCCTGTTAGTGTGATTTTTTTTTTTTCATGGTAGTCCATGAAATATGTTCTGAACTTAATGGACAGTTCAGATCAATCGATCAGACTGTCCAAGTATCTGAATGCCTCTAAGAGCACTAGAGCACTTATCATTTGAATTTCATGCAAAATCCTACTTTTCAAGTACACCATTTGGTGCATCAAAACATTTTTGTTTATTATTCTAAAATTAAATTTTGTGATATTTTCAACTTCTAATCAATACCAATTTTTTATAAATTGTTTTACTTAATCACACAATTCTCTTAGATAATTGTTGGACTCACATGATGGATGGAGCCACATCTGGACAGGGCTGCTCGACCCGTCGAGTGGCCCACTCGACCAGTCAAGGGTTTGCTCGACTCAAAAGTCCAGCGAGCAAAATTGATTTTTGGTCCGAGGTGCTCAATCAATCGAGACCCATGCTCAACCGGTCGAGTGGCCCGCTCGACCGGTCGAGTGTCTGTCTCGACTAGTCGAGGTTACGCAGATTCTAGTCCGGATTTGGTGCGAACTGCATAAATTTGAGGCGGTTTTTGCCAAGGTGCAGAAGGGAGTTGCCTAAACTATAAATAGGGGTTCCTAGGTCTATTCTAAGGTATGAGAAATGGTTTTCTAAGCTAGGCTAAGAGTTATCTCTGTGCATGGGAGCATCAAGAGGTTAGTATATTGCTTGTAATATTCGTTTTTCTTCATAGTGGAAGTTTGCACCCGTGGTTTTTTACCCTTGTTGGGGTTTTTCCACATATATCTTATCTTGTTGTTTGTTTGGTATGCTTTGATTCTACTTGTAGATTATATTTCTTTCTGTTTATCGTTTGTGGGTGAGACCGGAGATTGGATCTCGGTTCACTGCGTTGTTGGCGTGCTGCGCAACACAAAGTTCATGTGAGCCACACTTTTGATTCCTAATCATAGGCGGGCCAACAAGATTTGCTTTCAGAGGTGTGAAGTGCGAGAGAAGGGATGTCATAATTGGGGTTTTGAATAAGACGACCCTTTCATTTTTGTTTTAAAAAAAAAAAATAGTAATAAGAATAAAAGGTGTTAAGCTTTTTGTCATCCTGGCGTCGAGCTATTTTTCCGCAGGACCTCTCCTACGGTATCATCACTGCAGTAGAGTTTAAATTGATCTAGTCTTTCTTATCAATAACTCTGATTGAGCTAGTATTGAAATAAACGGCCCAAGCAGAAAGGCCCAGTTTGAATCATACTAAAGAATGGACAGTTGATTCGCTCTGATTAGTTTGAGATTGAAGATCAACAATCCAATTGGACTGATATTGAAGATGAGCTGTCCAATTTTGTTGAAATTGGAGACTGTTAAATTAGTTATACTTAAAATTAACAGCCTTGTTGGATGACATTGAATGTGAATGGCCCATTTCGTACACGACCAAAGATGAACAATCCAACTGGACTGATATTAGAGATGAACGGTTTGATCAGTCCGAAATTGAAGATTGGTTGTTTGATTTGCATGATATCGAAGATGAATGGTTAAATTGGGCTGATACTAAAAATCAATAGTCAATTGAACTGATGACAAGCTGAATGGCTCAACTGGAACAATATTAAAGATGAATGGTCCAATATCAAAGATGAACAATCTGATCACTCCAAAACTAAAGGCCAACGATTCGTTTGGACCAAGATTGAAGATCAACTGCCTGATTTTGCTGAAATTAGAGATTAATGGTCAATTGGGCTAATAGTGAAATCAGTGGACCTGTTGAATGGCTTGATTTGACCGATGCTAGGAATGGATGGCTTGATGAGACTGATATAAAAAATGAACAAAACAGTCCCATTGGATAAATATTAAAGATGAACGGTTTGATTGTGCCGAAATTAGAGTTGCATGGTCGAATTGGGCCGATATTGACAATCAATTGCCGGTTGGACTAATGTTGAAGCAGTTTGCCCAATTCAACTGATACTAAAGTTAAGGGTCTAATTGGATTGATATCAAAGATGGATTGTCTGATTTGACCCAAATTGAAGTTCAATGGTCCGATTGGACTGATTTTGAAGATGATTGGTCCTGGCCGTTGGTTTCCCAAGGGTTGCAAGTTTTGGGTTTACATCAGTTTACAATTCAATTCCACATGCACAGTTTCATTAGAGTGGAGTGTCTAAATATACATTTTTATCATTAATCATGAATTTTTCAAAATTAGCCTAGCCTTTTGTTGTTGTTATTATTATTATTATTATTAACATGAGTCAGATAGGAGGATTGGATTAAACGGTCTGGATCCCTATTAAAAGGTACATTTGATCAATTTTACCCTTAAAACACTAAATCTTTTTCTTTTCATTTTCTACTGACCAAATGAGGTTATTACTTAGTAAGAACCATCTCTACAAACATAGGCAATCCATGCAAATTAGGCCTATTTTACCTAAATACAATCTGACACAAATAGCCGATCGAATTGGTCATCTTGGATGATTATTTCATTTGTGAGCACTAAAGTGCATTTTTCAGACCGACCTTTACAATCACCTCTTACACTGCTCTACTATGAGAGTACAACCTCCTTGGAGCGATTCTAAGGACATTTTCTTTAAGCAATGGCAGGCGATCAGCAACACATAGGCAGACTTGAGTCTTATGAACTAGACCATTACAGCAGGACAAACCAATATATGATAGAGGACATGGGCTTTGATTGAGACTAGCTCACCGGTCCTAATAATTGGATTAGGAATTTTAGTCCAGCTCTAGGTCCCTTCCATATGGAACTTCAATCACAAGCCATTTAGCATCCTCGAAAGGTTTGGGGAGTAGGACACATAAGGTCGATGTTCCAAAAGGGTACATCATACAAATAATTTCTCAACCACTTGGCCTCTTCTGTAGTGGGGTCAGAGCTATAAGCTCAGACTCCATAATAAAGTAAGAGATAATGACTGTTTTTTAATTTTCAAGTTACAACACCTATAAGAAAGATGTAGCCATTGGTTGCCTTAAAGCCATCATAAATGGAGTTCTAGGCAACATCAGAGTAACCTTCCAATATTGCTAGATATCTATCATAGTGTAAACCATAATGTGAGTCTTTTTTAAGTATTTAAGCACTCTATGAACAACTTCTCAATGCTCTTTATTGGAATTACTGATAAACCTACTTAGTTTTCCCACAGCATAAGCTATGTCTAGTATAATGTGGTTCATTGCATATATTAGACTGCTTATAACACTAGTATATCTATTTTGATTTACACTTATCCATTTATTGTGATATAGGTGAACACTAGGATAAAAAAGACTGCAAACATATTTGCGGTCTGTCATAGTATATTTCTTTATAATGGATTCAATATAATGAGATTGTGAAAGAATTATCTCATCTTTATTTATTTATTTATTTAAAATCTTAATCTTTAAGATCACATTAGCCACTCTTAAGTCTTTCATTTCAAACTTGATTATTAAAAAGGCCTTGGTTTGATTTATGATGTTGTCAAATTCAAATATCTCTAGGTCATCAACATATAATAAACAAATAATCATACTCATGGAGCCATTGTTTTTCTAATATATGTATTTATCTACTTCATTTATTTTGAAACTATCATCTCTAAGAACTGTGTTGAACTTAGCATGCCACTGCTTAGGAGCCGTTTTAAGACCATACTGCATACCTTTAAAGGTTGATCATGATTTACAAACCTTTCAGGTTACTTCATGTAGATCTCTTTGTCGATATCTTCATGTAAAAGGGCAGTTTTCACATCCTATAAAGATGTTGGGTCCCTACTCTTGCTTCGGTGGTAGACTCTCAAGAGCTTCAACACCGGGTCAAGGGTTCGAGTACCCATAGGTGGTGAAATTCCACTACGATGTGAGTGTGTGGGGGTGTGTGGGCGTGCGTAAATAAAAAAAATAAAAAAAAAGTTATATAAAGATGCAATAGCAATCAACACTCTAATAGATGCAATACTAGATACTGGAGAATAGGTATCAAAGAAGTTTATTCCTTCTTTCTATCAGAATCTCTTTGCTACTAGTCTAACTTTGTACTTATCTATAGAACCGTTTGGTCTTAGCTTTTTTCTAAAACTCATTTACAACTGAGTGGTTTTAGACCATTGGGTAGGTCGACTAGATTCTATGTATGATTAGTTATAATAGAGTTCATCTTGATATTTATAAACTCCTTCCAAAAGGAAGCATCATGAGAAGACACAGTCTCTTTGAACGAAATTGAATCACTCTCTACATTGTAAGTAAATAAATCGGATTAAAAAACATTTGTTATTCTAGCCCTCTTACTAGCTCTTTTTAGTGCATCAGGTTTGTTAAAACTAAGGGATTTCGATAAATTGACAAATATTGACTCGCAGTCTAAAGGATCACTCCAACTATTTTATTACTTATAAGGAAATGAATCCTTAAAAAAGTCAATGTGTCTTGATTTTATAATATAAGAATAGCTTAATATCAAGAACTTATATGCTTTACCGTTAAGTACATATCCAACAAATACACAGCTAATAGTTCTATCTCCTAATTTGGGTCATTTAGGGTTAACTCGTCTAACATTAGATAGACAACCCCATATCTTAAGGTAATTTAGTTTAGGAACTCTTAACTTTCCACAATTCATATGGAGATTTGTCATTCTTACTAGAAGGAATCCTATTTAAGACATAGGCAATCGTTAGAATAGCTTCGCCATATTCGGTTACACATATTTTAGGACAAGGCACTCATCCATTTCATATATTTTAGATTAATGTGGCATAATCTGTCATGTCATGCATTCTCATTATTTACATTAATAAAGTATAAGAAGATGAAACTTTATGCAAATAAACAGAAAGCTTGTACATCCCGTCTACTTTATATGCATTCCCTACAAGCTTTTCATTCTTAAAAAATATAATATACCTACATTCGGTTACAGCCTTAATGCTAGCCTCATTTAACCAATGATGAGACACTAAATTTTTCCTAAGTTCTGAGATGTGAAGAATATCCTTCAAGGTTAGTTCTTGTCCACAAGTGAACTTCAATATCACATTTCATTTTCTAACGACTTTAGCAATTGATGAGCTAGTTAGATGGATAACTTGGTGATACTAGAATCATTTGTAAGTATTGAATCGTGCTTAGTCAAACACAACATACCTCGTAACTCTTGAGTCAAGCCACCGGCCTTCTTTCATTTTGACAACACATGTCTCCGTGATCAGTGCCACCAATTGTTATTTTTCATCCGCTTTATCAACTTTTGTCACGTTAGCTTGAACTTTTCATTTGTGATGTCTACAGTACCCAGTATAATTGTCGAAAACACCACACACAAAACAACCTAATTTAACTTCAACTTTCTTGAATTTTTTGTATGGTTTTTTTAGGTCATGATTTGACTTATTATTGAGTTTTTTTGTTTTCTTAGAATGTTAATTTTTAGTATCAACATGATGGACCTTAGGTCAATTATCTTCCTCGTGATCTTGAAGACAAGCCTCCTTTTCTATGCAAATGTCCACAATCAACCTTTTAATCGTTAATTCATTATTTTTTCGTCTAAGGTCCTTTTGAAATTCTTTCCATAGAGGTGGTAGTTTATCTATAATAGATGCTACCAGATATTATTTGTCAACTTTAATACTTTCTTGCAATACCTCATTGAAGATGTGTTTGATTTTCTTAATTTGTGCCACAATAGACTTATTGTCTACCATCATGTAACGATTAAAGCGACTAACTGCATATTTTTTAGATCCAACCTCTTCAAAGTATTATTTTTTAGTAAGAGATTTTTAGAGTTCCTTTGAAGACTTATAGTCACAGTTAATATCAAACATTAGGTTAGTCATAAAATTTATAATATGATCTTTTTTTTCTTTTTCTTTTTCTTTTTTTTAAATTTTCAACTATGATATAGTTCCATCAAATGGATATCTAGTTCATCCTAAGGATATAAATGAGTTTTTCCTTTCAAATAAGGAACTTGATTTTTTTCTTCACATCTTTGGAAATTAGATCCATCAAATAGATTAATAATTATAGAAAATTGGGAGTGACTTTTACTAGTTGCCAATATCCAATTATTAGAATTAGGTGTAATTAAACTAATCACACTTCTAATATAACCAGTTAGGATAATGAAAAAACTAATAAGCTAAAGTTCTACCAAAAGGTATAGCTAATTAGAAACAATCAAATTACATATTTAATGGACTAAACAACGTATAAATGATTTGACTGAAATAATTTTTAATCTATTTAACAAATAGATGATGATAATATGAGGAGCAATCAAACAAATAATATGAGATATCATTGAACTGAAGGGACAAATCTTGTTTAACTTGGAATAATTTATAATTAAAATAAAAAAATCAATCAAATAATTCTAAATTGGTAAATAGAATCTAGATAAACACATAGATCTGATTTGATCAGAGTTGTTAAATAGATCTAAACAATTATTACATTAATATGAATTAAGGCAAATGATAAACAAATCTAAACAGTTATAAATTTCTAAACAAGTCTAAAGTAATATAACCGTTGAACTAACCTGTATAAAATAATATGAACCAATATAAGAAACAGGTCTGAACATATATAACGGTAATAAGTATATTTAAACATTGTCAGAATAAATAAACAGATTTATACTTAATTACAATGGAGATCTGAATTATAAATTAGATCTAAACAAACGTAAACTGCATAACGGATCTGAAGAATAATGATCATAAAATAAAGCTAGACAAGTAAGATATAAATCTAAACAGATCTGGACTAATAGGAAATAGATCTAAACATATATGAACTAATAAGAAATAGATCTAAACATATCTGGACTAATAAATATTATTGATAAATTTTGTACACTGATGATAAAATTACTTATCTTTAGATTGTTGTTTCAGTGCACAAAAATTATGAAATCAAGTAATATATACAAGCAATTACCATTAACAGATAATTATAACATCAAATAACTACTTAATTAAATTAGATTGAATGCACACATATCAAAGAAAGAATTGATGAGATTAAGAAATAAGAACCACGATATCAGTAGAGGCGTAGAACCAAGTCGCTTTCCCAAAGACAATTCACGCATATTTCTCAACCCAGATGAATGGTCCAGATCTCCTGCAATGAATGCTTTTGGGATACAACTGTCTGTTAGTAAGAATATCCTACTCCACCACTAAGTGGTCAATGCTTAAAATATACTGATTAAAAAATAATTAAAAATTAAAACTCAGAAATTGGAGATTTCAAAAAAAAAAAAAAAAAAAAGAAATATGGAGGCTAGGGCTTTTTTTTAATATTTAATTCGAATTACGTTTTCTCTTTAATAAAGACTATTTATAATAATACTATACATTGCATGGCAGACACTTGGACACTTGGTGCTGAGGTGCCTACCAAGGATCCTTGCTCTTGCTTGGGTGGTAGACTCTCAGGAGTTTCAACACCCGGTCAAGGGTTCAAGTATCCATAGGTGGTGAAAGCCCACTACAACGTGAGTGTGTGGTGGTATGTGCATGTTTTTTTTTTTTTTTTTTTTTTTTTAAAGTGCTTACCAATGTTACAAAAGACTATTGTGTAAAGGGTCACAACATTATTATACAAACGTGCTTCTTAAAACTAAAAGAATCGGCCAATAGAGAAAAATAAAATGGAAAAAGAAAAAATAAATTATGTAGACAAGTCCAAGCTTGTCGCAGCGAGTCTGTATGCACTTTGTGTGGTCTTTGTCATACCATACCCAATCTGTTTCTTCTCTTTGTTTATTTTAGTTTTAAAAACAACCCTAACACATGCATGTGAAGACATGTATTTTAGTTTTAAAAACAACTCATCAAAACTAACACATACATGTGAAGACATGTGAAGAATTCAAACATGACATCGATACAATAACACAATGTGATGAAAATGCAACATTTGTTATTGATCAATAAGGAAATAAAAGAAAAACTCAGTTGAATCCCGAGGACAATACATATGAGCTCATTCACACTCTTGGGAGGTGAAAAAGTCGAGAAGAGGCAGTACAAAGTGGCAATGGGCCAAAAATCTAGAAGAATGAACATCCTTTTATTATTATTATTATTATTATTTTTTTTTTAAATGGCGAATGGATTGAATTGGTGTGTTCCACCCGTCACTGGATTATCCTGATATTCTCACCCCCAAATGATCTTTGATGGGGCCTATCTTTTACACGGCTTGGATGTCCTGTTCATGTGACAAGTCATGGAGAAAACAGTGCACTTCGTAAGATAGATGTGTATGTCATCATTTCCTCCAAAATAAAAATAAAAATTAAAAACCTTAAAAGAAGATAAGGAAGCTTTCATTATCTCTTAAAGTGGAAATTCTTTCTTAAAGTGGAAGCTTTACTTGAGTAGTGTTGGCTGGAACCTGGGTGTAGCTATCATAAACATGTCCTTTTGGGCCCTTTTTTGGGTGGGCCAAACGATAAAAAATAATTATTATAGGACCCTTTATCCGAGGCTTTTTATAGAAATCTTTTCGCCCATTTTTGGTGGACCACAGATTTATTTATTTATTTATTTTTATTTTTTTTTAAAAGACTTTGTTTTCAGTGAATATGGACTGTTGCTGTATTTTTGGGGTGCAGATTAGGTACCACCCACGCCTGTTCGGAGCTCCCGACAGGCTGGGCGCCGAGGGTCCGGCGTGATGTATGGTTTCCATCCAAACCGTCCATCCAATTTTTCCAAATAATTATAAAATCCTAGCTGAAAATTAAGAAATATCCAAGTCTCAGGTGGACCACACAAAGGGGATTAAATTCCTACAGTTGAAAATTTATTAGCGACCAAAGAAGTTTTGGACCAAGATGATATTTGTTTTTTCACTTCATCCATGTGTATACGACTATATTAAAAGGTTGGATGGCAAATAAACAACATGGTGGGCCCTAAGAAGGTTTCAAAGGTGGGCGTCCTTAGCACCTCTGCTTTTTTGGTGTGGTCCACTTGAGCCTTATAACTGTCTTATTTTTGGGCCAACAGTCTAAAATGATATGAAAAAATGGATGGACGGTGTAGATAAAAGTCATACATTACGGTGGAACCTCGGTAGCCCCTCGGAGCCTCCGCCTGTCCTCAGCTTGGAACAGGCGAGGGTAGTACCTAATACGCGTCCGTATTTTTTAGGAAACGGATTGGCTACTCCCCCTGACACCAGCTCCGTGGCTGGTGTTCGGTGCTCTGTGGGGCCCACCATGATGTATGTGTTTCATCCATTCCGTTCCTCCATTTTTAAAGATCATTTTATTGCTTGATCCCAAAAATGAGAGGGATATAAATCTCAGTGGACCACACCACATGAAAACAATAATGATTGGATATCCTTCACTAAAATCCTCCTAAGGCCCACTGTACTGTTTATTTGACATCTAATAGGTTGATTAGGTCATACAGGCCCAGATGAAGGGAAAAAACAAAAATCAGCTTGATCCAAAACTTTTATGGCCCCAAAATATTTTTTAATGGTCGACGCTCATTCAAAACTGTTTCCTATAATGTGGTCCATTTAAGATTTTAATATACCTCATTTTTTGTCTCATATCGTAAAATGGTCTGTTAAAATAGATGGACGGCATGGATGAAACACATACATCATGGTGGGGCCCACGGAGCACCGACCACCAGCCATTGGCTGGTGTCAGGGGGAGTAGCCAATCGGTTTCCTATTTTTTAGGCCACACATCAAAAGGTTAGGATTCTCCCCTCGGGGAGATTTTAGGAGCATGATCCATCCATCCAAAGTTGGAAGCAACAAACCTAAGGTCTAGATGATTGATCTGTGGGGCCCACTTGGAGGAACTAAAGAGTCGATTCTACGGTTGGGAATCCATCTGGGCATGTTTTTATGTGACGTTTGAACATTTTCTAACACTAGTGGCCCACCTGACAAGCAGATCAGCCTAAGATTTGTGGGCCAGGATATCTACATGGATGGATGGCTTGGATCTCACGCACGTGTCCCGTGATCGCACCTTACCTACCTTATTATAAGCTGAACTTCACACGTGTTCCCGTAGTAGTGCAAATGTGCCGCATCCAATCCAGTTGGGTCCCACAGTGTAGATTCGACGGTCGGATAATAGGATTTGCCCCATGTGTCCCATATCAATCCATGAACAATCAACGGACAGGCCACTTCGGTACCAAAGGAATGGACGGTTAAAAGAGACTGTGACGATCCAGATTCAATGTACATATGTGGCATACCTGACAATTTGACCAGCCTGATTTTTTTGGGTTAGGAATCTAGATATCATGTCCCACCTCATGAACGGCTTAGATGTAGCTCACATATCACAGTGGCCCACTTTGATGCACTATGTTATATCCACGCCGTCCATCCATTTTGAAAGTTCATTTTAGGGCATGAAACCAAAGCATATGTAACTCTATAACTCTCAGGTGGACCACACCACAGGAAACAGTGGTGATTGAACGCCTATCATTAAAAACTTCTTTGGGTACCACAAGGGTTTTGCATCAAGCTGATATTTGTCCAGGTCTGAGTGCCCTTATCAACATCAAATAAATATTACGGTGGGCCCTAGGAAGTTTTTAATGGTAGGCGTTCAATCATCACTGTTTCCTTCCTGTGGTGTGGTCCACTTGAGATTTGGATCTACTTCATTTTTGGGCTCATACACTAAAATAATCTGGCACAATGGGTGGACGGCGTGGATATAACATACCTACATCATGGTACGCCCCACGGTCACGGATCCACCTAATCCGCTGTTGAACCGAGCCTCTGTTTGGTGGCGAGCTTGCATCGAGTTAGTAAGGGTCAGATCCCACTGGAACGGACAGTGGGACCCACCAGTTTTGAATTATGAACTCAAATAATACACAGCTGGACCAACTAATTCAGTTGTCCTATTTCTCTTGAGGTTGGCTAAAATACATACAGGTATAGCTGGGCATCTGGTCGGGTCGGACCGAGTTACGGCTGACCTGAATCGATCCGGTTTTGAAATAGGCATGACCCAAACTCAATTCGACTCGGTACTGAGTCCAGTATGTCTGACCCGATCCGAGTCCGGGTTTGACCTGGACTAATTCGGACCGAGTTTGACCCAGTCAAAAGTACCGAGTCAGGTCGAGTTGGGATCAAATCGGAGGGAGGGAAGGAGGGAGTGGAGAGGAGAGAGAGTGAGTGAGAACGAGGGTGGTGATGATGTTGGATGGCTGACGGGATTCGAAGAGAAGGGGGAAGGGAGTGGAGAAGAGAGAGAGAAGAGGAGGGTGGTGATGGTGGTGGGTGGTGTGAGGCTTGGAAGAGGAGGAGGAAGAGGAGGAGGAGGAGGATGAGGATGAGGGAGGGAGGGAGAGAGTTTGATATCGGGTCGGGGTCAGTTTGGGTGCGGCAGGTAAGGTTAGTGATACTTAGAAATTATGATTTTTTATTTTATATATTCTCAATCCGAGTCGAGTCAAGTCGGATTTTAGATCGAGTCGAGTCCAATAAGATTGAGTTTCGGGTCGAGTCAGGTCTAGTTACTAGGTAACTCAAACTCAACTCAGTTTGAGTTCAGATTGGGCGTAGCCTACTAGGTTTGGACCGACTCACCCATTTGGTTCGGATCGAGTTAGACGAGTCGAGTCATCCTGGCGACTACATCCGTTGTTTGATATGGGGTCATGTTGCAAGTATCCAAATCGCTTCTAAGGTGGGCTTCACCATGGATGGGCCAAACGTTAAAAATATCCGAAACCTGGAGATTCTATCAACTCCCCGACCGATGGTTAAAGGAGATGGTCCATACTAAAAGAAAAGGTAGCTAATGAATAAAGGCTTTAATTATTTCAATCTTAAAGTTTTCATTGGGCCACCATGATGTGTACGTGACAGCTACTCCGTCCATAATTTCAGCCAGCCATAATCCCAAAAATCAAGCCCATCCAAAACTCAATGGGGCCACACCACGATTAAAAGTGGAGATAGGATACTAATCATCCAAACCTTCTCTGGGCCCATTGAAGTTATGGATCAACGGCCTATATTGATGGGCACTTTGACATATGGATTTTGAAATGGCTATTTTCATATCCAAATGGATCAACCCAACATAAAAGAATTTTTTTAAAAAATAAAAAAATTTCACTTCTCTTCACATACACATGCATAACTATATTTGTAGAAGTCACTCCATTAATCCCATTCAAACTCAAATTTTTGAACTAGCTTATCTAGTAAAACAAAACAATTCCTAATCCAATGATAATTAATTAGGTCAACAAAAACCTCATATGAATTCTAATGATATTTAGATTTAGAATCAAGTTTAACTAGGATTCTAGTAATGTTTGACTTTTTCATTCATCCTTGCTGGACTTACCTTATAAGAGGTTTGGTTGTGTAAATGCTCAATCCATCTATAGAATGATCAATTGCATTGGAATCAAATGGATCACACCTCTCAAAGAATTTGGAATCCTAAAACTCTATTAAAATCCATCCTAGAACACTCTCAACTTAATCCGAAACAACCCAAGTTTAATCCTAGCCATCCAAATATTAAAATGTGGAGAATTGACCTTTTGGAGGTAGTGGAAATCTAAAATGCTTTGGCACTTTCCTTTATATTCGAAAGCTGGCACATGTCCCTGCAATGAATAATATATCAATTATATATTGGGATTCAAGTTAAAAATAATTAGCAGAAATTCAACTTCCTTTATCCTCATTTCTCTTTTAGAAGCTGTTAAGTGTCTCTAAAAGAATAACAAGTCTACCATGTATGGAAAATTAGATCAGAAACATGTAGCTGAAATTCAATTTTTGCTACCTTATTTTCTCTCTGAAAAATCTCTAGAGGTTCTAAAATCATGAGCAAACCAATCATTCTTCCTGTTTGAGCTGAAATGAGGTGGTTCCACGAGAACAACTCTAATTTAAGCAATCAGCACCAATTAGCCTGATGTCAAGATCATTAAATCCACCAATAGTGGAAAATAGATTTCTACTTTTGATACAAACCTAATTATGATACCATATCTGTAGCTTTTGGATTTTCTATCATTTCCACTAATTATAAGTATTTTTATACTTTATTTTTAAAAAGATCATTTTAAAAAAAATACCTTACATTTTTATTCTTAGCCTTCACTCAAATTATCAGACCCACCACTCCGAAAAACTAATTACAATAAGAGAATGACACATATCCCAAAGGCTTTTAAGAAGTGTTAGTGTTCTTCTTTCTCCACTCACATTTCTAACACTTCTAATTAATCATAGTAGTTCTTTTTACTACTTTACATTTACAATGCCTTATGTTTATTAAGGTACTACCTTATACTTCTATACTCTCCTATTGTATATATGTTGTATTTTTATTTCATTTCAAGCAATAATATAAAGATAAAATTTCAAAAAATTTAAAACAGACCATATGTTTGTACGAGCAGAGAAGGATGATTAACACACTCCTTTTCCATAACCAGAGCCTTCATTATATACAGAGTCATTCAAATTCAGGCCGTTCTATAAGATATTTATAAAACTATTTTGATCGCACATATAGGTAAGCCATCTAAACTCTTTTGATCTCCATGTCCGATGCACAGCATTGTCCTTCGGAATTTCCACATTGAGAACAATACAACTGGTTCGTCTCAACTCCTTGATCACCGTAGTCTTATAGCGTTTGACCTATTTTAGATTTTAAGATTATTGGCTAATAACAACTCTAAAACACACATGTCATATAGTACACCAAACACGCTGCATTACCAGTGGGCGCGCCCCACCGGCACCCTATTGCATAATGTGGCATATTAACATCAAAGTGGGCCAAGGAAAGTTTTCAATGGTGCATGTATCATCATCATTGTTCCATGTGAAGTGGCCCACTTTGAATTGTAGAAAAAGATAAGTGGAGTGTATGTGATGCACACATCATTGTGGGCCCCACAGTGCTTTTGTCTCCTCGAAAGAGATTGACGGAGAGCATGAGCTTCTTGGTGCATCCCACTCGATCCATCAACTAACGGGAGCTTGTGTTTCCGTACACAGTCGTAATTTTGAGTACTCAAAAAAGTCAATAGGTCTACTTTGGACGATGATTGCCTACCGTGATGTTTGTGAAGCTAGGTGGGGCCCTCCTTGATGTTTGTGATAAATCTATTATGTCCATCCGTTTTTACAAATCATGTTAAGACATGGGCCAAAAAATGAGGCAGATCCAAAACTCAAGTGTACCGCACGACAAGAAAAAGTGAGGATTGAACGTCCACCGTTGCAAAGCTGAAATTTTGGATCAGGTTAATATTTGTGTTTTCAGTTCATCCTAGTTAAAACGAACGTATAAATAGTATGGATGGCACATAAACATTATGGTGGGAGTTTCTACTTTAGGTATTTTCGAACGTATAAATAGTATGGATGGCACATAAACATTATGGTGGGAGTTTCTACTTTAGGTATTTTCCTACCCATGTAGACATGCAGGTAAACAAATATGAGATGGTTACAAAAGATTTTTGACTTTTAAATTCAAGCAATTTAATCTCAAATCAACTACTTGCCACGAATGGAAAATTTCTGTTTTCCGTGATTTGTCCCCATTTTCACTGACACTATCAGCACTGTTACATAAAATGCAGATGATGTTGCCGAGTCAAATTGCAACAAATAAGAATTTCTTGTTTGTGGCAAGCTTCACCAACTATTCATTCAGAGACCGTTGTAATGATACATTAACATGGCCCACCTAAGTTATAGATTCAGCTAGATTTTATCCCGAGGTCCTAACATTGAGAGCACCAACAAAGTGGATTTTACATATACAATATGATGGGCCTCACAACGTTTAGCATTTAACAAGCTACATAAAACTAGTTTTGAATAAGCTTTGGTCCTATTAGTTAGATGAAGTGACGCAGGGAAGAATGTGAGGTCGAGCATCGTCTTCCTCACTAGGATAATTATTCCAAATCGATGGAACTTCTCTGACTCCTCAGAGAAACCTTGAATCCACGAGGAGAAGAAAATAGAAACAATTCTAAGAAATTTGAACTAATTTGATAAATAATTATCTAATGTGTATATGTCCCTGTTACACCATTAATATAGAAAATAAAATAAAATTCATAATTACCAAAAATAGTAAAATCCTAACTTTAATAAAAATCCTAATTCTAAAAACTCTTCTAAAGCCTAATTTCTAAAAATAAAAATTCTAAATAAAATTTTTCAAAAAAAGTCTTAACATGATTACAAATTATTCTAAAGAAAGAAAATCTAAAACTCTAAAAATAATAAAATATTAAAAATTTAGAATTACTAAAAATAATAATTTTTTCAAATTTCATTTTTGAGTTGAAAGCACGCGTTTTTTTTATGAAACGAACAATTACGACCCACGATGTGGGTTGATTCACCTTGGATGGCCTATTTCAATAAAGATTGATAGGTTGTGCATCCTGTAACGATACTCCAATCAAAAGTTACAATCAATTTACGGTCCACCTTTTTTTGGCCCAACCATGCTAAGAATGTATGTGTGACACGTTCTACATCATGAAAGCTATTGGTAAGGTCCTACATAATTGGCCTTACATAGAATATGTTGCCTCTTTCAATATTGCTATAAGTTGGTGGATTTTCTCCCTTCATTGCATTTTAAATGATGGTTTTATTCATTTTATTTCTTGGTAAAAGTTATGGCCTTATAATCATGTTTCATTGATAATCCTAAACACTAATTATTTAATTTGAATGAGTTATTCAAAATTAGTTATGACATCCAAGCTAGTTTTAGTTATACATTATTTTTTAAATGGTGATGACCCTCCTTGTTATTCAAAATTAGCTATAACATCCAAGCTAGTTTTAATTATACATATGATGTATGTTCTTAACTATGCTCGTAATGTACTTCAATTAGCTCTCATTTTGCTCATTTTATCCTTGATGTTGATGCTTTGCTAATACTTTAGTTTCAAGATCAAATACCTTCCATGTGATGCTCTATTGAGGTGACCAAGGTGATGGGAGGATGACAGAATCTCCCACAACTAATGAGATTGTCGAAATCCTAGCTGATTTACTTAAAATGGTCTTCTAGAGGATTTAGATAAAGGATATGCGGATATGCCAATTCAATTGGATCTAAGCTTTATAAAATAATAGAGCTTAAGTTCATTTTCTCATTGGAGATTGGAATCCTCATTTAAATATTAAAACTTATGAAGATGGCTTGAAACTCATAAGATTATAGATCTAGGATGTGAGATATTAATATGGATTCACCTAACCTTTTATTGTACTAAAAACTCATTAAAATACTCAAAGACGGGATGCTCTATATAAATAAATCAAGTTCCAATAATTATAAAATAGGCAGAAACAGTTAGTCTTCAATGCAACTGAAATTGGCCTCTGTCGCATTGAATTAGCCAGTAGAAAAACCACGAAAGTTATTGGACGATTTTTTACACCTTTGGTCATATCGAATATGGCCTTGGTCACACTGAAACCATTTGAATATTCTCTGACTGGAGCTGAATTACATAAATTTTAGGGCTTTGCTTGTTGTCCTATTTTGACATTCAAGCACTTTTGGTAGGACCAAATGGGGAATTAATGGGACCGAAGGTTGCCCGAAATTATGCAGTTTGTTTTCCAGCAACTCGGACCTTTAAAGCCAATCTAAGCATATTCAATTAGGGCTCTTAAAGCTAAGGGATTGTCAATAAAAGCTTTACTTTTTTAAGTTGTTTTTAGTCAATAGTTAGGGTCATCATGTCAAACAACCATTCACTCCAAAAGCTCAAGCTGTCAGAGTATGGTGTATCAATGTATATCAAGGGACTTTCATCACTTTAACACCCCCTCGCACGGGAACATACTGACGAGGGTGGAGGGACACTCACACCATAAATAGGCCGGGCTTAATTACCCGATCCCAGAGCCGAAACTGATTTTCCTGGTCCCCCGTGGGAGAATAATATTTTAGAGAGGCATATTTTTGCTGCTCTCGAGATTCAAACATAGGATCTTCCGCTTTGATACCATGTCAAACAACCATTCACTCCAAAAGCTCAAGCTGTCAGAGTGCAGTGTATCAATGTACATCAAGGGACTTTCATCACTTCAACTATAAAACTATGAAGCCAAAAGGTTTTCCATATTTAAGACAACCCAATGGGGTTGAATATATAGAGATTACAACCATCTATACAAGGAAAATAATAAACTCAGAATCCTCTACCTATGGAAATAAACTATATAAGGTATACTAGTTATACAAGATATGTAAGCTGTCTAATACATCAAGGCACTTCATATACATGTTTTTTGTTCCTTGATGCTCAACGTCCTCTTGTGTCTTCAGTCTCCAGCTTCTAAGAGTTCAACCGACTACATGATATATGGACTCACGAGATTGACAAATAAGGTGCACAAATCAGTAATCTAACAATTCCAGCAAGAAGAGAAAATAAGTAAGAGTGTACGTTCGACTGCGAAGCTAACACCAATGCATTATTTTTTGTTGGCTTATGAGGAAAAGTGATGAGTTTTTTTTTGACCCGTCGTCCTTTCACAACTGGGATGCGCAAGTCCTTTCGCAACTGGGATGCACAAGTCCTTTTGCAACTAGAATGCGGAAAGGAGTTTCCTAAAACTATAAAAAAGGGTCCCTAGGGTTTTTCTAGGGTATGTTGTGTTGATGAGAAAAACACAAGAGGGCTATCAAAGGTGAGAGAGAGGGGGAGAAAGAGAGAGAGGAAGCTTGTAGAAGGGAGGCTATGCTCGTGGAGGTGATCTACGGTGCAGTTTATATCTCAGCACTCCTACGTCCTCGTAATCGGTGAGATCTCTCTGATTTTCTTTATTCTTTCATTGTTCATCCACTCCTGCGTGAGTGAAGAAGGTTGTAAACGTTCTACTTCATAGTGGATTGTTGATCTGGACGAGGTCCCGTGGTTTTTACCTCTTCGAGGGTTTTCCATGTAAAAATCTCTTGTGTGGTGTGTGATTGATGCTTTGATTGTAACGACTCGAAAATTTTCGTATAATGGCCCGAGTACCACCTCGACCAAAAATCACTTAGGATTAAATCCTTTAGAAATTTGACAAAGTTAACTAAGTGCTAAACTAGATTAGCCACGAAATCTATTTCCATCGCTTTAAATACGATCTACAAGACCCAAAACTTGTAGAATCATTGACGCTGGATTACCCTAAAATCTAGGATCAAACTCATTATCCAACTGCTCTCGGGAATACAATGAAACTCCGTATCAGGTCTGGACCAGACATCGAAAGTCCGAGTAATACGAAGTTAAGGACTTAGGACCACCTCACTGGGCTTGACAACCATCTCAGAAATCAAATCCAAACAGTGTCCCACGGCTGTTCTCTTGAGTCCGGAGCGAGGAGTGTGAAAACACTTGATTTTCTTTAAAAATAAATATCTCAAATAGTAATCTGAGACTTGTTATTTGCGGACATTTTATAAGCAACCAAACTGTCAAAATCTGACCCAAATACACCCTCGGATCAGGAAAAATTTTATAAACATATCCATGTACTCGGAATCTCCGATCGAGATCCGCTGACCGTTAAACTGAAACTGGTCTGCCACACGTGATCTGGGAATCCGACTGAGACGAAAAGTTAACTCCACCTGGATCCAAGGTTGGTGAGCTTAAGTCCGACCTTTGGCTCAAGGAGGCCCACCAGAAGTCCTCCGTTGAGCTGGAAAAGTGTCGCTTTGGTTATAACCTAAGTATACCTTGTCCACAAGTCTATTTTGGAATGTTTTTAGGCTATATAAGGACCTTAGAACCCTCTCTCTTACAACCATACAAATTTGAGAGAAACCCTAGAGAGAGAAGTGAGAAAAGAGAGAGAAAGAGTGAGAGAAGTGGGAGAAACTCCCTGCTACTATTTCCTGGCGCTACCTAAGCTTCATTACTCCATTCTTGTCGCTTTCCCGGCGAATCCGACTTTGTTTCTAGGTAAGAAACCCTAACCCTAATCTGTTTTGGAGTTGTGAAGGTTGTAGGTTATGAAATAGCTAACCTATTTCATTCTATAGGTTACCAAACTGCCGAATACCGAAGCTTGGCAAACCTATCGTATTCGTTACGATTCTACGACTAAAGGTGAGGACTTTAGGTGTATAGGTTACGGTTTTCAACATTTCAATGTCAGATAATGATAGATTCATGATCTGCATGCAATTGCACATGTACAAAGTGCTGTCTGTTTTCCGTTTCGATTAAAGACGAAGAATATGAAATTTTACATATTCTAGGTATTCGTAAAAAATACCGTATACATATAAATTTTAGAAATGTGTTTGCCATGATTATTTGTTGTATGAATATAATATATATGGATAAAATATTTAGTTGGCGAAAGGACTCGCCATAATACATGATTTGCTAATATACACTATGTATGTAGAAATAGTGTATTTTAGAAAGTACCGTATACGTATAAATTTTGGAGATGTGTTTGCCATGATTATTTGCTGTATGAATGTATTATATATGCGTAAAATACTTGCTTGGCGAAAGGACTCGCCCTATTACATGTTTTGCTAATATACACTGTGTATGTTGTAATAGTGTATTCTAAGTGTTTGTGAAAATGCTTGTGAGAGCAAGTGTTTGGATGATAGTGCCTTAGGCAGGTGTTGAGATGGGATTCTCAGCTACCTTAGAGATGTGTATGATTTCCTCCATGTTGGATGTTTAATTTAACCGCTTACTTATGAAATATATGTGTTTGTATTTCTTGTTACTTTGTGCTTTGTAACATGCTTTATGTAAGACCCGTATCCTAGTTCGTACTGTTCCGATGAATCCTCGATCCTTTTCGTCGAAGTCCGGCAACCCGCGACTAATAATCGACGTTGCGCACGATCGTAATTCGTATCCTTTAGATTCGAGTCGGTTTAATCCGAGACCTGCATCATTGCGACCGCGCACCGTCGCCGCCAGGGTTCCAACGCCGCAACTCACGCACCGATCCGATACCCCGACTGAAAGATGTGAGTCGGCGTTTATTTCGAAGAAACGCCGCGCTTTCTCGATCCCAAGAGAATCTCTACGACCCATCCCATCAATCAATCAATCACATCAATCAATCAATCACATCAATGTCAAGTACAAAGCACCCATGCTTTCTTTTTCCACAAGTTAAGCAAACCCAAAAGTCAAACAATCCATCCCCTCACCCATCACTCACCTCACATCACTCCCATCACACCCATCACTCCCTCTCCTTACAATCTCTCTCTCCCTCTCTTTCCCTTCACATTTCCCAACCATCCCAAACCCAAGCAAGAAACCCACGTCCAAGCTTCTCCATGTGAGAGAGAAAAATGATTTTTGGTGGCCCACCTTCCCATCCCAAAGAACCTTCATCCTAGCCATCCATTTCCCATCTCCACCATCAAAGAGGAGCACGAGGAGGGTGGCGTTCCAACGGACCGAAGAGATCAACCGGTGGGTGCTCCTATAGGCTTGCTTTTGTGTTTTTATGATGGGCCAAGTGAGGCCTACCGATCAATGGTATGGATCTCACTTGGGACCCTAAGATGTGGCCAATGGCCCACTTTGATTACCGTTTGATGTATAATGGAATGCAAGGGAGGGCCCATAGTATCGGGGTCCCTCCATCACACGTGTGTCCCACCTTCTCTCTCTCTCTCTCTCTCTCTTCACCATTTGTTTTATGTGTGATGATTTGATTGTATGGCCCACCTTGTCCAAACCGTCCATTAAATGGACCTCACCTTGATGTGTACTTTATGCACGTCACCCAACCATTTGGTGGCCCACCCTGATAGCATGTCAGTGGATGGGGCCCACCTTAAATACATGTGTTATATGCAACTGTCCAGCGTCCAGGGACGCTGGACGTTGCTAACGAGTTGACGGTGGGTGTATTAACGCCAGTAGCAAATGAGAAAGAAAGTGGTTTTGGAAAGGGCTGCCCATGTACGCCCCACCCTGATGTATGTTTTTAATCCAAGCCGTCCATCCCTTTTCTTAGCTCATTTTAGGCGTTGAGCCGAAAAATAAAGCTAGTTTGATCATTTGGTGGGCCATAATATAAAAGATAGTGGCTGTACCATTAAAAATCCACTCTGATATTTTTGGTACTTTGAAATATGCTCAATATTAGACTCATTTGGCTTGTCCCGAGCCCCACCAACCGATAGTTGGGTCGGATCCAACTGATGTGGACCCCACACGGGAAAAACCACAGTATTTCTTATTTTCAAAAAAAAAAAAAAAAAAAAAAAAAGACACTGCAGCACTTCTGCCGCTCGCAATCGAGCGCCAGCGCCGGGGCGTGAAACGGCCAGAGACCCACGGCCCCAGCCGTGGGCCCCACCTTGATGTTTATTTGAAATCCACGCCGTTCATGAGGTGGGCCACCCCCTGAGGTGGGCCCCCTCCAAGTTTCAGCAACATCCATGGCTCACGTGGCCCACACCGTAGGAAGCAGCAGTGATTGAACTCTGCCATTGAAAGCCTTTTTGGGGCCACGGAGTTTCACATCAAGCTGAAATTTGTTTTCACCCTTCATCTGGGTCTGTGTGACCCTTTGAACGGGTTGGATGGAAAGTAAATGTTATGGTGGGCCCCACATGGAGCCCACAGTGATGCATGTGTTGCTGTACCACCGTCCAGGCGGACGGTCGTACCCACTGTAATGTATGTGTTTTACTTCCACCGTCCAAATGGGACGGTGAGCCCACTGTGATGTATGTGTTTCCACACCGTCCACTTCGCTCGTGGGCGGTGGGACCCACTGAGTTTTTGCATGCGCCGAAACATGGTCGACCCCTCATTCCAAGTGGGGCACCCACGATGGGTGGACTGGATTCGTAAACCCCAAGTCGGTGGGCACGATAAATGATTATGAATGTTGTAATGGAGGGTAGCCGCCCTCAACTGTTGTACTTGGTGCGGCCCACACAACTAACGGATTGACTTGATTTTTAAGATCTGGGCCTACCATTGAATGGTGAAACTGACTGATGGGTTGGATGTTTGACAAACATCAGCCATGGGGTCCACTCGGCTTGAGCTTTCGGGAGCTTAATTGTTAGCTGGAGCTCGTTGTACCTTCTCCCAATATATATTTATATATTATAATATTATATTATGTAATGTATACATTATGGCGGGCCTTGGAAATTTTAAATGGTGGTTGGGTCCATTTAATCCATGTGATTAGGCCCACCTTAGTGCATATGTGAGGCCCATATGATGGGGCCCATATTAATGTGGCCATTGTTGAGGCCCACCTTGGTATATACATAAGGCCCATGTGATTCGGCCCATTTGAGGTACTTAAAGGCCCATGGGTTATGGCCCATTGCAATGTACATGAGGCCCACTAATGTGGCCCACTTGATTTATATAAGGCCCATATGAGATGGCCCATTTGATGTATTTGAGGACTATAGGTCGAGGCCTAATGAGATGTATATTGGTCAATTGCAATGTGTGATTTCCTATGGTTTGTGTATTGGTACTTTATGGCAGGCTATGCCTTGGGAACAATGTTGGTTTGACGTCCACATTGTAGAGATAATGTTGGTTAAATGTCTGCATTGTCACACTCCTTAAGGCTCACTGATAGGTCCATACTTGTACTCTGCAGGCCGTCTAGGCCCATCTCTGTGATACGCAGAGCCTATCCCTATATACATGTTTAGTATAGATCCATGATTCATTATCATACGCATCATATGTATGACTGGTATGAGGAGTGACTGATCATAGCATATGCCTTCGGGCAAACTGTTTATGGGCTCCCTGATAGGCGGAGTTGCCCTACATGAGCGCATGGTTTACGCAGGATTGTTGCATGACTGGTAGTGTGACTCATGCACTTGCATTGTGTGATTGTAGTTACTTGTATGCCCTAGTGACACCAGGGCCATACCTCCACAGACACATCGTGGGTGGGCCGGATTGATACCTAAAATGTTTGGTTCTAAAGATACGGCGCCATAGATGTCCCTGGGTGAAAATCCCTAAATCCGATGGTACCAGAGGATGACTCCAACGTCGAGACCGAGTGGACACATGAGTGCGCGAGGGCCGTATACCAGTAGGCCGCGTCTCCCACTGTGTCGTGGTCGGTTGGAAAGGGGTGTGACCTTACCCGCCTGAGTGAGGGGGCAATTTCTAGGTTGAGTTTGACCAGCTTGAGGAATCGGTCCGCTATCGACGAGCCGGGCCCGATATTGGCAGTGGATAGTGAGGTCTCTTTCGCTTCTTCCAATAGTGCGTCCGGATAGGGACGGCAAGCTGGCGTAGAGTGTACTAGACCCCGGTGATTATCCATACTGATAACTGTATCGACATGAGGATTGACATGCTTGAGATGCATTTTGCATCGCATGGTCTTGGTATGGCCGAATGCACTCATATCTTGTACTGCATAGCCTTGGTACGGCTGGCTGCATTCATGTACTCATTGGCACGATTCCGCATTACTCTGACCCTGCATTCTGAGCACGCTCATATTGCGCACACACTTACACCACCCTCTAAGCTTTCTATAAGCTTATGCACGATTGATGCGTGCAGGTGACACCAGGACGTAGCCGTAGTCTCGCCGCAGTTGGAGCGTGCAGCCGAGCTTCTGGAGTTTTTGTTATTAGCATTAACTGTATTTCCCTTTCTTACGCCTTGTACTTAAAGTTGTTGTTCATAGTGGATTTTGTTGTTCATAGTGGATTTTGTGATGGTGTTCTTGTGGTTATTGTTCGTGGGTTATGCTTGTGGTTGTGCTTATTACGAATCAAACTGATTATTAGAAATCATCCTTGTAGCATCCCAGGATCGGAACCTGGCGTATGGGCGCTAGGAGCCGAGAATGGGGTTCTACGGAGGCTGTCGGCGCCGGATTCGGCGATCGGGAATTTTGTGAGCCCGGTTTCCGAGTTCGGGGCGTGACACTTTATGACATGTTTGTGAACATACTTGAATTATTTTGTTTATTATGCTTTACTCTACATGCTTTGAATAAGGATTAATTGCGATTGAGACTATGTTTATAGTCCAGACAATCGGTACCAGACTTGAGATCGTGGTTGAGATTCGTTTCGTCACGTAAGATGTGTTTGACGAACCCGAGTCGTACTTCAGTGGACGATAGTGATTAGGCCACGCGAAGTGCTTATGCACTTCATGTCGTTCAGTTGATTGTGTGCTCGAGCTAGTCAGGCTCGTCAAATAACCCGATATGTCTAATGTATGCTCACTATGTTTGGAAGCTACTGCTTGAACCTAGGGTACCAAACTTATCGGTGAAATCCCGTTAACCATGGTACCTCAATCCGCTAAGACTCATGAGTCGGGCATGGTGGTATGGGACACCGTGGTCGAGCTGTCGGCCTACGCCGGGGCCACGTGCCTCCCCGTAGTGACCAGTGAGCAACCAGACTCGTGAGCCGATTATGGTGGTATGAGACACTATATTCGAGCTGTCGGCCTACACTGATTAGTGACGAGCCCTTTGTAGTGACCTCGAGTATACTCTGAATTTGCGGTGAGGCGATGAGTTTTGTCGCGGTGTATAGAGTATGAACTAGGCCTATATCAATTTAGTGATGAACCGTTAAAAAGGTGATGGGGGATTGGTGTAACCATTGTGTGTAACAGCCCTGGCAGCCTTTGTAGCAACCTAGAAACATACCATCGTATGAGATTAACTAGGACTGACGACCCTAGAATGGATCATGTTTGGGAATGATACAAGGGAGGTACCTTAGTTTCCCAATCCTACTGTTTGAAATGAATTAATAACTACTCGGTAATCATGCTCATCATCGCACTGCATATGCTTGGTAGATGTGGAGCACTGAGGGATGAATGCACGTCACGAACGTAAGATGGTGTCGTATGAGGGTGGTTTGGCAAGGGCATTCATCATGTCATTTCATACTTGCATTAAATAAGAGTAGTTAGGATTGTTTGATTGTACTGCTTGACTGAATTGATAACATGTTAACTTATGCTTTATTGTTCCATCGAGTTAGCTACTCACTCCCACGTTACGGGACAGTGTTGTACACACCAACCAGACTCTGTCTCAGGTGTAGATGATACGTCGATTCAGGAGGCTGAGCCAGACTACGATGAGGACCAGGACGAGTTCTCATACATGCAGTACTTAGACGGCTTTGCTTAGGCTGACTGAATAGTGGGGATTTCAGGATTTATCTTTTTAGTTGTATTTTGACCTTTTGATTCAGAAACAATACATGTATATGGTTATTCAGTTAGTGTTCATACTCTGGAGATTGAGATGGTTTTGTTTCTTTACATACCTTATATATACAGTTTCAGTCTTCCGCTTGCCTTTATATAATTGATTTGGAGTATGAATTACTGTTTTGGTATAATCTCACTTATGTTTATTGCACTGACACAGGCAATATTCAATTATCATCATCTATGTTGCATAAGTGATGTTCTGGAACTCGAGAGTTGAGTTGCTACTCGACCCTCGAATTTCAGGACGTTATATTGATTTATTTCATTGCTTTATTATCCATAATTCTGGTTTGTTCTGGAGGGCTGGATCCTAAGGTTTTGTGCAAGGTCCCCCAACAAAAAGTACCAAGTAGCCTCTCTCTTCAAACATAAATTATCATATGCATAATGCTTAAGATGTGAGCACTCATAAATTATATATATGGCATGAACTAACTCAAATGAATGAGCCTAAATTATCATACTCTGGAGTAGATTAGATGCAGCCCGACTGTAATGCATATGATTTTTTTAATTTGAATTTGAATTGTGGGGGAGATATTTTCTCTCAACCTCCTCTCATATCTCTTAACCTCCCCACAATTCTTCCTTCTTAAGGAGTTGCAAGAGGAGTTCTATCTCAATTCAAACACAACTAAAACCTCTGCGAACTTAAAAAAATCTTATATAAAAGAGAGAAAAGCGAGAGAAAGTGACGGATTGAGGGAGTCTTTCTAAAGATTAGTACATCATTTAAACTTTTTCCTTTTATATCAATAACCAGAATAATGTAATGGACAATTTGAATTACCCTATTCCCACTGTACATGTCTGGATGAGAATGATAAATTCCCTGCGAAAGTAATTAAAAGTATATGAATTGCTGTGCAAGTGTTGGTATCACTTAGCATAGGGGGTCGAGATTAGTCATCAAAGTGTGTGGTTAGGTCCACACCATTCATCTAATTTTAAGAGGCGAAATGTACCAGAACCTTGAGAATTTGGATGATCCAATCATTCAGGGGACCACATCAATCATAATGGTATGATATATCTATTATTAATCTTGAATTATGTTAAAACTCTTGAATATGTGAGATCGATCAAATCAGACTTGTTCAAACGATCATTAGGATCAAAATATATTGAGATCCCCAATTATCTAATCAAACTAATTTATTGATGAACCACATTGATCATATTTATCATTTTCATTTAATTTAAGAATCTATATGTAAATGCGCATGTGAATGGCTTGGATTAACCAATCAATAGTAATCGACCAATGAGGGACCAATGACTGGTGTAGATTTGTCCAATTTGTTTACATGGAACCAAGATCCTTAACCAAGGGAAATCTCGAAAATTTTGATTTTAAATTGATGAAATCGAGTCGATCTAATGATTGTCGATCGATCGTTTAATAGATCTAAGATGCTAATTTTATTTTTTTTTCTGAAGACCCACCGGCCTTAATTTGTATTTTCTCGATTCAAAGATCGATCGATTGAAGTACCTTTGATCAGAGTCAATCGATCGACATGCATATGGACATAGTTTTCTAAATTCTAAACTTTAACTATTAGATTAATGAACATGTTATTTGATCATTTTAAGTTTGTTAAATATTGGTTAGCCACCTAAGGTGATTAATCAAAGGTGGGCCCCATTGTGTAATATAACTAGATTAATAATAATATTGTGAATATGATTGTTAGAATTTATGAATTCAAACTAGTCTGATCACCTTGTAGATTCTGCACTACAAGACTCAAGTGAATGACCCCAACATGACTCATTTTATGCAAATTGAAATAAAATTGATTGTGTATTAATGTGTTATCAATCGATGTGTTGATTTGTTTGATTTATTGTTTTGTTGATTTTACTGATGATAATATATGTCACATGCTAACCTATGATCTCCTATTTAATTTTTGAAATCACGATAACTATTAGGGGGCGTTTGGCGCATGGGTTTAAATGGGATTTGTGGGAGTGGGTTTTAAGATCCCATGGATCATTGCAATGTCTGTTTGCAACTCACGTAAGGTATGGGTTGTGAGGCCCCTTCTTGGAATCATCATCAGGGCAAGGGTTTCTGTAATCCTACTTTGAGTTTCGTGTAGCTAGTGGTCGGTGCTATGTGGACCCCACCATGATGTATGTGTTTATTCATGCTGTCCATCCATTTTGAAATATAATTTTAGGGCTTGATCCCCAAAATGAGGTAGATATAAATCTCATGGGAAAATGGTAGTGATTGAATTACACCATTAAAAACCTCTTAGGGCCAACTGTGCGGTCTACTTGGGATTTGGATCAAACTCATTTTTAGGCTCATACCATAAAATGACATGGAAGAATGGGTGGACAACATGGATGAAACACATACATCATGGTGGGGCCGACAGAACACCGACCGGTAGTGGCAAAATGAGTAGCCAATCTGTTTCCCAAACATGAAGTGGGATGACCTCCAAGCCATGGGATTAGACGACAATCCCTAACACAGTGTAATCATTACATTTTGGTAATTCCATCCCACTTAAACCCATCTAATCCCATGCTCCAAACACCCCCTTACGATGAATTTCACCTACATACAATTTAAAAAAGGACATGTATTTATGAATAGTTATGAAATGATGGAATCATACATCATCTATCGCATAAGCACTCTGCATTGTTGATCATAAAGACATCCTTGTAAGAATGTCAATCATAGTAGAATCATTATCAAATGCAGGCTACGCCCATGTTTACCGTAAGGTGGAAGCCTATGCAATGGATGGATGCGGGTTGACAATAATCTAACCTAAGCGGATGGATAATCGCCCCATTTGATGCATTTATGAGCATTCATGCCATTTTGCATTTAATGTTATATACTATTTTAATTGTTGTGTACATGATCTGTACTGAATTATCTCACTTAGCATGACCAACTTTCATTTTCGTTAATGGAAAAACCGTATATATGGAGAAATAGTTGATGAAATTGCTTAGAAATTGGAGCATGTAGTGGAACCTAAACATGATACATGTAAGATATGACCGTACCCATCGGAGGAGACCCATCGGAGGAGGAACTGACCGCATTATACCATTCCTCATTATTCATTTTTGTTTATTTTATTAGATTTAATTTACCCATAATACGATATATATTATAACATTGATTTGTTTTTAATTAAATTAGTTACATTCGTTAATTCAGTGGTTATCAATTGGTGAGCTATTTTGATTGGGTTGATTGATTTCAAAATGATAGAAAAGTATGGTTGATTGTTGTTAAATCATAATGCATGCTTAAATTTAAGTGAAACTTATAAAAATGGACATAAATTTTAAGCCTTTGATGTAATTATTTTATAGACTGAATAAGTGAATTTAGTGTACGAGTTTTGAATTGAAACTTGAGTTTAAGGGTGCACACTTTATATTCGAATTTTGGGGCCGACCATACCTAACAGTGAGGCTTGACACTGGGGCCCACCTTGATGTATATTTTGTATATCCACACCATCCATCTATTTTGCTAACTCATCGTAGGATCTAAATCTCAGGTGGACCATAATACAAGAAAGGGTGGTGATTAACATTAAAAACTTTTGGTGTGCCATAAAAGTTTTGGATCAAGTTGATATTCGTTTTTTCTCTTCAGCTAAGACTCCGTGACCTTATCAACAGTTTGGATGGCAAATAAACATGAATATGGGTATTTTAGTGAATCCTTGAAAGTTTTTAACAGCGAGCTTTCAATCACATCTGTTTCCTATAATGCGGACCACATGAGATTTGCATCTGCTTCTTTTTTGTGTTCATGCCCTAAAATGAGCTGGAAAAACAGATGGACAGCGTGGATACATAAAATGTACATCAAGGTGGGCCCCACGGTTAATAGCCGTATTGTGATGGGTGAGGCCGGGGCGCACCCATCAAAGTCATAGTAAGTTACAAACTCAGTGTCAGATTTGTTGACCAGCCCTAAAAACTATCATAAAAGTTCCAACTCGTGTGCACTTTTTTCTCTGAAATAAGACCGTTGATATTTTCATTTCAACCGTTGATTAAATGTCCATCAATCCAATAGTTTGAATCAACCAAGTGGACTTTTTTTACGTCATCTGGACAGCTAAACTCGAATTAATTTTACATGTTAGAAGGGAGCTGATCTTGTGCCTTTGAGACGCGTGGGAGCTACCATTCCACACATCTGGCACACACGGACATGATCAGAGCCGTTAATTCTGCAGTTCTAACATTAAATGAGCCATAGACCAAAAACCACTGAGTCCCTTTCATCGATGGTTTACAATGGACTCTGGAAGATAAATCAACAACGACTCTTGTTCAATGAGAAATATGTGCATCGATTTGATGGTTGGGATCATCTGAGCATGGGAATATTTTATTAGTGGCCATTCAATGGTTGGTCTCACCGGATGCACGGTTTGGATGATCATGCATACGTGGCATATGTACGGCACCAAATATACATGCACGTAAGATTTCGTTTATCTATAGGTAGCGAATCTCTTCCAACTAGATTTCAGGTAATTGTTTGTTGTTCTGTCTAGATATTAGGCGGTTGGTCTCGCAAAAGGTGCATCACAGGTGAGAGATCCTGACCATTCATCCTCTGGCCACGTCAAGGATAGACATCATCATCGTCATGCTTCATCTCAGCTAACTGGGGCAGCTACACCAGTCCTGTTTGGACATTCCACTCTATCGGTCTAGGGGGAAACGGATGGCTGGTGTTCGGTTCTCTGTGGGCCCACCATGATGTATGTGTTTCATCCATTTCGTTCATCTATTTTTAAAGATCATTTTAATGCTCTATGCCAAAAATTATAGGGATATAAATCTCAGGTGGACCACACCACAGGAAAACAATAGTGATTGAATATCCACCATTAAAATCCTCCTGAGGCCCACTATACTGTTTATTTAACATCCAATCTGTTGATTAGGTCATACAGGCCCAGATGAAGGGAAAAAACAAAGATCAGCTTGATCCAAAACTTTATTGGCCCCCAAAAAGTTTTTAATGGTCTACGTTCATTCAACACTCTTTCTTGTGATGTGGTCCACTTGAGATTGGGATATATCTCATTTTTTGTCTCATACGATAAAATGATCTATAAAAATAGATGGACGTCAGGGATGAAACACATACATCATGGTGGGGCCCACAGAGCACCAATAGCCAGTCCGTTCCTGGTCCTGGGTGCCGCTTCGGTGGACCCCTGACTGTGGGGCCGACCGTGATATATGTGGATTACATGTATGCTATCCATCTCTCGAAAGCCCATTTTAAGAGATAATCTAAAAACTAAAGCAGATCTGAATCTCTGGTTGACTAAAACACAAGAAATAGTGGTGATTTACCATTAAAAACTTCTTGTGATTTACAAAAGTTTTGGATCAAGCTGATATTTGTTTGGTCCCTTCATCGGGGTATCTGTGACCTTATCAACAGGTTAGATGGTAAACAAACATTCCGGTGACCCCTGGGAAGTTTTTAATGGTGGGTATTCAATCACCACTATTTCCTGTGGTATCGTACACCTAAGATTCGTATCTGCTTCATTTTTTGAATTATACCTTAAAATGAGCTGTCAAAATGGATGGACGGTGTAGATGCAAGGAACATACATCACGGTGGACCCCACACTCAGGGTCTACATTAGGATCCACCTAATGAACGGTGTAGATGCAAGGAACATACATCACGGTGGGCCCCACACTCAGGGTCTACATTAGGATCCACCTAATGAACGGCTCCCAAAGGACCAAAAATGAGGTGTGCCCACCTACACTCCACATGTAAGAACCTAGTAGATGGGACCCCACAAGGACACGTATACGGCAGCTGAGGCCCGTCCATACATGATCTACACCGTTCATCTTGTTAAGCCCATCAAAGGTGGGCCATGATTCAGATCTTATCCATCCGATAATATCAACAATCCCGTTAGTAACGTAAAAACGGATCCCACGGTGAAGAATCTGTGTTGGGGGAGACTTTCGAGGTACGACCCTTCCATATGGCCCATGGAATGAACAGTATGAGGGCCAGCTTGGTGGTTGAAGGTCGAACAGCGAACCGCATTCGGTTCTCGAGAGCGGATTAGGTGAGGAAAGAGTTCCAGTGAGTGAGGCCCTGACAGTAGAGCCCACCTTGATGTTTATGTTGTATATCCACACCGTCCATCGGATTTTTCAGCTCATTTTAGGTCATGGTCCAAAAAATTAAGCAGATTCAATTCCAAGTGACCACACCACAGGAAAAAGTGCTCATTGAACGCTTACCGTTAAAAAATTTCTAGGGCCCACCGTAATGTTTATTTGCCATCCAACCCGTTGATAAGATCACAAAGACCTCGATGAAGGAAAAAAACAAATATCATCCTGATCCAAAATTCTTGTGGCCCCCGAGAAAATTTTAATGGTGGTAATTCAATCCTTATTGCGTGGTCCACTTGAGATTTGGATCTTCTTCTTTTTTCTGATCAGAGCCTAAAATGATCTAAAAAAACTGATGAACGGAGTGGATATACGACACATAAATTAAGGTGGGTCCCATGGTCAAGGCCTCATCCATTTAGCTGTTTAACAGGGCCGCTCACCTAATCCGCCCCACTACGCCGCCGGCCGCATCTCTCTTGTTATTGCTTTGACTTGTACTGTTCCACACGGTACGCAACGTGCTAGGCATCATTCGGAATACACTAGTCTGTGAGTTAGTTGGCTTTTCTACCTTTTGATAAATGGTACTAAAAGTATAAACCTAACCATCGATTTTAATGGAATGACCGTTAGATTAGTGGACCACATCTTTGATGAGCCATGACCTAAAAATCTGCACCCATGGAAATGTTGTAACTATAGAAGGCCGAGAATGATTTAGATCAACGGCCCATAAGTAAAGAGACAAAAATAATAGTTGGAAACTTCTAATTACTTTAATTTTATTTGCTGTCCAGAATATGAGCTTTCCTATAATTTGGTCGGTCCAGATTTGTTACAGAATTGGCTATTGTCATGTGTATAGAGTTGGTTCCATTACTAAATGGTAGCAAACGTAGACTTATCAGCCGTCGTAGAAAATGGGAGGAAATTTACAGCTGCCGGCCCAACGGTTCTTGCTAACGTTTGGAAGAATCTGTATTATTGGGCCCACATTCTAGTGATCACGAGCGTTCAGCTACTGAAACACACCACGGATGGCTGACTTCAACAGAAAATACTTCATTACGAAATTCGATAACCTTCTAGAACATGGACGGTTGGAAACAATACTAGTAAACGGAAAGAAATTGACGTATGAAAATTAAAGGAAGCGTATTGGTTGGTGTACCACACACGACCGACCTGGTTGGTGTGGGTACGCTGTCGTGCGAAGACCAGCGATGACTCTCCTCGAACTCGAAGGATATCAAAATTACATATGCTCTAAAATGACATATTTATTATATCCACACCATTTGTTCATTTGCAGAGATCATTTTAGAGCATGATCACAAAAAAATGATTCATATACAAAGCTCAAGTGGACCACACAGTAAATAACAGTGGGACAATGATTCTCACCTTTAAAACATTCTTATGGCCCATCATAACATTTATTTTTCATCTAATTTACTCATAAGGTCACATAGATATGGATGAAGAGGAAAAATAAATATGATATTGATACAAAACTTATGTGACCCCAAAAGGGTTTCAATGGTATACATTCAATCTACCATTTCTTTTTGCGGTGTGGTCCACTTGATATTTGGATTTTTCTTAATTTTTTATTCAAGGCTTATGAGAAGCTCGCCAAATGGACGGACAGTTTGGACGTAACACATATCTTATGATGGGACCCATAGAATTTGGTGACGTCAACACACCCGTCAGGCCAGTGGTGTGCGCCGGTACACCAGCCAATCCGCTTCCTACTCTCAGCCGGGTGGCTGGTGCTATGTGGACCCACCATGATTTTAGTGTTTCATCCATGCAGTTCATCCATTTTTAAAGATCATTTTAAGACTGGATTAAAAAAATAAAGGGATGTAAATCTTGGATAGACTACACCATAGGAAAATAATAATAATTGGATATCCAACATTAAAACCCTCCTAAGGCATAATGTAGTGTTTATTTGACATCCAGGTCATGCAGACCCAGGTAAAGGGAAAAAACAAATATCAACTTGATCGAAAACGTTTATAACCTCATAAAAGTTTATAATGGTTGACATTTATTCAAAACTATTTCATATAATGTGGTCACTTAAGATTGGGATATACCTAATTTTTGATGTCATATTATAAAATGACCTAGAAAAATAGATAAATCACATGGATGAAACACATAAATGATGGAGTTCAAGAGCACTGACCATTAGGCAGGTGGCAGGGGGAGTAGCGAAACCGTTTCCGTCAGATGGGATGCTGATTTTCAACACGAAAGGCTTTCGCAGCGCCGGGGGCCAAAGTGATGTTTGTGAGAAATCTGCCCCTTCTTTCTGTTTTGGGAGCTGATTTTAAGATTTATAAACAAAAATGAACGACATCCAATACTCGAGTGGGATCCTTACTCTTGCTCCGGCGGTAGATTCTCGGGAATTTAAATTTCACTAGCGTGAGTTTAAGGGTTTTTTTTAACAGTATCAATTTACCAGCCTACCTTTTACTCTACAGCCCACTTCAAAAAACGGGTGGAGACGTGGATTACTAACAAACATCACGTCGACCTCACCTTAGCGCGCTTTTCGCAGGAAATCCGCGTCCCATCAGATGAGAAATCCGAATAATTCAAATGGTACCCGCTCGGGTTAAAGTTGCAACTCGGCAGTCATGTGATCTTCGGCCCATTATACTCGGGTTTACATTTCGAACAAGTTGGGAGCCTCGATTCACTGATCCAGACCATTGATTTTCTGGCCCCTATCGTTGATGTTTTATAATTGAAAATCTCCTGAATATCACTTCCCTCTGTGGCACAAACAGACGGTTCAAAGGAGAAACACAACAACGGTTCTCATTGAACTGCAAAAGCCCCAAGATTGGTTGTTAGTAACTTCCAGGGTAGCCAAAGCTCTGTGGGGCCCACAGAGATGTCCGCGTGACATCCACTCCGTCCGTGTTTAGATCGTGTGATATGAAAATGAGGCAGATCTAAAACTGTGAAACGTGGACCGTTGAAACATTTCCGTGGCCCACTGTGATCTTCATATGTCATCCAACCAGTTCATAAGGTAATTTCATATAAATCTAATCTAATCTTGATCCAAAATTTATGTGGGCCCAATAGAGTTTCAATGTAGATCGTTCAATCCCACTATTTCCTTTGGTGTGGCCCACTTGAATTTTCGATTTGCTTCACCTTTTTTTTCTCAAATACTAGAATGATCTTTTGAAACTGATGGATGGATTCGATGTCACGAAGACATCGTGGTGGACCCCACAGAGCTTTGGTTGACTCAGTGTCACAGGCGTTGCACGCAAGTCCCGTCCGTCTCGATGAAGCGTGAGCCCCACCCACCAGTGAGAAGAAAGCCGAGGACACTGTTGAAAAGACTCGAACTCCACTTACCCGCTGAGCAATTGTTGGAAGTCGCCCTTTATTGTAGCCGGCGGAACATTGAAGAGAACAAAAAAACCGCTAGATGACCCCTATATGAGAATTTCCACAAAAGATCCAAGCCATTCAGTATATGAACGAGTAAAATTCATAGAATGATGATGGTTAGGATGATCTCTTCAATATAATTGGACTGTCCCAAACATGGCAAAGCTGGCAGATTCCGTCTCGCTTCAGTAGTCACGAGGGCTACCAAACCCAGAAAACCAAAATTTCGGAGAGAGAAAAATCTAGGGTTTGAATCGTCGCCTACTTTTCCCACCTGCTGTCCTCAAACGCCATTCCTGCGAATTCCTCCTCAAAAGCGCGCGCGCGCGAGCGAGCGAGCGAGCGAGCGGGAACGATCAGGCCTGTCCGCTTGCAGGTCCGCAAATCCCACAATTCCCAACCCGGAAAATTTCAAATCCCTTTCCATTTCGCCAATTTTCCCGCCATTCCGCGCTTAGAAAAACAAAAGAAGAAGAATAGAAAATTCCAGGGTATTGTTTTTTTCCGATCTGTTGTGAGGATTCCTTAAGAAGAGAAATCCGATTCCCATCGTTTTCGCCGGAATTTGATATCTTCGGAGGAGAGATTTCGTCGTTTTAGGGTCCTCTCTTTGATGCTTTCGGCCCTTTCATGGATTCGGAAACATCGTCGCCGTCGCCTCCTTCGGAGGATTCTGTGAGATGCTGTAATTGTAGCTGCTGTAGCCGATCATCGTGGCATCGATCTTTGAAGAGGAAGTTGGATCAGATTGTGAGCGGCTCGGGCATCCCAGCTGTTGGCCAGGATGTGTCCGTGGCCCGGGTCGAGATCGAGAATGAGTGCGCCGTCTTGCGCGAGTCCCTTGGCAGGCAGCAGCAGGTGATACAGGAGCTGTACACGGAGCTGGAGGAGGAGCGGAATGCCTCGTCGTCAGCTGCCAATGAGGCGATGTCGATGATTTTGCGGTTGCAGAGGGAGAAGGCCGAGGTCCAGATGGAGGCTCGCCAGTTCAAGCGATTTGTGGAGGAGAAGATGGCTCACGACCAGCAGGAGCTGGTCTCCCTCGAGGACGTCCTATACAGGCGGGACCAGATGATCCAATCACTCACCTGCCAAGTCCAGGCTTACAAGCACCGCTTGATGAGTTTTGGCTACACTGAGGCCGAGGCTGAGGGCGCTGGCGATGGCGACCACGTTGGGGATCTCAATGAGGGTGAGAATGCCGAAATCCAATTCGAATTCCCCTTTTTTGATTACCCTGCCCTGAAGTGCAACCAAAATGAGGTGCCCGCCACGCCGGCAGGCTCTGGAGACGATGTCACGTTTGATCTTGATAAGTACGCGTTTGGGGAGACCCCACGGGAGCACCTGCAGAATCTTGAATATCGAATCCAGCAGTTGGAGCGCACCCCAAGCAACAAGCGGATGAACGGCGGGGATTACCCAAATACGCAGAGCTTTGTAGAGAAGGTGGCTGTTGGGCAATCTCCAAGCGGACCACGGCACACCCGGAGATGCTCCACCGATAGCACTGATTCATTTTCTGGGCTGATTGAGGGGGCAAGCGGTCAAGATACATCAGACACTCCCAGGACATTTGTGGTCGAAAGCGTCAAGAAGACGGATGATTTTTTGAATGCGGAGGAAGACCCGAGAAAGGCTGTGGATAATGTGTTGGAAGTTGGAGACGAGGTGAGTGACAGGATATACACTGTTGATTCAGTGCAAACCAAAGTGACAGTGGGGGCATGCGAACATTATGCGACCACTCCACGAGAGTCTTACACAGGGGTCAGTGCAGGGGAGACTGATATCAAGAAGCTGTACACGAGGCTTCAGGCACTTGAGGCGGACAGGGAGTCGATGAGACAGGCAATCATTTCAATGCGAACTGACAAGGCACAGCTGGTGTTGCTGAAGGAAATAGCACAGCAGCTATGTAAGGAGATGCCTCTGGAGAAAAGGGTACCCATGAGGAAGCCATCACTAATTAGACGCTTTTCGTTCATGTCCATGCTGAACGTAAGTCATCTTTGGCTGTCTTTGTTGATGATCAAGTCCTTTTTCTCTTAGGGGTCGTTTGGATGCCTGTAAAGTGCTTGAGTAGGAATCTGTTTACAGGTAATCAGATTACAGCGGCCGGTTGGATGGGTATATCTGTCTGTAATCAGATTGCAGGCTGTAATCCGATTACAACTTTTAGCTGTTATCTGAAACATGAGAAAAAAGTCATGTTTCAGATTACAGGTAAAGGGATTTCAGGCAACAGCTATAATTTTTGGAAATTTTCAAAGCAAGGAGAGTTGCGGATCATCTTCCAACAGTTACAAGGACTCAAAACGAAGGAAATAAACCTCTCCCTCTCTATTTCTGTTACTGTTGCTAGGTTTGAAACTTCTCATGCCTTGGGAATTGAGATGTTGTCAAACCTTCGTACTATGTTTGAATTAGTGGGCCCACTCATGTGGCCCACCAATTGATTCGTTTACTATAAAAATTGGCCACAGGGTTTATTGATTTGGGCTTAACCTAATGATCTATCTTACAAAAAAACTTTATATATCCTTTAATTAATTTTAAAGGATTTACCACTCCAAGCTCTATTGTGAGTGAATACTTGTAATCAGATTACAAGTGTAAAGTGTTTACATGCAGTTCTGTTTGGCTTTAAGATGTAGTTTGATTATAAGGAAACAATTGTCTATGTTTGGATAACTTGAAATTTGTTTATAGCCTATATTTAGGTATTCGCTCACAACAGATCTTGAAGTGGTTAATCCTTTAAGAATAATTAAAGGACATATAAAGTTTTTATGTAAGATTTATGTAAGATGGATCATTGGGATAAGCCCAACTCAATAAAGCACGTGGCTGATTTTTACGGTAAACAAATCATTTGGTGGGCCACAGAAGTGGGTCCACTAATTCAAACACAACACTAAGGTTTGACAACATCCCAACGTATGAGAAGTTTCAACCCTAGCAACAGTAACACAAAGAGAGGAAGATGTTTTCTTTTTCTTCATCTTCTTCTTTCGTTTTGGGTCCTTGTTACCATTGGAAGATTGATGCAGGACACATGATTTAATGCTAGCATGCAACATGGAGATTATGAAAGAGTTCATAAAGTAATTCAATTAACAAATGATGCTAACCCACCAAGTAATTAAGAGTAAACGATAGGAAAAAAATTGATTTAATCGAAATCACATGATCGCATGCTAAGAAATCACATAAATCAATTAAAACTAGGCCCGATGGGAGGATAAAACTTTCAATTTAGCATAGGCACGTTCTACACTGAAGGGACAAATTTGTAGGTTTTATTATTAGAGTTATGAATGGGAAAATCTGAAATGTGGAAAATTAAGGTTCATGGAAATTGGAGATTTTTGAATTAGGAAAAAAAGGAAAATTGGGATCTAGGGTATAGGGCAAGGTTATGGATGGGGAATCAAAGAGTTTTGTTGGGGGAGGCGATGAGAAATCAAAGGATTGAGCGGTTGTCCATACGGTCAGCCTAGGGGCTCCCATGTGTGGGTTGTTGCATATAGTTTTTGGGTCCTCGATTGTTAATTTTGGTTGGGGTTGAAGTTGGATGATGAAAAGTTTTTTTTTAAAAAAAAGATGATTTGGATGGTCTTGGATAGAAAGGGAAGCATAGAAATAAAGTTTTTGGGATTTGCCTCTTTTGGATAGAAACGAAGAGAGAAGGAAGATGATAGATGTAAGCCTCACACCTTCATTGAATGAGGAATGGAATCACACCACACCCAAGCTCCAAATCACATGGAGTATTCTTGAAATCACATGAAGAAGAGAAAACACTGTTTTTCCTTTTCTTTTTCAAAATAATGGCATTAGGGCTTCACACACAAATCTCTCTCTTTTATAGTCTTTGAAAAGACATTTTACAAAAAGACGCTCTCGATAAGATTCTCAACATAAAGATGCTTAATAAATTAAAAGTTGTTCCTAACTCCCTAATGTTAATACAAATATAAGTTATACCAAAAATAATAGAGCATGTAAATAATTTAAACAACTAAATTATTTTGTGGTCCATGGGAGTCCACGATCAAGATGTCTGATGATAATGATCCAATAGTCTGATCATTGTGTCCACCTAATCCAATGGTCCGATGCGTCCATCAAACTCTCTTCTTGGTGTGAGGTCTTTGAAGATGCACGAACATGCACGTGGGGTCTTCAACATGGCTAGGAATGTGAATTATGCCAAGTGGGCCCCATGTGATAGTCGTCTAGCCATAAGGAGACTGACTCAGCCCTTCTCCTCTGGTATGGTGCTCGGATGTCCTCATCAAAAATGATCCGCACCTCTCCCTGCTTTGAAAATTTTCAAAAATTATTGTTGTTGCCTGAAATCCCTTTACTTGCAATCTAAAACATGACTTTTTCTCATATTTCAAATTACAGTTAAAAGCTATAATCGAATTACATCATGCAATCTAATTACAGGCAGCTATACCCATCCAAACGGCCCATGTAATCTGATTACCTGCAAATAGATTCTTACTTAAGCACTTTACAGGCATCCAAATGACCCCTTGTACCTGCTACTGCATTGCTTATCCTGCTTTGTTTCTTTGGTTCATCCATGCATTTTCCTTGCTTGGTAGTCATAGTTTCTTTTCTTGATAACCTTTGTCAATGTCTTAATTCTTTGCCATTTCTATTTACGTTAGCTTAATCAGTCGTTGAAAGTACAATTTTCTGATGCAGTATTCAAATCATAAGATGATGAAAACCCAGTCTGAAGCAATTAAGTGATGAGAAACCTAGTTCGAAACACTTGAAACACCCAACTTATCCTTAATCAGGTCTCTGAAGTTGGCCCAAAAATTTATGTTGGATGTGAAAATGTCTTTGGTGGAGGATTATTCCAAGTGAAATTGGACATTGAAGTTTCATAACAATCTGATTATTTACTGAGCCGTTTTAAAAGAAAAAAAATGTGGTTGCCACTTCACATTTCCCTCTGTTGGATGAAACTTGGATCCAATGAGTTCTACGACGCAGTTTGCGCAACTAGATGCATAAATTTGGATTTGGATGTTTATATGCATCGGATCTGAACCCACATCTTCATTTAGTAACTGTTGATCTCTCTTGAAATTGTTGATTGCTTAGAACATGAATCTCACAAATTCTAGGCCCCAAGTGGCATCACACACCACAAGATCTTCTCACCCTTGTACAAACTAGTCCCAGGTTTATTATCTTTTCGAACTTTCTTCTTTATTTTATTCATAAATCTGCTAATACAACCTTGAATTCATTCATCCCCAACCCCTGCCCCAGTTGGTTCTTTGTCATCATATATCGGCAGGTCCTTCCATAGCAGTCTTTCAGTCACTAGTTGGTCCATCTTCCACCAATTCGATTCATCAAATCATGAAGTAATATCTCGTTGGATAATAAACAGGGTGCAGGTGTTGGTGCAGCAATATTACCTGATTTAAACCAAACAGTGTATCATCTTTCAAGTACTCTTTTTTTATAGGGCTCTTTGAAAGTCTCGTAGTTATTATTGTACAAAGTTTGAAAGTTATGTGATTAGTAATTCTGCCTGGTAGCAATTGCACCTGCTGGTCTCAACCCAGATAGAAGAAGTGGGTTGATGTTAGGTAGGCAGCTGTTTGTCAAAGTTTTGCATAACTAGAATGAAGCCGGCCCCAAATGGCTGGGACAAGGCTTTGGTGATGATTTGAAGTGTCATAAATATTATCTTGGCATCATTGGCATCACCAATTCAAGTTTTTCTTGATTGTAAGAAGACTTGGAACCTTCACTTCTTCCAGCTACTTGTAAATCAGCAAAAGTTCTTTTGCAATTCCTTCGTCGTCAATCATCAAAACTATCTCCTTGGAATGCCATACACCTATCCCTAGGAGGAAGACTTACTCTCAAAGCTGGACACCTATCCCTAGGAGGAAGACTTACTCTCAAAGCCAGACACCTATCCCTAGGAGGAAGACTTACTCTCATCAAGGCTGCCCTGTCTAATCTGCCCACGTTTGCTCTCTCTATTCAAATTCCCTAAGGTGATTTTGCATAAGATTGACTCCTAAAGAAGAAATTTTCCATGGCAAGGTGCAGCCTCAGACCACAATTATCACCTATTAGATTGGAGGGAAGTGTGTAAGCCTTACTTGGAAGGTGGGGCCGGCATTAAAAATCTAGAAGTGATGAAGGGTGCGCTTTTAAGCAAATGAATTTGGAGATTAGGTGTTGAGTTCAATAGTATGTGGATGACAGTTATCGAGTGGAAATATGGAGTTGATGCCGGCTGGCGAACTAAAAGTTCCTCTAATTACAGAGCATCTCACATCTGGAAGAAAGTTGCTCGTTTGGAGAATGTGGTGTGGGAGGGGATTTGTTTCTCTCTGGACAAAGGGGATAGAATTCGATTTTTGGGATGACATGTGGTTTGGCAATCAGCGTTTGAGAATAGATTTCCCTAATCTTGCTACCCTATGCCCCTTCAAGAAACTTGTTGCTGAATACTTCAGTTTTGCTGGTGCCTCTGGTGCTTGGGCACCACCGCACCGCCTTGTAGGCAGGATCATAATGAAACTGAGGAAGGGGAACAAGAGATGAATCCTCTAAATGGATTCCAGTCCCCCAAAAAAGGACACTAAGAATGTTAATGGGCCTGACCTAGGCTAGTTCAAGGTCACCTCGAGCTCGATCATTGTGCCAAGCCCGAGCTTGATTCTGAGCTCCTGTGTGTGCGTGTGTGAGGATTTGTACCACTATTCATGTTTTCAAATATTGGTATTGTATCAGCTGATACAAGCGTATCGGCCTGGTACGATATGCATTATGGGGCTGAAATGGCCCACCCTAAAAAATGAGTTGTATTAGCCTGTATCGGTCTATATTGATCGATATGGGGCATATAGACATTCATACATGGCTGATATGGGCCAATACTCCCATAAAGGCCCAAATTTGAAATTTTATTTTCCATAATTTCTCTCATTATCCTCAATCCTTATCTTTTTTTCATTTCAACCGTGGAGGAATCTTAGAAAGGCATTTTGGACTAGAGGGGATTAAAACAAGAGATTTGAGTGAGATTCCACGAATTGAAGCGAAATTAGCCATTATGGGAAAAATCAGGATGGTGAACCATCTACTTTTTTCCTGTTTTTATCTTCTTTTTGTTTTTAACTCAAATGTAACGGGCACTAATTTGCCAAATCATGATTGATTTGTGTTGAATTAGGCCCATTTGTTGACTTTCAACAGGTCAAACCGCCAAACTACATTTTTGTGAAAGAATGGTCTGATATACCATTATGTACATGTCCAAAATACAAAGAAATGGGATAAATTCTGCGCCCCCCCACCAAAAAAAAAAAAAAAAGACATTTTTTTTCCCTTTTTCGATATTTTTCCTTATTTCTTTTGCTTAAAAGCATAAATCCTGGAATATCTTGTTTTCTTCCCTTTTTTGGATACAGCCCAAGGCTGATATCAATGTGTGGCTTAAAACGTGTGTTCATGCCTTCATGGGGAGTCCAATGTGTTTCAGACGAATTGTACAATCCCCCAACTCAAAAGGCTTTGTGGGGGTGGGGGGTGGTATACAACCCAACTCATCCCCTGTTCTTTTGGTACTGCATCGTCTGTGAGTGATATCAGCATGGATCACCCACCACATACAAGTTTCGGACTATATTTGAAACCTTGGCTAGTACCTTTTCTTAATTATCAACCTTTATGTTACATTCTACCATTTATTGACCCTTCCATAAGCAGTAGGGGAAAGATTGTGTGCACCCAGCATTCGCTGAAACTTTGTGTGCTCATATCTCCCTCCATCTATAAATGGTGGATGGGAATCTTAACACGCATTTCAAATGGACATTTGACAATGTGAATTGTGTAATTCTGCTAGATTCCTGCTAACCATCTTTAAATGGTGAGAGAGAATGGATGCCTGACTCTTGGCGAACAATGTGTGCATTGTAGTCATGCCCCAAACAATTTATTTATTCCATAGAAAACCACTATTCAAAACCATTCCTTCCACAGTAAGCAGTAGCTAAAACCATTCCCAACAGAGAAAACCACTACCCAGAACTTTCGTTGCATGGTTGCACCAAATTCCCCTCCAAAACTATCATACTGTAGCCAAAACAACCCCTTAGTATGGCTCCCTACACAGACCACCTACAAAGCCACCTTCCTACAGCTCAAACTGCTTTCTTAAAAACTAGCCTCACATTGTCATCCTTATGAAAAGATGTAGAATGTGTCTTCAAGCCCCAATGGTTCATTACTGCATACAAAGAAGCTAACATCCTGTGAAAAAACGATGGTTCTTCTGTGTCATCCTCCCATTCTCCCCTTCTTTCCTGAGGTTCATGCATGTCTTTGGTTCTGGACTTCTGTTTTTCTTTGGTCATTGGACAAATGAAATGAAGGTTCATGGCAGCATTTCAATGTCTATGGAAGTTAGGAAGTTGTGTATGTGTGGATAAGTTGTTGGATGAATGAAAGGCCCTTGGCAGGCAACTTCATGTCACCAAAGGCCCGTTTGTAAGGTGCATCCAAACACACAACAATCAACTGCTGATTGGATCAAAACGGCGTTTAAGCCTCAAATGCCCATTTGGAGGGTGTGTCCAAATGGTCCCCAAGACTTGTTTCTTGTTGGGTTCATCAAAAGCATTTAAAGTTGTTTGTGAATAATTAACCACCATTTAAATCATAACTTAGCTGCCTTTGAGATATCTGATTTTCTACACCATACGAGCTTTTATATATATATATATATATATATATATATATATATATATATATATATATATAAAATATAAATTTGGATGGTGGTGATGATGATGATTTAGTGTTTGAATAAGTAAATCTTTATTTCTTAAAAGAAATTCTTATAGATGGATACTATGTAATGGTTATGTGATTAGATTTTTAAATGCAAACAGAGAAATTTAGAGTCACGCCCCTGGGTGTGGGATCATATTTTTGCATGGGTTCATTTTTGTTGGACTGCATTGAATGTTAGGATTGCCGGATTGTGATTTTTTTGCATTGGATGGTTAGGATGGTTGGATCATCATCTTTGCATCAGATGGCTAGAATTGACGGATGATGATTGTTGCATGTAGCCCATGAAGTATGTGATGGACCTAATAATCTAACAGACAATCAAGAGAATATGTGTGTGTGTGTGTGGGGAGGGGGTCACCCGATTGCCATGATTTTTGCACCGTGGCTTGCTCCTAGTTGTATGAATAAATGAATGGTTCTGATCGACAATAGGTCACCCAATTTGCCATTTAAAAGGTTTGGGGACCTTGCCAACGTCCCATGAAGGCATGGATGATTACCAAAACACACACACAGTTATTACATTTGTGGATTGCTTCACTTACAAATTTATTCTGGTTGCTTTTCCCAGTGGGTCATGTCAGTTGTTTTGTGGAGAAGAAAAGCACATCGAAGCAAGTAAGCATTAATGCAACTGGTTTCCGTTCATGACGATTATCAGTTTTTTAATTGTATGCATGTCTTAACAACATTTGCCGGTTGTCTTAAAATTCTTACATCAGGTATATGTTCGGGTCATCAGCCAACAATCTGGGGTTACTATTTCTTTTAGACAAGTCCCCTTGCATGAGACAGTGGAGATGTATCACCAGAGTCCCCGTCGCCTGAGCATTAATCTATCTCTGAAGCTTCATGCTCATCTATGCAAGTTGTAAAGTTTACATTCGGTCATGGTTTTCCATACAATGCATTCTTTCTTTCTTGTATTTCAATGTCACGTTGGGATTGGTTATTGGCATTCTATTATTGATTAAAATTTTTTCTTTCTTTTTCTTGAGGTTGATCTGTAAATCACAGACAAAGTTGCGGATTTGCTTGTTTGATTTGTAGAAATGTAAATTGAGGAATGCGCTTGTGATGCCCTCCGTCTCTTTCCTGTGATGCCCACTTTGTAATTGAAGTTTTACTTTTATCTCGTCTGGAAATTTGTCTGCGAATTGATTAACCCTGTGGATTTGGGTGATTTTTTCTTGGGTTATTTTATAACCCAAAAAAATATTATTTTTTCTTTTTCTTTTCTTTTTCTTGAGGCTGATCAGTAAAGCACAGACAAAGGTGCAGGTTTGCTTGTTTGATTTGTAGAAATGTAAATGTAAATTGAGGAATGGTGAGAATTGAGTTACGTTTATAGATTAGATGGATGGGATTGTCTATTAAGAGTGTTTTCTGAGACATACAATCCGTGCATTTGGGCTGACCTTATTTGCACATCACCCAACCACACGTAGGATACTTGGATAAACCAACCAATCTGCACTGTCCAGTAGCTCCAATATTCATTTAATAGAATTCTAGGTAAGATGGCCTTCTTTTTCTTATAGCCCTTCATTCTCAAGCAATAGATGGATGGTTAGTTAGGATGACCTGTTGGAAGTGACCTTTTAAATACGCAAGGTGTCGGTTGGCACCCCCAAAATGTTGGATTATAATTCTTGGATTTTGGGCTGTTGGGAATTGAAATTCAGGATTTGTAAAATTGCGATTGTTTGGCACCCCTGATTATCCTATATTTAAATATCAAGGTGTTCAAATCTAAGGACCTGGATTTGAAATCCTCCTATTGTGTTTGGCACCCTGAATTGGGAATCAACTTTAATTCAAAAGTAGCTATGCATGGTATATTTACAGGGGCTTGAATTTAACAACTAAATCAACTTTAATATCACTAATTAGTGAATGTATGCAATGTTTAACACAATGGTTGAAATAGGGCCGCTGAAATATATGCTTTGTCCAAAATTGATGAAATTCCAAGTCTCAGTGGGCCACAAGCACAAATAATGTTCGAGTGACTAATCAAAGATTTTTAACCATTGATTTATATGGATAATGCTTGGATGGTGCTGATCATCATATTAAAGTAATTATAGTGATGTAATTGATAATCTAATTGTTTTGGGACATCATTAGTGGACTGCATGCCCAATAGAATAGTAGTACGGTGACATACATATTACACATGCAACTCTTGGAAGGAGTTTAGATGTAATCCAACCTCTCACCATGGATTTCAAACTTCCTCCGAGGGGATTTCAAAACCCACATTTACTTTGTGCCAAACAACAGGTCAAAACACATCACGGTGGGGCCCACACAGCTCGACCACGGCCCCACCCAGCTCGACCACACGCATTGTACCTTCTTCCCCCCCCCCCCCCCCACACACACACACACATATATATATGATTTTGTTTTGATTACGAAGTTATAGGGCCCACTTTTGTAGGCTACTAAAAGCTAAGAAATGCCTTATTTTTGGACCAAGGCTGTCTTTCAATGGGATCTCTACTCATGGCAGTGCATTTTGTAGGCCATTGCTGGGACGGTTAGATGGCTCTCAATCAATGCGATATTCTCACGGCATCCCATGAAATGCATATTGCATCCAATATACGGTCCAGATTGGTTGATCGAGCTATCAAGTAACCCCACATTAACATTACCATAATGATTAAGTAGCCAAAATCTAGCTGATACATTATTTATAGCTATGTCACTTGTGTTCAGGTTATCTGGGAACCCCATCATGAGTGGGTGCATATGACAGGTTGGATGATCAATCGGGGCCATCCATCTATTGGGCCCTGATTAGAGACCCATATGTTTCCAAATCAAACCTATGAGATAACCTCATTCATTACCTTTTCTTTTCCAGAATTCACATAGTTAAAAGGGTATTTACAAATACCCACAAAAAAAAAAAAAAAAAAATATTTTGCAAATAATCACTTCAGTAATTCGTCGTTATTGCAAATACCCCCAGTTTGTTAGTTATAAAAATTCTCGTTCAAAATGGTTAGATATTGACAGAAATGCTAATATTTATAAATGACAAAACCCCTTTTGCTTTTGACTTTTGCTCATATAAAATGTGTGGTCCAATAGATTTTGATGGTATAGATGGGCCCCACAAAAAAATTAGCCAAATTTGATTGAAAATAGACAAAAGGAAAAGGAAAGAAACCAAGGCCCATCAAGAATGTGGGGACCGACAGATGGACGGACGGTGCCAATCGTGTGAATAGGCTGCACAAAAATTTTCCTCAAATCTGATTGGAGAGAGATAAAAAGGCAATCATGGTCCCTCTAGAATGTTTCTCAACAGATGGCATAAAAGATGGACCATGTTGATTGTGCTGATGGGCCCCACAAAAAATATTCCCCAATGGAGAGAGAGAGAGAGAGAGAGAGAGAGAGAGAGAGAGAGAGAGAGAGAGAGAGAGAGAGAGAGATGGGACGCCCACGCTCACGCACACACCAAATCGTCATCTACCAACCTCTCATGTGCTTGTGACATCTAACCCGTCCAAGGGGTTGGGCCCACCATGAGGATCACCTCATGCAAAAATCAAATCCATTTATTGAGTAGCCATCCAGGGGCTTGATATTATGCACACCATGTATGGCAGAAAATCAAGCTAGTGAGTCTTCCTAACCCAATAACAAGGTTTATGTCCTTTTTCCCCTCTTCAAATCAAGTGGATATTGTCCATGACCCACGCCCAAAACTGGGTGATGGTCATTTTTTTTTACCTCAAACCAAGCGGTTGTGATTGCTTGTCAACCACTCTAGCTTAGCTTGCATATCTGTTTGTCTCGTATCCCATCGGCAATTTGTGCACATTCAATTAGCATGGTCTAGATCACTCAGTTCCTGACTGTATGAGTGAGATTTGATACCTGATATCGATGTATTATTGGAGATGGGCCAGATATATCACATTAAGATCTCCCATTCTTTTGATCCCAATGGAAACACAACCATCAAATTGGATCACCCATTTGAGCATTAGGGTGATCTCTCTATCTCTTATGATCACCTTGATAAATGGCACAAATCTATCTGATTCTAATCTGTTATCAGAGAGTATATATTTCTTTAGGCCCCCTTCACATCCTCTTTATCCCAATAAGGGGATGAGTTCGGACCCAGTTTGGCTGATGTGTCTATTTCTCCTAATATGAGTTGGGTTTGCTAAGATATCGATTTGATCTTCAAATCTTCAAAATCTTTTCAAATGCTGCAACCACTCCGAACATCTCTAGGGAGATCTTTAATTTCGAAAGGACTGAGAATATCATTAGTCAAATATGTGACACATCTATTTTTTTAATGGGTTTTTTATAAGTATGTTGGGTATGTTACTTCATTAATAGGCATAATAAACATGATCACATTGCATGTCTTGATTCATCTTCCTAAAAGTAGGGGCATAAGAGTTTGCCGCTTTTTTTTTTTTTTTTTTTTATTAGCTTGTTAGTACACCCTACTGTCAGTTCACACTTCACTGTTAGCCACCTCCACTAAGGGCGTGTTTGGCCGGGCAGATCCCATGGTATTAGGAAGTATGGGATCAATTTTAAGGTAATGATGATGGTGTCAGTGGATTATCTTAAGATCCATGGGATTGCTTATATCCCGGGATAAGTTCATTGGGTCTGTTTGGCACACCATGTATATCCCGGGATTTCACCTTCTAATCCATCAACCAAGGGATAGGATCAATTTTAAGGTAATGATGGTGATGTCAGTGGATTGTCTTAAGATCCTTGGAATTGCTGATATCCTAGGACAAGTTCACCGGATCTGTTTGGCTCGTCATGTTAATCCCAGGATATTGCTGATCTCATCCCTCCTAATACCATGGGATCTGCCTGGCCAAACACGCCCTAAGGAATCTATACCAAGGCCTCAGTGTTGAAACAAGGTATCTTTTACTCAGTCTACCACCTGAGCTAATTTATAACAGAATGTGAATCTAACTGAATGTGAATCGCTGAGAGAAGTTCAAACTACGGCACTCTCTAATGAGAGTAGATTTCATACCAATTGTAGTTGAGATGCCTTTGATTTCTCCACCTAACCGTTTGAAAATGGGCGTAAATAAGTACATTTTTCATGATGGCGACAAACCCTTGGACGGATTTGATGTCACCCACATAAGGAAGGCTTTAAATTTTGAAAACCTGTTGGACGCACCAAAAATCGGCAAAGTTGAAATTCCTAGTTCTTCAGTTTGAAAATCCCAATGGCAACCGATTGAACTATAATTAGCATACACCCGTTTGATAACTTCCAATCATTCAACTGCGTACAACATCCAAATCCGTCCAATACGTTGACCCCACTATAAAGATCACCTCTTGCAAAAATCATCCATGTTTACTTACAAAGTGGGCCACATATGTATTGGATATTTATCACTGACTAGAAACTGTTTATCTACAGTGTGGCTCATCTGAAGCGTAGATAGGCTGATTTTTTTTTACAAGGTGATCCTCATGATAGGTTCAACCTACTTAAAGTGTTGGATCTTACATTCACTTAAAATATTGTAAGTTATTTTCTTGATGGACCATAACTCCTGGTCCAACTGATTGGACTAGTCCTCCTAAAATTATAAAATGGCGCAAAATGAAATATGAAATCCACTCCGAAGAAAGCAGTTGGAATCGATCCTATGCAATGTCCGCGGCTTTTAAAAATGAATGTCTGAAAGTAGAGTATTGCCCTCGCGCGAGTGGGACGGTGAAGGGTCTTACCACACACGTGCCAAAAATGAATACGTGTACTAGATCTAAACCATTTATCATCTCAGGAACTTGGTATCCATGCCTAATCCAAAGTTCAGGATGGTTAAGCTATCAGGAACGTAGGCCAACCTAAACGTGCCCTTCTGATTTCTGGCCCACATAATGAGTTAACCACCTTGATTTTCATGGGTGGGAAATTTTTATGTTAGTTTCCACCTGATAAAAGTCCCTAATACGTCACACGTTTGACACGTGGGAACTTTTCCTGCGAGGTCCTTCTCCAGCTCACTCGCGCGTGAGTTTTGCGTTTCATTTATTTCTCAAAACTGATAAAACGGGTAACGGATTGGCTAGCCTACTCCCCCTGGCACCAGCCAATGGCTGGTGGTCAGTGCTCTGTGGGGCCCAACATGATGTATATGTTTCATCCATACCATCCATCTATTCTTACAGATTATTTTACAGTATGAGACCAAAAATGAGATACATCTCAATCTCAATTGGACCACATTACAGGAAAGTGTTGAATGAGCGTCTACCATTAAAAACATTTCGGGGGCCATAAAAGTTTTGGATCAAGCTGATTTTTGTTTTTTCCCTTCATCTGGGCCTGTATGACCTACTCAACAGATTGGATGTCAAATAAACAGTACAGTGGACCTTAGGAGTATTTTAATGGTGGATATCCAATCACTATTGTTTTCAAGTGGTGTGATCCACCTAAGATTCATATACCTCTCATTTTTTGGCATCAAGCCCTAAAATGACCTTGAAAAATGGATGAACGGAATGGATGAAACACATACATCATGGTGGGGCCCACAGAGCACCGACCATCAGCCCCGGGGCTAGTGTCAGGGGGAGTAGCCAATCCGTTTCCGATAAAACGTCCCCCTCCCTTGTAAGGACCTCATGGCAGCCGTGACGATTCACTGATGTGGATTAAGGACTTCATGTTGATGAGATCTACCGTCCATCAGGTGCAGCACACTGCGTTTGTTATGGGACCCAAAAATCAGGCTGAATAATTAAGGGATGAACGTGATGAGGTGGATCACGGTCTTCCTCATGGGATAACTAATTCGAATCCACAAAGCTTCCCTGGACGATCAAAATTAAAAACTAGAAATAATTTTAAAAAATCAAAATAAATTTGTTAAATATTAATGGATGAAATAAATGAGACTACAACCCTTTTATTTTTTACACACGCACACACACCCCACACACGCACGCCTTAGTGGAATTTCACCACCTATGGGTACTCGAACCCTCGACCCGGTGTTGAAACTCCCGAGAGACTACAACCCTTTAAATAGGGATACCAAGACTTTATAAATTAAACTATAACTAAAACTTGTTAAAATTCGTAACTTATTATGAATAGTAAATTTTCTATTTATAGTGTCCTACGTGTTATTGTCCTAATTTTTTTAAACACTTTTCATGTTGGGCGCAACTCCTAAAGCCCAATGGATGAAGAGTTATAATCAAACTAAAACTTACTATTTATAGTAAAAATGGAATTAAACATGAAATTCTACCGTTGATATGATGGAATCTCGCAAATTCGGCGTGGGCAACCCGGCTATGGCTAAAGTAGCTTGTCCTACTGCAAAATCAAATCTGGTACATCCTGTAACTCATTCCAGTATGCAAGATATGTCTATTTTAAGGTTCTGACGGTCTTAATGACTTCTGCCTCGATTGGGCCTTCTCTGATCCATCTTGGACATGAAAGTGTCCGCGACCCGCTCTACATCAATAATAATTTTTTTAAAAAAAATCAATGGACTACACCACGGGCAATGGATGAAATAGTCTAAATTGTGTGGGGTCCACCATAATTTTATATATGACATCTAATGCATTCATTTGATGCCCCTCGCCAAGATGAAGGGACCCCTTAAAATCAGGACACAAACCACTTGAGGGGCAAACAATGTAGGTATGATTTTACACCAGTCTTTGTGGCGTGGTCCACCGAGTCTTGGACTATGTTGATTTATAAGGGGCGCAACTGCGTTGGAATCCTGAATCCACCGAGGTGGGTGTGGATTCCTAACTGTGGGGCCCATCGTGATGTATGTGCCTTACATCCATTTGGATAGTTCATTTTAGGGTATGGTCCCAAAAATGAAGCTGTAACATCCCGTCCAACCAGCACAGTGTCCTAGGGCGTCCACGTAGGATTTGCAGTAGGATCGTTCGATCACAGTACTCGTGGTGGGGTATCATAAGTTAATTAATTTAGATTTAGCCCATTAAAGTAGACCAGTTTGGTTATGATCGGACCAAGTGCGGGCCGCCAAGCCAGAGGGCCTGTTTACACTTAACAACAGCTCGTGTGGGCCACCCAACGACCGAGGAGGGTCAGAAAAATCTGAAAGTTTAGAAAATCATAGATCTCACTGGACTTGTGGTCCATTGCGGACTGCGGACCTAGTGGACACCCAGAATTGGGAGCTGACACTTGCCAAATGCACCCCACCAATGCCAGAATTGGAATCTGGCACTTGCAAATGAAACCAAGATATTGGGCTTTTTAGCCGTCGGATTTCTTCCAAAATTACGGTGACGGTTTAATATATTTTTCTACACCCGTCCACCAAATCTGGGACCCGATCATAGAACGGTAACCGTTGATCGCAAATCGGACTCGTACGATCAAACCCCATATCCGATCGCTCCCAAATTCTGTATAGCCCTTCATCGGGCCATGGAGCACCTATCCTATAAGTTTCATGGCCGGGGGGCCACCAGAGTCACCCCAATTACCGAAATGGGCTCCACTGGGCCACTTAAAGATCTAAATCGTATGCTCAGACCCCATACTCATTCATCCGTTTGTTTCCAAACTTTGCATGACCCTTCATTGGGCCATGAGACACCTACACACCAAGTTTGGTGGCCAGAGGGGTGCCAGGGTGACCCCCACACCAATATGAAGTTTCACAGGGCTATTTTGGAAATTTGTAGAAGCTTGGGGCCAAAGGGCCTAAGTCTAGGAAACAAACCCCTAGCTCTCATAACTCTCTCTCATTTTCCACAACTACCAAGAGCAAAGGGGAGAGCAAGAGAGTAAGGGAGAAGAAAGTGTGAGTGAAGTTGAGCTAGGGTGGACCCTAAATTAAGGTGGGGTCCTAAAGAATCAAACCTTTCAACTCCCTACCTCTCCTCAAAAGAGAAACTCTCACCATAACCTCAACGATCGTTCGTGGATCGTCTAGGTAAGATCCTTCACCCATTCTTCTTGAAAATCCATGTATTAAGAAGGATTGGCTTGGATTTCTCACATGCAAGGGCTTGTTTTAGGGATTCCGGCCGATCGACTTCAAATCCCTCTTTCCTAGGACGTTTTCCAAATCTCCAACGGTCCATATGTGCGAACTATTGATCTTAGGTGGCCTAGCACCAATTTTAGTATAAGCTTAATGATTTTGATTGCTTGGATGCTATATTTGAAATTCTAGAGAAACCCTAGAAAATTATATGTTTGTGGAACGGTATAGAGGTACATGCTTAGCTTTCTCATGATGTTGTTCTTGCCTCTCACATGATTGTGTGTATGGATAATTGCATGCTCATGCCTTGATTGATTTTTTCATATGTTGTGCTTCATAGTATGTATGATTCCTTACTCTTGTGCACATGATTTCTTGGGATGGAGGAAGTGCTTAACTTTCTCACAAATCCACACAACTCACATGTACTTTGTTTCATGATAGCGATAGTTTATTTGTTAGAAGTATTTGATTCGTATGCTTGAGATGCATGAAAACATGATGTTAATATGCTAGTTGATGACTTGGATAGTTAGCATGTTATGGATCCCCTTCACCCTCTTGGGTTGGTCAGGAACATGATGAGAGATGGTAATCCCATCGGTAGGACTACGTTAGGGCTAGATCCGTGGATTGGGCGGGAGTGTTCGGGTGGCCGTAGTTCGACTATATGGGTCCCTCGTGCCCGAAGTCACTTGTCTCATGTTCGCCTGACTAGTGCGGCCTAGCCTACTATCTGACCAACCTTGTTGTTAACCCTGTTTGCTTACCTATATATGGAACCTGGAACACCTTACAACCATTGTAGTCCATTGATAACTAGAATGCAACTGGTCCACAGTCTCGTGAGCTGGGCATGGTGGAATGGGACACTGTGTCCGAGCTATAGGCCTACGCTGGGGTACCACGCCTCCCCGTAGTGACCGCGAGCGATCTCTTTCTCTCGGCACTCTTCATGTGCTTGAAGTCGGAGATGAGGAATCCGACGGGATCACAGACCACGGGGTCTCGGCCTCATGCATTGATAGGGCCTTGGTCTCTCAACCAGTTTAGAATATTGATATGTGAGGTGTATCAGATTCCCTAACCTGCTGGATGAATGAACTTAACTAATAACTCGGCTAACACATCGCATTAGTTAGGGTGACGACTCGACAGTCGAGGTCGCTCTAAGGGAGTGTTGCCATATACGATCGTTAGATGGAGTCGCTCGAGGGAGCGTTGTGGCAAGGGCATGCATCATATCATTGCATTGCATGCACATTTAATAAGAGTTGTTGGGTGTTGATGATTGCCTACCTTTCATTAAGTTCATATTACAATTGATGTCTGTTATAACTTAAGACTAATAGTACATACTGAGTTAATCACTCACTCCAACTCCGTGACTGTGTTTTAAAACACCAATCAGACTCTCTCATAGATACAAGGGAGGCGGAGCAGGTAGAGCATGGCGATGCTACTCTCGACGAGAAGGAGGAATTGCCATACTTCCAGTTGATGGATGGTTTTCTGCCAGCTGGAGAGGCAGGATCGGATCGCTAAGCTGTGGGCTCAGTCCTATTCTTTTTAGACTCGCTATTCTTTTGAGATTTTGTTGGGTGACGCCATGTGCGACCCCTTTATTCTTTTGGACATGTATATATATATATATATATATATATTCGCTTTTGGTCTCTTTCATTTCAGTAGACTTGTGTGATTGTGCTTTATGTTCCAGGATTTTTCAGACTACGCATTGATTGGATTAATCACATAATTAATGAAAACCGGTCATAAGTGACCCTGGGAACTCGGGAGTTGAGTATATACATGACCCCCGATTTCCCGGGCGTTACAGAAGCAATGCCTAATCTCAGATGAACCACACCATAAGAAACAGTGGTAATTGACGATTAAAAATTTTTCGTGGGCCACGGAGATTTTAGATCAAGCTAATATTTGTGTTGTCTCTCATCATGTCTTTGTGACCTTATAAACAGGATGGATGGAAAATAAACATTCAAATAGCCCCTAATTTTTTTTAATGGCAGGTATTCAATCACCTATGCTTCCTGTGATGTGGTCAAGCTAAGATTTGGATCGGCTTCATTTTTTGAAACTATGCCTTCAAATAAGCTGTAGAAACATATGAAAAACATAGATGTAAGGCATATACATCACGATGGGCTCCACAGTTAGGGGTCCACCCACTTTAGTGGAGATCCATCGGAGCTGTGCATGTTGTACCTTATTTTCTAGGTTCTTAAGAAACTCAATTGGAAAGGACATGTGTTATTTACGAGAAATATATAGCATGTTAAAGATATTTGAGAATGCATGTCATGCCTCGAAATTCGGTACCTGAGTTAGCCAGGCCCGAACTCGAATTGCAGGACTGTGAGTTATACTTAAACAAAATATACAACATAGCCCACATTATAATCATGTATTTTCAAGGCAATTGAGTAACTAAAAGAATAAAAAATCATTGTCATTAAATAATGTCCACTAATCAATCCTTGAATTTACTTATATTAATATTCAAAAATAAATAATAACAAAATGTATTGAATTTTAATTAATATTTAAATAAACAAAAGGAAAGGTCTTCGATCTTGCTCAATTAGTTCTTCATACATAAACCCTGCAAAAATCTATACGGGTGTGAGCACGACGGCTCGTAGGGTCACAACATTTCCAAAATCAAAACTTCTACATCAGCATGTAACAATGAATACATAATGAAAGGTCAATTCATAGTGCATAGTATCACAAGCCGGCAGGGGCCTCGCACAAGGGCCACAACTCATGTTAGTCCCATACCTAACGTGTAAAGTGATTCCAAGATGATAGACTCCAAATCCCGAATAGTCCCATACCTATTGGGGATCGTGGCCCCCAAATGTGTACATCAATTCTGTATTTACGCATTCACAACCCAAATATAAGAGAACATTAACATTTCAATATATAATAACCACTAAAATTCTGCTAATGAAGTCAAATAAAATAAAATAACTTCTGATTCTTTTTTGGACTTTGCCAGGGCAGAGTACCCGTGCATCCATTTTAGGAATTAACCTAAGGCACTGTGACCGTTTTGGACCTCCCAGGGTAGGGCACCATGCATCTAACATTTTAGAGAGTCCGGGCAGAGCACCCACATGTACATTCACTTAATTTTAAATAAAAGAAAATATGACTTTCATCATGGGACACGGGCCATTGATCAATTATTTAGATACGACATATCCTGAAACACGAGCCAGGGGTCGAATGTCTACAATTGCTGAAATTTAAAATGCGGTATAAAATTAACATCCTTTTTGGGAATACCGCAGGTAGAGCACCCATTAAAAAAAATAACATGATAATCCTTTCAGGGCAGAGCACCCATAATTTAAATATATTTTAAAAAAGTTAACAATAATCGAATGAATTTATTTCACATATCAAAAATCAAATAAATGCATTCTACATCACGTAAAACTAAAATCAAATAACTCAAATCAGCAATACGAAATAAATAATCAATGAAATCAAAATGTATACCAATGTAGTCTTTTCAATCGGGAAGATCACCTACTTGTTGTGAATAAAAAATGTAATAGGAGGATGATAATCTGATGTAGATCCGACTTTACAGCTATGCTTGGAGTAGTCAACACCCAATGCAACACAATTAGATATGATTCTACGATGGTTTTTTGGCACGATTGATAAAGTTTTTGATGGACGGAAAATGTGGCTCAAATCAATCTTGAAAATCTGCTCAAATGGTGGAATTAGCGGGTCGTCGGGTCGACTCACCGAGTCAACTCAGTACTCAACTTCTTCCTTCTTCTTCTTTTATGTTTTCCTCTCTTTTTCAGATCTTTCTCCTCTAATTCTTCCTTCCAATGGTAAATCAGCAAAGGGGTGGGAACAGGCAACTCGAAGCAACAAGTCACTAACTCGCTAATGATTCTCTCTCCCTTTCTCGAACCAATTTCTTCTCTCACTTCCTTTTCGAACTAATTTCTTCTCTCACTTCCTTTCTTTCTTTCTTTTTAGATCTCTCGCACTGGCGTCAAGGAGATTTTTTCAAAGTTAATATTCTAGAATCCATCTTGTAAAAGGAGTTTGCTGTAGGCATCTTGCGGTGAATGGAGGAGAGAGAGATTAGTGGAAAGGTGGCTTGGCATTCTCAATTGACGTGCACCAGCATGTCACTTTTCTTTCTTTTTTTGTCCTTTTTTTTTTTAGGGTGGACCCATAGGAATGATGTGACAAATCCACATCGTCTATCGCTTTGGTCCACCCATGTAAAGGCATGGGCAAAGAAATAAGACCGATCTAAAGTTCAAACGGGCCACACTGAAGAAAATAATAAAACTTGGAACACCCACCTTTAAAAAAATTAGGTCGTTACAATTTATGAAGTGCTTTTTACGGAATCACAGCCGACAGGATGACAAGACATGAAGAAATGAATTCAAAAGTAAACCAAGCAGATGAGGGTCACCTAATAGGTTGATTGAGCGGTCGAGTAATGCGATCGAGTCAGTGAGAAGGCCTAGAGCAGTTAGTAGGACAGGTGGTCAGGAAGTCTCCAAAAAATCATGTAGTGTTGAAACAGTTACAACAACCATCAAAACGTAGAAAGCATCAAAAAGGTTAATTAGTAATGTTGAAATGGTCATAACAACATTAAGAACATGAGAAGTATCCAGATGGTCAGGTTAAGGCTATAAATAACAAATGTAGCCAATAGAAGAAAGCGTCTCATACCAACCAAACCAAACCAAATCAAATTTATCTTTCAATTATCTTTTCGGTTATCTATCATTTACATTCCTTATTGTAACATTTTTTTTTTGTCAGTCAATTACATTCCGTAGTGTAATCCTTTACTTTTACCTGTTATTTACATTCTTTAGTGTAATATGTAGTGTTGATGCTGTAATCCACTTAGTCCTACTAAACTGTTGATGATGTAAACCAGTTTGTCCTACTCTTCCTCCGGTTAGCACGTCGCGCACCTGCAAAGCAAAGAGACACTACGGACACTAGTTGTAACCAGGGACCCTCTGATGCCTAAGTTAGGGTAGACACACAATGAGCGTAGTTGGGTTAGGGTAGTTGTGCATACCTTTCTCTTCAGTAGAGCTTCTATTTATAAATCATTTGGATCACTTATGTGTTGTAGTGAATCTGCTAAATAGACCCGTATTGTAGAATGGATGTCCCTGGATATATCGCGCCTCCCTTAGCGTGATCTTTGGCTGAGATCTTAGTGGGAAATCTTGCCCGCACACGGTGGTGATCCTCCCTGGATACTTTCTACCAAAGTTGTTGGTCAGGTCGATCTTGGAGGCTGAGGTCGTAGGTCGAAGCTGGCCTCAGAGGCTAACGGTCGAAGTCGTCCTTCGAGGTTGGGAGATGAAGCTGATCTCCAGGGTCAATGGTTAATGCGAGGCCTCAGCTTGACGACTGAGGTTAGTGCTCGTGGTCGCCACTCAGATTGGTAGTAGAGGTTGACGTTGCCACTCCAATCCTTTTATGGGGAGTCTTCCTACAATCTCTCTGTTCTATTTCAGGTGTTAGGTCAGTTCGATTTTACCCATAACATGTAGCGTTAATCAAGTAACTGTTAACTTTAGTTATAATTGTACCCAATTAATGTGGTAGATTGAGTGTGAACTGACAGTGGGGTGTACTAACAAGCTAACAAAAAAAAAGTAACTGTTAACTTTAATTATAATTTGAGTCTACGCTCATATACTGGATTTAGTTCAAGCATCAATCAGAACTCTTTTATCTGTATCAAAAATTACTTTCGTATAAAAGGCAAAGGTGTAATCCATTATCAGAGGATGAACCCTACCCTTTGACTATCGTCCGAGTGACTAAATAGGCGACCAATCTTATTCGATCTCAGTCACATACTACGTATCTACCTATCTTGGTGCCTGAGGTTATAGTTGCTCGGTTTGAATTGAGCTATACATTCAATTTTAGCATGCTACATTTATCATGTAATCGAAACTGTAAATCAATTCATAACAGTATGCATCCACCAAAGCCGCACCCATTTATAAGATCTATTGAATGCCGACCATTGAAACTTATCTTGACTAACAATGATTTTTATATATGGTCAAAAAATGTGTGGCTTCTCAAAAGGTTTCAACATTCGTATTCAACTTTCACCTAAGAAGTGACCTAATTGAGTTCTATATATGTGAGTCCATTAGAAGATGAGGCATGGATTAGGTTGTCCATGCATTGATCTGCTGATGTGTTGGGTGCCTTGTGCATAACATATGATATATGTGTTTTATATATAATTCATTCTTTTTATTTTTCAGCTCATTTTAAAATGAATTAAAAAATAAGCACATCTGGAAAGCTACGTAAATAACATCTAAAATGAATTAAAAAACAAGCACACCTGGAAAGCTACATAAATAACATCTAAAATGAATTAAAATCATGAAGGTGTGGGATAACGACAGCAATCATTGAAACCTTTCGGCCAGTCATAATATTTATTTGTTATCCACCTTGTTGATACTTAAAGGAAGGGAAAACGCAATTATATCAGCTAATCTAAAACTTATGTGGCCCAGAAGAAGTTTTTAGTGGGAGGTGTTCAATCACCACCATTTCTTATGATGTGGTCCACTTGAATTTTATATTTATTTCATTTTTTAGTTCATGCCTCATCATACAATGATAGGGCAACCATTGATCCAGGTCTCCAAATTGGGCTGACGAAACAGATGGTGGAGATATAACAAAGACATCATGGTGGGCCCCACGGAGCAACTCGCATCCGTGCATGATTGAGTCGACGATCGTTTGCTTGTTTTTTAAAAATAGATAATATTATAATAACAATGAAACAGTTGAAATGCATGGGATACGAAACAGGCCGAGGAGGATTAGATACTGACAGGTTGAGTAGCGGGACTCGCTACTGAAGTGACGTCACCAAGTTATGGGGGACCCACCATGATGTATGTGTTGTATCCACACCGTACATCCATTTGAAGATATAATTTTAGGGCGTATTTGGATGGCGGGCCCACGTTATACAGCATCGTATATTATAATATATTTTACATGCTGCAGCAGCTCTAACCAAATGTCCACACGTGGTTTGCTGGCCTGCCGAGTACATCACCGAACCAATTTTCAAAATCCGCACGGCTTGATTTTGTTTTACACTGCAGGTGGCATTACAGTGCTTTCATTGCACTGCACGCCATTGCAGAGAGATTTTAAAAAAAAGAAGAATGAGTCAGATCCAAATAAGGAGTAGGCCCACCAAAGAAAGTAGTGGGAAGAGCGACGCCCACTGTTGAAACCTTCCTAAGGTTTACTATGAAGTTGATCTGAGATCCAACGTGTTTATAAGTTAAGACAGACATGAAAGAAGGTAAAATACAAATTTCAGCTTGATCAGAAACTTTTGTAGTTCTTAAAATTTTTTAATGATGGACGGCACTCTCTCCATTGTTTACTGTTATGGGGTCTACTCCAGCTTTGGATCTGACTCATTATTTGGCTCATATCCTAAACTTATATCACCAAATGGATGAATGGCATGGATACAACACATACATTATGGTGGGTCCCACATAACCTGGTGACGTCACTTCAGTAGCAATTCTAGCTAATTAACCTTTCAGTAGCTAATCCGCGTCCGAAACAGGCTGGGGCAACACGGAGCTAGGTCAGGGACCAACTTTACGTGTTTGTATATCTATGCCGTACATTAATCATTTTAAGGGTTGATTTCATGAAGGAAACAGATTCAAATCTCAGGTGGACCACACCACAGGAAAAAGTGGTGTTTGAACACCACGGTTAAAAGATTACTATGGGCATGGTAACTTTTATTTGACATTTAACCAGTTGATAAGGTCACACAGACCTAAATGAAGAAAAAGCACAAATATTAGCTTGATTTATAACTTTTACAGCCCACAATAAGCTTTTAATGATAGGCATTTAATCGACACTGTTTATTATATTGTGGTCGACTGAAGATTTGGTTCTACTTCATTTTTAGGCTCAGGCTCTAAAATAAGCTGAAAAAAGAGATGGACTGCGTGGATATATAACACATACATCAAGGTGGGCCATGGTCATAGGCTGACCGAACACGGTGTTTCCCGGACTCATCAAACCCGCCCTCATACGCGGGACCACAATCTCAAAATAAGACTTTGGCCGGCCCCCGACCGGAAACGGATTTGCTACTCCCCCTGCTACTAGCCCGGTGGATGGTGGTCGGTGCTCTGTGGGCCCCGCCATGATGTATGTGTTTCATCCATGCCGTTCATACATTTTTACAGATCATTTTAAGGGTTGATCCTAAAAATTAGAAGAATATAAATCTCAGATGGACCACACTACAGGAAAACAATAGTGATTGGATATCAACCATTAAAATCCTCCTAAGGCCCACTATACTTTTTATTTGACATACAATCTATTGATTAGGTCATAAAGACATAGAAGAAGGGAAAAAACAAATATAAGCTTGATCCAAAACTTTTATGGGCCCTAAAAAGTTTTTAATGGTCGACGCTCATTCAACACTGTTTCTTATAATGTGGTACATTTGATAATGGTAAAGACCTCTTTTTTATTTTCGTACCTAAAATGATATAAAAAATAGATGAACGGCATGGATAGAATAGATACATCATGGTGGGGCCCACATATCACCGGCCATCAGCCATTGGCTGGTGGCAGGGGAGTAGCCAATCCGTTCCCCCCACCACCGACCTGGGTGGCGTGTAAGGCGGAAACGGATTGCATGGTGGGCTGGGTGGCGTATTGACTTCGGAAACGGGTTGGCTACTCCCCCCGACACCGGCCAATGGCTAGTGGTCGGTGCTCTGTGGGGCTCACCATGATGTATGTGTTTCATCCATGCCGTCCATCAATTTTTACAGATCATTTTACTGTAAGAGACCAAAAATAAGATATATCCCATTCTCAATTGGACCATTACAGGAAATAGTGTTGAATGAGCGTGGACCATTAAAAACATTTTGGGGGCCATAAAAGTTTTGGATCAAGATGATTTTTGTTTTTTCCCTTCGTATGGGTCTGTTTGACCTAATCAACAGATTGGATGTCAAATAAACAGTACAGTGGGCCTTATGAGGATTTTAATGGTGGATATCCAATCACTATTGTTTTCATGTGGTGTGGTCCACTTGAGATTTATATACCTCTCATTTTTGGGATCAAGCCATACGATGATCTTTAAAAATGGATGAACGGAACGGATGAAACACATACATCATTTTGGGGCCCACAGAGCATCGATCACCAGCCACGGGGCTGGTGTCGGGGGAGTAGCCAATCCGTTTCCGTTGACTTCACCAAGCTATGTGGTCCCACAATGATGTATGTGTTATATCCACACCATCCATCCATTTTGAGAGATTAGTTCAGAACATGGCCCCAAAAATAAGTCCGATATAACGCTAAAGTGGACCACGCCACAGAAAGTAACGGGACAATGATGTCTACTGTTGAGACCTTCCCAATGCCCACCATGCTGTTTATTTGCCATCCAACCTATTCATAAGATCACACATACGTGGATAAAAGAAAAAGACAAATATCAGCTTGATCCAAAACTTTTGTGGTCCCAATATGTTTTCAATGTTAATAATTCAATCCCTACTGTTTTATGTGGTGTGATTCACTTGAGCTTTAGTCAAACTCATTTTTGGGACCATGCTCTAAAATGATTTCGCAAAATGAATGGACGGTGTGGATGTAACGCATTTGGACCCCACAGAACTTGGTGACGTCAATACACCACGAGGTAGTTGGCGTGCGGCACACCGCGAAATCCGCTTTGGGGCGAAAGTCGGTATGGGCCATTTTCCTGACGGCTGGAATGCTCCACATCCATTACAGTCTCACCGGCAAGCGTACTCGCGTGTACGGTTTCAAGTGCTTTCTAATCATATATATTAATCTCTGCATCCTTCTCCTCTTCTCATCCCAACGAAGAAAAGGAAAGAAGAAGGGCAGACATGTCATTTCTGTCAAACTTTCTCTTCCCGTCACCTCCGTCCGTCTACCTGACGGCAGTGACCGTTATCAGCTTCGCGGTGCTTTCTTACTATAGTCTCGCAGAGGTGTGGGGCAAACACCTTGGGTACTCCAAGTTCTGGAATGCGGCCCAGAAAAAGAAGGCATCGACGGTGATGAAGATGTCCAGCAGGGCGGGCATGCTTCTCTTGTATACTCCCGCGTTTCTCGCTGGCCTGGCCTGCTTCGGCCTCTCTTTTGGCGATCAACGGATGAGATCGCTCCTACTTCGGTCGGCTCTGACCGTTCATTTCCTGAAGAGGGTTCTCGAGGTGAGTCGTCTCGGTCATTGGTTTTTTCTACCAAGGTTCGGTCAATCTGCTTCTCCCTTCTGGGCCACGGCCATGATGATCAGGACCATTCATCAGTAGTGAATTAGGATAAGGTTTTCTGGACCGTTGTTTCTTGGGGCGCTTTGTGTGAACGATTAGATCTCTGATGAGGAAAGCTTTTCCATGTGGATAATCTACGTTTGGAAATCTTAGATGAACGATTCGGATCATCGCGTGGTGGGGCAGGAGGTGTGAGCGGATTGGGCGAGCTTGCTCGCAAACAGACGGTTACGCGATTCGCGCGAGTCTGTGGATTGAAGGGCGTGCCATTCGTGTCGCACACGCGACAGACGGCTTGGAATCGCGGGATATGGACCATCCATCCAGTGGGTCCCACCACTAACGAGGTGATGCGGATTGCCTCTGGCCTTAAGATCTGTGGGGCCCACCGTGATGTATGTGTTATATCCACTGTCCATCCTTTTCGCGAGATCCTTTTTGGGATGAGCCAAACATACGTGAATCCCACCGTGATGTTGTTGTGTGGTCCACTTGAGTTTTTGATCTGCCTCATTTTTTGCTTCATGTCTTAAAATGAGCTGGCAAAACGGATGGATGGAGTGGATTTCTCACCAGCACCACGGTGGCCCCACCTAGCTTCTAACTGCCCAAAGTTTGGGTTGTATTTTAATGACTAAGATGCAGAGATCACCAGACTTAGGTGACATGGATGACAATTCCAAATGCAACTAGATGCATGGGAAGTGTTGTTGCAAGAATCTGGATCACCTTCCACCCTAGCTGGTCCTGTACAAAGTGGTTAATAAAGGAGACCCTGACTCAACTAGGGGACCCTCCGATGCTAAAGTCAGGCTAAGGAAACTGGATCTAAGTAGCGTAGACTAGATGGGAGGTGCAAGATATTGCGTACCTATTGTAATGGGTTCCTTTAGTATTTATACCCATGAGGCGATGGAATCATGGCCGTTAATCTCGTCACGATTTGCACAATCAAGTGGATGTCCCGTGTGCAAAGATGTCGGCAGCTATTTTTGGATCGTGCGCCAATTCACTCTCCCGTATATCCTAACGGGGCGTATCTGCCGGCGTGATCTTCGGCCACGTCCATATTGGGGTTGGTTCCAAAACTCGGTCTCTCGAGCCGTTGGTCGAAGTCCGTGGTCGGAGTACGTCTCCAGCCTCCGAGATGTGAGTAGGGCTCGGCTCAGCCGATCTAGGGCCGTTACTTCTTCAGATGAGGACTCCAGACAAGAGCTTGGGTCGTCCGATCCAGGGCCGTAGTTCTTCGGATGAGGGATCCTGACAAGAGCTCGGCTCGGCTGATCCAGGGCCGTAGTTCTTCTGATGAAAGCCCCAGATGAGGGCTCAGCTTGGATTGCCTCATCTGTCTCTCCTCATTAACCCTAGTTTTAGAATTATAGTTTGGAAGCAAGGCCGGACTTGTCGCGATGTTCTCCTTCCAAGGCTCTACTGATCGATTCGGTTTGCTTGAGTTGGTCCTTATTGGGTTTGCTCACATTTTCCCATAACAGGAAGGTTTTCATGCACTAAGCCTTCTTGATATATGATAGGTAACGAATGACTTTATGAAGCACCGGGATTGAAAGAAATCAAGTTAAAAGATTTGAGATAGGATAAAAATGACTTAACATGGATTATATAATTTTTAATGACCATAACTTTGCGAGTAGTTATCGAATTTTTCATTATAAAATATATGTTAGAAAATTATTTATGATATCTACAACTTACTAATGGATGAGAATTGACTGATTAACAATATTTTGTGGAAAAAAAGAGAGCCTATTTTGAGGTTTTTAATAATTTGTTATTTCTAATCTTTGTAAGAGTCCAATCTTATCGTAAAGATCCTTGTTTGTGTTATTCAATAGTTTTATTATTTCATAAAGTTTATCATTTTGGGTCAAACTAGGAGTCTATGGTGACATCAGCTATATCAAGTGCATTGTATAGAACAAGTTAATAATTATAATTTTTATTCAAGTTTGGGTGAATTTAAAGCTTGTTGTTGGGAAGAAGATGGTGATCTTTCCCTTTTCTTTTCTCTGTGTTCTTGTTATCAAAGCTGGTTCCGGATTGAGGTATTTCTTAGTTAAATGCTCTGCTATTAGCCTACGAATTGTGAAACTAATGATAAATGCAAGAGATGCAAGCAGTGATTGCGTGGTTTAGAGTAGTTACATAATGAGTTCAAGTCAGTATATATGTCTTTATTTATTTTTATTAAGTTTATTATTATAGGTTGAATTAGGAGTTTAGGTCATATAAGTCATTTCAAGTGTGTTATAAAAAACAAGTTCACAATTATCCATATCTTTTATTATTTTGTCCTGCGGATTCAAGATTTATTTCAAGGAAGAAAGCTATGACTTTCTCCTTTCCTTTTCTCTACGTTTTTCCCTGCTTTGATGGGTTTCAACAATGAATTAAGTAGAATAATCCTATCGACAATTCACTATATAGCTATACAAGACAAGGTTTCGATTAGAGGTGGACATCGAGCTGAGTCAAGTCGAGGTGGGCCAAGCTTGGCTTGGCTTGTCCATGATGTACTCGAGTTCGAGCTCAAGCTCGAGCTCGAGCTTGGCCTCGAGCTCAACATTGAAAGAAATGTTTGCCAAAGATTTAAGATAGTTAAAAATGACTAGTGGTTCAAGTGGTTCTATATATAGTTTTCTCAACGCATTTCTTTAGACAAAGACTCGTTTTTTCCTCTTTCCTAATGGTAAATCTTTCTCGTAACATGGAGTGTAAATCAAACCCATGTTTGAATTGAAACTGAGATACTTATGCAAGTTTTTCCCTTCTGAATCAGATAGATTCATATCTGAAAGAGGCTGACAATAAGTTCTTTCAAAATTGACTATTTGTTCCTCTGTTAGAGGTGTTCCAGAAATGTCTGCGATCGAGTAAATAGCTCTACGAACGAATGGATCGGATCGAATTGGAAAATGGAAAGATTTGTACAAGTTATACGTTTCACCACCACAAAGATCCTTGTTTGTGAGAGAGTAATGGATTCAATATTTTATCTTCCTCCATTGATAAAAATTCAAATTTTAAGAGAATCAAACAAAACCCTATGCTGAAAAAAACCAAACAAAGGTTCAATCGGATGAGAACAAGTTAATCGATCTATTTTAATCTTCTTCCACAGTTTGGGTGAATCCAAAACTTGAAAAGAAATAGAAGAAGATGGTGATCAAAAATCCAAGTAAAAAGCTCCCAATTCTTGTTATCAAAGTTGGTTTCCGGATTGAGACTCTTTCAAATAGAAATGAACCCATCTCGAATTTTAGCCTACGCCTAAGAACAGATCTCATGAGATTGAAACCATCTATTGGGAGTCAAATGAAGCAATGCTCGGGGTGGCTGGTTTGAGACCTTTCAATGTGAAAACTAATGATAAAAGCAAAGGGAAGAGATGCAAGCAGTGATTGCGTAGAGATTTTTAGAGTAGTTAAAAATTAAAGTTCAATATTAATATTATATATATAATATTATATTTATTAATCGATTATTATAGGTTGAATTAGGAGTTTAGGTCGAGTATAATGCCCCTTTCAAACTGTTGAACTCAACTCAAGCTTCAAAACTAGTTCTCGACTCGAATCGACCATCAAGCCAAGTCAATCCAAGCTTTATCATTTTGTCTAGCTTGACTCCAAATTTATTTCATGCATTCCTTTTGAATTCTTTAATGAGATTGTCAAGTTGGCAATCAAAGTGAAGACACAACTAGAGTAGCCTGTTGTGAAAAAAGGCAAGTAGTAGGGAGGGCTGACAACCTCTCCAACTAAGATTTAGGGAGTAGGTAAGCCAAGCAACAGGGAAGAGATTCGGGGAGTGGGCAAGCCACAAACTAAAATTCAGGGAGTGGATAAGCCAAACAACAAGGAAGAGAGGCTAATACTAGAATATATCGAGGAGCCCTTATGCTCCACCCAAACTGATCTAGTAATAAAATGATGTGATTAGCTCCAATCAATGTCCCCCAAAGATATATAGATGGTTGACTAGGCAGTAACTCAAGGGAAGTGGATGATGGTCAGCTATTTCCTGAAGAAGAAGAGAGATGTAAACCTCCATGATGAGGATGAAGAGGAGTGGATTTGTGAAGATCAAAGAGTGTCTCTTGATGTAAAGAAGCTAATGTACACTCATACTAGATACAACAAGTAGAGTTGGGCATGGAGTCGAGTTGGACCGAGGAAGGAGGACTAGACTTGATAGAATATATCGAATAGGCCCCTATACTCCATCTAAACTGATCTAGTCCAAGATAAAACTCGATCCGGTTAGCTTGGGATATTGATCCAATCAATGATCCCCAAAGATAGAGTTGGCACCAGTCGGATTGAGAGATGAGGGAGGGAGAGACTGAGAGAGTGGAGAGGAGGAGGGTGAAGGTGGTGCGTGGTTGTCATGCTTGAAAGATGAGGATGATGAGGGAGGGAGAGAGAGAGGTGTAAGATGATGAGGATGAGGAGGAGGGAGGGAGGATTTGTGGGATCGGGTCAAAGAGTGTCTCTTAGAGAGTGGGTAAAGAAGTCGGGTTTTGTATCACGGATCGAGTTACTAGGTAACAACAACTCGATTTGAGTTGGGCATCGAGCCTTGGTTCAAACGACTCACTGACTTAGGGCTGACTCTAACAATTGCTTGAGTCGTCCAGTGCCCACCTCTAACAATAAGTACCCATGTCCAAAGCGTGTTGAAGATAGTAGCCAAGATTTAGAAGATAATATGAATTTTTTGCTTAGAGTTCCCTCAACTCGCCCCAACACCTATCCTCAACCCCCGTAGCTAAGACCTAAGTCATCTTCAAAAATCATTTTCACACCCGTTATTCTCAATTGGCAAAGCCTTAGAGTGAATATTTATTCCCATTAATCTTAGGTATTTCCTTAGCTATTAACATAATCTATCCAAAGTAGGATAAGAATGTAAAGCTAATCAATGTCTTCAATGTCTTATGTAGAATTAACCATAAGATTTGTGATCTGATCACAGAAGAAAGCAGTAGTAAGAATATCATCTTTAATACCATAAGTGATAGGCTGGTTAAATAAAAATATTTTATTCTAATTAAAGTTTTCATAATTGACCTCGTGGCATGTCCGACCCCTTTTCTAATTCTTAGGCCATCTTCATTTATCATTTTCATTGATTGTTCTCAATTGGCAAAGCTCCATGGCAGATATTTATTTTCATTAATAATTAGGCATTTCCTTAGCTATAATTAGTGATTTAAATGACAGTTTCAAAGCATGTATTATATTCTCGGGATACAAAAACATATTAATATCATATGGAAAATATCCAAAAGTATTGTTATTTTTAGAAAACATTAGAAAATTAGTTGAACTTTTCAATAAAACTTCAGAAAATGTTTTTTTTTTTTTAAGACATTATTACATATTTAGAAATTAAAAAAAAATCACAAAAAACAAATATACATAAAAAGTTTTCTTCCTATAAAGTTCTAAACTATGCATCGTCAGTCAAAAGTTATGCAATTATATTCAAAATCAATTTATATCATTTAAAAACAATAAGTAATATTATCTCAAACATTTTTTAAATAATTTTTAAAAAATATATAAAAACCACTAATATTTTTATTATTCATTTAATTTATTAGCACATTGAATGTATTAACACTAAATCTCTATGGCCCATTTATTTAAAAAATATATTCTTAAATGGTTTTGGAACTATTAAAAGTGGGATGATTAGAACCTGATTTCATATATGCCATCCAATGCGTTCATCTCATGCCCCTCACCAAGATGTAGGGACCCCTTAAAATCAACGCATCAAAACACTTCAAGGGGCAAACGACATGAATACAGAAGTTTTAGGCATGATTCTACACCATTCCTTGTGGTGTGCTTCCCAGAGTCTTGGATTGTACTTAATTTATAGGATCTATGATGAAAATGTGGTGGGTCACCTGATGTACGGGGTAGATCTGAACGGGGTAGATCTGATGTATGCCTGCCATTAAGGGCTTTGTGAGTGCTAGTTAGGCAGTGTGTGACTGCGTTGTAGTAAGGGTAGCGGATCAGGTGTTATCTGGATCCATGCCGTCCATCAGATTTCCCAGCTCAATGAAGGAGATCCAAATCTCAACTGGACCGCACCATAGGGAACAGTGGTGATGGTCATTGACCATTAAAATCTTCTTGTGGGCCACAAGAGTTTTGGATCAAGCTGATATTCATGTTTTCCCTTCATCTATTCTGTCTGACCTTATCAACAGGTTGGATGGCAAATAGAAATTACGGTGGGCCCTAGGAAGTTTTAATGGTGGGAATTCAATGGCCACTGTTTCCTGTAGTGTGGTCCACTTGAGATACTGATCTGCTTCATTTTTGCAACCACAGCCTCAAATGAGCTGCGAAAACTGGTGGACGGCGTTATCAACGGATTGGATGGCAAATAAACCTCATCGTGGGCCTTAGAAAGTTTTTTTTTTTTTTTTTTTAATGGTGGTCGTCCAATCACCACTGTTTCGTGTGGTGTGGTCCACCTGAGATTTGGATCTACTTAATTTTTGGGACCACTTTCTAAGATGAGATGAAAAAACGGATGGACGGTGTGGATATACAACACATCATCAAGGTGGGCCCCGCACTAAGTGTAACACCTTAGTGGGTATTACCCGGGTAACACCTAATCCGCTCTCTCCACAGGACACGAGGCAGGATAACATGCAAATTAAATAAGTCGACGTCGAGAATATAAAACCAATGAGGCAATCTCGTCCATTATTTTTTCTACAGTCTACCGGGATAGAGTTATTTAGTAATACTATAAATTTTGTTAATACGTTTATGCCTGCTATGGCCCTGTGTCTGGACGGACCTGATTTGCACATGACCCTACATGTGTCCAGTGGAGGGATGGCTATATCATATTACGGTACTTCCCCGCTTGATAGTATTATATCCCATCCGTTCCACCCGTTTCAGTTATTATGGATGTGCATTTTAATGAAAGCCTGCGCCCACTCCGCCGACTCAATCATGTGAGCGGATTAGGTGTTAGCCGGGTATTACCCTCGGGCGCGGATACGGTACTACACCTGCTCGTCCAGAGCTCAAGACGGGCTGGACCATTGCAGTGACATGTCATCAAACGCAACCGAGTTTTCCAAAAAAATTCAAACGTTTTTTTTTTTTTTTTCTGTCTTCAACTGAGTTGATGTCATCGACTTATGTGGACCCTACTATGATATATGTTGTGTATCCACACCGTCCATCCATTTGGAGAGATAATATTAGGGTATAATACAAAGAATGAGTCGGATCCAAAGCTTTAGTGGACCCCACCATAGAAAACAGTCGAAAAATTGACGTCCACCATTAAAAAGTTCTAAGGGCCATGAAAGTTTCCACCAAGCAGATATTTATGTTTTCCTTCTTTCATGTCTACTTTAGCACGTGACCAGGTTGGATCTGAAATAAACAACATGGTGAACCTTCTGAAGGTTTCAACTGTGGGCGTCATTCTCTCCACCATTTTCTGTGGTGGGGTCCACTATAGCCTTGGATCTGGCTCATTCTTTTTATCATGCCCTCAAATGATCTCTCAAAATGTATGGACAGTGTGGATATAAAACATACATCATGGTGGGCTTACAGAAGTTGGTCAAGTCACTTTGGTAGCTAATTCGCGAATCCCATCCGGGTAATTGCAGGAAGCAGATTACTTACTGAGTAATGTATACTAACCATACTGAATAAACTCTATGGGGTCCACTGCCGATCATGCATTGTATAAACTCCGTCCATCCATTTTATCACCTAAATTTAGGCTTTAACCCAAATATCAAGCATATCCAAATCTCAAGTGGACCACACTACTGAAAACAGTGTGAATTGACATCTACCGTTGAAAAATTCTTTGGAGGCAACATAAGTTTTAGATCAAGCTAATATTTGTGTTTTCCCTTCATCCATGTCATTGTGATCTTATGAACCGTTTGGATGACAAACAGACATCATTGGGCCTTAAAAAGGTTTCAACGGTGGAAATAAATAATTCCACTGTTTCCTGTTGTATGGTCTACTTAAGCTTTAGATATACTTTAAATTTGGGTTGAACCCTTAAAATGATCTGAAAAATCAGATGGACAGCGTGGATAAAACATATGAATTCATAGTGGGCCCAATAAAGTTTACTCAATACAATAACGCAATCCGATTTCGTAATTGTATTTGGGTTTCTTGGAAATCACGCTATCTATTTGGTGCGCGGATTGAACAGCCATACTCGCTATGAAGTAACGTAACCTAGTCCTATGACCCCACCATGATATATATTTTGTATCCACATCGTCCATCCATTTGGAGAGATCATATTTGATCATGGTCCAAACAATGAGTTAGATCTAAATCTCGAGTGGACCCCACCATACAAAAACAGTGGAGAGAGCGACGCCTATCAGTAAAAAGTTGTAAGGGCAACAAAAGTTTTTGATCAAGATGCTATTTGTGTTTTCCTTTCTTTCATGTCTGAGTTAATACATGAACAGGTTGGATCTCAAATAAACATCATGGTGGACCTTCAGAAGGTTTTAATGGTAGGCATCACTCTCCCCACCGTTTTTTGTGGTGGGGTCCACTCTAGCCTTTGATCTGACTTATTCTTTGTATCATGTCTTAAAATGATTTCTCCAAATATATGGACGGTGTGGATACAACACATACATCATTATGGGGCCCACAAAACTCGGCGACGTTACTTTAGTAGCGAGTCTCGCTGCTCTGCGCACGGAAAAAGGTAGAAAGCTACAAAAAAAAAAAAAAAAAGACGGTTGGGGTTCTCAGTGACCGAGTATAAACGCGAGCTAACGGCTCCGTTTGTTGACGCGTCGTCTGCCATATGACGTAACCACTCTCCACTAATCAATGGGTTACACATCCAGCCCATCTTGAGCTCCAGACGGGCGGAGGTAGTACCTAATCCGCGCCCCTGACATATGACGTAACCACTCTCCACTAATCCATGGGTTACACGTCCAGCCCGTCCTGAGCTCCAGACGGGCGGAGGTAGTACCTAATCTGCGCCCATTACCCTTACCATGGGGCCCACCTTGATGATATATTGTATATCCACGCTGTCCATACGTTTTTCCAGCCCATTTTAGCAAATTATCCGAAAATTTAAGCAGATCCAAATTTCATGTGTACCACACCATAGGAAAAAGTTGTTATTGAACGTCCACCATTAAACTTCCTAGTGCCCACTGTAAGAATATCCGTGATGTTTTTATTCCATCCATCCCGTTGATAAGGTTAACCAGACCTGTATGATGGGAAAATACAAATATCAGATTGATCTAAAACTTTAGTGGCCTACAAAAATTTATTAATGGTAATTCACCACTTTTTCCAGTGGTGTGGTCCGTCGTAGACTTGGATATGATTAAATTAAATAACCCCCTAAGATTATCTGAAAAAACAAATGGACGGCATGGATATACAAAAATTTATCAAGGTGGACCCCACACGGTAAGGACTACACCCACTAAGGTGTCACCCTGGTGACACCTAATCCACTCCCCTCAATCATGCACGCATGTGACTTGCCTGTGGTTCGCGGTTGTAGGAATCCCCTAAACCCCCAGGCTTTGTGGGGCCCACCGTGATGCCTTTGTTATATCCACTCCGTCTGTTTCGCCAGCCCATCTTAGTATATGATCTCGCAGGTCAAAAAATAAAGTGAGCCACACCACAAGAAGTGGTGGAAAATGAACCCCAACCATCCAAACCTTCTTGGAGCCATAGAACTTTTGGACCAGACTGATACTTGTATTCTTTTTCCTTATCCTGATGGGAATCATCTCTTGAACGTGTTGGATGTTATATAAAAATCACAGTGGGCCCAGGAATGTTTCAATGGTTGACATTCAATGTCGTGGGTCATTGCCTAAGGTCCCTTAATTATGAAGGCCGTATGTTATAGCAAAATTAAAATTTCTTAATTATGAAAGTATTATATTATAGTTAAATTAAAATTACGAAGAAGAAAAAAAATCTAAATTTTTTGAAATAAAACTTATTAAAAGGCCTACAAAATAGGAACATCTAAAAATTAGTTTATAAATTTGAAATTGAAAATAAAAAACAAATATTAAAAACTAGTACTATCAATAATAACAGTCTAACTATATCATCTCTTTTTAAAATAATAGCATTGTTCCCAATAAATTCTTCTTCTAAAACCTATGACCACAACTACCTACTTTATTGCTAATTAAGCTCTCAAAAAATTAAATTATAACTTCATTTTTCTAACGGTTTGGATTTATTTTCGGAATTAAAAATTTTAAAAGAAGTTATAAAAATAGAAATTAATATTCCAATTGAAATATTTAATCTAATAAAAGAATTAAATTGTTTTCCAAATTATTATATTGCATATAGAAAATTACTTACCATATCTATTACAGTTGCATATGTAGAAAGATGTTTTTCAAAACTAAAGATTATAAAAAATTATTTACGAACTGTTGATGACAAAATCTGGACTACCCTCCACTCCGTGCGACGCTCCTTAAATGGATTTTGGCCCTGCAAAACAGGTGAGCAAAGGAGACCCTAGCTAAGTCGGGGGACCTTCCAATGCCTAAGTCAAGTCAAGGGAATCGGGGTCTAAATTAAAGTGTAGAGGAAGAGTGTCAAACGTTGCGTACCTGTAGCAATGGGGTCCTCATGTATTTATACCTGACTATATGATGGTCTGGACCTACTAATCACGACACGATTCACGCAATCAGGGAGATCTTCAGATCATGAAGATACTGCACATAATCCTAGGATTACATACTGCATCATATATATCATGCATATCTGCGAGCAAAGTAACCAGCCATGTTCACTAATGACAGTTTCTAAGTTCGGCTCAAGGAGCGTCTGCCTCGGAATATGGAATTGGCTCGGACCTTCAGGTAGGCATGATCTCAATCAGAGTGGTTATAGATCTTTGTAGGGTATTGTCTGCTCTCAGAATCTGTACCAAATTATTAATTATTCATCCGATCGGATCAACATGGCGTCAGGCCTCGGAATTATAAGGGGCTTAGATCTTCTTATAGCACGAACAATTATGTCTCTAAATATATTAAATGGTTTAACAATTTTATCTATTGAAATTGATTTGTTGGTAAACTTGAATACAAAAGTTTAATTAGTAATTTTGCATTAAAAAAACAAAAAGCAAATTTATATTTAAATTTTAAAATTTTTAAACTAAAAAGCCTCATTTTCTTGACTTGAATAAGGCCCTGAGAATGTTGAGCCGCCCCTGCCCGGCGCAGCTGATGGATGGAGTCGTGTCTACATACACGCAATGCGAGACAATAAAAGCAAGCATTCCACATCTCATCCGTGCATCAGTGGGACCCCCGTCCTCAAAATAAACCTTATCCGCTAATCAGGTGGGCCACACAAGTATGATGTAAATCCTCAAATTTCAGTTAGATGGTAAATTTGAATGGGATTGTCTGTGGCAAATCCGGTGTGGCCTACTTGCCTGACGGCTCGGATTCTCCACATCCATGATAGCCTGGCTTACAAGCGTACACGCGTGTAGAGTATGTACGTTCAGCTACATTTCTTCGTCTATTAACCGTGATAGCGTACCTCACGCTAGTTACCTACTAGGGCTACTTTTGCAGGCCGTGAGCCACGTAGGTGCGACTTTCATGAGATCCGGACCGTAGATCAGGTACACTGTCTAATGTTAACCATTGATCTAAAAAATCATGATAATGCAAAATTGTGGTAGGCCACACCATAATAAACATTTGGAATAGAACGCCACCCTTAGTTTTGAGTAGGACCATCGTTGTATTTATATGACATCCAATCCGTTCGTCTGATGTCCTCACCTCAGGATGAAAGAATTACCGAAAATTCACCGTATTCCAGAATACGTGGGCCTCACCACGTGAATTTTGATGTTTTAGGTGTAAATTTCTCAGGTGGCCCACCTGATTGTCGAATCATCCTATTTTTTTTTAAATTCCAAGCCAAAGAAGCGCGGTGATCCTGATGGACGGCGAAGATTTCATGTATGTTATAATCCGATGCGATTGGGTCCTTACTCTTGCTCCGGTGGTAGGCTCTTAGGAGTTTCAACACCGGTCAAGGGTTCGAGTACCATGGGCGGTGAAATTCCTCTACGGTGTGAGTGCGTGGGATGTGTGTGTGCGTGCGTTAAAAAAATCCGATGCGTGAGAAGCGCAAGCGCTTTCCTTGTCATATCGGCTTCTCTAAGCCTACACGTATTAACCAGACCAATCACACACGCAAAACGTAGAAGAAGACGCGGGTTAGCTACTTAGGGACGCGGACTAGATACTGACAGGTTGGGCAACGAGTCAGCTACTGTAGTGAGGTAGTTCGTTGGCCCCACTAGGATGTATGTGTTGTATCCACCCCATCCATCTGATGATATCATTTTCGGACACCAGGCAAGGAATGAGGCAGATAAAAATCTGTAGTGGACCCACCACAGAAATCAGTGGGGTAGAGTGATTCTCGAATCATCCTAATTTTTTATTTTAATTCCAAGCCAAAGAAGCGTGGTGCTCCTGTTGGACGGTGAAGATTTCATATATATTATAATCCGATGCGTGAGGGTCCTTACTCTTGCCCTAGTGTTAGACGCTCAGGAGTTTCAACACCGGGTCAAGGGTTGGAGTACCCATAGGTGGTGAAATTCTACTACAGTGTGAGTGTGTGGGGAGTGTGTGCGCGTGCGTTAAAAAAATAAAATAAATAATCTGATGAGTGAGAAGCCCAAGCGCTTTCCCTATCATATCGGCTTCTCTAAGCCTACACGCATTTACCAGACCCAATCACACACGCAAGGCAAGACGTAAAAGAAGACGCAGGTTAGCTACTTAGGGACACGGACTAGAGGTTGGGTAGCGAGTCAGCTACTGAAGTGACGTCGCCAAGTTCGTTGGGCTCACTATGATGTATGTGTTGTATCCACCCCATCCATCCGATGATATCATTTTGGGACATGAGGTAAGGAATGAGGCAGATAAAAATCTGTAGTGGACCCACCACAGAAATCAGTGGGGAGAGTGATTGTCGAATCATCCTATATATATATATTTTTAATTCCAAGCCAAAGAAGCATGGTGTTCCTGATGGACGGTTAAAATTTCATGTATGTTATAATCCAATGCGTGAGGGTCCTTACTCTTACTCCAGTGGTAGGCTCTCAGGAGTTTCAACACCCAGTCAAGGGTTCGAGTACCCATATGTGATGAAATTCCACTATGATATGAGTGTGTGGGGTGTGTGAGTGTGTGTGCATGCGTTAAAAAAAAAAAAAAATCTGATGAGTGAGAAGCGCAAGTGCTTTCCCTATCATATCAGCTTCTCTAAGCCTACAAGCATTTATCAGGCCCAATCACACACGCAAGACGTAAAAGAAGACGCGGGTTAGCTACTTAGGGACACGGACTAGATACTGACAGGTTGGGTAGCGAGTCAGCTACTGAAGTGACGTCGCCAAGTTCATTGGGCCCCACTATGATGTATGTGTTGTATCCACCCCATCCATCCGATGATATCATTTTCGGACATGAGGCAAGGAATGAGGCAGATAAAAATCTGTAGTGGACCCACCACAAAATCAGTGGGGAGAGCGATTCCCACCGTTGAAACTATCCTAAGGCCCACTACAATGCTTATTTGAAATCCAAACTGTTCAAAAGTTTAAAAATACATAAAATAAGGGAAAATACAAATAACAGCTTGATCTAAAACTTTTGTGGGTTTTTAAAGTTTTTAATGGTGGGCGTCATTGTCCCTATTGTTTTCTTTGCTGGGCTTCAACGGAGATGTATGTGTTGTATTCACCGTCCATCCATTTAGAGAGATCATCTTAAGGCATGATTCAAAAAATGAGGCAGATCGAAAGCTTTATAGTATACCCCATCACAGAAAACGGTAGAAAATAGTAAAGGGAGTGACAACCATCATTGAAACCTTCCCAAGGTCCACTCAGAACCCCCAAGATTAGAAACTCCCTGAATTTGCAATCTTCCTTGCGTGTTTGGCACCCTGGAGTGTGAATCAACTTTAATCAAAGTATCTATCGGTAATATATATCATAGGAATTTAAATTTAATTACTAAATCAACTTTAATATCTCTAATTAGTGAGATATGTAATTTTTGATACAGTGGTGGTGATAAGCCCGCTGAAATATAAGCTTTGCCCGAAAATGATGAAATTCCAAGTCTCAGATGGGCCACGAGCACAAGATCATATCTGAGTGACTAATCAACGATTTTTAATCGTTGATTTACATGGGTAATGTTTGGATGGTATTGGACAATGTTTGGATAGTGTTGATTTACATGGACAATGTTTGGACGGTGGTGATCATCATTAGTGAGTCATGTGCCCAATAAAATAATAGTGTATAGTGATACACATGTTACACCTACAACTATTGAAATGATTTTAGGTGTAATCCAAGCTACAAACCCCCTTAAAGAGGGGATCGGAAACCCTGGATTTGAAAACCCTCCCAGTTACTTTTGGGCATGTTTGGATTCGCGTATAAGAGGGCGGTGTATCGTATTATAAGTGAATATTTCTGAATATTCCAATTAAACAGTGTTTGGATTAGAGCGTATAACGGACGGTATCCCATGCGGGCGATTTCAGTCCGTTTTCAGAAATTCAAAAACACGGTATTGTGTTGTTAGAGTTCAGGCCTGCCGTCATTACAGCCGAATGATTGCACTGCACTGTATTCTCCTTCTCGAGAAAGGAAGGTGTTGTGTGGGCCCCACCATGATGTATGTGTTTCATCAATTCTGTTCATCCATTTTTACATATCATTTTATGGTTTGAAATACAAAATGAGAGGGATATAAATCTCAGATGGGCCACACCACATGAATACAATATTGATTGGATATCAACCATTAAAATCCTCCTATGGCGCACTATACTGTTTATTTGACATCCAATCTGTTAATTAGGTCATACAGACCCAGATGAATAGAAAAAACAAATATCAGCTTGATCCAAAACATTATGGCCCCCAAAATGTTTTTAATGGTCGACCCTCATTCAACACTGTTTCCTGTAATGTGGTCCACTTGAGATTTGGATATATCTCATTTTTTGAATCAGACCATAAAATGATGTATAAAAACACATGAATGGCATGGATGAAATACATACATCATGATGGGGTCCACATAGCAATGACCACCAGCCATTGGCTGTTGTACAGGACGGAGACACAATACCTCTTATCCAAACGTTGATTTGTATAAGATATTGTATACCATTCTCCGTACTACCTTCAATCCAAACATTAATTTGTCTCTGAATGAAAACCCGTTCATTAGTACCCGAATATAATACTTTACAATATAATACACGAAGCCAAATCGGTCCTTATACTGTCAAACAACCGGGAATTGGAAACCTGCACCAATCCCCTCTAATCCACACAGTGCCAAAGGACCCTAACCCATACATTGAAAAGGGGAAAACAGAAATATCAGCTTGAGCGAAAACTTTTGTGGCACTTGAAGTATTCAATGGTGGTCGTTAATCGCTCCACTGTTTTATGTGGTGAGGTCCACTTAAGATTTATTTGATCTGTCTTCTTCCATATCTCATGCTCTAAAATGTTCTTTACAAATGGACAGACGGTGTGGATACAAAACATACAACAGGGTGGGATCGACAGAACTTGATGACGTCACTTGAGTAGCGAGTCTCGCTGCTCAACCTCTCAATAGCTAATCCGCGTCCAATACGGGGACGACCTTTGGTGGCAAGTGTCGGGGGTCATTTTCTCGACGGTTGGGATGATCCACATTTATGACGGCTTAGCTGCCAAGCATACCCGCGTGTCCAGTTTCTAGTGGAGGAGGATTGTGTGGTGACCCCAACACCACGTAGCTACATGGTGTTAGGACTCTGTGGAGCCCACTGTGATGTATGTATTTTATCCACGCCGTTCATCCGTTTTTCTATCTCATTTTAGGGTAATAGCCCAAAATTGAAGCATATCCAAAGCTCAAGTGGACCACACCACAGGAAACAGTGGGGATTGAACGACTACCGTGGAACACTTCTTGGGACCACTTGGATCTAGCTGATGTTATGTTTTCCCTTCATTCATGTCATTGTGACGATATGAACAGGTTGGATGACAAATAAACATCACTGTGGGGTCCAGGAAGGTTTCAACGGTGGAGGTCATTATCTCCACTCTTTCCTGTGGTGTGGTCCACTTCAGCTTTGGATATGCTTAAATTTTGGTCTTATGCTTTAAAATGAAATGCCAAAACGTATGGACGGCGTGGATAAAACGATTACATTAAGGTGGGCCCCATAGAGTCCTGTGTTGGGATCACCAAGCAAGGATCCGCTTTCCTTTTATTCGTATCTCTGTCCATCCTTCTCTTCACATCCCAAGGAAGAAAGAAAACAAAGAAGAAGGGCAGAAATGTCATTTCTGTTAAACTTTCTCTTCCCGCCACCTCCGTCCGTCTACCTGACGGCAATGTCTGTTATCAGCTTCACGTCGTTATCTTACACTGGTTTCTCAGAGGTGAGGGGAACACACCTTCAGTACTCCAAGTTCTGGAACACGGCCCAGAAAAAGAAGGCATCGACGGTGATGAAGCTGTCCAGCAGGACGGGCATGCTTCTCTTGTATACTCCCGCGTTTCTCGCTGGCCTGGCCTCCTTCGGCCTCTCTTTCGTCGACCAACGGCCGAGATCGATCCTGCTTTGTTCGGCTCTGACCGTTCATTTCCTGAAGAGGGTTCTCGAGGTGAGTCGTCTCGGTTGTGGGGTTTTTCTACCAAGGTTCGGTCAATCTGCTGCCCCCTTCTGGCCCACAGCCATGATGATCTAGACCATTCATCCGAAGTGAATTAGGATAAGGTTTTCTGGACCGTTGTTTCTTGGGGCGTTTTGTGTGAGCGATTGCATCTCTGATGAGTAAAGCTTTTCTATGCGGATAATCTACGATTGGAAATCTTAGGTGAACGGTTCGGATCATCGCGTGGTGGGGCAGGAGGTGGGAGTGGATTGGGCAGCTTGGCTAGCAAACCGACGGTTACGCGACTTGCGCGAGCGTGTGTGCTATTCGCGTCACTCACGCGACAGACGGGATATGGACCATCCATCCAGTGGGTCCCACCATGAGCCTGATGAACGAAGGAGGGGATGCGGATTGCCTGCAGCCCTAAGCTCTGTGGGACCCACCGTGATGTATTTTTTATATCGCCTCCGTCCATCCGTTTCACCAGATCATTTTTGGGGATGAGCCCAAACATGAGGTGAATCCAAAGCTCAATTGGACCACACGACAGGAAACAGTTAGGATAAAGTCGCCCACCGTTGAAACCTTCCTAGGGCCCACCATAGTGTTTATACGCCATCGAAACCGTTCGTAACGTGACTCGGCCCTGGCTGATGGGAAAACACAAATTTCAGCTTGATCCAAAACTTCTGTGGTACTCCAAGAAGGTTTCAACGGTGGGCGTTCAATCCCCACTGTTTCTTGTGTTGTGGTTCACTTGAGCATTGGATCTGCCTCGTGTGTTTGAGTCCTTCCCTACAATGAATTGGCGAAACGGATGGACGGTGTGGATAATCCCATACATCATGCTGGGCCCTACCTAGATTTTAACCACAGTAAGTTCTGACTTACTATGGGTTGATTGGCCATGTACAGTTAGATAAACGTGGTTGGGCCTTTCTTTTTCCTATGTCTCTACACGTGTGACTTACTTGATGAGTTGATTGGCCTGATTTTTTGGGCTTTGAAGATTTCCCAAATGGCCCACTGGATGAATGGCCCGGATCACATGCGCGTGCACCAACTGCCGTGGCCATATTCTCTCACCAGAAAAGAAACATTTGGAATGGGCTATAAAAAGTATTGTTTTAGGAGGCTTTTTACCCTTGCCACGTTTGTATAATTAATAAGCATATATTACATATCGGTGCATGGGGCCCACCGTACAATGCTGCTTTTGGGGAACGCGGATTGCCTGCGACCCAACAGCAGGAACTTGGGGTTAGGAATCTAGGGCCATCGTGTTGTTTTTTTTGAAATCCACTCTGTTCATCTGTTTTGTCAGCTCATGTTAGGATATGATATAAAAAACTAGAAAAATCCAAAACTCAGGTAGACCGCACGACAGTAAACAGTAGGAATTGAGTGCCCACTCGAAACATTAGTGGGGCTACAGAAGTTCTGAATCAGGCTCATGTTTTTGTGTTTTGGGTGCACCCCAGTGGGAATGGCTTTATGAATGGTTTGGATGGCATCTAAACATCAAGGTGGACCCCACGAATGTTTCAACAGTGGGTGTTCAATCCCCAGTATTTGTTGTTGTATAGTCCACTTGAATTTTTAATTTGCCGTATTCTTTTTTGTCTCGTGCCCTAAAATGAGCTAGCAAGACAGATGGATTTCTCACAGACATCATGGTAGGCCCCACATAGCTTTTAACCACGGGAAATTCTTAGAAATAATTAGCAAGTTCTTTTATTGTTTTTTAGCTGGCGGAAAACTATTTTTTACGGACCAAAATCCCTCGGTTAAGGTAAGAAGCAAGGAGTTATTTTCAAATAGGTTCTCCGTACGGTCGGTGGTCTATTTTGGTTATCTAAGTTTGTGGTCGGTCGCGTTGGGTTGAATAGGTGAAAAGTTGTGCCTATAGTAAAAAATTACCCAAGTTCTTATTGTTTTTTAATATTACTCAGAAGAAGAGTTCACTAGACCCAACTAATATGGATGACAAGTCCAAATGCAATTCACTTATAAACCAAAATGTTTGAGATAGGACAAAAATGACTTAATACGAAGTATGCGGGGGCATTTTCACACTGGGATCGAGTGGGGTGGCCTATGGGATGCAGGGGCACACTCAGAATGGGCGGCCCCCGAAACTCATGGATTTGGGGCCTGTGTGAGGCGGAACCCATGGATTTGGAGCCCACGAAGGGGCAAAACCTAAGGATTTGTGGCCCATGAGGAGGGTTCGGCTGAGAACCTAACCCGTGGATTTGGGGCCTGTGCTATGAGATAAATGGATTAATTTGTCATGCTATATCAATTCGGGCTTTTAGAGCAAGTGGTTAATTTTCCTACATCAATAACTTTACGACTAGTTATTGGAATTGTCATTATAAGATACTGTTGGAAAAGTATTTATGAGATCTACAACTTACTAGTAAAGAAGAGGTAATTGGCTGCCTACATTTTGCAAAAAAACTTTTTTGAGGGTCATATTCTAATGTGAAGTCAAACTTTACTATTTTTAGTAATTTGTTCTTTCTAGTCTTTTGAAGAGTCTAGTCCTATCTAAAAGTGACTTGTTTGTGTTATCTAATAGTGGTTAACGAGTTCGAGTTGGTTTAGATGTCTCTATTATTTTAGGAAGTTTACTATTTCAGGTGGAATTACAAGTCTATGCTCATATAAGCCATATCAAATGCATTGTAGAGAACAAGTTCATAATTATCATTTTTGTTCAAGTTTTTGATATTTTTTTTCCTTGTGAATTTAAGGCTTCTCGTAGGGAAGAAGATGGTGATATTTCCCTTTTCTTTTCTACACGTTCTTGGTACTTGAGTTGGTATTAGAGTAAGGTTTTCCTTAGTTTGGTGTCCTACTAACAATAGATTTGGCTGAACAATCCTACAGATTGTGCTTTAGGGAATCAATTTCCTTAGTTCGGTGTCCTACTAACAATAGATTTGGCTGAACAATCCTATGGATTATGCTTTAGGGAATCAAGCAATGATAAGGGCAGCTTTTGAGACCTTTCAATGAGAAAACTAATGATAAATGCAAGAGATGCAAGTGATGATTGCTTGGTTTAGAGCAGTTGACAAGTTTTAAGTCAGTTTGGACATCTTTAATATTTTTATGAAGTTTATTATTACAGGTTGAATTAGGAGTTGAGGTTATATAAGTCATGTCAGGTGCAAGGGAGGAGGCTAAACCAAGCAATTTTATTCAAGTTCATGAGGTTTTTCTTTCTTTCTTTCTTTCTTTTTTAAATCTTGTGGATTGAAGACTTATTGCAAGGGAGGAGGCTATGACCTTTCCTTTTCTCCATGCTCCAACTACAGAAGTTGGAGTTAGAGAGGTTTTTCCTTGCTTCGATGGCTTCCAACAACGGATCAAATACAATCCTATCGATGGTTCATGGTATAGCTATACGAGACCAGGTTTTGATGCAACCTGTTTGGATTCTTTAATGAGACTGTCAAGTTGGTGATCAAAGTGGAGACAACTAGAGAAGCCTGTTGTGAAAAGGCAAATAGTAGGGAGGGCCATCACTCTCAAACCATCACAAGCTACGATGAAGGTCAAGGGCAAAGTTTCATCGGGAGATGTTCCCAACCACCTGCTACCACAAACTGAGATTCAGGGAGTGGACAGGCCAAGCAACAAGGAAGAGAGACCAATACCAGAATTCATTCAGGAATGTACTCAAGTAATACCATATGGTTAGCCTGGGTATTGATCCAATCAATGTCTCCCAAAGATAGATGGTTGACTAGGCACTAACTTGGGCGACGAAGAGATGAAAATCTCCATGATAGGGGTGAAGAGGAGTGGATTTGTGAAGATCGAGGAGTGTGTCTTATTGTAAAGAAGTTGATGTTCACCCCATACTAGATACAACAAATACCCACATCCGAAGCAGGTTGAAGATGGTAGCTAAGGTTCAAAAGAGAAGATGAGATATCTTATTTTTGGTCGGGGTTCCCTTAACTCACCTTGGCGCCTATCCTCATCCCTTAACTAAGACTTGAGGCATCTTATATATTCTTTTCACCGGATGTTCTCAATTGGTAAAGCCTCAAAGTGGATAAAAACATATCAGTATCACATGGGAAATATCGCATGTATCGCGAAAAGTATCACTATTTTAGGAAACATTGGGAAATTTATTGGATTTGTCAATGAAACTTCAGGGGATGTTAAAAAATACATTATTACACATTTAGAAATCAAGAAATTACAAAAAACAAGTACACGTAAGAAGCTTCCTTTTTATAGAGTTCTAAACTATGCGTCGTCTGCCAAAAGTGATGCAATTTTATCCAAAACTAGTTTATATCATTTAAGAACAATAAATAATATCATCTCGAATAAGTTTATAATTTTTTATTTATTTTAAATATAAATGTTTATATAAAAATGTAAAAATCACTAATATTTTTATAGTTCATTTAATATATTAGCACATTGAATGTATTAATTAGTTGCACTAAATTTGTATGATGCATTTATTTTTAAAAAATATATTCAAAAATAATTTTGGAAACTATTAAAAGTGTGATGATTAGAACCTAATTTAACATTTATATCTTATTTATTTTCATCAATGAATGAATGATTGAGGGTTATAAATTAGTGATGGAAAACAAGGAAAATATTCGAAGAATACTTTATTAAATTCTAAATATATTGATTGATGCATTCTTGTACTAGTGGGTTGATATATTTCAATACTATGCCCATATCTTAATATGTTCATTTTTATGATACCACCTGATGAATTTCACATGATGCATTCTCAATATGATACGCTTTGATATTTTTTGGTGACTCCTTTTTTATAGGCGTAAGAAATTCAGTTTTCATTCTCTTGTTATGTAGACTTCGGTTTCTCTATCTTTGGTTTCATTGTCATGTTAATTTCTTTTCATTTTCAGGTTATACATGTATTTGGTTTTCTCCCATTCTTTCATTTTGGGTTGTCATTGATGATAATTGATAATCATCATCTTAGGCATATCCCAGCTATATGGGGTCACATTTCATGGTAGCTTGGCAGAAGTTCAACAATTGGCTGACCACCAGCTTCAACCCTCCGTTACTCGGGCTGAGAACTGGCTGGTGCAATTGCTAGCTGGCGGAGTTTACAAATGCATTTAAACAAGTCATGGAAGAATTAGGTTGCATTAGTAATTAAAAGGCATTCATGTTTTCCGTCTGACATGTTGCAGTGTTATTTGGCCTATACTTTGCATGTTTCTGCATCTGCATGCATTGATGATCAAAAGCATCTTATAAAAATTTGAGAACAGCTTCAATGCACCCAAGGATCATAGAGAGTTTGTGTGGGTATTATCGCCCACCATCTAAAGATGGTGGGAATCCTTATGCATTTCAAAAAGTTGACTTTCATTAGTCTCATTTTGAAATGTGTGTTAAGATTCCCACTACAATAGTTGTTTGTGGAAGGTATATGCATGACTCTCTGCGTACGTTGAACATGCCCAATCTATTACCTAAAGGAATATTGTCTTTCTATTGATTTTTTGGATTCAATGGAAATGATTCAATGGAGTCATCTTTACTAGAACTCCAATACAACTTACTTTCTACTGCGTACATGGTGTGGTCAACAGATCAGGGCTGGCCATCGTGGATGGACTATGGTCTGAAAACCACAACAACAGAACAATCCTAGCCATCTAATTGGCAGCCTTCAAATGGATGGTGAAAGGAGAAATTGGTTGAAAGTTGAGATTTCAACTTTAGAATGGTGGGTGTTTGACCATTCAGTTTTTGAACTGTGGGAATCCACCATTTGGGCTAACACAAGGGACGGTCTTAATCCATCGTATCCATTCTTTAACTCTCAAAGATGTTCCAACACCATATCTTGCTTCTCTGCTCAACTCTAAAAGCCTAAATAGCCCTTAAAACTCCCATTCGCCTTAAGATTATGTTAATTTTACATATTTTTCATTTTATTTAAGCGACAATGGAAATGTTTGAAGATCAAGTTTTCAAACACTAGCATTGTAAGGGGAGTATGCGACCTTAATGTATTGTGAGGGTGCAATCAAGTCACTATTTCACCAACTCATGAAAGGGGAGATATTATAGACAATTCAGACCTTCAAGGCATTAAAGAAATGATAATCATCAAGATGATTATGAGAAGAAAGTCCGATACTTGGATAATGTTTGGAATTTCATCATATTTGGTGCAACGAAACGCACCCATAAGCAAAAGTTCACATTTTAAGCCAATTTTTTCCACATAACCAATGAATAAGTAGGGATTGCTTGTCTCATTCTCATATCAATCTTTAGTGCCATAATGCAAGATCACAGGATAGATTTTTCTACTTTACTATATATTTCATTGGTTGTGAGTGAAGCAGTCAGAAGCTGCCTTTGGTTATTGACTTACTAAGGGGCTTTTTGATTTTTTAATTTCCCTGGTAAATACACGGAATTACCTGATTATTACTTACTACACCTGTTTGAAGTCGCCAAGAATTACGTTTCGAAAATCGGTCCATACAAACATTGTTATTACTGATTTAAATATGTGGGCCCCACCATGATATATATGAGTTATCCACACCATCCATCCTTTAAAAAAATACATTTTAAGGCATGAGCCCAAAAATGAGGAAAATCAAAAGCTCAAGTGGACCACACCTTAGGAAACAATGATCATTAAAATGTCAATGGTTGAAAGTTGTTTTCTCCCTAGGGCCCACAGTGATGTTTATTTGTCATCCAACCCGTTAATAAGGTCACACAGTCATGGATAAAGTGGAAACAAAAATATCAGTTTGATCCAAAACTTCTGGGGTCTTCAAGAAGCTTTCAATGGTAGGAGTTCAATTCTCATTGTTTCCAGTAGTGTGGCCCACTTGAACTTTGGATCTGCCTCTTTTTTTGTCTCATGCCCTAAAATGAGTTGTCTAAAGGGATGGACGGTGTGGATAATACACAAACATCAAGGTGGGCCCCACAATTTAACTTTTTTCTCCTCGGGTGACATGAGGAGTGCCATAAATGAAAGGTGGCGGTCAAATCACCTTGGAAATCCAACTGGAAAGACAGTGGTAAATAATTATTACCTATTTACCTTGAATTACCTCTGTAATTAGAAAATCAAACAAGCCCTAAGAGATTGGAAAGTGGTTATTGAGGACGGTGGGAGGAAGACCAAGTGGGTAGGTGTGTGGAAATTCCCTTCACCTGGTATGTTTGAAACTCAATTTCAATAAAAGTTCTATCAGTAAACCGTGTCCTTGTTGGAGACTAATCAGGATCCTACTAAGATGTAGTAAAGTTAGTTTAGGACACCTCTCTCTTGTTAATAGTTGTGTTAGACAACCTCTTAATCTTTCTTGTGAAGTGGTTGTGCTACACACAACCTCTCCTTTCAATGCATATATATCTCCTCCTCCCTCAAGGAAATTAAATAATAATAAATCAAATTTTCTCCTCCCTTTTTTTCACATGGCATCAGAGCAGTATCGAAGGTGCTTCGAAATTAGAAAGTAGTTATCAAGATGCACCCTCGAAATGAGAAATTAATTATCAAGATGGTCTTCCTCTAAGCATATTGCGAATATTATTGATTTAAATGAATGTGTGTGTGTGTGTGTGTGTGTGTGTGTGTGTCCACCACCATTTACAAAACAAATGGATGGCTAAAACAAATTTTTTTAAAAAAAATTATAGACATCTATTTGTATTTTACACTATGGTCCACTTAAGGAATGATACAACATGGTTTCTAGGCCAGAAGATCTAGACATTGGTCCACCAATGTGTTCCATTTTGGCATGTGCTCAAATCTTGTAATTTATATGACCGTTCAATCGTGAATTTACTTCGTGTAATTGTGGCTTTGTAGGTCTTGTTTGTTCACAAATACAGTGGAGGGATGGATCTCGATTCAGCCATTGTAATCTCCCTCAGCTATTTCCTCGCAACTGTGAATGCAATCTACGCACAGCATATGACTTTGGGGATGCCCGATCCGCCACTCAACTTGGAGTATGCTGGCGTCGTTCTGTTTTTGGTGGGAATTGCTGGTAACTACTACCACCATCACCTCCTTCAAAAGCTTAGAGGCAAGGATGACCAAGGGTACAAAATCCCCAAGGGGGGCCTCTTTGGCCTTGTGATATGCCCACATTATCTGTTTGAGATTATAGGATTTGTCGGGATTTCATTTATCGCCCAAACGGTGTTTGCATTCGCCTTCACTTTGGGGACTGTTGGGTACTTGATGGGGAGGAGTTATGCCACTAGGAAGTGGTACCTCTCCAAGTTTCCTAACTTCCCTAGAGAGGTGAAAGCTCTCTTTCCTTTTGTTTTCTAAAATGAGGAATTATAGAGTCTTGATGGAAGGTTTGTAATTAGATTTAGAAAACAAAGGTTTGCTAAGCTCAAACGCGTGTGAAATCCAGCCCATCAACATGCAAGCATTACAGGCCAACATGGCACACATGTGAGTAACCTGAGCCTCCCATCAGGCCGGCCACACTCTTTAGATCTTCTTATCTCCAAAAAAGAAGCTAGTCCCATTCCTTCGTTGGTGTCTCAACAAGGTACGCTGTCGGTTTATCTGATCCCCATACCAGGTGCTCATCACGGTCCTTTGCTATTCTGCATACAGTTTTAGGAACGGATGGCTATAAAAGAAATATGTTATAGCCTTTCGTTTATTACAGAGTGTGGCAGATATGGGGATGTGTCTGCCTGATTTTGATCTAGACGATATAATCAGTGTGGCCCACTGATGGAAAGCTTGGATCTCCCACACTTATGCCATATCGGCACTTTGTTGGTGTGTGGATGGTCAGGAGCCTATTTTCTTTGCAGCAATTTAGGAAGTAGTTGTAAGTTTAGAAATGCAAATTTTCAATGTAAATTTTGCTTTTGTAATGTGATTAATGCATCTTTCCATGAAATGGTTGAGCATTCTGCCCTAACCAAATGCATTGTGGTTAAAAAGAATTAGTATACAATGCTTGAATGCTATTGTTTGGGATTCCAGTTTTGTAAAAGTGGGGAACATTCTTCCAATGATCTAAACCATTGATGGCCCACCTTGTGAATGACCTGCGCACCAACAATATCCTAGGTGGAAAAATCATATACCTTCCAAGCAGGGGATTTTTGGTACATGGACCATCCATGCGGAGTCCCATCAATGGTGAATGACAGGACCAACTTGTACAAATTGGTAGACTAAGCATACTGCACAATCTCCCAGCTCGAGTATTGTATAATATTTCATGATTGAAGAGATAAACCAACTGAGAAGTTGGGATAGGATAAGTATGTCATCAACATATAATACCAAGATAAAGTGGCGCACACGTAGGAGTTATGATCCAAGGGCCGACTACAATGTCTTGATTAGAAGGTGAGTATTATACCTCATGTGCTAGTTCGTACCTGTAGGACCTATGTTTTATGGATCTAAACGTTGATTAGAAGTTAACCGAAATTGGTGGATAGTATATGAAATTTCTCTGATCACACGATTATAAGGCCTTCAATTGGAAGCCAAGAAATAAACGGTTGGGGACAGGAACAACAACGTTTGTAAATAAAGCCATTGGTAATAATGATAGAGCATTATCATATGGAAAGTTCTGTGGAGTTCTCCATCCATGGTGTATCCCATCATCTCAACTGTCCAGATTACCTAAACACTGTCACGAATCTAAGGGGTTTTTTGGATGCCTATAAATTCATTAAGTCGTAATACAATTAGAGGAGTAAAATTTTTATATGTAGTTCTGCTTGACTTTAAGCTGTAATATAATTATAGGGAAACGTTTGTCTGTGCTTTGATGACTTGAAATATGATGTTTATATCATATAATTAGGTATTCTGCATTCATTTATAACAGAGCTTGGAATGGTAAATCATTTAAAAATAATTAAAACATATAAAGTTTTTATGTAAGATAGATCCTTAAGATAAGCCTAACTCAATAAAGCTTGTGACTGATTTTCACAGTAAACAAATTATTTGGTGGACCATAAAAGTAGGCCCACTAATTCAAACACAGCACTAAGGTTTGACAAAATCCCAACATATGTGAAGTTTAAATCTTAACAACAGTAATAGAGAGAGGGGAAGATGTTTCTTCTTTTTCTTCTTCTTCAGATTCTTCTTTCATTTTGGATCGTTGTAACAATTGGAAGATGATCCGTGACTCTTATTGCTTTGAAAATTTAAAAAAATTATAGTCATTGCTTGAAAATCATTTTACTTATAATATAGAACATGACTTTTTATCATGTTTTACATCACAACTAAAAGCTATCACTGGATTACAGCCCACAGGCAAATATACCCATCCAAATGGCCTCTGTATTTTCATTACCTGTAAATAAATTCATACTTAAAGCACTTTACAAGCAACCAAACGACCCCTAATAAACAAGTCTATAAATGGTTGGCCTAATCTGTCCAGCAAGTGATCGGTATTGACAGTCCAGATCTCCCTAAAGGGTGGCTACGATCCAAAATTATACAAGAAATGCCCAATTCAAACAGTCTAAATCTATCCAAAAAGTGACCAAAATGGTTATCCACATCCATACAACTTGCACCATTATGGTGGGCCCATAACATAGGCATTTTGGACCATTGAACATATGGCGACACTTATACAGATTAGAGACCAAGATAGGCCACCATACATTCTCTGGGCTAATTGCTATCTCCATGGATTTTACCTAGGTTGTATTCTCTCAAATTTAACCAAGTCTGTCCTAAAAGTCCTTCGTAAATTTAATTTACATGGTATTCACCTCCTTATAAAAAAGTTGTCCCCATATGAGTAGAAGTGTACATGAGTCGAGCCGAGCTTTGCCCAACTCATGCTCAACTCGGACTGCTCGAGTCTCAGCTCATGCTCGGCCTTTGAGCTCGGAACAGCAGCTCGTGCTCGGCTCGGCTCAGCCTTCGAGCTCAGAACAACAGCTCGTGCTCGGCTCGGTCAAGTTCAAGCCGAGTTTGAGCCCGGCCAGTGGTTGTTGGTCGGATGGGTTCCGCTTCTCAGACGGCCAAAAAAAATGGAGAGAGTGGAGGATAGGACTCACTTTCGAAGAGAAGCTCATCCGAACAGACATTGGAAGAGGGAATGTCACCGGGCGGAGAGTATTGGGCGGAGCTCGTCTAGATAGACGATGGAAGAAGGAAATGCTTGTCCGGACAGACGCTGGAAGAAAGAAATGTCACCGGATAGTCGTTGGAAGAAGAAAATGTAGCCGGACGGACGGTCTGTTTGGACAATTTGGAGGGAGAAATGGGGCGATTTAGGCGAAAGGGAGGGAGAACAGGTAGGGTTACTGGTTTGGACGTACTGGGTAGGGTCGATCAACTGGGTAGGGTTTTTTAAAAATCCTTTATATACTAACTTAAAGTCGAGTCGAGTCGAGCTACGTCCAGCTCAGACTCGACTCGAAATGTTCTGAGCGCCCAAAATATGGCTCGACTCGGTTCGAAAAGCGTTTCGATCTGAGTTTAGGCGAGCTTTTTCGAACCGAGTCGAGCGAGTTACCGAGCTTAAGCTGCTCATGTACAGCTCTACGTATGAGTAAAAGGTATTCAATTGCTTACATATTATTGTGTGGCGCCCACCATGTTTTGTGTATACTACAAGAAGCAATGGTCTAAAAACTTGCTAGGGTCCATTGTAATGTTTATTTACCATTCAAACCGTGGATAAAGTCACATAGATTTAGATGAAGGGAAAACACAAATATTAGCTTGAACTATGACTTCTTGAAACTTAGGTGGCTCATAAAAAGTTTTTAATACTCAATCACCACTGTTTCTTGCAATGTGGACCACTAAGTTTAGGATCTACTTCATTTTTAAGCCCATGCCCTGAAATAAGCTTAAAAAACAGAGAGAGGCAATGTAAATATACAATGCATACATCGGGTGGGCCCCATATGGTCAAGGTCCCACCCACATTGCTGAGTTTAAGGTGGCAGCTAAGTCACTTGGGGCCGATGTAAAGGTTGTGATATGCCCAAGCAATTTAGTTGGAACCCATATCCGACAATCTTGGTGGGACCCTTGAACATGGGGGCCCACCTTGATGTATGCGTTTTATATTTATGTTGTTCATCTGTTTTGTCAATTTATTTTACGGCATGAGCTAAAGAATTAAAGTAGATATAAATTTCAATTGGAATGCAACACATGAAAAAATGGTTATTGAATGTCTATCATTAAAATGTCCTAAGGCCCACTGCAATGTTTATTTGCCATCCAACCTATTGATAAGGTCACCCAGCCTGGACCTGGATGAAGGGAAAATACATATAAACTTAACTCAAAACTTTTTTAGTCCCTACTATTTTTTTATTTTTTTTATGGTATAGTCCACTTGAGGTTTGGATCTACTTCATTTTTGAATGTATGCCATAAATTGATATAACAAAATTAATACACGGCAAAGATATACAACTCATGCATGACCATGGTCAATGTTCCACCTGCATCCCCAAATCTAGGGTCACAACTATGTCTTATTCATGATAATTAGGGATGTGTAGACACTCCACCCAGGCTAGTATCTTGAGAAAGCTAAGACAATCTGGGAACCATGATCATATCCTAATCCCGACTCATATCTTAATCCGAACCAAACCCTAATCTCAACCTAACCCTAGCCCAAACCTCAGCCTAAACCCTAAACCCAACCTAACCCTAGCCTAAACTCTAATTCGAACCCCAAAACATTGTCAAAGCCAAAGCGTATATACAAATCAGTACAAAAACACACCCATTTGAGCCCAAAAATCCGAAAGAAGACTTCCGAACGAACTAGAGCACCAAACAAAGCCCATTGACCAAAGCCCGGACCAACCCAAGCCCAGGTGGTAGTCGGACTACCGCGGGCGGTAATCCGACTGCCGCTCTAGAAACGGACAGGTGTCTTCTCCGAGCAACAACTGTCTCTCGTCTCAAAGTCAACTTTCATATGGATTTACTTTCTCAACCTACATTATTTACCATTTTACCAATCCCCAAGAGCCAATGAGGGCATGCTACATGACATTCGTCTCTCCTCAACCAATCTCAAGATGCCATGTCAGCTTTTACCCCTCATAAGCCCAACAATTACCACATTGTCATTAGAAAAGGCTATAAATAGCCATCTCCTCTTCACATTTCACACAACAATTTCAAGAGAAACAATAACAATTTCTCATTTCCAAATTCCAAGTGAGGGAGAGGGAGAGAAAGGAAGAGAGTGAGGGTGAGAAGGAGCTCATAAGCCTACAAGATCAGATTTTTCAGCTACCCCTTAGCTTCCTCTCAATCATCTCAACCCCAAAGTCTAGCTCGGATTGATCATAGTGCAATCCATGTCTTAGCCCACTCAAGATTAAGTCAAAGATCTTTTTATTTTACATGCAAGCATTCATCATGACATTTATTCCATTTTCAACCCTCCTGCTTCTCTAGATCTCTAGTGAACGTATGCTCTGTGACTTGTCGTACATCGGATCCTGTCACATCAAAAATTCCTAGTAATTTAGTCCACTTTTCTTTACCTTTTCGCATAAGCATCATCACATCCGCCTTCTAAACACCTCATTGGACGTATGCTCTGTGGCTTGTCGAAATCTCGGATCTTGCCGCATCAAAAATCCACATATGCCTAGTCCTACTCCGACCATATCATTCATCCCTTAAGATTTCCTCACCACACCAAGTAGAGACCGTAATTTTGTATGGACAGAAAGGGTGCCTAACACCTTCCTTCTTTGTAACCGAGGTCCCTTACTCGGAATCCTGGATCGCAGACCAGGAGTCAATCTAAGGTAGGAGAGTCTTCAGATTTCTCCAACCTTATATATTCCGCAGGTTCTACCCGACTGTAAAATTTTGAGATTAAACGGCTAATGGCGACTCTAAACTAATAATCAAAAGTCACAACCCCACCCCAAAACAAAAGAGACCAAAGAAGATCGCCTAAAATGTGGGCGCCGATTTCCAGTGTTCACAAGATGTCAATGGGCTAAGCTTGGGTCTTAAAAAAATCAGAATTTTGAACGGGGTTAATCTGATAGCTTAGCCTTAAATAGTTTAAAATTTGGGCCAAGACCTACCTAGGCCCGCCTGTCAACAGCTCCAATGGTAATGATGCCACTGTCGAAACCTTACATAGGCTTATAATGATGCTTATTTCTCATCTAACATGGTCATGAGGTTATTAATCAATTATGGGGAACCACAAATATTAGCTTGATACAAAACTTCTGTTGCCCCCAGGAAATTTTCAACGGCAGTGTTTAATCTCCACATTGTGGACAACTTGAGCCTGGGAACTGCCTCATTTTTAGACTTAGACCTTAAAATGATATGGAAAAATAGATGGACGGTCTGGATAAAACCCATATATATCACGGTGACTCTTAGAGCCGTGCCCATGCCGAGCTACGAACTGCCGGGGTCGCACCTAATCCCCGTACGGATCAGCCTATCTCTCTGGTCAGAGTGTGCTCACGAAGGTCCGGTCCGTCCGGACGTGAGCTGCCTGAGCCCCGGCCCCACTGAGTTCCTGTGGTAGGAAGCTATGTGGGGCTTAAAATATGTGTTTAATAAATCTACTCCGTCCATAAGTTTTGAAAGACGACAATAGAATAGGAATTAAAAAATCATTAAGATCCAAAACTCAGGTGGGCCACACCACCTCATATAGTGAGAATGGAAGCGTCCACTGTTGAAACCTTCATGGAGCCGACCATGATGTTTCTATGCTATCCTAACCGTTCATATGGTTACTACACAGATAAACTGTAGGCATTAATATCTCACGTGCCCCCAAGAACTTTTCAACAGTAGATGTTCAATTTACATTGTTTCCGGTGCTGTGGTCCGCTTTAGACATGCTTCATTTTTTGGGCTAAAGCCCTAAATTTATATAATAAAAATGGATGGACGGTGTGGATAAGATGCATGATTGATGGTGGGCCCATAAAATTTACTCAGTAGGCTGATGAGTTATGCCTCATCGCAGCTAGGCACCCATCATGTTGCTTGTATTAAATCCACTCAGTTCATCCGTTTTGTCCGCTTATGTTAGGACATGATATTAAGAAAAAATAAATAAAAAATGATGCATATCCAAAACTCAAGTAAACCACCACAGAAATAGTGGGGATTAAGCGCCCACCGTCGAAACATTCATAGGAACAGAAGTTCTGAATCAGGCTAGTGTTTTTTGTGTTTTGAGCTCATCCCATTGGGAATGATGACCTTATGAATGGTACAGGTGCCACATAAACATCAAGGTGGACCCCACCAATGTTTCAACTTTGGGCATTCAATCCCCACTATTTGCTCATGCTTAGTCTACTTGAGTTTTTGATCTGCCTCATTTTTTGTCTCATGTCCTAAAATGAGCTGGCAAAACAAGTGGATGGAGTGGATTTCCCACGAGCATCAAGGTGGGCCTCATTTTTCGTCTCATGTCCTAAAATGAGATGGCAAAACAGGTGGATGGAGTGGATTTCCCATAAGCATCATGGTGGGCCTCATTTTTTCGTCTCATGTCCTAAAATGAGCTGGCAAAACAGGTGGATGGAGTGGATTTCCCACAAGCATCATGGTGGGCCCACCTAACTTTTAACCACGCAAAGTTTGGGTTGTATTTTAATATGACTCAGATGAAGAGTTCACCAGACCAGGGTGATAAGGATGACAAGTCCAAATGCAACTAGATGCATGGGAAGGTTTCCATGCACTAAGCCTATTTGACCTGGAATAGGTAGTCAGAGGACTTTTTTTTTTTTTTTTTTCTAACACACGCACATACACCGCCACACAATCATGCCGTAGTGGGTTTTCACCACCTATGGGTGCTCGAACCCTTGACCAGGTGTTGAAACTCTTAAGAGACTACCATCGAGCAAGAGCAAGGACCCATTAATAGGTAGCGGATGACTTTATGAAGCTTCCGGATAGAAAGAAATCAAGTTAAAGGCTTTGAGATAGGGTAAGAATGACTTAACATAGATTATATAGTTTTTAATGGCTATAACTTTGCAATTGATTATTGGAATTGTCATTATAAAATATCCATTAGAAAGCTATCTATGAAATATACAACTTACTAATGAATGAGAATTGATTGACGTCTAACAATATTTTGTGAAAAGAAGAAGAAGCCTGTTTTAAGGTTTTTGGTAATTTGTTATTTCTAGTCTTTGTAAGAGTCCAGTCTTATCTTAAAGATCCATGTTTGTGTTATCCAATAGTACGTACTTAATGATTTTGAGTCGGTTTAAATGTCTTTATTATTTTATTAAGTTTACCATTTTGGGTCGAACTAGCAGTCTATGCTCACATGAGCTATATCAAGTGCATTGTATGGAACGAGCTAATAATTTTCATTTTTATTCAAGTTTGGGTGAATTTAAGGCTTGTTCTAGGGAAGAAGATGGTGATCTTTCCCTCTCTCTTTTTTTTTTTTTTCCTTCCATGTTCTTGCTATCAAAGTTGGCGTCAGAGTGAGGTCTGTCTTAGTTAAATGCTCTACTATCAGCCTATGAATTGTGCTGAACAATCCTACAGATTGTGCTCCAGGGAATCAAGCAATGATTGGGGACACCTTTAATTTGAGGCCTTTCAATGTGAAAACTATGTGAAAACTAATGATAAATGCAAGAGATACAAGCGGTCATTGCTTGGTTTAGAGTAGTTAAAGAGTTTAAGTCAGTTTAGACATCTTTATTATTTTTATTAACTTTATCATTATAGGTTGAATTAAAAGTTGAGGTTATATAAGTCATGTCATTTGTTATAAAAAAACAAGTGCACAATTATCGATTTTATTCAAGTTCATAAGGTTTTTCTTTCTTTTATTATTGTCTTGCGGATTCAAGATTTATCGCAAGGAAGAGAGCTATTGTCAAGCCCGTATCCTAGTCCGTATCGATCTGTAGACTCCCGCGGTCCTCCCGATCGAATTCCGACGACTCACGACGCGTAAATAGCATTTTCGTACGACCCTGAGTTGCATCATGTCGATCTGAGTTGGTTTGACCCGAGACTTGTACCCTTGTGACCACGCCGTGGTTACGGTTCCAACGCTGCGTCTCACGCGCCGATACGATACCCAGATCAGGAGATATAGGCCCGCGTTTATCTCGAAGAAACGTCACGCATTTGCAATCCCAAGAAGAGAATCTCTACAACCTAACAAATCAATCCCATCAATCAATCAAGTACAACACCCATATCTCTCTCACTCAAAACTCAACACGACCATACCTCCCAAGTACACTCATCACACCCATCCTTCTCCCTTACATCACTCATCTCTCTCTCATTTCTCACTCCATTCCAAGCAATTCCCAAGAGAGAGAACCATCCAAGCTCTAAGGAGAAGGTAGGTGTGGCCCACTTCCTACCCCTCTCATCTCTTATCCTAGCCCTTTAATCTCCATCATCCTCCATCAAAGGGAGAGCTTAGGAAACAAGGATTCTAAGGAGCTAAAGAGGAAGATCCAACGGTGGGTGTGCATAGCATTAGATAGTGATTTTGATTTAGGGCCCACATGATTTGGGACCCATATTGATGTATGTATTGATGCATGTGTTAGAGGGGCCCATAGTAGTGGGGCCCCTCCATCGCACCGTCTCTCTCTCCCTCTCTATCTCCTTCCCATATTTTGTGGCCCACCTGATAAACGCGAGGACGACCTGGACTGTCGAGCAGCAAGGACGCCTTGCTGTCCATATTGTTGCACGTCTGCGGCCACACAGGCCTATTTGGATAGAAACACAAATATCTACTTGATCCAAGGGATGGTGGGCCACACGTGGACCCCACCTTAATTTTTTACCCAGGCTGTCTGTCCAGACCAGGGAGGCGGGGCCACCTGGACAATGCAATCCATCCAGACCGTCCGTCAATGGGCATCCAGGGCTGGGCAATTAGTATATATAAATATTTATATTTATATTTATATAATATATATGGTGGGCCCCACGTGGAACCCACCTGATATGGGAATCTGATTGGCTGGCGTATCCCACATCATCCATATGGCTGATTGTATTGACGTCAGCAAGGTCTGTGGGCCTCCATCATGAGGTATTGTTATATCCAAACCGTCCATCATCTAGACGATGGGCTAACAGCCCACCCAGTTGACGTCAGCAAGCCGTGTGGGGCCTACTTTGATGAATGGTCTAATCCAGCACCGTCTAGCAGCTGATGGACGGTGGGGCCACCTTAATATATGTATTGTTGGGGACGTGGGACCCTTTGGCACGTATGGTGTCCACACCGTCCAGAAGATGGGACAGTGGGACCCACACGTGATATATGTGCCTTATATCCACACCGCCCAGTGGTCTGGACGATGGGGACCACCTTAATGCATGTATTCTATATCACACCATCCATCTCTGGACGGTGCTGCTGGGGCACCATGATGTATGGATTTTATCAATGCCGTCCCTCTGTTTTTCCTGGCAGCGATTGGGATCCACCTTGATGTATTGTACCCTCCACACCGTCTATTTCTGGACGGTGCCATGTGGGCTGACCATTGATGTATGTGCTGGATATCCCAGTCGTCTTCCATTTGTGGGACGTGGGCCCCATGTGATGTATATGTTTGATCCAAATAGCCCAATTTGATGTGTATAAGGCCCATTTGGCGAGGCCCCATGTGATGCATTTGAGGCCCATCTCATTCTGTGTTGCAACCCCATTGTCCACCTGATTTTCTGGACCATAGGGGCTGACCTGTGAGGCCCATGGTGATGTATATGAGACCCATTGGGATGTATTTAAGGCCCATGGAATAGGGCCCATTGTGATGTATTTGCGGCCCATGTAATGAGGCCCATTGTGATGTATATTGGGCCCAAGTGATGAGGCCCATTATGATGCATTTAAGGGCCAGGTGATGAGGCCCATTGTGATGTATATTAGGCCCGTGTGAGAGGCCCATTATGATGTATATGTGGCCCATGAGTGAGGCCCGACGTGTTGTATATGTGGCCCATGAGTGAGGCCCGACATGTTGTATATCTGGCCCATGAGTGAGGCCCAACATGTTGTGTATGAATCTCATGAGTGAGGCCCAACGTGTTGTGTATGAAGCACATGAGTGAGGCCCGACATGTTGTGTATGAAGCCCATGAGTGAGCCCGACGTGTTGTATATCTGGCCCATGAGTGAGGCCCGACATGTTGTGCATGAAGCCCATAGTGAGGCCCGACGTGTTGTGTATGAAGCCCATGTGATGTGGCCCATTGTAATGTATATGAGGCCCATGTATTGCGGCCCACTTAATGTATATAAGGCCCATTGGTGCGGCCCATGTATTGCGGCCCACTTAATGTATATAAGGCCTATTGGTGCGGCCCATGTATTGCGGCCCACTTAATGTATATAAGGCCCATTGGTGCGGCCCATGTATTGCGGCCCATTGTGATATATATGAGGTCATGAGCGAGGCCCAATGTGATGCATATGTAGCCCATGAGTGAGACCCATCGTGATGTGTATTAGGCCCTTGAGAGAGGCTCATGGTGATGTATATTATGCCATTGTGTGAGGCCATGGGCCCACTATACGTTTGGCTCTATGTGGGCCACTCCTTGGGAGCAATGTTGGTAAAACGTCCACATTGATGTACAATGATAGTTAAATGTCCACATTGTGACCTTCTCTTAGGCCCTTTATTAGGCTGATTATCGAGGTCGATTATCGATGCTGATTATTGGTGCCGATTATCGAGGTCGATTATCGATGTTGTATCGGTGCTGATTATCGATGTTAATTATCGATGCCGATTATCGAGGCCGATGCTGATCATCGATACCGATTTTTTAGGCCGATTATCGATACCGATTATGAGTATGTGATAGCATAGCATCATGATACATGCCCATACACATCATCTGCATGTTTGTTATGAGATGTGATTGACCATTGCATATGCCATAGGACAGGTTGTTTATGGGATTCCTTGATAGGCGGAGTCGTCCTACATGAGCACACGGTATGTGCATGATTGATGTATGATTGGACTGTATGACTCATGCATCTTGCATTTTATGATATAACTACTGTACGCCCTAGCGACATCAGGGTCGTGGCCTCTACAGTCATGTCGTGGATGGCCAGATGGGACACCAAAAATGTTTAATTCTAGCATACGGGCGTCATAGATGTCCCTGGGTAAAAATTTCTAAGCCTCCAAGGCCAGAGGACGCTGCAACGTTGAGACCGAATGGATACATGAGCACACGAGGGCCGTATACCAGTAGGCCACGTCTTCCATTGTGTCGTGGTCGGTTGGAAAGGGGTGTGACCTTACCCACCTGAATGAGGGGGCAATATCTAAGTTGAGTTTGACCAGCTTGAGAAATGGGTCTACTATCGACGAGCTGGTCCCGATATTGGCAGGTGGATAGTTAAGTCTCTTTCACTTACCCAGTTGTCTGCTCGGATAGGGGCGACAAGCTGCCGTAGAGTATACTAGACCTTGGTGATGATCCTAGAGATGTACGGTGCTGATATGTGGGCTTATTGAGCAGAAGTTGCATACTCAGCATTTTACTCATTTATTCATTCATTCACTATCCATTTGGGCTGGTGATACGCAACTAATTGTTATATGTACCTTCGTAATGACCAGGATTTCGGTTGGGGCGCGCTACCAACCTGAGATCAGAAGTTTACTACATTGAGTCTATCTATCCAAATTTAACTATGAGACTGGTTTGGATAGAAGTTCCTTGTGATAGGCCCCGTAGCTTGCGATACTACGTACTATCATCCCTACTTCACACTCCAGCTTGGTTATTTCATTTACACCACATATTGCATTGCATCCTCAGCATATAGCATTTGGTTTACTATGTTTTTGCATCACATAGCCTGGATAAGGCTGATGGTATTTACGGACTTACCAGCATGTTTCCGCATTGCTTTAATATTGTATACTTGACGCTTACCTTGCGCACACACTTTCACCACCTTCTAAGCTTTCTATAAGCTTATGCACGATAAATGCGTGCATGTGGCGTTAGGTTATAGCAGCGTTGAGCTTGGAGAGTGCAACTGTCTTTTGGAGCTTTAATTTTCGATATATGTATTTCTCTTTCAGCATTGTATTTAACTGTTTATATTAGTAGATATGTAATGATAATGTTGCCTTTGTGATTTGGGTAAACTTGTGGTTATGCTTCTTACGAGATAAATGTATGTTGGAAAATCCTCCTTCTAAAATCTCAGGAACGGAATCTGGCGCATGAGCGCTAGGAGCCGAGAATGGAGTATTGCGAAGGCTGTCGGCACCAGATTCGGTGATCGGGAATTCTGTGAACCCGGTTTCCGAGTTTAAGGTGTGACAACTATGACCTTTTCCTTTCCTTTTCCCTATGTTTTTCCTTGCTTTGATGGCTTTCAACAATAAATCAAGTAGAACAATCCTGTCGACAATTTGTAATATAACTATACAAGGCAAGGTTTTGATGCAACCCCTTTGTATTCTTTAACAAGATTGTCAAGTCGGCGATCAAAGTGAAGACAACTAGAGCAGCCTATTGTGAAAAGCCAAATAGTTGATAGGGCCGACCACCTCCCAAACTAAGATTCATGGAGTGGGCAAGCCAAGTAACAAAGAAGAGATTTAGGGAGTGGCCAAGCCAAACAAACTAAAATTTAGGGAGTGGGCAAACCACAAACTAAAATTCGGGGAGTGGGCAAGCCAAGCAACAAGGAAGAGAGGCTAATACTAGAATCTATCGAGGAGCCCTTTTGCTCCACCCAAACTAATCTAGTAATACAATGTGGTTAGCTTGAGATATGATCCAATCAATGTCCCCCAAAGACAGATGGTTGAGTAGGCACTAACTCAGGGGAAATGGATGATGGTCAGCCATTTCCTGAAGAAGAGAGAGATGTAAATCTCCACAATGAGGATAGAGAGGAGTGGATTTATGAAGATCAAAGAGTGTCTCTTGTTGTGAAGAAGCTAATGTACACTCATACTAGATACAACAAATACCCATCTCCAAAGCATGTTGAAGATAGTAGCTAAGATTTAGAAGAGAAGATAAAATATTTTATTTTTGCTCCAAGTTTCCTCAACTTGCCTCAACACCTATCCTCAACCCCTCAGGGACTTGAGGCATCTTCAAATATCCTTTTCACACCCGTTATTCTCAATCGGCAAAGCCTCATAGTGAATATTTATTCATATAAATCCTAGGTATTTCCTTAGCTATTAACATAATCTACCTAAGGTAGGATAAGAACCTAAAACCAATCAATATCTTCAATGACTCATGTAAGATTAATCATGAGATTTGTGATTTGATCATAGAAGAAAGCAGCAGTAAGCATATCATCTTTTAAGGCCACGAGTGATAGGCTGGTTAAATAAAACTATTTTATTCTAATTAAAGTTTTTATAATTCACCTTGTGGCATGTGGACCCCTTTGCTGATTCTTAGGCCATCTTCATTTATCCTTTTCATTGAATGTTCTCAATTGGCAAAGCTCCATGGCGGATATTTATTTTCGTTAATAACTAGGCATTCCCTTGGCTATAATTAGTGATTTAAATGTCAATTTCAAAGCATATATTATATTATCAGGCCATCAACATCATATCATATGGGAAATATCGAAAAGTATTATTATTTTTAGAAAACATTGAAAAGTGGTTGAACTTTTCGAGATGTTAAAAAAAGACACTATTACTTTGTATAAAGTTCTAAACCATGCATTATCTGTCAAAAGTGATGCAATTATAACGAAGATTAAAACAGTTGACATGGTCACGGACGCGGATTAGCTACTGACAGGTTGAGTAGCGAGACTCGCTACTGAAGTGACGTCACCAAGTTATGTGGGCCCCGCCATGATGTATGTTTTGTATCCACACCTTCCATCCATTTGGAGAGATCATTTTAGTGCATGATACAAAGAATGAGGCAGATCCAAGGCTGGAGTGGACCCCACCACAGAAAACAGTGAAGAGAGTGACGCCCACCGTTGAAACCTTCCGAAGGTCCACCGTGATGTTTTATTTGAGATCCAACCTGTTCATGTGTTAAAGCAGACATGAAAGAAGGGAAAACACAAATATCAGCTTGATCGAAAGCTTTTGTGGCCCTTAGAACTTTTTACCGGTGGGTGTCACTCTCCCCACTGTTTTCTGTGGTGAGGTCCACTAGAGCTTTGGATCTGACTCTTTCTTTGGATTATTCCCTAATATGATCTCTCCAAATGGATGGACGGTGTCGATACAAACCATACTTCATTTTGGGGCCCACATAACTTGGTGACGTCACTTCAGTAGCGAGTCTCGCTACTCAACCTGTCAGTATCTAATCCGCGTCCTATGGTCACGGTCATTGACCATTAAAATCTTCTCGTGAGCTACAGAAGTTTTGGATCAAGCTGATATTCATGTTTTCCCTTAATCCAATCTTTGTGATCTTATCAACAGGTTGGATGAAAAATAGAAATTACGGTGGGCCCTAGAAAGTTTTAAGGGCGTTCAATGGCCACTGTTTCCTTGTGGTGTGGTCCACTTGAGATACGGATCACAAGTGTAAAATGAGCTGCGAAAACTGATGGACGGCGTTATCAATACCTAATCCGCTTTCTCTCCACAGGACACGTAGCAGGATAACATGCAAATTAAATCAGTCGACGTAGAATATAAAACCAACGAGGCAATCTCGTCCGTTATTTAGTAATACAATTTTTTTTTAATACGTTTATACATGCTATGGCCCTGTGTATGGACGGACCTGATTTGCACATGACCCTACACGTGTCCTGTGGAGGGATGGCTGTATCATATTACGGTACATCCCCGCTTCACAGTATCATATCCCATCCGTTCCACCTGTTTCAGTTATCATGGATGTGCATTTTAAGTATAGACCCGACGGATTACCCACGTTTTTTCGGGTCCATTGAAAAAACGTTAATTACCGAAGGCGAAGGAGACTACTATTCGTACGGACGAACTAAAAAACGACGATGATACCCTTTACCTTATCGGGCGGCGAAAAAAGGCGTTGTACGGACTCCTCTACAATGCTAATTTTTTCGCATTTTGTAATGAATGCCTGCGCCCATAGTTACCCGGGTATTACCCTTACCGTGGGGCCAACCTTGATGATATTTTACATATCCAATCCGTCCATCCGTTTTTCCAGAAACTTTTGGAATATTACAAAAAAATTTAAGCAGAGAAAATTTCAGGTGGACCACACTACAGGAAATTTTTTTTATTGAACGTCCACCATTAAACTTCCCAGGGCCCTCTGTAAGCCAATTCTTAATGTTTATTTTCCATCCAACCCGTTGATGAGGTTAAAAATACATGGATGAAGGGAAATATAAATATCAGATTAATCTAGAGCTTCTGTAGCCTAAAAAAGTTGTTAATGGTCCATTATAGACTTGGATATGCTTAAATTTTTGTATAACCCCCTATTATTATATTTAAAAAAAATGAATGGACGGCTTGGATATAGAAAATTTTATCCAGGTGGACCCTACACGGTTAGGGCTACACCCACTATGGTGTTACCCTGGTAACACCTAATCCACAACCCTCAATCATGCACGGATGTGACTTGCCTGTGGTTCGCGACGGTAGGAATCCCCTCTAACCCCCCAGGCTTTGTGGGGGCCATATCCACTCCAACTGTTTCACCAGCCCATCGTAGCGTATGATCTCACAGGTCAAAAAATAAAGTGGGCCACACCACGTGAAGCGGTGGAAAATGAACGCCAACCATCCAAACCTTCTTGGAGCCATAGAACTTTTGGACCAGACTGATACTTGTATTCTTTTTCCTTATCCTGATGGGAAGCATCTCTTGAACGGGTTGGATGTTATACAAAAATCACAGCGGGCCGAGGAATGTTTTAATGGTTAGCATTCAATCTCGGGTCGTTGAATGGCCCGGCGCAGCGGATGGATGGAGTCGTGTCTATGTAATGCAAGACGATAAAAACAAGCATTCAACCTGAAGTGGATAAGGATTGCGTACTGAGTTACTCAGTATACTATTTAAGGATACTCAAAGGTCAAATATCAAATGGACAATGCCATGAGGAACAAACCGTTGGAATAATGACTTCCACCGTTGAAACCTTTATATGGACCATCGTAATTTATTTTTATTTTTTTCTCAGAGAACCTATTCATAAGATCACACATATATAAATGAAGGGAAAACAAAAATACAAACTTGATCCAAAGCTGATGTGGCCCCAAGAAATTTTCAATCGGCATATGTTCAATTCACACTGTTTCCTATGGTGTGATCACTTAAGTTTGGATATACTCCGTTTTTAGGCTCAAGCCCTAAAATTATCTGATAAAATAGATGGACGGATTGGATAAAATACATAAATCATGGTGGACCCACAGAGTTTACGCTTAGCCTACTGAGATACTCAGTAAGCAATCTGCTTCCATTCAACATCTCATCCGTGGAGGATCCACATCCTCAAAATAAGCCTTATCCGCTCATCAGGCGGGCCACACAAGTATGATGTAAATCATCCATGTTAAATGGTAAATTTGACTGGGATTGTCTTTGTGGCAAAACCGGTGTGGCCCACTTGCCTCACGGCTGGGATTCTCCACATTCATGATAGCCTGGCTTACTAGCGTGCACGCGTGTAGAGTCTTTACGTTCAGCTACATTTCTTCGTATATCTCACGCTAGTTACCTACTAGGGCTACTTTTGCAGGCCGAGAGCCACGTAGGTGGGACTTTCATAAGATCCAGACCGTAGATCAGGTACATTGTCTAATGTTAACCATTGATCTAAAACATCATGATAATACAAAATCTTGGTAGACCACACCATAATAAACATGTGGAATAGAACGCCCACCCTTAGTTTTGAGTAGGACCCACCGTTGTATTTATATGACATCCAATCCGTTCGTCTGATGTCCTCCTCAGGATGAAAGGATTACCGAAAATTCACCGTATTCCAGAACACGTGGGCCACGCGACGTGAATTTGAATGTTTTAGGTAGAAATTTCATGGGTGGCCCACCTAATTGTCGAATCATCCTAACTTTTTTTTTAATTCCAAGCCAAACTAAGGTGGTCTTCCTGATGGGCGGCGAAGATTTCATGTATGTTATAATCCGATGCGTGAGAAGCGCAAGCGTTTTCCTCATCATATAGACTTTCAAAGCCTAAACGCATTTACTAGACCCAATGTATGTGCTACTGACAGGTTGAGTAGCGAGAGTCGCTACTGAAGTGACGTCATCAAGTTATGTGGGTCCCACGATGATGTATGTGTTGCATCCACACCGTCCATCCATTTGTATAGATCAATTTAGGTCATGATCCAAAGAATAAGGCAAATCCAAAGACCCATCACAGAAAACAGTAGAGAGAGTGACGACCACCGTTGAAACCTTTTTAAGGTCCACCATGATGTTTATTTGAGATCCAACCTGTTCATAAATTAACCCAGATATTAAATTTAATATGGAAAACACAAAAATCAACTTGATAAAAAACTTGTCGCATTTAAAAGTTTTTAACGGTGAGCGTTTACATGCCATCCATACCGTTAATAACGTCATTCCTACCGGAATGAAGAGTAAAAAAAATATATCAGAATGATTCAAAACTTCTGTCACCTACGAATATTCCAACCGTTGAAATTCAATTCTCACATTTTCAGCCCACTTGAGAATTGGGTACGATTCATTTTTGGCCTCATGTCCTAAAATGAACTCACAAAACGTATGGACGGAGCAGATTTCTCAAAATCATTACTGTGGGCCCCACCTGGCTCCTAGTGCTGCAAAGGCTTTTGCAGGAAATCCGCGTCCAGTACAGCCTAGCTGGCAAGCGTACCCGCGTGTCCAGTTTCCAGTGGACGAGGATTTTGTAGTGACCCCAACACCACGTAGCTTTCGTTTTAGTCATATCTCTGTCCATCCTTCTCTTCACATCCGAAGGAAGAAAGAAAAGAAAGAAGAATGGCAGAAATGTCATCTCTGTTAAACTTTTTCTTCCCGCCACCTCCGTCCGTCTACCTGACGACAATGTCTGTTATCAGCTTCACGTCGTTATCTTACAGTGGTTTCTCAGAGGTGCGGGGCACACACATTCAGTACTCCAAGTTCTGGAACGCGGCCGAGAAAAAGAAGGCATCAACCGTGATGAAGCTGTCCAGCAGGACGGGCATGCTTCTCTTGTATACTCCCGCGTTTCTCGCTTCCCTGGCCTCCTTGGGCCTCTCCGTTGTCGACCAACGGCCGAGATCGATCCTGCTTTCTTCGGCTCTAACCGTTCATTTCCTGAAGAGGGTTGTCGAGGTGAGTCGTCTCGGTTGTGGGGATTTTCTACCAAAGCTTGGTAAATCTACTGCCCCATTTCTGGCCCACGGCCATGATGATCAGGACCATTCATCTGAAGTGAATTAGGATAAGGCTTTATGGACCGTTGTTTCTTGGGGCGCTTTTCGCGGACGACTAGATCTCTGATGAGCGAAAGGTTTTCCACGTGGGTAATCTACGGTTGAAAATCTTAGGTGAACGGTTTGGATCATCGCGTGGTGGGGCAGGAGGTGGGAGTGGATTGGGCGAGCTTGGCTAGCAAACCGACGGTTAGGCGACTTGCCGTAGAGCGTGTGTATTGAAGAGGCCGCTATTCGCGTCACTCACGTGGCAGATGGATTGATATCGCGGGATATGGACCATCCATCCAGTGGGTCCCACCATGAGCCTGATGAACTAAGGAGGGGATGCGGATTGCCTGCAGCCCTAAGCTCTGTGGGACCCACCATGATGTATTTGTTATATCCCCTCCGTCCATCCGTTTCACCGGATCATTTCTGGGGATGGGCCCAAACATGAGGTGAATCCAAAGCTCAATTGGACCACACGACAGGAAACAGTTAGGATAAAGACGCCCGCCGTTGAAACCTTCCTAGGGCCCACCGTAGTGTTTATACGCCATCGAAACCGTTCGTAACGTGACTCGGCCCTGGCTGATGGGAAAACACAAATATCAGCTTGATCCAAAAGTTCTGTGCTACTCCAAGAAGGTTTCAACGGTGGGCGTTCAATCCCCACTGTTGTGGTTCACTTGAGCTTTGGATCTGCCTCGTGTGTTTGGGTCCTTCCCTATAATGAGTTGGCGAAACGGATGGACGGAGTGGATAATCCATACATCATGCTGGGCCCCACCTAGACTTTAACCACAGTAAGTTCTGACTTACTATGGGTTGATTGGCCATGTAAAGTTAGATAAACGTGGTTGGGCCTTTCTTTTTCCTATGTCTCTACACGTGTGACTTACTTGATGAGTTGATTGGCCTGATTTTTTGGGCTTCGAAGATTTCCCAACTGGCCCACTGGATGAATGGCCCGGATCACATGCGCGTGCACCAACTGCCGTGGCCATATTCTCTCACCAGAAAAGAAACATTTGGAATGGGCTTCTAAAAGTATTGTTTTAGGAGGCTTTTTACCCTTGCCACGTTTGTATAATTAATAAGCATATATTACATATCGGTGCATGGGGCCCACCGTACAATGCTGCTTTTGGGGAACGCGGATTGCCTGCGACCCCAACAGCAGGAACTTGGGGTTAGGAATCTAGGGCCATCGTGTTGTTTTTTTGAAATCCACTCCGTTCATCTGTTTTGTCAGCTCATGTTAGGATATGATATAAAAAACTAGAATAATCCAAAACTCAGGTAGACCACACGACAGTAAACAGTAGGAATTGAGTGCCCACTCGAAACATTAGTGGGGCTACAGAAGTTCTGAATCAGGCTCATGTTTTTGTGTTTTCGGTTCACCCCAGTGGGAATGACTTTATGAACGGTTTGGATGGCATGTAAACATCAAGGTGGTACCCCGAATGTTTCAACGGTGGGTGTTCAATCCCCAGTATTTGTTGTTGTATAGTCCACTTGAATTTTTTATTTGCCGTATTCTTTTTTGTCTCGTGCCCTAAAATGAGCTAGCAAGATGGATGGATTTCTCACAAACATCATGGTAGGCCCCACATAGCTTTTAACCACGGGAAGTTCTTATTGTTTTTTAATATTACTCAGAAGAAGAGTTCACTAGACCCAGCTAATATGGATGACAAGTCCAAATGCAATTCACTTACAAACCAGAATGTTTGAGATAGGACAAAAATGACTTAATACAGAGTATGCGGGGGCATTTTCACACCGGGATCGAGTGGGGTGGCCTATGGGATGCAGGGGCACACTCAGAATGGCGGCCCCCGAAACTCGTGGATTTGGGGCCTGTGTGAGGCAGAACCCATGGATTTGGAGCCCACGAAGGAGCAAAACCTATGGATTTGTGGCCCATGAGGAGGGTTCGGCTGAGAACCTAACCTGTGGATTTGGGGCCTGTGCTATGAGATAAATGGATTAATTTGTCATGCTATATCAATTCGGGCTTTTAGAACAAGTGGTTAATTGTCCTACATCAATAACTTTACGACTAGTTATTGGAATTGTCATTATAAGATACTGTTGGAAAAGTATTTATGAGATCTACAACTTACTAGTAAAGGAGAGTTAATTGGCTGCCTACATTTTGCGAAAAAACTTTTTTGAGGGTCATATTCTAATGTGAAGTCAAACTTTACTATTTTTAGTAATTTGTTCTTTCTAGTCTTTTGAAGAGTCTAGTCCTATCTAAAAGTGACTTGTTTGTGTTATCTAATAGTGATTAACGAGTTCGAGTTGGTTTAGATGTCTCTATTATTTTAGGAAGTTTACTATTTCAGGTGGAATTACAAGTCTATGCTCATATAAGCCATATCAAGTGCATTGTAGAGAACAAGTTCATAATTATCATTTTTGTTCAAGTTTTTGATATTTTTTTTCCTTGTGAATTTAAGGCTTGTCGTAGGGAAGAAGATGGTGATATTTCCCTTTTCTTTTCTACACGTTCTTGCTACTTGAGTTGGTATTAGAGTAAGGTTTTCCTTAGTTTGGTGTCCTACTAACAATAGATTTGGCTGAACAATCCTACGGATTGTGCTTTAGGGAATCAATTTCCTTAGTTTGGTGTCCTACTAACAATAGATTTGGCTGAACAATCCTATGGATTGTGCTTTAGGGAATCAAGCAATGATAAGGGCAGCTTTTGAGACCTTTCAATGAGAAAACTAATGATAAATGCAAGAGATGCAAGTGATGATCGCTTGGTTTAGAGCAGTTGACAAGTTTAAGTCAGTTTGGACGTCTTTAATATTTTTATGAAGTTTATTATTACAGGTTGAATTAGGAGTTGAGGTTATATAAGTCATGTCAGGTGCGTTGTAAAAAACGAGTTCACAATTATCAATTTTATTCAAGTTCATGAGGTTTTTCTTTCGTTCTTTCTTTTTTAAATCTTGTGGATTGAAGACTTATTGCAAGGGAGAAGGCTATGACCTTTCTTTTTCTCCATGCTCCTACTATAGAAGTTGGAGTTAGAGAGGTTTTTCCTTGCTTCGATGGCTTCCAACAACGGATCAAATAAAATCCTATCGATGGTTCATGGTATAGCTATACTAGACCAGGTTTTGATGCAACCTGTTTGGATTCTTTAATGAGACTGTCAAGTTGGTGATCAAAGTGGAGACAACTAGAGAAGCTTGTTGTGAAAAGGCTAATAGTAGGGAGGGCCATCACTCTCAAACCATCACAAGCTACGATGCAGGTCAAGGGCAAAGTTTCATCGGGAGATGTTCCTGTCCACCTGCTACCACAAACTGAGATTCAGGGAGTGGACAGGCCAAGCAACAAGGAAGAGAGACCAATACAAGAATTCATTCAGGAACTCTTATGCTCTACCCAAACTGTTCAAGTAATACCATATGGTTAGCCTGGGTATTGATCCAATCAATGTCTCCCAAAGATAGATGGTTGACTAGGCACTAACTTGGGCGACGAAGAGATGAAAATCTCCATGATAGGGGTGAAGAGGAGTGGATTTGTGAAGATCGAGGAGTGTGTCTTATTGTAAAGAAGTTGATGTTCACCCCATACTAGATACAACAAATACCCACGTCCGAAGCAGGTTGAAGATGGTAGCTAAGGTTCAAAAGAGAAGATGAGATATCTTATTTTTGGTTGGGGTTCCCTTAACTCACCTTGGCGCCTATCCTCATCCCTTAACTAAGACTTGAGGCATCTTATATATCCTTTTCACCGGATGTTCTCAATTGGTAAAGCCTCAAAGTGGATAAAAACATATCAGTATCACATGGGAAATATCGCATGTATTGCGAAAAGTATCACTATTTTAGGAAACATTGGGAAATTTATTGGATTTGTCAATGAAACTTCAGGGGCTGTTAAAAAGTACATTATTACACATTTAGAAATCAAGAAATTACAAAAAACAAGTACACGTAAGAAGCTTCCTTTTTATAGAGTTCTAAACCATGCATCGTTTGCCAAAAGTGATGCAATTTTATCCAAAACTAGTTTATATCATTTAAGAACAACAAATAATATCATCTCGAATAATTTTATAATTTTTTATTTATTTTAAATATAAATGTTTATATAAAAATGTAAAAATCACTAATATTTCTATAGTTCACTTAATATATTAGCACATTGAATGTATTAATTAGTTGCACTAAATTTGTATGATGCATTTATTTTTAAAAAATATATTCAAAAATAATTTTGGAAACTATTAAAAGTGTGATGATTAGAACCTAATTTAACATTTATATCATATTTATTTTCATCAATGAATGAATGATTGAGGATTATAAATTAGTGATGGAAAACAAGGAAAATATTCGAAGAATACTTTATTAAATTCTAAATATATTGATTGATGCATTCTTGTACTAGTGGGTTGATATATTTCAATACTATGCCCATATCTTAATATGTTCATTTTTAAAATACCACCTGATGAATTTCACATGATGCATTCTCAATATGATACGCTTTGATATTTTTTGGTGACTCCTTTTTTATAGGCGTAAGAAATTCAGTTTTCATTCTCTTGTTATGTAGACTTTGGTTTCTCTATCTTTGGTTTCATTGTCATGTTAATTTCTTTTCATTTTCAGGTTATACATGTATTTGATTTTCTCCCATTCTTTCATTTTGGGTTGTCATTGATGATAATTGATAATCATCATCTTAGGCATATCCCAGCTATATGGGGTCACATTTCATGGTAGCTTGGCAGAAGTTCAACAATTGGCTGTCCACCAGCTTCAACCCTCCGTTACTCGGGCTGAGAACTGGCTGGTGCAATTGCTAGCTGGCGGAGTTTACAAATGCATTTAAACAAGTCATTGAAGAATTAGGTTGCATTAGTAATTAAAAGGCATTCATGTTTTCCGTCTGACATGTTGCAGTGTTATTTGGCATATACTTAGCATGTTTCTGCATCTGCATGCATTGATGATCAAAACCATCTTATAAAAATTTGAGAACAGCTTCAATGCACCCAAGGATCATAGAGAGTTTGTGTGGGTATTATCGCCCACCATCTAAAGACGGTGGGAATCCATATGCATTTCAAAAAGTTGACTTTCATTAGTGTCATTTTGAAATGTGTGTTAAGATTCCCACTACAATAGTTGTTTGTGGAAGGTATATGCATGACTCTCTGCATACGTTGAACATGCCCAATCTATTACCTAAAGGAATATTGTCTTTCTATTGATTTTTTGGATTCAATGGAGTCATCTTTACTAGAACTCCAATACAACTTACTTTCTACTGCGTACATGGTGTGGTCAACAGATCAGGGCTATCCATCGTGGATGGACTATGGTCTGAAAACCACAACAACAGAACAATCCTAGCCATCTAATTGGTAGCCTTCAAATGGATGGTGAAAGGTGAAATTGGTTGAAAGTTGAGATTTCAACTTTAGAACGGTGGGTGTTTGACCATTCAGTTTTGAACTGTGGGAATCCACCATTTGGGCTAACACAAGGGACGGTCTTAATCCATCATATCCATTCTTTAACTCTCAAAGATGTTCCAACACCATATCTTGCTTCTCTGCTCAACTCTAAAAGCCTAAATAGCCCTTAAAACTCCCATTTGCCTTAAGATTATGTTAATTTTACATATTTTTCATTTTATTTAAGCGACAATGGAAATGTTCGAAGATCAAGTTTTCAAACACTAGCATTGTAAGGGGAGTATGCGACCTTAATGTATTGTGAGGGTGCAATCAAGTCACTATTTCACCAACTCATGAAAGGGGAGATATTATAGACAATTCAGACCTTCAAGGCATTAAAGAAATGATAATCATCAAGATGATTATGAGAAGAAAGTCCGATACTTGGATAATGTTTGAATTTCATCATATTTGGTGCAACGAAACACACCCATAAGCAAAAGTTCACATTTTAAGCCAATTTTTTCCACATAACCAATGAATTAGTAGGGATTGCTTGTCTCATTCTCATATCAATCTTTAGTGCCATAATGCAAGATCACGGGATAGATTTTTCTACTTTACTATATATTTCATTGGTTGTGAGTGAAGCAGTCAGAAGCTGCCTTTGGTTATCGACTTACTAAGGGGCTGTTTGATTTTTTAATTTCCCTGGTAAATACACAGAATTACCTGATTATTACTTACTACACCTGTTTGAAGTCGCCAAGAATTACATTTCGAAAATCGGTCCATACAAACGTTGTTATTACTGATTTAAATATGTGAGCCCCACCATGATATATATGAGTTATCCACACCATCCATCCTTTTAAAAAATACATTTTAAGGCATGAGCCCAAAAATGAGGAAAATCAAAAGCTCAAGTGGACCACACCTTAGGAAACAATGATCATTAAAATGTCAATGGTTGAAAGTTGTTTTCTCCCTAGGGCCCACAGTGATGTTTATTTGTCATCCAACCCGTTAATAAGGTCACACAGTCATAGATAAAGTGGAAACAAAAATATCAGTTTGATCCAAAACTTCTGGGGTCTTCAAGAAGCTTTCAATGGTAGGAGTTCAATTCCCATTGTTTCCAGTAGTGTGGCCCACTTGATCTTTGGATCTGCCTCTTTTTTTGTCTCATGCCCTAAAATGAGTTGTCTAAAGGGATGGACGGTGTGGATAATACACAAACATCAAGGTGGGCCCCACAATTTAACTTTTTTCTCCTAGGGTGACGTGAGGAGTGCCATAAATGAAAGGTGGCGGTCAAATCACCTTGGAAATCCAAGCGGAAACACAGTGGTAAATAATTATTACCTATTTACCTTGAATTACCTCTGTAATTAGAAAATCAAACAAGCCCTAAGAGATTGGAAAGTGGTTATTGAGGACGGTGGGAGGAAGACCAAGTGGGTAGTTGTGTGGAAATTCCCTTCACATGGTATGTTTGAAGCTCAATTTCAATAGAAATTCTATCAGTAACCCGCGTCCTTGTTGGAGACTAATCAGGATCCTACTAAGATGTAGTAAAGTTAGTTTAGGACACCTCTCTCTTGTTAATAGTTGTGTTAGACAACCTCTTAATCTTTCTTGGAAAGTGGTTATGCTACACACAACCTCTCCTTTCAATGCATATATATCTCCTCCTCCCTCAAGGAAATTAAATAATAATAAATTCAAAATTTCTCCTCCCTTTTTTTCACATGGCATCAGAGTAGTATCGAAGGTGCTTCGAAATTAGAAAGTAGTTATCAAGATGCACCCTCGAAATGAGAAATTAATTATCAAGATGGTCTTCCTCTAGGCATATTGCGACTATTATTGATTTAAATGAATATGTGTGTGTGTGTGTGTGTGTGTCCACCACCATTTACAAAACAAATGGATGGCTAAAACAATTAAAAAAAATAAAATTTATAGACATCTATTTGTATTTTACACTATGGCCCACTTAAGGAATGATACAACATGGTTTCTAGGCCAGAAGATCTAGACATTGGTCCACCAACGTGTTCCATTTTGGCATGTGCTCAAATCTTGTAATTTATATGACCGTTCAATCGTGAATTTACTTCGTGTAATTGTGGCTTTGTAGGTCTTGTTTGTTCACAAATACAGTGGAGGGATGGATCTCGATTCAGCCATTGTAATCTCCCTCAGCTATTTCCTCGCAACTGTGAATGCAATCTACGCACAGCATATGACTTTGGGGATGCCCGATCCGCCACTCGACTTGGAGTATGCTGGCGTCGTTCTGTTTTTGGTGGGAATTGCTGGTAACTACTACCACCATCACCTCCTTCAAAAGCTTAGAGGCAAGGATGACCAAGGGTACAAAATCCCCAAGGGGGGCCTCTTTGGCCTTGTGATATGCCCACATTATCTGTTTGAGATTATAGGATTTGTCGGGATTTCATTTATCGCCCAAACGGTGTTTGCATTCGCCTTCACTTTGGGGACTGTTGGGTACTTGATGGGGAGGAGTTATGCCACTAGGAAGTGGTACCTCTCCAAGTTTCCTAACTTCCCTAGAGAGGTGAAAGCTCTCTTTCCTTTTGTTTTCTAAAATGAGGAATTATAGTCTTGATGGAAGGTTTGTAATTAGATTTAGAAAACAAAGGTTTGCTAAGCTCAAACGCGTGTGAAATCCAGCCCATCAACATGCAAGCATTACAGGCCAACATGGCACACATGTGAGTAACCTGAGCCTCCCATCAGGCCGGCCACACTCTTTAGATCTTCTATCTCCAAAAAAGAAGCTAGTCCCATTCCTTGGTTGGTGTCTCAACAAGGTACGCTGTTGGTTTATCTGATCCCCATACCAGGTGCTCATCACGGTCCTTTGCTATTCTGCATACAGTTTTAGGAACGGATGGCTATAAAAGAAATATGTTATAGCCTTTCTTTTATTACATAGAGTGTGGCAGATACGGGGATGTGTCTGCTTGATTTTGAGCTAGACGATATAATCAGTGTGGCCCACTGATGGAAAGCTTGGATCTCCCACACTTATGCCATATTGGCACTTTGTTGGTGTGTGGATGGTTAGGAGCCTATTTTCTTTGCAGCAATTTAGGAAGTAGGGTTCTTTGTAAGTTTAGAAATGCAAATTTTCAATGTAAATTTTGCTTTTGTAATGTTATTAATGCATCTTTCCATGAAAAGGTTGAGCATTCTGCCCTAACCAAATGCATTGTGGTTAAAAAGAATTAGTATACAATGCTTGAATGGTATTGTTTGGGATTCCAGTTTTGTAAAAGTGGGGAACATTCTTCCAGTGATCTAAACCATTGATGGCCCACCTTGTGAATGGTCTGCGCACCAACAATATCCTAGGTGGAAAAATCATATACCTTCCAAGCAGGGGATTTTTGGTACATGGACCATCCACTCGGAGTCCCATCAATGGTGAATGACAGGACCAACTTGTACAAATTGGTAGACTAAGCATACTGCACAATCTCCCAGCTCGAGTATTGTATAATACTTCATGATTGAAGAGATAAATCAACTGAGAAGTTGGGATAGGATAAGTATGTCATCAACATATAATACCAAGATAAAGTGGCGCACACGTAGGAGTTCTGATCCAAGGGCAGACTACAATGTCTTGATTAGAAGGTGAGTATTATACCTCATGTGCTAGTTAGTACCTGTAGGACCTATGTTTTATGGATCTAAACGTTGATTAGAAGTTAACCGAAATTGGTGGATAGTATATGAAATTTCTCTGATCACACGATTATAAGGCCTTCAATTGGAAGCCAAGAAATAAACGGTTGGGGACAGGAACAACAACGTTTGTAAATAAAGCCATTGGTAATAATGATAGAGCATTATCTAATATGGAAAATTCTGTGGAGTTCTCCATTCATGGTGTATCCCATCATCTCAACTGTCCAGATTACCTAAATGCCGTCACGAATCTAAGGGGTTTTTTGGATGCCTATAAAGTCATTTAGTCGTAATCCAATTAGAGGAGTAAACTGTTTACATGTAGTTCTGCTTGACTTTAAGCTGTAATATAATTATAGGGAAACGTTTGTCAGTGCTTTGATGACTTGAAATATGTTTATATCATATAACTAGGTATTCATTTATAACAGAGCTTGGAATGGTAAATCATTTAAAAATAATTAAAACATATAAAGTTTTTATGTAAGATAGATCCTTAAGATAAGCCTAACTCAATAAAGCTTGTGACTGATTTTCACAGTAAACAAATCATTTGGTGGACTACAAAAGTGGGCCCACTAATTCAAACACGGCACTAAGGTTTGACAAAATCCTAACAAATGAGAAGTTTAAACCTTAACAACAGTAATAGAGAGAGGGGAAGATGTTTGTCTTCTTTTTCTTCTTCTTCTTCCGATTCTTCTTTCATTTTGGATCGTCGTAACAATTGGAAGATGATGGATTGCAGCCTGCAATGTGAGTACAGGCAAATATATCCATCCAAACGGCCTCTATATTTTCCTTACTTGTAAATAAATTCATACTTAAGCACTTTACAAGCATACAAATGACCCCTAATCAACAAGTCTATAAATGGTTGGCCTAATCCGTCTAGAAAGTTATCGGTATTGACAGTCCAGATCTCCCTAAAGGGTGGCTATGATCCAAATTTATACAAGAAATGCCCAATTCAAACAGTCTAAATCTATCCAAAAAGTGACCAAAATGGTTATCCACATCCATACAACTTGCACCATTATAGTGGGCCCATAACATAGGCATTTTGGACCATTGAACATATGGCGGCACTTATACAGATTAAAGACCAGGATAGGCCATACAATCTCTGGGCTAATTGCTATCTCCATGGATTTTACCTAGGTTGTATTCTCTCAAATTTAACCAAGTCTGTCCTAAAAGTCCTTCGTAAACTTAATTTACATGGTATCCACCTCCTTATAAAAAAGTTATCCCCATATGAGTAGAGGTGTACACGAGTCGAGCCGAGCTTTGCCCAACTCGTGCTCGACTTGGACTGCTCGAGTCTCAGCTCATGCTCGGCTCTGCCTGGCCTTCGAGCTCGGAACAGGAGCTCGTACTCGGCTCGGCTCGACCTTCGAGCTCGGAACAACAGCTCGTGCTCGGCTCGGCCAAGTTCAAGCCGAGTTCGAGCACGGCTAGTGGTCACTGGTCGGATAGGTTCTGCTACTCAGACGGCCAGAAAAAATGGAGAGAGTGGAGGATAGGACTCACTTTCGAAGAGAAGCTTGTCCGGACAGACGCTGGAAGAGGGAATGTCCCCGTGCGGAGAGCATTGGGCGGAGTTCATCCGGATAGACGCTGAAAGAAGGAAATGCTCGTCCGGACAGAAGTTGGAAGAAAGAAATGTCGTCGGACAGTCGTTGGAAGAAGAAAATGTCGCAGGACGGACGGTCGATTTGGGCAATTTGGAGGGAGAAATGAGGCGATTTGGCCGAAAGGGAGGGAGAACGGGTAGGGTTGCTGGTTTGGACGTACTGGGTAGGGTTGGGCGACTAGGTAGGGTTTTTTAAAAATCCTTTATATACTAACTTAAAGTCGAGTCGAGTCAAGTCGAGCTACGTCCAGCTCGGACTCGACTCGAAATATTCCGAGCGCCCAAAATATGACTCGACTCGGTTCGAAAAGCGTTTTGATCCAAGTTGAGTCGAGCTTTTTCGAACCGAATTGAGCGAGTTACTGAACTTAGGCTGCTCATGTACAGCTCTACATATGAGTAAAAGGTATTCAATTGTTTACATATTATTGTGTGGCGCCCACCATGTTGTGTGTATACTACAAGAAGCAATGGTCTAAAAACTTGCTAGGGTCCATTGTAATGTTTATTTACCATTCAAACCCTTGATAAAGTCACATAGATTTGGATGAAGGGAAAACACAAATATTAGCTTGAACTATGACTTCTTGAAACTTATGTGGCTCGTAAAAAGTTTTTAATACTCAATCACCACCGTTTCTTGAAGTGTGGTCCACTAAGTTTAGGATCTACTTCATTTTTAAGCCCATGCCCTGAAATAAGATTAAAAAATAGAGAGAGGCAATGTAAATATACAATGAATACATCGGGTGGGCCCCATATGGTCAGGGTCCCACCCACATTGCTGAGTTTAAGGTGGCAGTTAAGTCACTTGGGGCCGATGTAAAGGTTGTGATATGCCCATGCAATTTAGTTGGAACCCATATTCGACAATCTTGGTGGGACCCACCTTGATGTATGCATTTTATATATATGTTGTCCATCGGTTTTGTCAATTTATTTTACGGCATGAGCTAAAGAATTGAAGTAGATATAAATTTCAATTGGAATGCAACACATGAAAAAATGGTTATTGAATGTCTATCATTAAAATGTCCTAAGGCCCACTGCAATGTTTATTTGCAATCCAACTTGTTGATAAGGTCACCCAACCTGGACCTGGATGAAGGGAAAATACATATAAACTTAACTCAAAAATTTTTTTGTCCAAAAAAAAAATAAAAAATAGTTGTTTACTATTTTTTTTTTTTTTTTTTGGTATAGTCCACATGAGGTTTAGATCTACTTCATTTTTAAATCTATGCCATAAAATGATATAACAAAATTAATAAACGGCAAAGATATACAACTCATGCATGACCATGGTCAAGGTTCCACCTGCATCCCTAGATCTAGGATCACAGTTATGTCTTATTCATGATAATTAGGGATGTGAAGACATCCCACCCAGGCTAGTATCTTAAGAAAGCTAAGACAATCTGAGAACCATGATCATATCCTAATCTTAGCTCATATCCTAATCCAAACCAAACCCTAATCTGAACCAAACCCTAAACTAACTTAACCCTATCCCAAACCTCAGTCTAAAACCTAAAACTCTAATTCAAACCCCAAAACATCGTCAAAGCCAAAGCGTACACATAAATTAGTACAAAAACACACCCATTTGAGCCTAAAAGCTCGAAAGAAGACTTCCGGACGAACCAGAGCACCAAACAAAGCCCGAACCAACCCAAGCCCAGGCGGTAGTCGGACTACTGCGGGCAGTAATCTGATCGCCGCTCTAGAAACGGACAGGTGTCTCCTCCGAGCAACAACTGTCTCTTGTCTCAAAGTCAACTTTCATATGGATTTACCTTCCTAGCTTACCTTATTTACCATTTTATCAATCCCCAAGAGTCAATGAGAGCATGCCACTTGGCATTCCTCTCTCCTCAACCAATCCCAAGCTGTCATGTCAGCTTTTACCCCTCATAAGCCCAACAATTACCATATTGCCATTAGAAAAGGCTATAAATAACCCTCTCCTCTTCACATTTCACACAACAATTTCAAGAAAAATAATAACAATTTTTTATTTCTAAAATCTAAGTGAGGGAGAAGGAGAGAAAGGAAGAGAGTGAGGGTGAGAAGGAGCTCATAAGCCTCTAAGATCATATTTTTCAGCTATCCCTTAGCCTCCTCCCAATCATCTCAACCCTCAAGTTTAGCTCAAATTGATCATGGTGCAACCCATGTCTAAGCCCACTCAAGATCAAGCCAAAGATCTTTTAATTTTACATACAAGCATTCATCGTGACAGTTATTCCCTTTTCAACCCTCCTTCTTCTTTAGATCTCTAGTAAACATATGCTCTATGACTTGTCGTACATCGGATCCTGTCACATCAAAAATTCCTAATAATATAGTCTACTTTTCTTTACCTTTTTGCATAAGCATCATCACATCCGCCTTCTAGACACCTCATTGGACGTATGCTCTGTGGCTTGTCAAAATCTTGGATCTTGCCGCATCAGAAATCCACGTGTGCCTAGTTCTACTCTGACTATATCATTCATCCCTTGAGATTTCCTCACCACACCAAGTAGAGACCGTACATTTGTACGGGCAGAGAGGGTGACTAACACCTTCCCTCTTTGTAACCGAAGTCTCTTACTCGGAATCCTGGATCGCAAACCAGGAGTCAATCTAAGGTAGAAGAGTCTTCAGATTTCTCCAACCTTACATATTCCGCGGGTTCTACCCAATTGCTGGATTTTGAGATTAAGTGGCTAGTGGCAACTCCAAACTAATAATCAAAATTCACACCCCCACCCCAAAACAAACAAGACAAAAGAAGATAGCCTAAAGTGCGGGCGCCGATTTCCAGCGTACATAGGGTGTCAATGGGCTAAGCTTGGGTCTAAAAAAATCAGAATTTTGAACTGGGTTAATCAGATAGGCCTAGCCTTTAAATAGTTTAAAATTTGGACCAAGACCTACTAGGCCCGCCTGTCAACAGCTCCAATGATAATGATACCCAGTCGAAACCTTACAGAGGCTTATAATGATGCTTATTTCTCATCAAACATGTTCATGAGGTCACTAATCAATTATGGGAACCACAAATATTAGCTTGATACAAAATTTCTGTTGCCCCCAGGAAATTTTCAACTGCAGTGTTTAATCCCCACAGTGTGGACAACTTGAGCCTGGGAACTGCCTCATTTTTAGACTTGGACCTTAAAATGATATGGAAAAATAGATGGACGGTCTGGATAAAACCCATATATCACGGTGACTCTTAGAGCCCTGCCCATGCAGAGCTACGGACTGCCGGGGTCGCACCTAATCCCCGTACGGGGTGCTCACGAAGGTCCGGAAGTGAGTTGCCTGAGCCCAGGCCCCACTAAGTTCCTGTGGTAGGAAGCTATGTGGGGCTTAAAATATGTGTTTAATAAATCTACTCCGTCCATAAGTTTTGAAAGACGATAATAGGATAGGAATTAAAAAATCATTAAGATCCAAAACTCAGGTGGGCCACACCACCTCAAATAGTGAGAATGGAAGCTTCCACTGTTGAAACCTTCATGGAGCCGACCATGATGTTTAGATGCTATCCTAACCGTTCATATGGTTACTACACAGATATACTGTAGGCATTAATATCTCACGTGCCCCCAAGAACTTTTCAACGGTAGATGTTCAATTTATATTGTTTCCGGTGGTGTGGTCCACTTAATTTTTAGACATGCTTCTTTTTTGGGCTAAAGCCCTAAATTTATATAATAAAATGGATGGACAGTGTGGATAAGATGCATGAATGAAGGTGGGCCCATAAAATTTACTCAGTAGGCTGATTAGTAATGCCTCATCGCAGCTAGGCACCCATCTTGTTGCTTGTATTAAATCCACTCAGTTCATCCGTTTTGTCCGCTTATGTTAGGGCATAATATTATTAAAAAAATGATGCAGATCCAAAACTCAAGTAAACCACCACAGAAACGGTGGGGATTAAGCGCCCACTGTCGAAACATTCATAGGAACAGAAGTTCTGAATCAAGCTAGTGTTTTTTGTGTTTTGAGTTCATCCCATTGAGAATGATGACCTTATGAATGGTACAGGTGGCACATAAACCTCAAGGTGGACCCACCAATGTTTCAACTTTGGGCATTCAATCCCCACTATTTGCCCATGCTTAGTCTACTTGAGTTTTTGATCTGCCTTATTTTTTCTCATGTCCTAAAATGAGCTGGCAAAACAGGTGGATGGAGTACTGGATTTCCCACAAGCATCATAGTGGGCCTCATTTTTCATCTCATGTCCTAAAATGAGCTGACAAAACAGGTGGATGGAGTGGATTTCCCACAAGCATAATGGTGGGCCTCATTTTTCGTCTCATGTCCTAAAATGAGCTGGCAAAACAGGTAGATGTGGAGTGGATTTCCCACAAGCATCATGGTAGGCCTCATTTTTCATCTCATGTCCTAAAATGAGCTGGCAAAGCAGGTGGATGGAGTGGATTTCCCACAAGCATCATGGTGGGCCCACCTAACTTTTAACCGTGCAAAGTTTGGGTTGTATTTTAATATGACTCAGATGAAGAGTTCACCAGACCAGGGTGATAAGGATGACAAGTCCAAATGCAACTAGATGCATGGGAAGGTTTCCATGCACTAAGCCTATTTGACCTAGGATAGGTAGTCGGAAGATTTTTTATTTATTTATTTTTTTTTTAACACGCGCACACACTCACGCCATAGTGGGTTTTCACCACCTATGGGTGCTCGAGCCCTTGACCAGGTGTTGAAACTCCTAAGAGACTACCATCAGAGCAAGAGCAAGGACCCATTAATAGGTAGCGGATGACTTTATGAAGCTTCCGGATAGAATAAAGGCTTTGAGATGGGGTAAGAATGACTTAACATAGATTATATAGTTTTTAATGGCTATAACTTTGCAACTGATCATCGGAATTGTCATTATAAAATATCCGTTAGAAAGCTATCTATGAAATATACAACTTACTAATGAATGAGAATTGATTAACTAACAATATTTTGTGAAAAGAAGAAGAAGCCCGTTTTAAGGTTTTTGGTAATTTGTTATTTCTAGTCATTGTAAGAGTCCAGTCTTATCTTAAAGATCCATGTTTGTATTATCCAATAGTACGTACTTAATGATTTTGAGTTGGTTTAAATGTCTTTATTATTTTATTAAGTTTACCATTTTGGGTCGAACTAGCAGTCTATGCTCACATGGGCTATATCAAGTGCATGGTATGGAACAAGCTAATAATTTTCGTTTTTATTTAAGTTTGGGTGAATTTAAGGCTTGTTCTAGGGAAGAAGATGGTGATCTTTCCCTCTTTTTTTTTCTCTTCTTTTTTTTTTTTTTTCCTTCCATGTTCTTGCTATCAAAGTTGGCTGTCAGAGTGAGGTCTTTCTTAGTTATAAAATGCTCTACTATCAGCCTACGAATTGTGCTGAACAATCCTACAGATTGTGCTCCAGGGAATCAAGCGATGATTGGGGACACCTTCATGAGGCCTTTCAATGTGAAAACTATGTGAAAACTAATGATAAATGCAAGAGATACAAGCGGTCATTGCTTGGTTTAGAGTAGTTAAAGAGTTTAAGTCGGTTTAGACGTCTTTATTATTTTTATGAACTTTATCATTATAGGTTGAATTAAAAGTTGAGGTTATATAAGTCATGTCATTTGTTATAAAATACAAGTTCACAATTATCGATTTTATTCAAGTTCATGAGGTTTTTCTTTCTTTTATTATTTCGTCTTGCGGATTCAAGATTTCTTCTAAGGAAGAAAGCTATGACCTTTTCCTTTCCTTTTCCCTATGTTTTTCCTTGCTTTGATGGCTTTCAACAATAAATCAAGTAGAACACTCCTATCGACAATTTGTAATATAACTATACAAGGCAAGGTTTTGATGCAACCCCCTTGTATTCTTTAACGAGATTGTCAAGTCGGCGATCGAAGTGAAGACAACTAGAGCAGCCTATTGTGAAAAGCCAAATAGTTGATAGGGCCGACCACCTCCCAAACTAAGATTCAAGGAGTGGGCAAGCCAAGCAACAAAGAAGAGATTTAGGGAGTGGCCAAGCCAAGCAAACTAAAATTTAGGGAGTGGGCAAACCACAAACTAAAATACGGGGAGTGGGCAAGCCAAGCAACAAGGAAGAGAGGCTAATACTAGAATCTATCTAGGAGCCCTTTTGCTCCACCCAAACTAATCTAGTAATACAATGTGGTTAGCTTGAGATATGATCCAATCAATGTCCCCCAAAGATAGATGGTTGAGTAGGCACTAACTCAGGGGAAATGGATGATGGTCAGCCATTTCCTGAAGAAGAGAGATGTAAACCTCCACAATGAGGATGAAGAGGAGTGGATTTATGAAGATCAAAGAGTGCCTCTTGTTGTGAAGAAGCTAATGTACACTCATACTAGATACAACAAATACCCATCTCCAAAGCATGTTGAAGATAGTAGCTAAGATTTAGAAGAGAAGATAAAATATTTTATTTTTGCTCCAAGTTTCCTCAACTTGCCTCAACACCTATCCTCAACCCCTCAGGGACTTGAGGCATCTTCAAATATCCTTTTCACACCCGTTATTCTCAATCGGCAAAGCCTCATAGTGAATATTTATTCATATAAATCCTAGGTATTTCCTTAGCTATTAACATAATCTACCTAAGGTAGGATAAGAACCTAAAGCCAATCAATGTCTTCAATGACTCATGTAAGATTAATCATGAGATTTGTAATTTGATCATAGAAGAAAGCAGCAGTAAGCATAACATCTTTAAGGCCACGAGTGATAGGCTGGTTAAATAAAACTATTTTATTCTAATTAAAGTTTTTATAATTCACCTTGTGGCATGTGGACCCCTTTGCTGATTCTTAGGCCATCTTCATTTATCCTTTTCATTGAATGTTCTCAATTGGCAAAGCTCCATGGTGGATATTTATTTTCGTTAATAACTAGGCATTCCCTTAGCTATAATTAGTGATTTAAATGTCAATTTCAAAGCATATATTATATTATCAGGCCATCAATATCATATCATATGGGAAATATCGAAAAGTATTATTATTTTTAGAAAACATTGAAAAGTGGTTGAACTTTTCGAGATGTTAAAAAAAGACACTATTACTTTGTATAAAGTTCTAAACCATGCATTATCTGTCAAAAGTGATGCAATTATAACGAAGATTAAAACAGTTGACATGGTCACGGACGCGGATTAGCTACTGACAGGTTGAGTAGCGAGACTCGCTACTGAAGTGACGTCACCAAGTTATGTGGGCCCCGCCATGATGTATGTTTTGTATCCACACCTTCCATCCATTTGGAGAGATCATGTTAGGGCATGATACAAAGAATGAGGCAGATCCAATGCCTCAGTGGAGAGAGTGACGCCCACCGTTGAAACCTTCCGAAGGTCCACCGTGATGTTTTATTTGAGATCCAACCTGTTCATGTGTTAAAGCAGACATGAAAGGAGGGAAAACACAAATATCAGCTTGATCGAAAGCTTTTGTGGCCTCAGAACTTTTTAACGGTGGGTGTCACTCTCCCCACTGTTTTCTGTGGTGGGGTCCACTAGAGCTTTGGATCTAACTCTTGCTTTGGATTATTCCTTAATATGATCTCTCCAAATATATGGACGGTGTGGATAGAAAACATACTTCATTGTGGGGCCCACATAACTTGGTGACGTCACTTCAGTAGCGAGTCCGGCTACTCAACCTGTCATTATCTAATCCGCGTCCCATGGTCACGGTCATTGACCATTAAAATCTTCTCGTGAGCCATAGAAGTTTTGGATCAAGCTGATATTCATGTTTTCCCTTTATCCAATCTTTGTGATCTTATCAACAGGTTGGATGAAAAATAGAAATTACTGTGGGCCCTAGAAAGTTTTAATGGTGGGCGTTCAATGGCCACTGTTTCCTTGTGGTGTGGTCCACTTGAGATACGGATCACAAGTGTAAAATGAGCTGCGAAAACTGATGGACGGCGTTATCAACACCTAATCCGCTTTCTCTCCACAGGACACGTGGCAGGATAACATGCAAATTAAATCAGTCGACGTAGAATATAAAACCAACGAGGCAATCTCGTCCGTTATTTAGTAATACTATTTTTTTTTAATACGTTTATACATGCTATGGCCCTGTGTATGGACGGACCTGATTTGCACATGACCCTATACGTGTCCTGTGGAGGGATAGCTGTATCATATTACAGTACATCCCCGCTTCACAGTATCATATCCCATCCGTTCCACCTGTTTCAGTTATTATGGATGTGCATTTTAAGTATAGACCCGACGGACTTTTCAATGGACCCGAAAAAACGTCAATTACCAAGGGAGACTACTATTCATACGGACGAACTCAAAAAGATAAGTTCTCGGGCGGCGAAAAAAGGTGTTGTACGGACGCCTCTACGATGCTAATTTTTTCGCATTTTTTAATGAATGCCTGCGCCCACAGTTTCCCGGGTATTACCCTTACCGTGGGGCCCACCTTGATGATATTTTGTATATCCAACCCGTCCATCCGTTTTTCCAGAAACTTTTGGAATATTGTAAGAAAATATAAGCAGAGACAAATTTCAGGTGGACCACACTACAGGAAATTTTTTTTTATTGAACGTCCACCATTAAACTCCCCAGGGCCCTCTGTAAGCCAATTCTTAATGTTTATTTTCCATCCAATCCGTTGATGAGGTTAAAAATACATGGATGAAGGGAAAATACAAATATCAGATTGATCTAGAACTTCTGTGGCCTAAAAAAGTTTTTAATGGTAATTCACTGATTTTTCGTGGTCCATTATAGACTTGGATATGCTTAAATTTTTGTATAACCCCATATTATTATATGAAAAAAATGAATGGACGGTTTGGATATAGAAAATTTTATCACGGTGGACCCTACACGGCTAGGGCTACACCCACTATGGTGTTACCCTGGTAACACCAAATCCACAACCCTCAATCATGCACGGATGTGACTTGCCTGTGGTTCGCGGCTGTAGGAACCCTGGTAACACCTAATCCACAACCCTCAATCATGCACGGATGTGACTTGCCTGTGGTTCGCGGCTGTAGGAATCCCCTCTAACCCCCCAGGCTTTATGGGGCCATATCCACTCCATCTGTTTCACCGGCCCATCTTAGCGTATTATCTCACAGGTCAAAAAATAAAGTGGGCCACACCACGTGAAGCGGTGGAAAATGAACGCCAACCATCCAAACCTTCTTGGAGCCATGGAACTTTTGGACCAGACTGATACTTGTATTCTTTTTCCTTATACTGATGGGAATTATCTCTTGAACGGGTTGGATGTTATACAAAAATCACAGTGGGCCCAGGAATGTTTCAATGGTTAGCATTCAATCTCCACTGTTTCTTGGCGGGTCGTTGAATGGCCCGGCGCAGCGGATGGAGAGTCGTGTCTATGTAATGCAAGACGATAAAAACAAGCATTCAACATGAAGTGGATAAGGATTGCGTACTGAGTTACTCAGTATGCTATTGAAGGATACTCAAAGGTCAAATGTCAAATGGACAATGCCATGAGAAACAAACCGTTGGAATAATGACTTCCACCGTTGAAACCTTTATACGGACCATCGTAATTTATTTTTAATTTTTAATTTTTATTTTTTTCTCAGCGAACCTGTTCATAAGATCACACAGAAATATATGAAGGGAAAACAAAAATACAAACTTGATCCAAAGCTGCTGTGGCCCCAAGAAATTTTCAATCGGCAGATGTTCAATTCACACTGTTTCCTATGGTGTGATCACTTAAGTTTGGATATACTCCATTTTTAAGCTCGGAGTGGATAAAATACATAAATCATGGTGGACCCACAGAGTTTACGCTTAGCGTACTGAGTTACTCAGTAAGCAATCTGCTTCCATTCAACATCTCATCCGTGGAGGACCCACATCCTCAAAATAAGCCTTATCCGCTCATCAGACGGGCCACACAAGTATGATGTAAATCATCCATGTTAAATGGTAAATTTGACTGGGATTGTCTTTGTGGCAAAACCGGTGTGGCCCACTTGCCTCACGGCTCGGATTCTCCACATTCATGATAGCCTGGCTTACAAGCGTGCACGCGTGTAGGATCTGTACGTTCAGCTACATTTCTTCGTATATCTCACGCTAGTTACCTACTAGGGCTACTTTTGCAGGCCGAGAGCCACGTAGGTGGGACTTTCATAAGATCCAGACCGTAGATCAGGTACATTGTCTAATGTTAACCATTGATCTAAAACATCATGATAATACAAAATCTTGGTAGGCCACACCATAATAAACATTTGGAATAGATGCCACCCTTAGTTTTGAGTAGGACCCACCGTTGTATTTATATGACATCCAATCCGTTCGTCTGATGTCCTCCTCAGGATGAAAGGATTACCGAAAATTCACCGTATTCCAGAACACGTGGGCCACGCGACGTGAATTTGGATGTTTTAGGTAGAAATTTCATGGGTGGCCCACCTAATTGTCGGATCATCCTAACTTTTTTTTTAATTCCAAGCCAAACTAAGGTGGTCTTCCTGATGGGCGGCGAAGATTTCATGAATGTTATAATCCGATGCGTGAGAAGCGCAAGCGTTTTCCTCATCATATAGACTTTCAAAGCCTAAACGCATTTACTAGACCCAATGTATGTGCTACTGACAGGTTGAGTAGCAAGAGTCGCTACTGAAGTGACGTCATCAAATTATGTGGGTCCCACGATGATGTATGTGTTGTATCCACACCGTCCATCCATTTGTACAGATCAATTTAGGTCATGATCCAAAGAATAAGGCAAATCCAAAGACCAATCACAGAAAACAGTAGAGAGAGTGACGACCACCGTTGAAACCTTTTTAAGGTCCACCGTAATGTTTATTTGAGATCCAACCTGTTCATAAATTAACCCAGATATTAAAGAATGGAAAACACAAAAATCAACTTGATAAAAAACTTGTGGCATTTAAAAGTTTTTAACGGTGGGCGTTTACATGCCATCCATACCGTTAATAACGTCATTCGTACTGGAATGAAGAGAAAAAAAAAATATATATTAGAATGATTCAAAACTTCTCTGACCTACGAATATTTCAACTGTCGAAATTCAATTCTCACATTTTCAGCCCACTTGAGAAGGGGGTACGGTTCATTTTTGGCCTCATGTCCTAAAATGAACTCATAAAACGTATGGACGGAGCAGATTTCTCAAAATCGTTACAGTGGGCCCCACCTGGCTCCTAGTAATCCGCGTCCAGTACAGCCTAGCTGGCAAGCGTACCCGCGTGTCTAGTTTCCAGTGGACGAGGATTTTGTAGTGACCCCAACACCACGTAGCTTTCGTTTTAGTCATATCTCTGTCCATCCTTCTCTTCACATCCCAAGGAAGAAAGAAAAGAAAGAAGAATGGCAGAAATGTCATCTCTGTTAAACTTTCTCTTCCCGCCACCTCCGTCCGTCTACCTGACGACAATGTCTGTTATCAGCTTCACGTCGTTATCTTACAGTGGTTTCTCAGAGGTGAGGGGCACACACATTCAGTACTCCAAGTTCTGGAACGCGGCCGAGAAAAAGAAGGCATCAACCGTGATGAAGCTGCCCAGCAGGACGGGCATGCTTCTCTTGTATACTCCCGCGTTTCTCGCTTCCCTGGCCTCCTTGGGCCTCTCCGTTGTCGACCAACGGCCGAGATCGATCCTGCTTTCTTCGGCTCTAACCGTTCATTTCCTGAAGAGGGTTGTCGAGGTGAGTCGTCTCGGTTGTGGGGATTTTCTACAAAGGTTTGGTAAATCTACTGCCCCATTTCTGGCCCACGGCCATGATGATCAGGACCATTCATCTGAAGTGAATTAGGATAAGGCTTTATGGACCGTTGTTTCTTGGGGCGCTTTTCGTGGACGACTAGATCTCTGATGAGCGAAAGGTTTTCCACGTGGGTAATCTACGGTTGAAAATCTTAGGTGAACGGTTTGGATCATCGCGTGGTGGGGCAGGAGGTGGGAATTGGGCGAGCTTGGCTAGCAAACCGACGGTTAGGCGACTTGCCGTAGAGCGTGTGTATTGAAGAGGCCGCTATTCGCGTCACTCACGTGGCAGATGGATTGATATCGCGGGATATGGACCATCCATCCAGTGGGTCCCACCATCAGCCTGATGAACTAAGGAGGGGATGCGGATTGCCTGCAGCCCTAAGCTCTGTGGGACCCACCATGATGTATTTGTTATATCCCCTCCGTCCATCCGTTTCACCAGATCATTTTTGGGGATGAGCCCAAACACGAGGTGAATCCAAAGCTTAATTGCACCACACGACAGGAAACAGTTAGGATAAAGACGCCCACCGTTGAAACCTTCCTAGGGCCCACCGTAGTGTTTATACGCCATCGAAACCGTTCGTAACGTGACTCGGCCCTAGCTGATGGAAAAACACAAATATCAGCTTGATCCAAAACTTCTGTGCTACTCCAAGAAGGTTTCAACGGTGGGCGTTCAATCCCCACTGTTGTGGTTCACTTGAGCTTTGGATCTGCCTCGTGTGTTTGGGTCCTTCCTACAATGAGTTGGCGAAACGGATGGACGGAGTGGATAATCCATACATCATGCTGGGCCCCACCTAGACTTTAACCACAGTAAGTTCTGACTTACTATGGGTTGATTGGCCATGTACAGTTAGATAAACGTGGTTGGGCCTTTCTTATTCCTATGTCTCTACACGTGTGACTTACTTGATGAGTTGATTGGCCTGATTTTTTGGGCTTCGAAGATTTCCCAACTGGCCCACTGGATGAATGGCCCGGATCACATGCGCGTGCACCAACTGCCGTGGCCATATTCTCTCTCCAGAAAAGAAACATTTGGAATGGGCTATAAAAAGTATTGTTTTAGGAGGCTTTTTACCCTTGCCACGTTTGTATAATTAATAAGCATATATTACATATCGGTGCGTGGGGCCCACTGTAAAATGCTGCTTTTGGGGAACGCGGATTGCCTGCGACCCCAACAGTAGAACTACTTGGGGTTAGGAATCGCCTTGGTTTTTCGAAATCCACTCCGTTCATCTGTTTTGTCAGCTCATGTTAGAATATGATATAAAAAACTAGAAAAATCCAAAACTCAGGTAGACCACACGACAGTAAACAGTAGGAATTGAGTGCCCACTTGAAACATTAGTGCGGCTACGGAAGTTCTGAATCAGGCTCATGTTTTTGTGTTTTCAGTTCACCCCAGTGGGAATGGCTTTATGAACGGTTTGGATGGCACCTAAACATCAAGGTGGACTCCACGAATGTTTCAACTGTGGGTGTTCAATCCCCACTATTTCTTGTTGTATCGTCCACTTGAATTTTTTAAACTTGCCTCGTTCTTTCTTGGCTCGTGCCCTATAATGAGCTAGCAAGACAGATGGATGTATTTCTCACAAACATCGTTGTGGGCCCCACCTAGCTTTTAACCACAGGAAGTTCTTATTGTTTTTTAATATTAGTAAGAAGAAGAGTTCACCACACCCAGATCCATAGCTCAACTGGTAGACTGAGTTGAGATACCTCGTTTCAACACTTGCGGTCTTGGTACCGATCCCTAGTGGGGGTGGCTAACAGTGGAGTGTGTGTATTGACATGGGTGTATACTAACGAAGCTAACCCAAAAAAAAAAAAAGAAGCTAATATGGATGACAAGTCCAAATGCAATGCACTTGCAAACTAAAATGTTTGAGATAGGACAAAAATGACTTAATACGGAGTATAGCTTTTAATGGCCATAACTAATGCGGGGGCATCACCGGGCTCGAGTGGGGTGGCCTGTGGGATGTAGGGGCACACTCAGGATGGGGCGGCCCCCCGGAACTCATGGATTTGGGCCCTTGTAAGGTGGGTGGCTCGTGTAAGGCAAATCCCATGGATTTAGGGCCCATGGGGGCAAAACCCACAGATTTGTGGCCCACGAGGAAGGATCGGTTGAGAACCTAATCCATGGATTTGGGACCTGTGCTATAAGATAAATGGATTAATTCGCCATGCTCTATCAGTTCGGGCTTTTAAAGCAAGTCGTTAATTGTCCTGCATCAATAACTTTGTGATTGGTTATTGGAATTGTCATTATAAAATGTCGTTGGAAAGCTATTTATGAAATTTACAACTTGCTAATAAATGAGACTTAACCGTCTACCTACAATTTGCGAAGAAAAAAAAAAAAAAAAAAACTATTTTGAGGGTCATATTCTAATGTGTAATCAAACTTTACTATTTTTAGTAATTTGTTCTCTCTAGTCTTTTGAAGAGTCTAGTCCCATCTAAAAGTCATTTGTTTGTGTTATCTAATAGTGGTTAACGAGTTTGAGTTAGTTTAGATGTTTCTATTATTTTAGTAAGTTTACTTTTTCAGGTGGAATTAGGAGTCTATGCTCATATAACTCATATCAAGTGCATCGTAAAGAACAAGTTCATAATTATCATTTTTATTCAAGTTTTAGAGAATTTTTTTCCTGGTGAATTTAAGGCTTGTCGTAGTGAAGAAGATGGTGATATTTCCCTTTTCTTTTCTACACGTTCTTGCTACATGAGTTGGTGTTAGAGTAAGGTTTTCCTTAGTTCAGTGTCCTACTAATAATAGATTTGGCTGAACAATCCTACGGATTGTGCTTTAGGGAATCAAGCAATGATAAGGACGGCTTTTGAGACCTTTCAAAGAGAAAACTAATGATAAATGCAAGAGATGCAAGTGATGATTGCTCGGTTTAGAGTGGTTGACAAGTTTTAAGTCAGTTTGGACATCTTTAATATTTTTATGAAATTTATTATTACAGGTCGAATTAGGAATTGAGCTTATATAAGTCATGTCAGGTGAGTTGTAAAAACCAAGTTCACAATTACCAATTTTTTTCAACTTCATGAGGTTTTTCTTTCTTTCTTTCTTTCTTTAAAATATAAAATAAAAAAATTCTTGTGGATTGAAGACTTATTGCAAGGGAGAAGGCTATGACCTTTCCTTTTCTCCATGCTCCTACTACAGAAGTTGGAGTTAGATAGAGGTTTTTCCTTGCTTCAATGGCTTCCAACAACAGATCAAATACAATCCTATCGATAGTTCACAGTACAGCTATACGAGACCAGGTGTTGATGCAATCCGTTTGGATTCTTTAATGAGACTGTCGAGTTGGTGATCAAAGTGGAGACAACTAGAGCAGCCTGCTGTGAAAAGGCAAGTAGTAGGGAGGGCCGTCACTCTCAAACCATCACAGGCTACGATGCAGGTCAGGCCAAGCAACAAGGAAGAGAGACCAATACTAGAATTCATCCAGGAACCTGTATGCTCTACCCAAACTGTTCAGTAATACCATATGGTTAGCCTGGGTATTGATCCAATCAATGTCTCCCAAAGATAGATGGTTGACTAGGCACTAACTTGGGGGAACTGGATGATGATCAGCCAGTTCGCAAAGAAGAGAGATGGAAATCTCCATGATAGGGGTGAAGAGGAGTGGATTTGCGAAGATCAAGGAGTGTGTCTTGTCGTAAAGAAGTTGATGTTCACCCCATACTAGATACAACAAGTACCCATGTCCAAAGCAGGTTGAAGATGGTAGCTAAGGTTCAAAAGAGAAGATGAGATATTTATTTTTGGTCGGGGTTCCCTTAACTCGCCTCGGAGCCTATCCTCAACCCCTTAACTAGGACTCGAGGCATCTTATATTCCTTTTCACCGGATGTTCTCAATTGGCAAAGCCTCAAAGTGGATATTTATTCTTGTTAATCCTAGGAATTTCCTTAGCTATTAACATAATCTATCCAAAGCAGGACAAGAACCTAAAGCCACACAATATCTTTAGTGCCCCATGCAGGGTTAACCAGAAGATTTGTGATGTGATCATATAAGGAGGCAGAAGTAAGAATATCATCTTTGAGGCCATGAGTGATAAGTTGTAGTTAAAGATATATATTTTATTCTAGTCGGAGTTCCCTTAATTGACCTTGCGGAATGTCCTCCGGCCCCTCGGCTAATTCTTAGGGCATCTTCGAATATCCTTTACATTGATTGTTCTCAATTGGCAAAGCTCCGTGGTGGATATTTATTGTCATTAATCTTAGGCATTTCCTTAGCTATAACCAATGATTTAAATATCATTATCGAAGCATGTATCACACCCAAATCTTCAAGGGGTAAAAAAGCATGTATCACACCCTTGGGATACAAAACATGTCGGTATCACACGAGAAATATCGCATGTATCGCGAAAAGTATCGCTAATTTTAGGAAACATTGGGAAATTGATTTAATTTTTCAATGAAACTTCAGGAAATGTTAAAAAAGACATTATTACTTATTTAGAAACCAAAAATTACAAGAAAAAAAAAAAAAAAAAAACAACAAAAAAAAACAAGTACGCGTAAGAAGTTTGCTTTGTATAGAGTTCTAAACTATGCATTGTCTGCCAAAAGTGATGCGATTGTATCGAAAATTAGTTTATATCATTTAAGAACAATAAATAATATCATCTCGATTTTTTATATATATATAATTTTTAAATTATTTTAAATATAAATATTTATATAAAAATGTAAAAATCACTAATATTTCTATAATTTGTTTAATTTATTAGCACATTGAATGTATTAATTAGTTGCACTAAATTTATATGCTGCATTTATTTTAAAAATATATTCTAAAATAATTTTGGAAACTATTAAAAGTGGGATGATTAGAACCTAATTTAACATTTATATCAAATTTATTTTCATCAATGAATGAATGATTGAGGGTTATAAACTGGTGATGGAAAACAAGGAAAATATTCAAAGAATACTATATTAAATTCGAAATATATTGATTGATGCATTCTTGTACTAGTGGGTTGATATGTTTCAATACTATGCCCATATCTTATTATACACATTTTTATGGTATCACCTGATGAATTTCGCATGATGCATTCTCAATACGATACGCTTTGATATTTTTTGGTGACTCCTTTTTTATAGCTGCAAGAAATTCGGTTTTCATTCTCTCGGTATGTAGACTTTGGTTTCATTGTCGTGTTAATTTCTTTTCATTTTCAGGTTATACATGTATTTGGTTTTCTGGTGCTCTTTCATTTTGGGTTGTCATTGATGATAATCATCATCTTAGGCATATCCCAGTTATGTGGGGTCGCATTTCATGGTAGCTTGGCAGAAGTTCAACAATTGGCTGTCCACCAGCTTCTACACAATTGGCTGAGGACTGGCTGGTGCAATTGCTAGCTGGTGGAGTTTACAAATGCATTTAAACAAGTTATTGAAGAATTAGGTGCATTAGTACTTAAAAGACATTTTCGTGTTTTCCAGCTTACATGTTGCAGGGTTATTTGGCATATACTTAGTATATTTCTACACCTGCATGCATTGATGATCAAAAAACATCTTATAAAAAAAATGAGAACAGCTGCAATGCACCCAAGGATCATAGAGAGTTTGCGTGAGTATTCTCGCCCACCATCTAAAGACGGTGGGAATCCATATGCATTTCAAAAAGTTGACTTTCATTAGTCTCATTTTGAAATGTGTGTTAAGATTCCCACTACAATAGTTGTTTGTGGGAGGTATATGCACGACTCTCTGCGTACGTTGAGCATGCCCAATCTATTACCTAAAGGAATATTGTCTTTCTATTGATTTGTTGGATTCAATGAAAATGATTCAATGGAGTCATCTTTACTAGAACTCCAATACAACTTACTTTCTGCCGCATACATGGCATGGTCAACAGATCAGGGCTAGCCATCGTAGATGGCCTATGGTCTGAAAACCACAACAACAGAACAATCCTAGCCATCTAATTGGTAGCCTTCAAATGGACAGTGAAAGGTGAAATTGGTTGAAAGTTGACATTTCAACTTTAGAATGGTGGGTGTTTTACCATTCAGTTTTTGAACTGTGGGAATCCACCATTTGGGTTAACACAAGGGATGGTCTTAATCCATCGTATCCTTTCTTTAACTCTCAAAGATGTTCCAACACCATATCTTGCTTCTCTGCTCAACTCTAAAAGCCTAAATAGCCCTTAAAAACTCCCATTCGCCTTATGATGATGTTAATTTTACATATTTTTCATTTTATTTAAGCGACAATGGAAATGTTCGAAGATCGAATTTTCAAACAGTAGCATTGTAAGTGGAGTATGCGACCTTATTGTATTGTGAGGGTGCAATCAAGTCACTATTTCACCAACTCATGAAAGGGGAGATATTATAGACAATTCAGACCTTCAAACAAGGTATTAAAGAAATGATAATCATCAAGATGAGTATGAGAAGAAAGTCGGAGACTTGGATAATGTTTGAATTTCATGATATTTGGTGCAACGAAACACACCCATAAGCAAAAGTTCACATTTTAAGCCTTTTTTTTTTTCCACATAACCAAAGAATAAGTAGGGATTGCTTGTCTCATTCTCACATCAATCTTTAGTGCCATAATGCAAGATCACAGGATAGATTTTTCTACTTTACTATATATTTCATTGGTTGTGAGTGAAGCAGTCAGAAGTTGTCTTTGGTTATTGACTAACTAAGAGATTGGAAAGTGGTTATTGAGGACGGTGGGAGGAAGACCAAGTAGGTAGTTGTGTAGAAATTCCCTTCACCTGGTATGTTCAAAACTCAATTTCAACAGAAGTTTCTATCAATAACCCACATCCTTGTTGGAGACTAATCAGGATCCTACTAAGATGTAGTAAAGTTAGTTTAGGACTCCTCTCTCTTGTTAATAGTTGTGTTAGACAACCTCTTAATCTTTCTTGTAAAGTGGTTGTGCTACACACAACCCCTCCTTTCAATGCGTATATATCTCCTCTTCCCTCAAGGAAATTAAATAATAATAAATTCAAAATTTTCTCCCCCCTTTTTTCACATGGTATCAGAGCAGTATCGAGGGCACTTCGAAATTACAAAGTAGTTATCAAGATGCACCCTTGAAATGAGAAATTAGTTATCAAGATGGTCTTCCTCTAGGTATATTGCGAATATTATTGATTTAAATGAATATATTAGAAGTTGAGAGTTGTTTTATAACATGAAAGCCCACAACATGTAGCTAGGATCCAAATTGCCTATCAACTTTCAACCCCACATTAACCTACTACCCCCACCACCATTTACAAAACAAATGGATGGCTAAAACAATTTTTTTATTTATTCTGGACATCTATTTGTTTTTTACACTATGGCTACTTAAGGAATAATACAGCATGGTTTCTAGGCCAGAAGATCTAGACATTGGTCCGCTAACGTGTTCCATTTTGGCATGTGCTCATATATTCGAATCTTGTAATTTATATGACTGTTCAATCGTCAATTTACTTCGTGTAATTGTGGTTTTGTAGGTCTTGTTTGTTCACAAATACAGTGGAGGGATGGATCTCAATTCAGTCATTGTAATCGCCCTCAGCTATTTCCTCGCTACTGTGAATGCAATCTACGCACAGCATATGACTTTGGGGATGCCCGATCCGCCACTCCACTTGGAGTATGCTGGCGTCGTTCTGTTTTTGGTGGGAATTGCTGGTAACTACTACCACCATCACCTCCTTCAAAAGCTTAGAGACAAGGATGACAAAGGGTACAAAATCCCCAAGGGGGGCCTCTTTGGCCTAGTGATATGCCCACATTATCTGTTTGAGATTATAGGATTTGTCGGGATTTCATTTATTGCCCAAACGGTGTTTGCATTCGCCTTCACTTTGGGGACCGTTGGGTACTTGACAGGGAGGAGTTATGCCACTAGGAAGTGGTACCTCTCCAAGTTTCCTAACTTCCCTAGAGAGGTGAAAGCTCTCTTTCCTTTTGTTTTCTAAAATGAGGAATTATAGAGTCTTGATGGAAGGTTTGTAATTAGATTTAGAAAACAAAGGTTTGCTAAGCTCAAACGTGTGTGAAATCCAGCCCATCAACATGCAAGCATTACAGGCCAACATGGCACACATGTGAGTAACCTGAGCCTCCCATCAGGCCAGCCACACTCTTTAGATCTTCTATCTCCAAAAAAGAAGACCTTGGTTGGCGTCTCAACAAGGTACACTGTCTGGTTTATCTGATCCCCATACCAGATGCACAGCACGGTCTTTTGCTATTCCGTATACAGTTTACGAATGGATGGCTAGAAAAGAAATATGTTATAGCCTTTCGCTTATTACATAGAGTGTGGCAGATCTGAGGAGTGTGTCTGCCTGATTTTGAGCCAGACAATACAATCAGTGTGACCCGCTGATGGAAAGCTTGGATCTCCCACACTTGTGCCATATTGGTAGTTTTGTTGGTGTGTGGATGGGCAGGAGCCTATTTTCTTTGCTGCAATTTAGGAAGTAGGGTTCTTTGTATGTTCAGAAATGCAAATGTTCAATGCAAATTTTGCTTTTGTAATGTGATTAATGCATCTTTCCATGAAATGGTTGAGCATTCTGCCCTACCCAAATGCATTGTGGTTAAAAAGAATTAGTATACAATGCTTGAATTGTATTGTTTGGTATTGTTTGGGATTCCAGTTTGTACAAGTGGGGAACATTCTTCCAATGATCTATACCATTGATACTATGGCCCACCTTGTGAATATCCTAGGTGGAAAAATCCTATACCTTCCAAGCAGGGGATTTTTGGTACATGGACCATCCACGCGGAGTCCCATCATGGCCACATTATCGGTGAATGACGGGACCAACTTGTACAAATTGGTAGCCTAAGCATACTGCACAATCTCCCGGCTCAAGCATTGCGTAATATTTCATGACTGAAAAGATAAATCAACTGAGAAGTTGGGATGAATCTAACTCAGTTTGGTCTGGCTGAATGGAACTTGCTCCTATTAGATCCAGCCTGCTTTGGCAGGAGGTGGGCCTATCTAATGGACGGCTTGGATCTCACATGGGTCTTCTTCATTGCACATGTGGAAGTGTGTGCAAGATTATTTAGCCCTATTAAATAATTGGTACTTTAGGGTTTTCCTTATCTTTGTATTGGCAGATGGGGATGGGATTTTTAGCTTTCATGTTGGGGGCAAAGTAGAAAAAAGAAACCTATTCTAGCTGGCTACAACATGTCCCACCTATTGTAGGATAGGTTGGTACCAGAGCCGTTTGATCTAGGGTTCTTTATCATCAGTCATTTGGATTTTTTATAAAAGTTATGGCAGAAGTTTGACACCTGATGCAAACCTTTCCATTTTATATGAGCATTAGATTGGTGACCGGTAATGAGAGCACAAAACTTCGGTACGAGCAATGTAATAGACTATTACATAAATTGATTACAAAGAAGCGTTATCTAATAGTTTGTTGTATAGGTTGATTACAAACACGAGTTAGCAATTCCGTATAGCAATATGTTCCATTAAAATTATTTTTATGACGGCCTCCCCATATAGCAATATGTTCCATTAAGATTTTTTATTTTATTTTATTTTTAAAAAAAAAAAAAAGAAGAAGAAGAAGAAGAAAATAATAGGAAAAAAAAAACTCTGGGATTGGAATATTTTAACCCTTTTGATCATTTAATTGTTTTCCTCTTGAGTATGGATTGGCTCCTTAATGATTCTTTTGTGGGTCATTGACTGTAAGTTTGGATTATTGAAGATCACCTTAGGACATGTTTGGATATGTGGATTCTTAAGTTAAAAGAAACTAAAAAACAATAATTATTCAATGATGATTTGCATGAGAACTATTGAAGTATGTATTCTAATTTCGAGTTCTTATTGAAGTGGCGGGTGAAAATCTCATATTTCTCTCACAATTGTACCAAAAATCCAAAGGATTAACTATTAAAATCTCATATTCCTCGGCGTTGGAAATCTGGTACCAATGGTTTGTAAAAAAACACTGAAAGAAGATTTTCCGGATTCAAAGGATCAACTGGTTTCAAATGTTCCAATCAACGAGATTTTTTTGCAGTATCCGCTATCTACGGTGGGGCCCATCATATAGATGCTTTGGATTATTGAAATTTCACCCTCTTACTGTCATGCCCCAAAATTCGGGTACCCGAATAGGGTGTCTAGGACCCAAATTCCAGACCCGTGACCTATATAAAAAAAAATAAAAAAAATAAAATATGACAATTTCATACACATTTCATTTTCTCCCATCATAGTCCAAAATTTAAAATCTAAACACATGCTAAGATCGTTAATTACAAAATCTATTATTACACAATACATAATTATTTAATTTAACTTGAAGTAAGAAAATCAAGTCAAACATTACTACATTCATAGTTCTAAAATAAAATAAAATTTATTCAATGTAGAATAACATGCCATGTGCATCCAACCACATTCCATGCTCCACTACTAATAGTAATATCTTGCATCTTCAAAATATTCGTAACCTGAAACGGTTAAAACATAATGAGTTGACAACTCAATAGGATCACATCAATCCTGAGTTGAAAATCTCACAATTACTACCAAATTTAATCTTCACACATTAATCAAAATAAGACGAACACAGGATGTAAAAATCATATTTAATAATTTGACATTCATGAATATGAAATAAATGAATTGTTTAACATAGCTTTCTAAAAATGCTAAGATTTGGAGTGGCAAAACACTCATGTGTGCTGATCCTTTTAGGGAATGACCCACGACAGAGCACCGGTGTTGATCCTTTTAGGGTATGACCCTCGGTAGAGCACCAGTATAACCTTTTAGGGACAAAAGCCCAGGGCAGTGCACCCGTGTGTACTGATCCTTTTAGGGAATCACCCAGGGCAGAGCACCCGTGCCGATCCTTTTGGGAATGACCCTGGGCAGAGCACCCGTGTCGTGATGATCATTTCGGGAATGACCCTGGGCAGAGCACCCGTAAGAATCATTGTACAAAAATAATTATTCGCATATGATGCATATAATTTACAAGAAAACATTGAAATAAACAATATTAAAGCACCCGTAACAAATAATATGGTGATCCTTTTAGGGCAGAGCACCCGTAAGGATCATTGCATAAAAAAAATAAAATAATTGTTCACATAATAAATATTCATCATCACCCCTAGATAATATCAAATGCAAATAATAATAATAATAATAATAATAATATTTGCATTTGTACAGTAGTTAAATAAAGAATATCTTTCAATGGGAAATTATTTATGAATATTTCAATGTCTAGATTATATAAGGCAATAGATATGAATTTTTCAATTTGGGAATGATCACCTACCTGATATGAAAAAATAGTGTGATGGGAGGAAATAATCTGAAGAGATGCTAATTTCGACGTGTACTAACTTGGATTAATCAACTTTAAACTCGATGTTGAACCCTTACGTACTCCCTTTTCCTGATCTCTCTTTTCTTCTCAAAATCTTTCTTTTGTGATTTTTTTTCTATGGTTTTTTATATGTAGCATGAGAAATTGTAACTGCCCGGATTTTTGCCAACCTGGAATTAGACGTCTTTAGGCAATGGGCCACTCCTAACACCCTATTAACTTGTCAGAACTGAATCCCATAGTCTAAAATTGCTTCTGAACCCATTTCCTTCACAAATTCCACCCTTTACTACCTTGTTCTTTGAATTTTCCTAAGTACTTTTACCCTAGATACTATCTTAAACTAGTTAAGTATTATAACTGGGATCACCTTATACACAAACTACAAAGGCCTGAGTACCACCTCGACCAGAAATCACTTAGGATTAAATCCTTTAGAAATGAGACAAAGTAACTAAGTGCTAAACTAGATTAGCTACGAAATCCGTTTGAATCGCTTTAAATACGATCTACAAGACCCAAAACTTATAAAATCATTGACGCTATGTTACCCTAAAATCTAGGATCAATCTCATTACCCGACTGCTCTCGGGAGCATGTTGAAACTCCGTATCAGATCTGGACCGTACATCGGGAGTCCGAATAATACGAGGTTAAGGACTTAGGACCGCCTCGCTGGGCTTGACAACTATCTCGGAAATCAAATCCAGATAGTGTCTCACGGCTGTTCGCTTGAGTCCGGAGCGAGAGAGTGTGAGAATACTAGTTTCTTTACAAAATAAATATCTTGAATAGTAATCTGAGACTCGTCGCTTGCGGATCAGTATTAAGCAACCAGACCGTCAGAATCTGACCAAATTACACCATCAGATCAGGAAAAATTTCATACACATTTACATGTACTCGAAATCTCCAATCGAGACCCACTGACTGTCGAACTGAAACTGGTCCGCCACGCGTGATCTGAGAACCCTACTGGAACAAAAACTTAATAGAATGTAGATCCAGTGTCGGTGAGCTTAAGTCCGACCTTTGGCTCAAGGAGGCCCGCCAGAAGTCCTCCGTTGAGCTGAAATAGATGTCATTTGGACAAAACCCAAGTATACCTTGTTCCCAAGTCTATTTTGGAGACATTTTAGACTATATAAGGACCTTAAACCTTCTCCCATTTCAGCCATCCGAATTTGAGAAAAACCCTAGGGAAAGAGAGAGAAAGTGAGAGAGATGAGGGAGAATCTCCCTGCCATGCTTCCCTGCCGCTCCATGAGCTTCACCACTCCGTTCTAATCACTTTCCCGGCGATTCCAACTCCGTTTCTAGGTAAGAAACCCTAACCCTAATATGTTTTGGGGTTGTTTAGGTTGTAGGTTATGAAATAGCTAACCTATTTCATTCTATAGGTTGCCAAACTGCCGAATACGGAAGCTTAGCAAACCTATCGACTCCGTTACGATTCTACGACACAAGGTGCAGACTTTAGGTATATAGGTTATGGTTTTCAATGCTTTCAATGTCAGATAATGATAGATTCATGATCTGCATGCAATTGCACATGTACAAAGTTCTTTCCATTTTTTGTTTCGATTAAAGTTGTAGAATATGGAATTTTACATATTCTAGGTATTCGTAGAAAATACCGTATACGTATAAATTTTGGAAATGTATTTGACATGATTATTTGTTGTATGAATATACGATATATAGATAAAATACTTTTTTGGTGAAAGGATTCGCCCAAATACATGTTTTACTAATATACACTATATATGTAGAAATACTGTATTGTAGAAAGTACCGTATACATGTATATTTTAAAGATGTGTTTGCCATGATTAATTGTTATATAAATATATTATGTATGCGTAAAATACTTACTTGGCGAAAGGACTCGCCCTAATATATGTTTGTTAACATACACTAAGTATGTTGAAATAGTGTATGTTAAATGTTTGTGGGAATGCTTGTGTGAGTAAGTGTTTGGATGTTGATGCCTTAGGAGGGTGTTGAGATGGGATTCTCAACTACCTTAGAGACATGTATGATTACCTCCATGAGGTTGTTTACTTAAACTGCTTACTTGTGCAATATATGCATTTGTATTCCTACTTATGTAGTGCTTTACAACATGCTTTATAACATGCTTTATTACATGCTTTATATATGCTTACTAACATGCTCGGATTACTTTGTTTACCATGCTTTACTCTACATGCTACGTATAAGGTTTGATTGAGTTTGGGGTTATGATTATAGTCCAGACAATCATTACCAGAATTGAATTCGTGGCTGATTCATTTGCCACGTGAGATATGTTCGACGAACTCGAGTTGTACTTCGGTTGGCGATAGTGGTTGGCCACGCGAAGTGCTTATGCACTTCATGTCGTTCAACTTGTTGTGCGCTCGAGCTAGCCGAGCTCGTCAAGTAACCCGATCTGTCTAATGTATGTTCACCATGTTTGGACGCTACTGCTTGAACCTAGGGTACCAAACTTACCAGTGAAATCCCTTTTAACCATGGTACCTCGATTCGCTAAGACTCATGAGCCGTATGGGACACCGTGGTCGAGCTGTCGGCCTACGCTGGGGCCACGTACCTCCTCGTAGTGACCAGTGAGCAACAAAACTCGTGAGCCAATTATGGTAGTATGGGACACTATATTCGTGCTGTCGGCCTACATTGATAAGGTGATGGGGGAGTGGTGCAACGAATGATAGCAACAGCCCTGGCAGCCCTTTGTAGTGACCTCGAGCATACTCTGAATTTGCGGTGAGACGATGAGTTTTGCCGCAGTGTAGAGAGTATGGACTAGGCCTGTTTCTGTGTAGTGATGAATCGTTTAAGAGGTTATAGGGGAGTGGTGTAACCTTTGTGCGTAACAGTCCTGGCAGCCTTTGCAGTGACCTAGAAAATACACCATCGTCTGCGATTAACTAGGACTGACGACCCTAGAATGGATCGTGTTTGGGAATGATACAAGGGAGGTACCTTAGTTTTCCAATCCTGCTGTTTGAAATGAACTAATAAATACTCGGTAATTATGCTCATCATGCATTGCATGTGCCTGAAAGATGTGGAGCACTGAGGGATGAAAGCATGCCGCGAATGTGAGATGGTGTCGCACGAGGGAGGGTGTGGTGAGGGCATACATCATGCCAGCATTCATACTTGCATTAATAAGAGTAGTTAGGAGTGTTTGATTTTACTGCTTTATCATTACTGCTTGACTGAGTTGATAACATGTTAACCTATGCTTTAATGTTTCACTGAGTTGATCACTCACTCCCACGTTACGGGATGGTGTTATACACACCAACCAGATTCGTTGAGTTTCAGGTGATGGCGATGCTTATGAAGCAGAACCGGACTTCTACTATGATGTTGAGGAGGAGTCCTCCTACATGTAACTCTCTGACAGGTCTATAAAGACCTGGTATTGTATTGACGGGGCTTTGGTACTTGGGATAGAAGACATTACACTTCCTCACATTTGGTATATTTTAGAACTGTACTTGTAATTAATTAACCTGGTAACTTTATCACACTCTGGAGACTCACCACTGTTTTTATATTATATATATCTATCACAGTCTTCCGCTTGCAATTTAACTGTCTCTGGAGTATGATATGCTGTTTTGGCTTAATCTCACTCATGTTCAATGCACGAATACAGTCAACATTCAATCATCATTCATTTTGTTGCATAAGTAATGTTCTGGAACTCGGGAGTTGAGTTTATGCTTGAACCCCGATTTTTGGGATGTTATAAAAATGGGGTATAAAAAATAATGTCAGGTGAGTTGATGGGTTCTGAGTCTAATGGACGGTTTAGATTGAGGAATGGGTCCTACCATGACGATGGAAATCATGGTGAATGGGTTCTCATTCGCAACCATTGCAGAGAAGTGGGAAAGAGAGGGAGTCGTGGAGGAGAGAGTTGTGGGGAAGTGGGAAGCAAGTGACACACGTCACTTGCTTTGCTTTTTGTTTTTTTTTTAAAAAAAAAGTGGGCCCCACAACTATGATGTGATAAATCCACACTGTTCATAAAATTTGCCCTTCAAAGTTAGGGCATGGGCCCAAAAATGAGAGCCATCCAACTCTCGGGTGGGCCACATCATATGAAACAATGGGTTAACGGTGGAACCCACTGTTGAAAAAGATACAGGGTATTACATTCTACCCACCTTAACAAAATTTCGTCCTCGAAATTTATTTACCTAGCTAAAAGAGGTTAGGATACTTTTCTCAAATTTCTTATTCTCGCTCCCATGATGCTTCTTCCTCGCTGTGATGACTCCACTGTACCTTCACAAGAGGTATAACCTTCGTCCGAAGTACTTGCTCCTTATGATCGAGAATGCGCACAGATTGCTCTTCATATGTGACATTTTCTTGAATCTCTAGTGGCTCCCATTCGATGACATGAGAATCGTCCGGCTTGTACTTACGAAGCATGGAGACGTGAAATACATGGTGGATATTGGATAACTGAGGCGGTAGGGCCAGCTTGTATGCTACAGCTCCTACTCTTTGTAGGATCTCGAAGGGTCCGATAAAACGTGGTGCGAGCTTCCCTTTCTTTCCAAAACGCATAACTCCTTTCATTGGGAAAACTTTTATAAACACATGATCTCCCACACAAAACTCTAAGTCTCTGTGTCGATTATCTACATAGCTCTTTTGGCGACTCTGGGCGGCACGCATACGTTCCTGAATGATGTCAATCTTCTTGGAGGTCTCTTGAATAAGTTCTGGTCCTAACAATGTCCTTTCTCTTACTTCGGTCTAGTAGCTTGGTGATCTGCAGGGTCTTCCGTATAGAGCTTCAAATGGTGTTATACCAATGCTGGCTTGGTAGCTAAGCCTTCAGAGAGCGGGGGTAGGCCGGAAGAAAGAAGTCGGGAAGCGACATTACGTTGAAGGATCTCGAAGGTGGTTGAAGACACATTCCTATTCCTTATTCTCTCTTTCTTTGAATTACTCGATCTTATTGACTATTCAAATCACTCTTTTCTTTATCCGTTCGAGAAAGCGGATGCTTTGATCCTTCTTTCATTCTTTAGAGGGATCCTCGGTGACGATATCGTCATTGGGGATCGTTTGGTTGCAAGTGAGTACCGAACACTGATGGACCAGTTACATGTTCAGATTTCCTTAGAGAAAGATTGAGTCTCTAAGACTGGTGCCTTAGAGTTTGCTAAGCGATTCTTTGTGTCTGGCGGGGAAGCAGAGGCTGCAACTATGGATACGGCAAGGAAGCTAGCTCGGGCTATGGTTTCTCAGCGGAGGTTCGAGTGCCCCGTAGCTCGAGACTGAGTTTGAGGAAGCTACCCGGCCGTATACGTAAGGTGCAACAGAGATGGGGAGAAGTGCCATCTCTTTCTAGCCGACCTGCCACTCCGGTTTACACTAGGCGCTAAAAAAGTGCAAGGCATCTGAGATGGATCAGGCTGGCCAACCTACTACCTCTACATCATCTTCCTTGTCTCCAGATCCTATCTCTCCTGAGGCTCTTTCATTATTCTTATTATTCTATAAAGAAGATTTTGATTTCGAAAGAAAGACATATACCTCCTATCTATCTCTTCTGGAGATACATCAATCCATGTCGGAGAAATCTCTGGATTACTTTCACCGTGAAAAGTGAGAATTCACTCACCTCTACCTCTCTATCAGTCCCTTAAAAGCAGGGATTGAGGGGGGAGCCGGCTCAACCCCAAACTTAAAGAGAGAGAGGAAACGCGGTCGTTCTGTCTCTGTTTTCTTTTCGGATTCCGAGGATGAGCCGGCCGATCCTAACTAACATCATTTATGAGGAGCCGGACGACGAGGCCTCCTACTCAAATAAAGATGTCTCCGACGCGACTATCCCGGCAAGAACCGTTCCAGTTTATTGCACTGCAATCAAAGGCGCTTTGGCCGCGGTGCACGCTCTACTCCCACTGCCAAAATTCGCGAAAGAAAGACCACCCCTCAATCGATAGGTCAAAGACAGAGACATAGTACCAGTTACATCTCTAATCTTTGAGAAAATCGGGGAATAGGATTTCCAAAAACCGGATGTAAATCTATGAAATAAGTATATCATTTCTCGCTCATAATTCCGAATTCGATGAGCCGACAAAGATGCACCTGATAGCCTTCTTTTCTAGCTTCGTCCGCAGCTGCTCAGATGATCATCCCAATTTCCCTTGAAGTCGAGAATGCAACTGTGTAACATATCTTCTAAAATCTGGTCGACCTTTCTGTTTGCCCATCGGTCTGCGGGTGAAATGCTGTGCTAAAATCGAGAATAGTTCCCAAAGCTTCTTGTAGACTTGCCCAAAACCGCGATTTAAACCTAGGATCTCGGTCGAAGACGATGGATACTGGAGTACCATGAAGTCGGACGATTTCTTTAATATAAATTTTACTCAACTCCACTGCAGATGTAGAAATCTTTATCGGGATGAAGTGTGCGGATTTGGTTAATCTGTCCACAATCACCCATACAGTGTCATAGTGTCGACCTGTCTTCGGAAATCCAACTACGAAATCCATGGATATATGCTCCCATTTCCACTTGGGGACCGATAACTGCTGCAAGAGTCCTGGTGGTCTTTGATGGTCTGCTTTCACTTGTTGACATGTCGCACATTTAGATACGTACTCGGCGATTTCCCGCTTTATATTGTTCCACCAGTATTGGCGCTTAACATCGTGGTATATTTTGGTCTCCCCTGGATGGATAATGAATCTTGATCTATGAGCCTCGTCCAAAATCTCTTGCTTCAAATCAGGTTCGTTTGGAACACATAGCCTTCCACGAAACCTAATCCCTTCATCAGTGCCAATTCGCCATTCTGCATTCTCCTTCCTCATTCCTTCCGCTCCCTTTTCTTGTAGCCAAACGTCTTCCTTCTGGGCTTCTAGAATACGCCGAATCTAAGAGAAAAGTTTATCATGATCTAATCTCAATTCTAAAGATTAATAAGTTAAACTTAAGAAAATAAAATTACACACCAGAGCAGGCTGTGCTACTATGTTACTTAGATGCGCCTGAGGTTGTAAATCGAAATCCTTGATGACATTTAGCATCTCTCATTCTTTGATCATTAGGCTGGCAAAAAGTCTTCGTGTCTTTCTGCTTAGGGCATCCGCCACAACGTTTGCTTTTCCTGGGTGATATGAAAATCGAAATGGTAGTCTTTCAAAAATTTCATCCATCTTCTCTAACGCATAGTCAATTCATTCTGATTAAAGAGATACTTTAAACTCTTATGATCTGAATATAAGTCGAATTGTTCCCCATATAGGTAGTGCCTCCAAATTTTCAAAGTAAAAACCACTACTGCTAACTCCAAATCATGCGTTGGGTAATTTCGCTCGTGAGTCTTTAACTGTCGTGATGCAAATGCGATAGCTTTGCCTCCTTGCATAAGAACACATCCTAACCCCTGATATGATGCATCGGTATAAACGACGAATCTTTCTCCTTCGGTCGGTAATGTCAGAACTAGGGTTGATGTTAACTGCTTCTTCAGTTCGGTAAATGTTTGCTCAAAATCTTGATCCCACTTAAAGTTCGTATTCTTCTTAGTTAGATTAATTAGGGGTCTTGATATATTGGAGAATCCTTTTATAAATCTTCGATAGTAACCAGCAAGGCCGAGAAAACTTCGCACTTCTGACACATTCGAGGGCTGCTCCCATTCTAATATTGCTTCAATTTTTGCTGGGTCCACGGATATTCCTTCCTCTGACACCACATGCCCCAAGAATTTTACTTCATGCTTCCAGAAATCACATTTTGATAACTTGGCGTACAATTATTTTTCCTTTAACATTTGTAGAGTGGTCCTGAGATGTTCCTCATGCTCCTCATGAGTCTTGGAGTATATAAGAATATCGTCGATGAATACAATAACGAATCGATCTAAATAAGGTTTGAATACTCGATTCATAAGATCCATAAATACTGCTGGAGCATTTGTCAATCCGAATGATATTACCAAGAACTCATAATGCCCGTAACAAGTCCTAAAAGTTGTCTTATGCACGTCTTCGTCCTTTATTCTCAACTGATGGTAACCTGACCTCAAATCTATTTTAGAAAAGAACCTCGCTCCCTTAAGCTGGTCAAATAAATCCTCGATCCTAGGAAGAGGATATTTGTTCTTGATGGTTACTTTATTCAACTGACGATAATCGATACATAATCTCATAGTTCTATCATTCTTCCTTACAAATAAGACCGGTGCTCCCTATAGCGACATACTGGGTCTAATGAAACCCTGATCTAGCAACTGTTGGATTTGATCCTTTAATTCTTTTAATTCTACAGGAGCCATGCAATAAGGTGCTCTAGAGATGGGTGCAGTTCCGGGCATTAGATCGATACCGAAGTACACATCTCTCTTTGGAGGTAACCTTGGAATGTCCTGAAAAACTTCTGGAAACTCTCTTACCACAGGATTTGTTCAATCCCTTCTTCTGATTGCTCGATTCCCACAATAGCTGACAAACCAATCGGCGCTTTCCTTCTTCGTGTCCCACAAAATTTCAGTGGAGATCGTCCTTCTATGTTCAACGTAATTGTCTTCCTGAAACAATCTATCTTAGCACGATACTGGGACAAACAATCAATTCCTAAGATGACATCATATTCCCTCATAGGCATAATAATGAGATTTGCTGGCAGTATTTCATTTTCAATTATGATGGGGCATTCTTCACATATTCGCTCTAAATTCATGGACTTACCGAGAGGGGTTGCTACGATAATTTTCTTATCTAATCGTGCGGGTGATATACCAAGTGAGCATACGAAGAAATAAGATATAAATGAATGTGTAGCTCCTGAATCGAATAATGCTCTGGCAAGAGAGGTGTATGCCAAGATAGTACCTTCCACCACATCATTAGTAGTTTCAACACCATGTTGAGGAGTGATATCCGCAGGTTGTGCTGGGTCCTCATAAGTAGAAACAGTGGTCTCATACATCTGTGCAGCATCATCTTGAGGTGGCGTTGGATCATCATAACTTTGGTTTGGATCCTCATACTCCTGAAGTTGGGCTGGATCATTTGTAAATGAAGATAGAGCATAAACACGTCCTTGAGCTTGAGGTCGGGGCACTTGACTTCCTGGCCTCAGTTGTTGATTTTGGGGAGGCTCGACCTGTTGTTGCCATTGTTGAGGTGGTCTCGGATAAGCTTGAGGGGGTCCAGGCGGCTGAGATTGTGGATGTAGCTGTGCAGGCCTCTAAGGATAAGGTTGTGCTAGTCTCACAGCTGGATGAATCATCTGAGGAGGCGGCGGTGGAGGTCGTTGATATGATGTAGACGGTGCATAATAAGCTGGCCTGTAAAACGATCGTGGCGGTCCTTGATTCCCTGGATATTGGTGACGAGGTGGTAGAAGACAATGGCGGGCAGGATGACCCACCTTTCCACAGTTATGGCAAGTCCCAGTGAATTGTGTTGGAAGTTGCATAGTGGCATGACTGGGTACTGATGTTGGCATCATCTTCTGTAGCTTAGTTGATTCATGTTGTGTGAGAGATAAATGGGGCGTGGTCCTAGCTCCACTGCTCATGTCCTTCCTCGGCTCACGATTCTTCCAATGCTCATCAAAGTCCTTTTCTATTGCGCTGGTGCGTTCCACTGCTTCTGCATACGTTTTAATAAGAAATGGCGTCAGTCGAGTACGGATAGAAGGTTTTAGTCCTTCAACAAACTTCTGCCCTTTACGAAGCTCATCTGGTATGAGAAATGTCGCAAATCGTGTTAACCCTGTAAACTTTGCATCATACTGATGCACTGTCATATCTCATTGTTCTAATTTTATGAATTCTGTAATCTTTTGAGCACGCACATAAGCTCGAAAGTATTTATTTTCAAATTTTGTGCAAAATTGGTCCCATGTCCACCTTTCTATGCTCGGGTTCTCCTTAGTCGTAGATTCCTACCAATGATCGGCTTCTCCTTCCAACATATATATTGATAATTCAGCCTTTTGTTGCTCATTACATCTCATAGCTGTGAAAATTTTCTTCATCTACCTTTTCCAACCCTCAGCTTCACTTGGGTCAGGCCCACCTTTAAACGTAGGCGGTCTCTACCTCTTAAACTTTTCCAATAAGGACCTCGTCCCTTCAGGGGCTACAAGTGTCGCTTGAGCCTACTCCTGAGATTGACTTATAAGTACTTGTGTTCCCATAAATGAGGCAAACCCTTCCATCGCCTGGAGGATCTTGTCAATAATTGTTCCTTGCCTAGCTGCATCAGGTACTTGAGTCTCCGATGCGGCCTCGAGGTTCATACTATCATCCGTCATAGCCTAGGATAAATAAAGAAAATTATGAATTTTACTGAATAATTTTAAAATTATAAGAAATTAGATGGTTCAATGTAGACATACATGAAGATCTAAGAGAAGTTGAACTAAGATGTAGTTTAGAACTATGTGCAGAAATTTCTGGTCATAAGGGTGCTATTCTAATTGCTATTTTTGATATTTCTAGATGTTATTTTAATTTAAAAATTTTTATATAAATATATCTATAAGTCTACTGTACCCCTGTAAAATTTTATAATATTTTTATGTGTATAAAATTTTTAAAAATTCAGAGAGTACACGCTGTCCAGATTTGGACGATTTCTGGATAGGTTTTTCTTAACTTCAAATATATACATGAAGGGTCAGTATTTTTAATTTTTACCTATTTTTTTATAAAATTATACTGATTAAGCTTCAATTGAGTTTTTGAATCACCTTAATCGGAGTTTTACTTAAATAGTTATGATTTTTCAAAGTCAAACATTTTATATTGATCATTGTTGCCCAACCTAAGAAATAGTTAGAAAAATTCTCAGAAAATTCCTAATATCCAGATTTGATTTCGTATGTTAATATACCGCCTAAATGGGATCTAAGTATTATATTACAATAGATGAAAATGTCCTACATAGGTATTCTAAATTTCTCACCTCCTAGTTAAGGCCACATAGGAAGACTTAGAGCTAAATCTCTATTCTAGGTCCATTGTTTAAGATCAAACTTGGCTCTGATACCAACTTTGTCACGCTCCAAAATTCGGGTACCCGAATAGGGTGTCCAGGACCCAAATTCCAGACCTGTGACCTATATAAAAAAAATAAAAATAAATAAAATACAAATAAAATATGACAATTTCATACACATTTCATTTTCTCCCACCATAGTCCAAAATTTAAAATCCAAACACATGCTAAGATCATTAATTACAAAATCTGTTATTACACAATGCATAATTATTTAATTTAACTTGAAGTAAGAAAATCAAGTCAAACATTACTACATTCATAGTTCTAAAATAAAATAAAATTTATTCAATGTAGAATAACATGTCACGTGCATCCAACCACATTCCATGCTCCACTACTAATAGTAATATCCTGTATCTTCAAAATATTCGTAACCTGAAACGGTTAAAACATAATGAGTTGACAACTCAATAGGATCACATCAATCCCGAGTTGAAAATCTCACAATTACTACCAAATTTAATCTTGACACATTAATCAAAATAAGACGAACACAGGATGTAAAAATCATAGTTAATAATTTGACATTCATGAATATGAAATAAATGAATTGTTTAACATAGCTTTTTAAAAATGCTAAGATTTGGAGTAGCAAAACACTCATGTGTGCTGATCCTTTTAGGGAATGACCCATGACAGAGCACCGGTGTTGATCCTTTCAGGGTATGACCCTCGGTAGAGCACCGGTATAACCTTTTAGGGACAAAAGCCTAGGGCAGTGCACCCGTGTGTACTGATCCTTTTAGGGAATCACCCAGGGCAGAGCACCCGTGCCGATCCCTTTAGGAATGACCCTGGGCAGAGCACTCGTGTCGTGATGATCATTTCGGGAATGACCCTGGGCAGAGCACCCATAAGAATCATTGTACAAAAATAATTATTCACATATGATGCATATAATTTACAAGAAAACATTGAAATAAACAATATTAAAGCACCCGTAATAAATAATATGGTAATCCTTTTAGGGCAGAGCACTTGTAAGGATCATTACATAAAAAAAATAATAATAATTGTTCACATAATAAATATTCATCATCACCCCTAGATAATATCAAATGCAAATAATAATAATAATAATAATATTTGCATTTGTATAGTAGTCAAATAAAGAATATCTTTCAATGGAGAATTATTTATGAATATTTCAATGTCTAGATTATATAAGGCAATAGATATGAATTTTTCAATTTGGGAATGATCACCTACCTGATATGGAAAAATAGTGTGATGGGAGGAAATAATCTGAAGAGATGCTGATTTCGACGTGCACTAACTTGGATTAATCAACTTTGAACTCGATGTTGAACCCTTACGTACTCCCTTTTCCTGATCTCTCTTTTCTTCTCAAAATCTTTCTTTTGTGATTTTTTTTTTTCTATGGTTTTCTATATGTAGCATGAGAAATGGGGTATAAAAAATAATGTCAGGTGAGTTGATGGGTTCTGAGTCTAATGGACGGCTTAGATTGAGGAATGGGTCCCACCATGATGATAGAAATCATGGTGAATGGGTTCCCATCCGCAACCGTTGCAGAGAAGTGGGAAAGAGAGGGAGTCGTGGAGGAGAGAGTTGTGGGGAAGTGGGAAGCAAGTGACACACATCACTTGCTTTGCTTTTTTTTTTTTTTTTTAAAAAAAAAGTGGGCCCCACAACTATGATGTGATAAATCCACACCGTTCATAAAATTTGCCCTTCAAAGTTAGGGCATAGGCCCAAAAATGAGAGCCATCCAACTCTCAGGTGGGCCACATCATATGAAACAATGGGTCAACGGTGGAACCAACTGTTGAAAAAGATACAGGGTATTACACTTACATTCAGTACTCATCTGGATGGCTATGATTGATTAATCAATGCGATTATAGAACATGCTCCATGCACAATGGGACCCACAATTTAGATGGTCTTGAATGTACGGCAATGGAAGTTGTGAAGAAGATGATTCACCACATTTTTTAAATAGTGCAAAACTAACTATTTACTATACCGTTGGATAAGGGATCATATCCAGTGATGGAAACCGTTGGCTATCTCAAAAATCTTAAAGATTGAAAACCTAGAGTTTCCAGTTATGTATCCTCCATTCAAAGTGGGGCCCACCTTGTAAAGGATTTGGATCACCAAAGATAACCCTTGGTCCAATGGCTATAGTTTTAATGTATCCTATTGCAATATGTTGGGGTGTGTTCTAGCAAACCTTGATAAGGCTCCCTTGAGATGAGCTTTGCATATTCAAATATAAGAAGAAATTAAGGAAATTATCCACGATCCAAGGCCAACGTAGGATATAATAGAGATTTAGACTAATCATAATGCATCAGCTAGCATGAAAACTCCTTCACCCACATAAGTTGCACTACTCACCAACAAGTATGCCAGATAACATTTGTTTGAGAAAGATGGATGGTTAGAAGATTAGAAGATCTATCATTGCATAAATTATCCTACTGTTTCTCCTCTTGCTTGAGAAATTAGAAATGATTAGGAAATTCTCATGCACAGAGTTTAAGAGTTCCAATAGTATATCTTTGATACTAATGTTCTTTGCAATATGGTCATTTTTAAGAACAATAATGAATATAAATGATTTGAACGTTGCTACTAATTATATAGTTCATGTTAGAACTCGCGAAAGCACATGGAGAGAAATCAAATAAAGTAATCACAATTGCATAAGCAAATTCAATATAGAATAATCCGAATTTATATGAAAAAATCCTTAAAAGAAAAAATCATGGTACAAAGCAATAATGCATTGTGAATAACAAAGTTACAAGAGATGAAACTTTACCGATTGAAGCTTTAAGGAAAAAAACCCTAGCTTTTTCTCTCTACAAAATCCTCTCAACCTTGTCTAGCCCTCTCCCTAATCCTGATTATGCCCACGTATACAAGTAAAAATGGAAATAGAAACAAATCGTGTAAAACTGCGCAATCCGTCGACTTGTCAATTTGATCGGTTGAAACGCGTAGACCGGTCAACTCAACCCGTCGAAAACTCTAAAAACTGTCCAGAGAATTTTGCTAAAATTTTTGAATATTTTCGATATCCTTCGACCTTTCAACCTAGACGGTCGATCGGTCAATGGCTCCTATTTTAGCATTGATTTGAGGCATCCGATTTTCAACAATCTCAACAATGACTCTAATCTTTATGTTGCAACACGCCATATTTGATCCACCATCTCTACTTCGTCTCCATCATAGCTCCACAATCATTGCTTCTCGTGCACACTTCGTCTTCAATCTATCTTTATTAGTGTCATGACGTAGTCCTGTGTACATTGAATATATCAAAGTAGTCATTTCAATGCCTCCCAGTGTTGCTTGATGGGATTAAACATATATCTGCAAAAAATACCCACCGCATATGAAATAACTTCTCAAGGGAACACTAACTAGCTTTGTCTTATTCATCCCATACTTCATCAACAACTTCTCAAGGTATTTAGTCTAAAATAACTATAGTCTGCTGTTCTTTCTATCTTTGTGTATTTCAATGCCGAGAACTCTCTTTGCAGCCCCCAAATCTTTTATCTCAAATATCTCTGATAGCTGAGCCTTCAGTATGTCGATTCTAGACATGCTATGACTGGTCATAAGTATGTCACCAACATACAATACCAACATAAAGTGGTGCATATGTAAGAGTTCTGATCCAAGGGAAAACTACAATGTCTTGATTAGAAGGTAAGTATTATACCTCATGTGCTAGTTTGTACCTGTGGGACCTATGTTTTATGGATCTAAACGTTGATTAGAAGTTAATCAAAATTGGTGGATAGCATATGAAATTTCTCTGATCACACGAGTATAAAACCTTCAATTGGAAGCCAAGAAATAAATGGCTAGGGACAAAAAAACAATAATCTTTGTAAATAAAGCCATCGACAATAATGATAGAGTAGTATCTAATCTGAAAAGTTCTGTGGAGTTCTCCATCCATGGTGTATCCCATCATCTCAACTGTCTAGATTACCTAAACACAGTCACAAATCTAAGGAGTTTTTTGAATGCCTATAAAGTCATTAAGTCATAATCCGATTATAGGAGTAAATCGTTTACATGCAATTATGCTTGACTTTAAGTTGTAATCTAATTACAGGGAAACAATTATCTGTGCTTTGATAACTTGAAATCCGTTTATATCATATAATTAAGTATTCACTTATAACAGAGCTTAGAATGGTAAATTTTTTTAAAATAATTTAAAAAAATATATATAAAGTCTTATATATGATAGATCATTGAGATAAGCCCAACTCAATAAAGCTTGTGACTGATTTTTACAATAAAAAATCATTCGGTAGACCACAGAAGTGGGCCTACTAATTCCAATACGACACTAAGGTTTGATAAAATCCCAACGTATGAAAAGTTTAAACCCTAGCAACAATATAAGAGAGAGAGAAGGGAAGATATTTATCTTCCTTTTCTTCTTCTTCATATTCTTCTTTCATTTTGGATCCTTGTAACAAATTGGAATATGATATGCAACTCTCATTGCTTTGAAATTTTTTTAAAATTACAGTCATTGCTTGAAAATCCTTTTACCCATAATATGAAACATGACATTTTCTCATGTTTTATATTATAGCTAAAAGCTATAACCAGATTACAGCCTGCAATCTAAGTACAGGCAGATATGCCCATCCAAATGGCCTCTGTAATTTGATTACCTGTAAATAAATTCCTACTTAAGTACTTTACAAGCATTTAAACGACCCCTAGTAAACAAGTCTATAAATGGTTGACATAATTTGTCTAGAAAGTGATCAGTATTAACAGTCCAGATCTCCCTAAAAGGTGGCTACGATCCACATTTATACAAGAAATGCCCAATTCAAACCGTCCAAATCTATCCGAAAAGTGCCCAAAATGGCTATCCACATCCGTATAACTTGCACCATCATAGTGGACCCATAACATAAGCATTTTGGACCATTGAACATATGGCGGCACTTATACAAATTAAAGACCAAGATAGGCCATACAATCTCCGGGCTAATTGCTATCTCCATGGATTTTACCTAGGTTGTATTCTTTCAAATTTAACCAAGTCTGTGTCCTCTAAAAGTCCTTCATAAGCTTAATTTACATGGTTATAAAAAGTTATCCCCCTATGAGTAAAAGGTATTCAACTACTTACATATTATTGTGTGGTGCCCACCATGTCTTGTGTATACCATGAAATCTACTTATTAAGTGCCAACGTACTAATAAAATGCCTAAAAAATCAAGCTTTCCCATGCCCATCGTGACGAGTATCACTTAGATTATAAAAGTATCTCAATATTATCATGAAGTTTTGATTAAATGAGATTGCTACAATAATATGATGAGGCCCTCATTCATTGTGACCCGATTAAAACCTAAGCGGATCCATTAGGGCCTATTTAGAACGTTGAATTAGATGGTATTGAATTGCAATAGGTGGAATTAATACCAATATTACACAATGATTATATGCCTAAAAAATATCATGGAATTTTGACCATACAATCCTAATGTTTGGGATCAAATTCTTCCTTTGAGGAAAACATTACATTGATCTAGTGAAACCAGCGTTTTGTGGACCTAATTTCACAACTGATGTTGGTCACGTATATGCATATGCAATTCAACTGTCATGTGTAAAGGGCGCATATGGATGGACGACGTAGATAAAACACATGCATTCATGTGGGTCCACAAATGTAGTGGATTTTGGGTTTCCACTAGAAATCCCTTTGTATTTTCTGTTGGGATTGGAGGATATGATACCTGGATTAATCCAATAATTTTTATTAATTTTAAACATTGGATGAAATTTACACGGGACCAAATGCAATTCCATGGCACCTAATCCCACTTAATCCATGTCCTAAATAGGCCGTTACCTACCCTGAGAGAGATTGAAATGGTGAGTTGCATCACACGTGTTAATGTGTCGTACATGTAGAGGTTTGATTCAAGAGTGAACCACAAAATCCCGATTAGGAGGTAAGTACTACCTTGATTTGCAAGTTTGTACCTATAGGCCCAATGTTTTATAGATCCAAACCGTTCATCAGAAGTAAACTGCAATTGGTGGATAGTGTCTGAAATTTTTATGATCAGGCGATTCTTAGACCATTCTATCACAAGCCAAAGTATAAATGGGGAGGAAAAAAATAAAAAACAATGCTCCGAAATAAAAGCCATGGATAGTAATGAAAGAGGATCATCTATGTTATGGGAAAATAGGATCCGACCATAGTAGAAGGTTAGCTCGGCCCAGTTATGTCTCCAGACTGTTCAAATGAACTTCCTTTAAAGTTGGCTCAACCAGATGAGTGATCACTCCATAAATGCTTCATCAAAGGGGACCGACGAGTTAGATAGGTCCGAGCCATTACATGGACAAATACAGGCTTGGATAAACCAATCCAAACCAATTTTAGGAAAAGTGATCAGATCTGACCCAACGTAGTCTGATCCCGGTTGAAAGAAAGTTTTGCTTGGCTCGTCTGCTCGGTCCAACTTTGGTCGATCAGTTTAGTTAAGACGGTTGAGCCAAGCTCCATCCAATAACGCACGATAATTTTAACCGCCTAACCACGATCACGGGATAACTAATAGTATTATCACGTACGCACTTCTCGCATAATGGCAGAGATCGTGCCGAGAATAGCAGACGTCTACTTCGACCAAACAGTATAAATAGGAGCTTAACTTAATGGAACTGGTACGCAAAATCTCTCACCCAAAACTCCATCCACCCAACTTAGACACAAAATCCAGGCCTGACTTTGGCATCAAAGGATCCCTTGCTCTAACCAGAGTCTTCATTGTCGTTCCTCTGTGCAGGTGCTTGGATCAGGAACTAGGGTGAACCAGATTTTTGCATCAACAATTTAATTTGGAAAATTTTTTAGACTTCTCCCTCCATGGGTGTCCCATCATCTCCATGGTCTGGATTACCCAAACATGGTCACAAATTTAAAACACGCATCAAGACACTACACGCGTTGATGCATTCTTCGTTATCCGATAATGACTCGTAAAGCACTCGCGTCTCCAGCCAGTTAGTTAAGCTGTTAGAAACCGGGCAGCGTGGGTGCGGTATCCAACATTCTATCCCTGGTTGTCTTATTATGTAAACTTTATTAATAAAAAAAATTATTTTAAAAAAGCACGCATGTGTCCCACATGATGTGAGTGGATCAATTGCTTATTACCCGGCACATATTGGACACGAGTTAGCTACGATCTTGAATCCAGCAATGTGTGTGGGACCCTGGATGCAGGGCTGCCTAGATGTATTCTGTCTATCCATTTTTTCAACTTGTTATAGGGCATGGATAAAAAAAATGAAGTAGATTCAAACCATAGGTTTATCATACTACAAGAAGCAATGGTCGTTAAATGCGCGCCGTTAAAAACTTACTAGGGTCCATTGTAATGTTTATTTACCATTGAAACGGTTGATAAAGTCACATAGATTTGGATGAAGGGAAAACAGAAATATTAGCTTGATCCATGACTTCTTGAAACTTATATGGCTCATAAAAAGTTTTTAATACTCAATCACCACTGTTTCTTGCGGTGTGGTCCACTGAGTTTAGGATCTACTTCATTTTTAAGCCCATGCCCTAAAATAAACTTTAAAAACAAAGAGAGGCAATGTAAATATACAATACATACATCAGGCGGGCCCCATATGGTCAGGGTCCTGCCCACATCGCTAGGTCTAAAGTGTCAGCTAAGTCGCTCAGGGCGGATCTAAAGGCTGTGATATGCCCGAGCAATTTAGTTGCAACCCATGTCCGACAATCTTTGTGGGACCCTTGAGCATGGGACCCACCTTGATGTATGCATTTTATATTTATGTTGTTCATCAATTTTGTCAATTTATTTTATCGCATGAGCTAAAAAATTGAAGTAGATATAAATCTCAACTGAAATGCAACACATGAAACAATAGTTATTGAATGTCTACCATTAAAATGTCCTAAGGCCCACTGCAACGTTTATTTGCCATCCATCCAGTTGATAAGGTCACCCAGCTTGGACCTAGACGAAGGGAAAACACATATAAACTTAATTCGAAACTTTCGTAGTCCCAATAAAAACCATTGTTTACTACTTTTTTATGGTACAGTCCACATGAGATTTATATCTACTTCATTTTTTTAATATATGCCATAAAATGATATGACAAAATTGATAAAGGCCGAAGATATACAACTCATGTATGACCATGGTCAAGGTTCCACCTGCATCCGTAGATCTAGGGTCACAGCTAATTCCTATTCATGATAATTAGGGGTGTCAATGGGCTAAGCTTGGGTATAAAAAAATTAGAATTTTGAATAAGATTCTGATGTAGGATTAATCTGATGGCGTAGCCTTTTAAACGGTTTTAAATGGTAATAGAGTGGATGGCAAGATTTCCTGATGGTGTATTGCCCGATCCTTTGCTACAGCTCCTAATGTCCGTTTGACAAGCCAACCAATCCCGAAATCCTTCAAACCAAACATGTCCCATGAAATTTGAACGGATTAGGTGATTGGATGGGATTTGAAGGTAATGATGTTGTTGTCATGGATTGTTGGATTATCAATCATGGGATTGCTATATCCAGGATCAATTCACCCAGTTAGCTTGATTTAACTTCAAAATACCATCTTTCCAATCCACCCGTCCAAACGGGCCCTTAACAGCTCCAATGATAATGACACCACTGTTGAAATCTTCAATAGGCTTATAATGATACTTATTTCTCATATAACTTGTTCATGAGGTCATTAATCAATCATGGGGAACTACAAATATTAGCTTGATCCAAAACTTTTGTTGCCCCAGTGTGGTCAAGTTGAATCTGGGAACTGCCTCATTTTTTGACTTAGACCTTAAAATGATACGGAAAATTAGATGGACGGTCTGGATAAAACCCATATATAACGGTGACTCTTAGAGCCGAGCTACGGACTGCCGGGGTCGCACCTAATCCCCGTACGGATCAGCCTATCTCTCTGGTCCGGACGTGAGCTGCCTGAGCCCCGGCCCCCTGTGGTAGGAAGCTATTTGGGGCTTCAAAATATGTGCGTAATAAATCTACTCCGTCCATAAGTTTTGAAAGACGACAATAGGAAGGAATTTAAAAAATTATTAAGATATGAAACTCAGGTGGGCCACACCACCTCAAATAGTGATAATGGAAGCGTCCACCGTTGAAACCTTCATGGAGCTGATCATGATGTTTATATGCTATCCTAACCGTTCATAGGGTTACTACCACTTAGATAAACTGTAAGAATTAATATCATCCTGATTAAAAATAAAAAATAAAAAAATCTCTGGCCACACAAGTTTTCCAATGGTAGGCGTTCAATTGCTGCTGTGTCGTTTGGTGTTGGCCCATGTGACTGTTGTAATGACTTATTTTAGTGGTTTTCTCCTATTATGGTCTTGCAAAGCTGATGGACGGTGTTGATTTGCTACAGTCATCTCAGTGGGCCCCACATAACTTCCGACCACGGAAACTTGATGGGGCCGAGGCACAGGCAATTCGCGTCCCGTAGATCCACACCTGCTACGTCGGCTCCGAATCAAACACACGTGCATATTCGACACGTGTGCCGGCGTTCACCACTTCCATCTCTCATCGTCCGCAACGCTTTTAGCTGAGTATCTCTCTCTGAGTCCGATCCCGGAAGAAAGGAGTGTCCTATCTCATACCCTGGCGCAGGTTAGCAAGCTTCTGCTCTCTCTCTTAGGGTTTTTCTTTTTTCGTCCCCTTCGTTTCTGTGAACCTCTCTAGGGTTTTGTTTTTAGCTCTTCGTTTCCATTTTCTCATATTTCTAAAGCGGGAACCCATCTCGAATCTCAGCATCCTATGCTTCGTTGATTTACTGCCGGCGAGTCATTTTTCGTTTTTCGAATTTTTTTTTTTTTGGTGGATGGAGTTCTGATCTTATTTGCAAGTTGAATTATTTTTTTTTGTTAAATTTGTGGTTTTCTTTTTTCCGTCTTAATTTCTGTAAATTCCTGTGATTTTAGAATGGGAAGAGGACGTACTTGTTATTGGGTTTAAGCTTTTGATAACGGCACTGAGCTTGTAATGGGGTGAAAAACCTTCAATTACCGCTGCAATGGAGTTTTATGATGTTATAATGGTGCATAATCGGTTGTAGGCCGTTTTAGTGTCCATTGTCGCCTGAAGATTCTTTTTCTTTCAGGGAATTAGTATTTCCACCCCTTGAAATTGTTAGTTCTGCTGCTGCGAGGGTAACTTGCTAAAAGAAATAGTGGAAGCAACTTATCATATGACTATGATTGGGATGGTAAATTCTCTATTGTTCGTTTCCAAGATCCATTTTGGGTCATAGCCTAGTGGCTCACAAAAAAATTGTGGGTGATTCTTCCTCAATGGAATTTGATAAGTGAGATTTTGAGCAAGTGTTTTATTATGATTCAGGAGCAATACCAAAGTGTTTCAAAGAACGGTTACCTTGACGTAGGGTTCGGGAGAATTCATCTGTGAAAGTGTGGAAGTCGCATGTCCTACTTCTGAGTGCAAGCGGTCGCAATGGGTTGCTATGTTGAATAAAATTTGTGTGGTTGATAATCTTAAAAGGGGGCAAGTAATGGCACCCAATGTGCGGATTTTGTGCGAAAAAGATGAGAAGATAATTGATCTCCATTGTGATCTAGCTAGATCAATTTGGGACTATAACCTCATCCTTCTTAGGCTAAGTTGGGTGCAAAAAGAATATCTTAAAGAGGTCATTGGGGGATAGCATGGGGGGTCCCTTCAGCAGAAGAACCGAAGTGATTTGGTAGATGGTGCTTTTCGTTATTTTGTGGGGGCTTATGAAGGAGCGACAGAATTGCATCTTTGACAACATCGTTGCTTGAGAAGACATGATAAAACAAAGAATTATGTACATGTTTTTTGTTAATCAATAATATTGAATTTCATAACATCGCCTCTGTGGGAGTTTTGTGCTCTCATTGCCGGTCCTCAATTTGGATGAAGGAGAAGGGTTGTGGCAGGTTGGTAGCTGGCGTTAAACTTATGCCATAACTTCTCATCATGAATAGGAATATTGAATTTCATCACTTGCCATCCTATGAAAATAACTAACCATAAACTCTGAAATATCTTTCTTTTCTAGCAAGTTTCTATCACCATCTCTAATGGATGAAATCCAGTTGCTTTTACAACTAGTATTGGCGATCTTGTGAATGTGATATGCTGTTATATCCTTCTTGCATCCATTTTGCCTCCACTTTATCTGTTGCTGATATCATTTTTCCTCGGTATGAATTGCATTCTCTCATGGTTGACTGCTCCATCTTCTTTTGCCCCATCCAACTCAGCAATCTTGTCCAGTAGCACCTCCTTAGAAGTAATCATGTTTTCAAAAAATTCCGTGTTCCATGCTGGTAGCTTGATGTCGAGACTCCTTAGCTTCCAACAGAATTTCTCACTGGCTCTACCTTCCATTGTGAAATTATGCCACCTTAGCTTGCATAATAGGTTGAAATCTGGATGCTCCAACTACATCTTGGAAAAAAAAAAAAAAAAGAAGCGGGACCACATGACTCTATCTTAGCTAAGAGACACAGTGGCTTATGGTCCAAGACGTCGGCTGGATAACCTCTGAGAAAGCCTCCACCCACCTCAGATTTAATTAAAAAGCAATCTAATCAGCTCATAGTGTGGGAGGGGCTGGGGTCTTGACTGTTAGGCCAGGAAAATTTAGCCCCTTGCAATGGAAAATCAATCAACTCCATTATATCATACAAGTCAGCAAACACTTTCATGCTTGTGGTCAATCAACTCCATTATATCATACAAGTCAGCAAACACTTTCATGCTTGTGGTGGTGCGTCCACCTCCTAGTGTATCATGGAGGAACTTGAAGTCATTGAAGTCCCCTCCTATCCAACAAGTACCAGCCCACTGATTTGGAAGAGAGTCCAACTTTACCTAGATATGCTGCCTTTGAGCTGGAGAGTGGGGCTGTAAACTCTAGTCAGACACCATGTCAACCCCATGAATTTTGATTTGAATGGCACCGATACCAAGAAGGTAATGTAGATATCCTTTAGATGGGCGCAACTTGAGTAGTTTCGGTTGAGTTGAGGGTCAACCCAAGCCCAACCCAACACACACTGCAAATGCAATGTCTAGTTTGGTAATGGTAAGGTATGTCGGTCTACTCACCAACTGACGCTACATACGCTTATCCTACTTTTATTCCCAATATATGCCCTTAGCTTCAGATTTGCTTCTATCGATGAAGCAATTGGTTTGCAGTTCATCATCCTGAACTTGTTTAACAAGTCCAAAGTATATCTTATTTGACACAAGATCCCCTTTTTACAATTTTCCACTTCCAAGCCAAGGAAGTGCTTCAGCTCAATGAAAGGAATGTGCTTGGCTACTTCTCCTCCATACTTTTTTCCGTGCTTATTTCGCATGCATTTCGTGCTCCATTGGCACTTTGCTTTCCTCTTATTCTTCATTGGATGGTTGGGATGGATTTTGCTGCTCTTTCCCAACTAAAATAGGAAGGGCTATATATTATCACATCAAGATGTCAATTCGTTTTTCACCCCCATTGAGATGGGAAATCAATAACCTCTTTACTAAGGTTTACGGCTTAGTGAGGTCCCATCAAAGTCCTCGACGTTTAGAGGTTAGAGGGCGTAGCACCTTGAGAGGTATCGGGGATGTTTGGTTCCTTCCAAGGGGGATATAAAGAAATAGCAAGGATTGTTTTATTCTTTCATTAAAAGTGTAGAAAAATGGAGGAAGGGTAGAGAGCCGGAAGCTAGCCCAATTACAATAAATTCCCCCAAAACAACCAGCCACAATGCACTAAGATAAAGGAAAAGAGTCCCCAAAGCGCCATTTGCTCAATAGAATTCCAAGTGATGTTGTTCTCTTCTATCTAAAGGAATTTGGTCTTGATGTCTCTATGCCTATATATCACCTTCTGGCGGCCTCACCTAAAATACTATTCATCATCAATTTATTTCTCATTGATTCCTCCATACATTCAGATCCATCCTATCTTTGCTAATGGATGGGAAGGATAGAACTATCTCACAATGTGTGCTATACAAACCCCCCTCAACACTTCTATTATCAACTTTGCACCTCCCAAAGGATGAATAATGAAGCTGCGAAGGAAATTCATAAATGCATTGGACCTTACCAGCTCAACTTACTAGATAGGGTGGTGATAGGATCTCCTGTGATTCTGTGAAGCACCTCTCTCTCTCTCTCTCTCTCTCTCTCTCTCTCTCTCTCTAGATGGACTTTACAATGTTGTGAAAGAGATGATGGCTTTTTGCAAAGTCCCGTGATGCTTCCTTTTTTATTTTCAGAAAAATCTAGAGGGTCGGTTGCCTAAGAGCCTAGAGTTCTGTGGCTGAAATTGAGACCAATGGTCTTTTATCTGACCATATCCTCCATAGCATGCGCTCGTGTTTGCTGCTCTAGCTATTGGATGAAGAAAGACATGTATGTATATTCAATACACAATCCAAGGATTTCACATGTGTCACTATATAATATAAGAATCCCCCCTGCTTCCTTTTTGCCCCACTTGTGCATGGCACTCCTTGCGTGTGGAGTGGCATACTGGAAAAGGAAGGGTTTAGAAGTAACACCAATAGTCGAGAGTGTTCCAACCGACTTTGGAAGCACTCGATTCAGTGAAAAAGTGGTTTCCATAATACGATAAAACCAATCTATACAATTAATGACTTGATCAATTTACCAAATTTGAGAAACAACTGAGTAACCCAAACTGGGGTGACTATTTCTCAATATGGTTGCTAAGCATTGTCAATCATCAAAATTCCAACTTCATAGCTTCAATTTAGAATGACCAGGGATCTTGCAAATAAGACGAGATTAAGAAGGAGAAAGAGGCGAGGTAACAACCTTCTTTCATTTTGGCTAAAAATGTTGAAACGTCGAAGAAGAGGTGATAGAATAGCAAGCCAAGAAAGGATGATGGAAAATAGAATCTTCTCAACCTTTGTCCGAAAGAGGCGAAAACCACTTAGCACTTCACTCTTGTGTTTGAGGAAAGAAACCATGATTACCAACTAAAATCACCTAATCGATGTGAGAGTGGGTAGGCTAACTCGGATGGGCATATGGTTTCACAAAGTGGTTTGCTACTCCCACTTGGTTCACGTCCTTTCCTGGGTACTTCTCCCATCTCTTTTGTACCTTACATATATGGCTGGTTGGTTTAGCTTGGGTTGTGTTGGGTTGGGTCTAGTTAGATCAAGGTCTAGTTAACACCTACTAGTGCTCTAAGATGTAAAACTGAAACATCTAACCATCAAATAACATAATTAAAGTAACACATGGAACCACCAAAATAATACAATGTCTACCATCACCACTCATAAATAAATAAAATTAAAGAAATGACTAGAGTGGATGTCATAAATATGACATGGTGGCCCACTGAGCTTGGGTGTTGTGTGGGTTGTGTAAAATAGGTTGTAGACAATTTTGGCCTTTCTAATAGAGTCATGACTCGCAAGTCATGAATAAATGAAAAGCCAAATGTGAGGGTTGGAAATACGTGTGGTAGATCTTGAAGGACAACACAGCGTCATCCATCAAATAATGTGCAAAAGAAGCCTTGGGAAATCGAGTAGGTGTTGATCTACTGACCTTTTAAGGATCTCCATCTGGCACCTGCACATTCGGCGCTACCAAAGAAGCCCTGGGCTCTATCCATAACTAGGAGCGAGAAGAAGCCACGATTGATAAACTGCCATTTGAGGCAATCAATTCCACTACCAAAGAGGAAGTGGAAGTAAATGACTAAAATGTGGAGATCATGAAAACGAAAGAAAAGGTGGCACGATCTACAGCACCATCCAAGCAACCGCCAAGTCAACATGTGGGTCTTCACCATCAATTATCATTGAAGCCAAAGGAGACGTGATACACAAGGGGATCTTTGTAGAAGTTTGATGCCACGGAGTTTTAACTCAGGAACGAGTTCTTTTCTAAGTTGGGTAGAGTTGATGCGACAAGATTGCCGATCAAGGATTTGGACGATCCAACCGTTTAGATTATCTCGATTGATGATTTGGACCAAATCTATGGCCTGATGATAAATATGACATGATCACCGGTCATACTAGATTGTTGGCGCATGGTCCTCAAATTCATGGGATATATTTGTCTTGATTAGTTTTTAGGGTTTGATTGGGTCATGATTTATTTAATAAGTTCATTTTTTAGATTTTCATCATGCTTTTGGTAGGCCACTTCTTGGGCATCAAATGATGTGAGAATGTCATGAATTTAGTCCGGTTTGAAAGCCTATTGAGTTGGCTTTTAGACAAGCCTAAGATCATGCAATTCCAATGCTGTTTGAACAACTTATTCCTAATTTACAGAAAGCCCATAGGATTGTGGCAAGATTCAAGGGTATTTCAGTCATTTCCATTATGATAGGGTTTTCTCTTATCAAGGCCTTTATAAAGACCCCCTTGTGACAGCCCATTGTGATATTTTGAATTTTTTTTAAAAAATAAAAATAAAAAATCAGATTTGGATTTATTATTATTATTATTATTATTATTATTATTATTATTTGTTCCATTCAATAGAACCGTAGAAGAGAGGATGATTGTGATCACTAGCATTTGGCTAGCAGATTGTTGGGGTTTTCCCACAATCTTTATTTCTTCAATGTTTGATCCACCTTGCATCTTTTGCTACATTTGAAGAGTCTGATTAGTGAGTGCCTAGGCAGCCCTCATTTTGGATGCATGCCACCCAAACTACAAATTGGAGCACTCCTGCAGAATGAAAGCCTTTGTTTTGTTTTGTTTTTCAGGTGGGCTGGTGTTGTTTTATTTGTATGGTTCATGGACTATTTTGCTTTAGAGATGTTGTAGTTGGTCAATGAAAATAGTATTTATGAGGGTACAATGTCTGGTGATGCTTTTGGCATGCAGTTGGATTCTGATTATCGAATGTGATACTGTATCTATTGTATTGTAAAAAAACATCTTGTTTTCAAATTTCACCCAGTGTTTACCATCAGACATTGGCAAACCTCGACCTTGTGTTCGATAATAATACTGGTTTTCATGTGAAGTTCTTTTGTTTGCAATGACTACAATCTACATATGCCACGCCTAGAATCTGACACCTGAATTCTCTTGACTTAAATCCCACACCCGAGGGCATGACTCATATATTATACATTCATAAGCCATAATCCACAATACCAGTCCATAAACATACACTTGCTTAAAATTAAACAAATATTTCATAACTGAAAGTAAATAAAATACCCTAATCATCATCACCATAGTCCAAAGTCTTATGAAATCTTCTACTATAAATCCTTCGACAATAAATCCGAAACCTAAAAGGAAACTAAGCATAAATATTAATAAAATAAAGATAGCTAGTCATTCTTCCTTCATGCATCCCCTTGAAATCCTGATCTTGAAATTTAAAATTCCAAAAGGGTAAGCTATGAAGCCCATTGAGTAAATCTCAACACAAGTTTGAAAAAAAATACATCCGATCCGAATAAAACATGTTTATCAAATCACTACAAATTAAAGATTGAATAAACGAATATTTCAATGCAATTCGATATGAAATAAATCATGCATCAATAAGATGTAAACTATGGAAGAGTATTCACATACTTGTTTTAAAATCCAATAACAGTGAAATCGAATGTATTTCATATACGACCAAGGTATTCAAAATCTATTACGTAATGGTAACAGTCATAACCGTTACGCGTTACGAGGTCGAAATGGCCGTTACAGAAATATGGGCCGTAACGACCCCGTAACAGTCGAGGAAGAACATTTTTCAAAAAATAAAAAACAGCAGTAACGGCCGATTCGAAGGCTATAACAACGGTCACCGTTACCGTTACGGAACACCTTGTATACGACGAAATCATGGATGAATGAATATTTATATAGGAAGTAACTATAATAATTAGTACGGTTGATCCCTTTGAAAACCAAGGCCATTTCATATCAATCAGCCAACACTCTCCCCCAAACCCCATCCGACACCTATCAATGGGAACCTGTTACAATCCTGACACCCGATGTAGACAATAGGTAACCGATTTGTATTCCGTAGGCTCGTCAAACCAAGGTATTCCGTATAGGTAACGGTGGTCGTAACGGTCACCACCATTACCAATACGGGGGCGTAACAACCATTACGACCGCTGTAACAGTTGAAAATTTTCTTTTGCCCAAAAAATTCTGAAAAAATATCTAGAAAATCAAGAATAATGTAAATATTTCAAATATGTATTTATTTTTTGTTTTAAACATGTTTATGGACCATAACAGTCCACTCTTTGGTGAGAGCGTTATATCGGGCTGTCTAGTGAATTGTTTAATATGATTATGTCTCTAATGTTTACACATCACAATCAAGCATTAGAACTAGAAATCAGAAAAATGCATAAATATTGCTTTTTCAATTTTTTGAAAAAAGGGCCCTCGAAGATTCTATTCACTCAAATCACTTCAATCCACAATTTTAATCTTAAAAGCTATAATAAGAGTGGTCAAAATTTGTTGTAAAATGATATAGGAGAGTTTTTGAAATGAGAAAAGTGAAAAAGATGAGAAAATTGAATTTAAATAGAAAAAAAAAATGATCGTTTTTCGACTGTTACGGGAGTAACGGTCGTTATGCCCCGTAACGGCCTTTACGGCCACCATAACGGCTGATTCGGTCTCAAACAACTAACTACCTTTTTTCAGCCCCGTATCGCATAACGGTTATGGCCATTACTTATATGTATCAGCCTTTACGGGCGTATCGTAACGGATACGGAACACATTGCGTCGAACCTCTATTCCATTCGACACCTATCGATAGGAACATGTTGCAATCCTAACATGCTCACCCACTTGGCCTAGACAATGGAGTTTTCAACTGGTACCGATGGGGCTCATGGGACTTTCAATCCAAGGGTCTCGATCACCCCACCTATGTACGATTTAGGGACTTTTAACCCAGGGGACTCAATCGCCCCACTTATTTTCTGGTGTTCCACATCTAATGCAAATGAATGCCATGATATATGATTTTACTGAAACCAAAAACAATTCAAACAATTGATATGATACATGATTTTCTTTTCAAAATTTAATAATTTTTAAAATATCACAAACAAGCATGGGTCCATAAACCCTTCCCTACATGATTTCAAGTATCACAAATCCATTTCCATCATTAAAAGATTCCAAAAAGAACATGAATGTGCAATACAAAGAGTTAAATATGGAAATCTGGAAAATTGCATATGAAACCCTAGAATTATAGAAAGTTGCAAAACAATGCAAAAAATCCTGAAACTGTAAAATCTGAACAGAAAAAACTCCTACAGAATCTGAACAAAATTTTACAATAGTGTTGGAATTTTGAAAAATGTGTGGGTTAGTGTTGTAATTCTAGAAAATTACACTAGAAACTTGAAATCTTCAAGAGGTTATTATGAGTGCAGAAATTCTATAAAAATTGCATAAAAACTCCTAGGATCTCATCTAAAATCTTGATTTTCAAGAAAATAAGAGAACAAAAAAGTATGGGGTATAAAGATCTAACCCTAGTTTTCTTACAGATGGTTGATTAAATAAAAGCCAAAAGAGGTATTTAAGAAAGAAAATTCTTGTGGAAGACTACCCACTTTGATTAGAACCTGAAACCCTAGCTCTCCCCCCCCCCCCCCCCCCAAAAAAAAAAAAAAAAAAAAAAAAAATTCTCACGCCCCTTTTTATAACAAAACGCTCAACCACCCTTGCTTCCAACTCATGTGCACGTGCGCATGTGTGACAAAATTCAATGGTTAAAATTGGTCTGATTTGGTACATAGATCAATGATCAAAGGTGGACAAGTTTAACACAAAATCAACGGTTGAAATTGGACAGTTTGATGAATGGTTGGTTATATTTGTGTGTGCGCAATGAGTGTTGTGTATGGTGGTTGTGTGCGTAATGTGTACACACACACACACACATGTGTGACAAAATTCAATGGTTAAAATTGGGCTGATTTGGTACATAGATCAATGATCAAAGGTGGACAAGTTTAACACAAAATCAACGGTTGAAATTGGACAGTTTGATGAATGGTTGGTTATATTTGTGTGTGTGCAATGAGTGTTGTGTATGGTGGTTGTGTGCGTAATGTGTACACACACACACGCGCGCGCGCGCGCGCGCACACACACACACACACACATATATATATAATTATTGAGATTAGCTATTATAATTCAAAATAAATGTTTTAAATAGCAATAGCGTGTTGTGTAGCGTTCAACCCTCTGTAGCATAAGTAGCGTAAGCTACACGATGATACTTCTATTTTTTAATTAAAAAATAGGAAATATATAATAAATAGTATAAAAAAAAAGCCTAAAAGATGTTTTATTTTGTCAAGTATAAGCATGTTGAAACAAGTTATTAATTATTATTTATCAAAAGCCAATCCACATATATAAACCAAATCAAATCATTATCACATCAACAACTTTCTAAGCAAACCACTTTAATTAATAATGTTTAATTGAAAACACAAGTCACAAGTATGAAGAGAAATTAAGATCCCAAAGGTTGAGAGTATTATGCAAAAAATACAAAATACAAATCTTTTATTAAAAAAATGTAGCGTTCGCTGCATACATTATATATGGTATGCGCACATTACATACGCTACATACACTACGCGTACACTATGACCCCTGTAGCCATTTTTCTTGTTATGAGTCACATGCTAACAGGTTTCAAAGATACGTCTTTCGTGGATAACTTAATATACTCATTTACAGGTTCTAGAGATGAAGACGTTGAAATTTGCATGACGGTAGATGATGCATGACATGTGCGCAGAGATGACGTCATGGAGGGCCCCACCAAATCAAGGTAATGAGTTGGAAGGATTCTATATGGGTTCAGAAGATGAGAGTGCAGAATGTGGTACGGCATTGGATGTTGAGCCTCGGATGGGTGAGGATGGCACTATAATGGAAAGCCCTGCTTCAAAGGAGTCAGTTGAACCATCTGTGGGTATGGAATTTGTTTCTGAAGAAGAGGCAAAGGTTTTCTATAACGATTACGCTCGGCGCAAGGGCTTCATCATTCGCATTAGTAGTTTCTATTGTTCAAAGTTGAATGGAGAAAAAATCTCTCGGGAATTTGTATGTTCTAAACAAGGATTTATGAAGAGTACAGACGGAAGTAACAACGATGCAAGTAATGGAGGCAAGAAGAGGCGAAAGCGACTGACCAAAAGGACAGGATGCATGGCAATGATGACAGTAAGGAAACAAGATCCAAGTGGCAAATGGGTTGTTGTTAAATTTCGCAAGGATCACAACCATCCTCTGATGAGCCCAAATGATGCGTGGCGCATGCGGTCAGGTAGGAATGCATCTGATCCTAAGAGAAATTGGATTGACCATCATCAAGAGAAAAGAATGAAAGCCCGTAAGGCAATGTCTATGTCCAAAGCAGACAGTGGTGGACTCAGTAATGTGGATTTCAGTGACAGAGAATGTCTCAATCATATCATCAAAAAGCGATGGAGGAGCTTTGGGAAGGATGCTCAGAATATATTGGAGTATTTGAAGCGTAAGCAAGCCGAAAACCCCACGTTCTTTTATGCAGCTGAAGTTGATGAGAAGCAGTGTGTGACAAAAGTTTTCTGGGTTGACGGAAGGTCCAGGATGGCATATGACTACTTTGGAGACGTGATCACGTTTGACACGTCATATAGGTCCAAACGGTTTCGACTTCCATTTACCTCGTTCATAGGAGTGAACAACCACAAGCAATCTGTTTTGTTTGGTTGTGCATTAATTGCAGATGAAACGATATCTACATTTGTATGGCTGTTTAAAACATGGCTAGCAGCAATGAATGGGCGTCATCCGGTCTCAATAATCACTGACCACGACAAAGCGATTAGAGCAGCAGTGGCAACTGTTTTCCCAGAATCCCATCACCGGTTTTGCCTGCGGCACATTAGCAGAAAACAAAATAAGAAGCTGCCACATGTAATTTTTGAGCATCCACATTTTCAAGGGGAATTTCTCAAATGTGTCCGTCAGACTGAGACAATTGATGAGTTCGAATCAAGTTGGGAGATGCTCCTTGACAAATATGTGCTTAGAGAGAGTGATTGGGTTAAATCATTGTACGAAGATCGTCGACAATGGGTCCCCGTGTATTTACGGGGGAAGTTCTTTGCAGATATGTCTACAACAAAACAAATTGATATCATGGACTCATTTTTCGATGGGTATGTGGATGCACAAACTACTCAACAAGTTTTTGTTGCACAATATGAGAAAGCACTTAATGATCATTATGAAAAGGAAGACGAAGAATATTTAGCAATTGACACCTTACCTACCATGTGCACAAGATCAGCTATGGAAAAACAAGCAGCAAGCACTTATACGAGGAAAGTATTCGAAATATTTCAGGAGGAGTTGCTTGAAATCTGCAACTTCTCTGTAAACAAGATTGATGATGATGGAGCGACCAATGTGTATAGGGTAGCAAGACTTCATCAAGAGCGTAACGCACACACTGTTGCGTTTAATGCTTCTGAGATGAGAGTAAATTGCAGCTGCAAGAAATTTGAATTTTCAGGTATCTTATGTAGACATGTGTTATCAGTCTTCAGAGTTGCAAACGTTTTTACGATTCCACCTCATTATATCTTGAAGCGCTGGACAAAAAATGCCAAGAGCGAGGTTGTGTTGGATCAGTATGGTGATGAAATGCAAGCTAATTGTCATGAAAGGACAACATTACGATACAACATCCTATGTCGTGAAGCCCTCAAATTCATAGAAGAGGCGGCACTATCTACAGATGTTTTCAATGTGGCAATGGGTGCCATACGAGATGCTGCAAAAAAAGTCGCTGCAGCAAAAGAAAGTGCTGCAAGGGCTGAGAAGATGGGAACTATGGTCAATGGAAGCACCTATGATGAAAATATCAATGTAGTAGGTGATATGACCAATCATGTCGCGTTTCTTGAACCTGATCAGTCTAGAACAAGAGGGAAAGCGCCTACTCCAAGATTGAAACCTCCAGGGTCATCATGTAGGACACCAACGTGCAGTTTCTGCAAAGGACCAAAGCACAATATCCGTTCCTGCCCACTGGCAGCGAATGTTTCGACAGTGGTATGTTTGTATGAACTGTCAATTCTGAAATTTAATATGTGTGTTTTTCCTTCTTTTTTTAAACCCTTGGGTTATTTTGTTGCTATAGGAACAGCTAAATGAGGGAAATCCCAATATCTCTGGCCAGTGTGGCACGCAGAACACTATTCTGAATTTATTTTCCCCGAGGTTTGTCCTTTAATACGTTCCGACTTGTTGCTTTTGTAACTTCCAACTTAAAGATGCTGTATCTTTGATTTATTTTGTAGCGGTTGGGATGGAGTCTAGGAGCGTCATTCGTCACAGGCTCACAGCCATTGCGACGGTATGATTTTGCATTTTATCTTTTTTTTCTGTTTTTTATCATGATCTATTTTGCTCAAATTTTTTAAATGTCAGTTTTATTTTGGTCGAATTTGTTTAAACAATAAATAAAAACTGTGGTCATGTACCCCATTGTGAAATCAGCCTTTTCTTGTTCTTGTCTTTTTCTTTTGCTTGGATATTTTTCTATTGTAAGTTTGAGATATTTTGACATGCCTTGTTTTGTATTACTTGGTGTATACTTGCAGCACATGCTATCACAGGGAAAGCTTATGTCTTTACTTTGTATCCTTTAGCATGGAGATTAGACTCGTCTTTGTCCAAATGTGCACTTGTACTCTTCACTTTTAGAAACCTATAGACGCAATCATGACCCACTTATCACAGGTACAATGTGGGCCCCACATGATCACACGTTGAGGCTCACATGACCACATTCATGGAGGACTAGATGTGAAGTCAACGGTTATTGCATGAGTGTCTTTTATGTCTTTTTAATTTAATTGATGAATATATATGCTTAGGTGAATTAAGCCATATGCAAGGGCATTTTTGCTATTACCTCTTAGATTAGGGTTTCTTTCTTTTGTAAAGGGGCAGACTCCTATTATAGCTTAGCACCATTTAAAAAATGGTGGTGACCCTTCAACTGTATGCATGCCATGGTTGTACAGCAATCCAGACCATCCCAATCTTTGACCAAATTTGTGGATGGAATATGGACATTTCATTTCATCAAAAGAAAATGTCAGTTGAGCGCAGCCCAACATTTGCACTGGAAAGATGATAATAATGATTTTCTCTGTCCTTGGAATTTGGACCATGCGCATTTACTTTTCAGTATCCATTTCATAGCCATCAATTAGTTGGATGGTGAGGATTGCTTTATCATTGTGATTTTAGATAGATTCTCTATCCCTCTATCCACAATTTGCCCCACAATTTGGACAGTTTGGATAGCTGTACATGAATGCCCCATGAGAGGAGGATAAGTCACCACAATTTTCAAAATGGTGGTGAACTATCACAGCAGTCTGCATGATGTAAAAGCCTATATAGAGGCTTGTTGGGAATGCTGCTCTTATTATTATGATACTTTTGTTTGGCATTCATAGTACCCCACTAGTTTAGACTTTAATGGTACTAGGTGGTTAGAATCGCTCCCACAATCTCGACATTCCCTTTCTTCTCCTGTATGAGCATCTCCACAGCACTTCCGTCTACAAAAATCATGACCCAAATTGGCCCATCAACTATCTGCCGCATCATCAAAGCAAGTTCTGATCCAACTCTGTTCCTTTTTCATTTTTAATTTTTTTTCCTTTACACCCTAAACCCTAGACGTCTGCCCATTCCCCATGTCTAACCTGTAGATCAACCCAAAATACGCATACCATTTTCAGATTTGAGCCATACAACCTAGAAATCCATTCAACACTTGGTCGCTACCCCTTTTGGTCATAAAACCTAGCCACTTCCTCTTTTGTGCAAGAAACCCTAGCTTCATCCTTGTTCAAACCCTATCTCTAAAAATGAGCCAAAGGGCCTTAGATCTCTTCCAAATCCTAGTAGTACATATTACACAACTTTAGATCTACACTGTAGAGCCACATCAGTCCTCTACAAACCTTGGCGTCCCAACCGTACACATAAAAATCATGGATCCACGTCAACAGCGACCAAACCGGCTGCTAGAACCACACAAAATCACAATAGTAAAAGCCTTAAACCCAGATCTATATCCCTGCACTCAAATCAGTCCTTTATATCCCAACCTTACTGCCACTAACGCTGGATCTACAGGCCAAAATCAGACCCACTTCCCAACCGGACAACTGCAAAACCTTAGATCGATGTTCAAAAAAATCAAATCAGCGCTTCAAAAACAAAATGAAGTTTTTAGCTTTGGCCACATTTGATAAAACATCTCACCGAGGCTGATTGACGTGCCCATTATATACAGCCACATTTGACCTGGAAATTTCTTTTACCTACTTCTGTAGGTTATCTATTTTTGAGAACTTCTTCCCAACTTTCACTGTAACAGAATACAGTATTCTAGATTCAAGAATGGTCATCATGTCATTTCTTTTATCTTGTATCCTTCTGAGTATGATTATCATGTTGCTTTAAATCTTTGTTTGGATTCTCCACAGTTTTTTAGTTTTATTTTAGCCCCGAAATCTTTGTTTGGGATCCTCAATCTGACCAATTTTGGATACTTGGAGTGATCCAGTTCAGCAACATGGACAGTTAAGGTATCCATGTATTTAGTATGGACAGTCAGATATCTTTTTGGCCTAGGACTGTTGGATGGATTTGATCTGGTCAGATGTATGATGGCCGGAGCTTGAATCAACCACCTTGTGTGGCCATCTAGGCTAAATGTTGACGGATTACCCAAATGCATCGTGAAAGTTGTTCAACACCCTCTACGCCATTATATATTGGATGTTCCAACTCAGCTTCTTGGCTCTTCTGACTCTTCATCTGCAACGTTCTCTTCACAGAAGCTGAGATGGACAAATAGCTGCAAGCTGACATTTATCTCTGCACGTGTAACAAAAGAAAAATGTTGCAATCTCTCCATGACATCTCTCCTACCTCTTTTTTCACTGGGGACTTTTTTTTTTCTCTGGCTATGTAATCGACCTATGTAATAGACTATTACATACCGACTATGGGAGTTTTGTGCTCTCATTGCCAGTCCCAAGCTTGGATAAAGGAGGGGGGTTGTGTCAGGTTGGCAGCTGGTGTGAAACTTTTCTCATAACTTTTATCATGAATCCCGATTATATGGCATTCCGAACTGATGCGAGGGCATTTTATGGCCTTTGATACTGGAATGGCGAAACATGATTTATGTTGCTGACCCCAATTATTTGGGATAAGGCTTAGACGATAATGATGATTTTTATTTTTTATTTTTTATTTTTTTACACACACACACACACCCCCAAACACTCACACTCACGCTGGTGGAATTTCACCACCTATGGATGCTCGAACCCTTGACCGGGTGTTGAAACTCCAGAGAGTCTACCACCTGAGCAAGAGTAGGGATCCAACGATAATGATGATGGTTCGCTGTCTATCATTGCTGATTATTCTCATGGCTTGGCACAAAGTTGCAAGGTGTGGAGCTATTTGATATTGATTTGGATGCTGCATGACTTCCTAGACGAGAGAGGGGTCGTGTGAACTGTGAGTGTGCTGTGCATGGTGTCTGGTTGAGATCTTAGAATTCCTCTTTCTGCTAGAGCTCCTTTATTTACTAAAATTCTATTTATCTTTTCTTTATTTATTATTCCTTGTTTCTTTGGTACCATAAAATCCTTAAATTCTGTGTTCTCGAGTAACAGTACAGTAACTGTAAACAAGCTACCATGGTGACATTTAGCAGACATTCAACGAATCTGGAGAACTCATCCAGTGGGCTGCTGACCACTGTGTGGGCCATTCCTCACAAGTCATGCTAGTTGAACAATCCTAAGCACTTGAGGAAACAATGACCTCACCTATTTTCAGGCCCCATTCAGATCAAACAGTTAGGAATGTCTGATGAGCCTGATTTTATGCCATACCCATACATGGTGTCCACCCCTGGATGTAGCCAGGGTCCCATTGTAACTTGTGTGCAATTAGTCCTTGTTTCTCATTAATGGGGCCATTATCTGATCAGCAGGCAGGTGTTTGGATGTGAAGCACAGGATCATATATAAAGCTATCCAGGAGGCAGGTGGCCTGGCTTTCCTGGCCTCCCCATGGGGATCACCAGGGCCTTGAAGCTGCAGCCTGGATCCTCATTGAGGTTATCAGAAAAACATCGTCAACGGCTTGACTTGTTTGTACATATAAGCATTGCAGCTGATACTGACTAACACCGTAGTTTTTTGTTTTCATTAGTTTCAATGTAGAATGGCACAACTCATAATGTTATCTAGCTGAAGGTTGATTGTTGTTACGGACTGTAATTATTTACATTTTCCAGATTATTTTTTTATGCCTGTTATAAAAACTATTAGTCCACAAAGTGGGGTTGGGTTTGAGTGTTTACAGGAGCAGCTGATTTGAAATGCTTGAGAAATAGCAAAGAGTATAAGCTTCTCAGGTTCATGTCCTTTATGGACTGTTTACTACGAAGGATAAAAACCGTAGGTGTATGTTGACCTTGGCCCATGCCAATTCTCACTCATCTGAGCGGTGCAAAAGGTGGGCCCTTTGATGGGGATCAGCTGGCTTGAAAATCAGGATCAGTCAACACTGTCCATGGTTTTCAAGCCAGGTCATCTCCATTATGGGCCCCACCTCTTTCGCACCTGGTGTAATTTATGTTAACTATATTCCTGCAATTGCACTTAAGATGAGTATGCTTGCGAGTTCTCTGATATCCAGTGCTTTCTGTACAAAAATGAGGAGAATTCACCTTTTTTTAAGCCACCTTTTAGAGAGAGAGAGAGAGAGAGAGAGAGAGAGAGAGAGAGAGAGGAATAGTAAGTTACCATAAGCTACTTATACCTCAAGTAGTTAGCTTTTCTTGGTTTCTGCTGAATTTTCTACTCATTCAGCAGAAAAAGTGCATTTGGTAAATAACATATTTATCATCCAAAATGTAAAAATGTATGTAAGGTCCACCCTTAATATCCACCATCAATCATGTGAACCAACGTTTGATGCGGACTATTCATTATGTAGGGCCCACCTTGACCCTGTCTTTAATGTGAACCATCTATCGTGTGGGGGCCAACCTTCAATGTAGACCATCCACCTTGCAAGACCCACCTTGGATGTGGCCAGCCCATGTTTGGTAGTAGATGTGGGCCTTCCATAAAGGGCCAACCTAAAGTGGACTGTCTATCATGCAAGCTAACTTCAAGGTGGGCCGTTCACATGTAGGGCCAATTTTGGATGTCGGCCATCCATTAAGGGCCCACCTAATATCGACTGTCTATCATGCAAGCCAACTTAAAAGCGGGCCGTCCATCATGTGAAGCCCATTTTGGAAGTGGGCCATTATCATTTGGCCCCAACCTTAGATGTGAATTGTCCTCATGTGAGACGTCCATCATGCGGGCACTACTTTTGAAGTGGGTCATCCATTATACCATGCCCATTTTCAATGTGGACCATTTATCATCAGAAGCCAACATTTGATGTGGACCATCTATTACGTGGGCCCTCATTAACGTATCATACATCATGTAAGGTCCACCTTTGATGTGGACCATCCATTCAATGTGGATCATCAACCATGTGTGGCCTCCTTTGATACGGATCATCCATCCTGTGGAGAGAAGTAGAAAATTCAAAAAGCAAAAATAAAAAAACTAGTTACTTTCTTGACCCAAGTTACTTTTGCAATGGCGCTTACAAATAAGTTAAAAAGGGTTACTCATTAGTTTAGGGTCGACATCGAAGATATTAGAAATGAGAAATTTTATTTTGATTATATTCAGAGAGAGAGAGAGAGAGAGAGAGAGATCCCAAGATGAAATGTCTGGTATCGATGGTTGGAATTCATGCTTTGCCCTGGCTCATTCATGGACCTGACTCATCTCTTGAACGATTCCAACTTTAAATCCAGCAGACTGAGCTAAGCGTACCACCTTGTGGACTACAACAATGAAAGCATCATTTGATGAAAGAAAAACACGAATCTCACGCCAAAATCAACATCAAATAAGATCAGAAACCAGAATCATTGAACATCCTTGCTGATATCATCACATTGAAGAACCCACAAAGAACACCACAATACAAACCAAAAAAGGACAGACAGCACATTTCCAGGAACTTACATTCTTGCTGCAGATCGAAGGATCCCTGCAGCATTCTCATGGACCAGCCCTTTTGAAGGACCCAACATTGCATGACATTTTTGTTATCAATGGATTCAACGGAACCATACAAGACAGCATGTCAAAAAAAAAAAAAAAAAAGAGAAAAATCTTGAAAAGAAAAGCCCTCAAAAGATTAATCCTTTTCAAACGTTTTGTTTAAACAAAAAACAGTTATACAGGCGAGAGAGATGCTACGTAAGAACCATCAGAGTACTTCAGACTTCTCAGAGAAGAAGACCGCAGACAGGGGGTGATGGCGGCCTCTGGAATACCAAAGGCATTGCAGCTTTCCATTGAACCTTTATTGGACTCTGGAAGAGGATCTGATTTCAAAGAAACAGCATCCAGGGCAATGTTCAAGCCACTTGAAATGGGCTCCGTCACAAAGCTGAAACACCATAAAAATAGATGTATATATAACCAATCATACATGTGACTAAGCAGAGCAAGAGTCATGTTGTCAAAAGACATGATATTGCACATTGGATAGTTCAACAGATCATATGAAAATAGAGATAAGGAGGTTTGGGCGAATATATCCCAACGTATTGCAGTCTGGTTGGATTTGGGCTTTTTTCCAATGACCCAGACTGTTAAGTTGATAGGGCTACTCTTGGATAGGGGATGCCCAAAACGGCTCTCGGATTGAATATTTCAACCCTTTGATTATACAAAAGGTTATGGTGACAGTTCATTGTTAAATCAAAAGAGTCAAAATATCAAAGGGTTGAAATAATCCAGTTGAGAGCTTTTATTTGTCAATGTCCCCCATACAAAGTGAGACTCGATATATAAACAGTTTGGATCATTAGAAGAAGACCAAGATTCATGTATCCTATTGCAGTTTGTTGGGATGTATTAGAGCAAACCTCATAAATAACAGCTAAGATGATCAAGATATAAATTACAATGATCCAAACAACACATAACCTAAGATCCAAACATAGACTTTAGCACTCATTACCCTAAAAGGTCTTTAGAAATGTTTAGAAACTTTAGTTTCTCCAGCATCCATTTTAACATTCTAGATCCTTGCTCATTTGTCGGCAGACCTGATAACATGGCAAGCACGGCAGTGTACTTGCATGTCACATGTGTGAGATCCAGTTGCGAATCATGTAGGCCCAGCATAAAGATAGCCTGGAACAAAAAGCAGTAAAATCTGCTCATCAGGTGTATCCCACCGCATAAACAGCCTGGCCCGAAAAGCAGGACAAACAACTCATCAGGCAGGTCGTGTGTGCACAAAAGAAAAAACAATTAAGAAAAACTGATGAGCTATCCACATGGTATGGCCCACCAGAGTGGTGGCCCAGGGATCTGCAAGGCGCTGCTTCCCAGATGAGCACATGGATCTCACATGTGCCATGATTTTAGCATGTGGCCGCAAATGCACTGCATTGATTTTTATTCATATTTCTTTTGTTTTCACAATCTGCTGTGTTTGTAAGGGCCTGTTTGGGAGTCAATTTAGAAAATCCATATTTGTTGGCAGCCAATAGGGATTGGCCAAATCCACAGAGAACATATACACTATAAAAATTCAAACTTTGGGAGTGCTACAAATAATTCCTCACATATAGTAGTTTAAAGAGCGGTTCTAATTCCACGTGTATAATTTTGCCCATCTACATGCCAGCACACATGCACAGTGTGAAAAATCTGAGCATTCAATTTATATCTTTCATGCCAAAAACCAGCTTTGATTACTTGCCAAGAAAGCGATAGAATAAGACACAAATCAACTGCTAGATAAGAGTTGAGCAGGACTGACACTTGAATGCTGGGTCTGCCATGCGACACATTGACCCACCTGACACATTGACCTACTTAATTTTTGGTACAGAAAATCTAAACATCGTGGCACACCTTTTAGTGGATTCAAAATGCTGGGTCTGCCATGCGATCTCTTCATTTGTCACATTATACCCATGAGCAGGACTGACACTCGAATACTTCACCATCAACTTCACGGCTGCTTGTACTTCTTGGATGCCGCTCTACTAGCAGCTAGCATGGGGATTTCATCGTCTTCGGAGGCTGCCACTCCATCGCTGTCTCTGTCAGACTCCACAACCTTAGGTGCCTAATCTTCGGGAACTGCAAGGGTCGCCAGTTCTAGTCCCTCAACAGTCTGTATCTGCTCTCTAACTTCTACAGAGGCCGACACATGTTCTTCCGCATCCAGTGGTCTGTGCTACTGTCTCCGTCGCCTCAGTCAGCCTTAGTGTAGACACCTCCTTGGTGCCGTCTGCTTCGTCTGTGCATACTACCTAAGCACTGTGCCATCCTCTCCAGTGAGTCTGCTATGTCTGCGCAGCTATGCACCACTTCACTTTCTCTTGCTGCGTGTATGGGCCTGGTTAAGCAGTGCTGGTTTTCGCACCAGCAGCTCCAACCTTGGACTTCTGCACCTCGGCGCTGGAGGAAGGCTTAGTCTTCAGAGATTCCTGAAGACTCAAGCACAATGAGAACATGGTCAGGAGCAGGCCTCACAAGCACGGACTATACCGCCCCATCCAAGTGCCTTTCCCAAGACAATATATATGAACATCAAGCTCCTGATTAGACCATTACCCCCACATGAAGGCAGAGTAATCAGAATCCGTTTCAACAACCCACAGATTTTCTCATCGAAGTCGCAACTCATCTCCCCCCAATTTCTCATGCACAAATTTGATTATGTTAAAACCACCAACTAAAAACCACAGGAGATTGCATTTAGCATAAACACTCAACAACTCTAATCAGAAGAGAGACCGCGCGCTTGTATTATTAGGGCCATAAACTGTTGCTGAAGACCAGTTCACATTTTCCCCTAGATCAGCACAGACAATCAAGAGAAGAAAAAACCAATCATTCGTCTTTGACCGCATCCCGTCACTGATTCACATCATATTAATTCCCGATGCAGAGCTGATGGAAGTAAAAATGCAAAACCCCTATTGATGTAGCCCCACAATTCATCAATCACACTACTATTAACACCAACCCGTTTTGATTCCTAAAACAAAATGATATTGATTTTTCTTCTTCTAAGCATTTCTTTAATGACAAGCCAATGATCAAGGTTCACCTGCTCCCTCACATTTCATGAAACATCACTTGTTGCAAACTTGCTTTACACCTTTCCCTCACTCTTTCTTCTCCTTGATTATAAACGCACTAGATCAGTGGATCTATTTAATAACTCAACTTAATCTGCCACTTCTTGCCTGCCTTTCTTGTTGACCACTGAATCTCTGCCCAGCCTCCCTGCTGACCCTTGTGTTCCTCCAAAGATGAAAATATAGCTTTTCAGATCCCTTCTATCCCCATCAAATGATAATTCATTTGAGCTACCATGATGCAGGACAACTAACCAATTGTGTGCTCCTGCATCTCACAGGCCACCCCACTCAAACATGCTGTGAAAATGCCTCTGCATTAATCACTCCCAGTGAGGAGTCTCGAATACGAGACTTCCCGCCTAATACCACATTGATGCAGGACAACTAACCACTTGCTCTAAAAACTCGAACTGATAGAGCGTGGCGAATCAATCCCTTTACCTCATAGCCCAGGGCCCCACATCCCATGGGTGAGATCCTCAGCCGAACCCCCCTCATGGGCCCCACGTCACATGGCTTCTGCCTTACACGAGCCACCCACCTCACATGGGTGGGGCCTGCCTCGAGTGTGCCCCTGCATCTAAAGTTGTACACAAACCGAGTTAGCTTGATTAACTCGCTCGACTCCAAAAAGCTCAATTCGAAACTCAGTTCAAGCTGAGTCGAGCTGATTTTTGGAGCTCGAAAAAATTTCGACCCAAGTTCGAGCTTGTCCGAGCTCGAATGGAACATAGATCAAATCAGTTCGGTGACTCGGTTATTTTGATATTGGCATTGCTCATTGCTCACCAAGTGGTTGATGAAATGACTCAACGAAGTGTTGTTTCGAGTGCATACATTCTCTACAGGATCAACTGGTGGCGAGGAAGGAATGGATACAAAACAAACCACTACAAAAAAAAAAAAAAAAAAAAAAAAAAACTTTACATGATAAAAATACCCTCGTATTTTGATTTTGATATTGCCTATCAAGTGTTCGATGAAATACCTATAAACCGATGCTCCTGCTTTGCATACTGTGAGAAATTGAAGGTGCACTCTATGTGTTTGAGAAAATGTCGCGTGGGCTCGAACTCGGCTCGAACTAGCCCGAGCTGCTGACCAAACCGAGTCGAGCTAGCCAGTCAAGCTCAAGGACCGAGACGAGCTAAGTCCAAGCTGGGGTCAGCTATTGGCCGAGCCGAGTCAAGTTGCGCCAAGCTCGACTCGTGTACAGCTCTACATGCATCCTACAGACCACCCCACTCGAGCCCGGTGTGAAAATGCCCCTGCGTTATAGTAATTTCCACCATTGATCTCTTACTGCTATTCTCCATCATCACATTAGCACCATCAAATTTCTAAGGTTCAGCTAAATCTTCATGATGACCTTCTTTGAAACTTTTAATGACATTTGTTTTTCAACCTATGTCACCTTTAGCTTTCCTAGACCACGAAATCACTAAAATAGCCAAATAGTGCATTGAGATGATCCAAAGGGTGAAGACCATGAACACCAGTTGTGTATCTGCCTGTGCTTACGCGATTTAGGGCCATAAGGCCCGATTTTGGAAAAAAAAAAAAACAACAACGACGACGACAACAACAAAAAAGCCTGCAATGGGCCTGTAACAGCCGTTAGGGGCTGATCAGGGTCATACTGGACCAATACAGACCTGTAATGGACTGATACATTTTTTGCCTTTAAAATATATTTCTGACCAATCCATGGCCATTGCGGCCTAGCCTATATGACAATGACCAATAAGGCCAGTGTTGTTGCTAAAGTTACCGTTATTGAATACCTTGGGCATGTTAGACCCTTGGCAACACTAGAATATAGAAGACCCAACCAAAACAGAATAGTATGAAATTTTCTGATGGGGTAGTGGCAGTATGTTGGCTAGACAAGACACCAACATCCATAAAGCTTCCAAATACTTTCCTCATTGATGCTGAACACTTACAAAGGACATTAGATTAGTATGTTATGCATCATATATTTGTCATCTGTTGTAGAGATTAGTCTACCTGGGTTTTCCCTTTTAAATAAGAGTTTTTTCCCAAAAAAAAAAAAAAAAAAGTAATTAAAGGCTTGTGCTATCTCACAGCTTGGATTGTAATTGTTCCCAGAATTAATAGAAGCCTTCTGAAAATGCATATTTTTTTGTGCAAATATTGTCTCGTTCATATCAAACAAAAGTCGAAATTGCAGAACTTTTGTAGATAGAATTGGCACTCAAAGCTGTGGGCCGTCAATTTAGATGGTTAGGATTATCCAATCTGAATGTTTTTGGACTATGGTTTATCCATAATAGGGCCTACCAGTATGAACTTCTAATAGCCTGACCTGTTGAAATACACCAACCATAACTAGTGTCGTTTTATGTTAGCTATACTTGCAATCCAGAGCTAATCTCATAATATCACTCCCATAAGGAAAAACATGTATTGTTAACTTTAAAAAATAATGTGACTTAGTTATCATCACAATTTGCACCATCATAGAGAGAAATCACATACCTAGCATCAAAGCTCCTCCCCTCAGAACCCATGGCTGCACAAACACCACAAATGGTCCACGGTGGTAGAATTGCATCCTTGATCTCAACACTATAGCAGACACCAGTTGATGAACCCTGAAGGGATGCACCATCTTCCATATGAGATGCTCCCAAAGGATGAAGAACAGCATTGGCTCTCTTCACCTCCTTGCATCTCACCTATGATGAGGATGACCCGTGAGACCCCAAGGAGGCATTTGATATGAAATCAGCAAGAAAAAGCAAAATAATATACAAAGTTTTCTTGGTTAAGACATTTTGGATCTTTAAAAAGGCACCTAAGATATTTAAAAGAAATGTGCCAATGCAAACAGCAAACTATTGGCCTTCTTGTAACTATGTCCACAATTGAAGTAAAGGTTTGAAAGCTTGGAACTAGATCAAGTTTGAAAAGCTTTTGATATAATATGCTAGCTTGAGCTTTTGAGTTCTTGACGGAATGTTTCAAGACTTGATCAAGCTTGTCAAGAACCTCATGGAGAATTTCAAGTGCTCAAACCAGTTTGTCAAGTAAGATGGGAAGTGAGTTGCCTATACCACCTTAACCAGAATCTTGATTGAGTAGAGCCAATTCAATGAAGTTTTTTTAGGAAAACATTAGTTGAGCAATAAAAACTATGATTTGTAAAACCAGATAACTCTAAATTGCTGATTGCTAGGTTCAAGCATTTGGATGGGGAATCAAGAATATACTTAGGACACTTGTAGGCCCCCAGCAGAACATGTCAAACTTCGGTCAGACACTTTTTGTGAGCTTCCTGCAAATTTTGAGAAATAGTAAAACAGCTCTCAGCCAATTTCACATTTCTCACACTTCTTAGAAAGTCTCACACAAAAAGACACGCAGCATACTAATGCCAGTTATCTACCACTTCCCAGGAGTAAATATAGTTTGGTTCTCCATGAAATACAACCTTATCAAAGAATTAATTCTCCTTTTCAACCAAAAATATAACAAATCTCTGGGAAATCAGTGATGGTAACATGTAAATAGTAATACCCACCTCCGGAACATGAAGAGATGCATTTTCGAACGGCACAGGTGAACATAGTGCAGGGACATCAATGCTGGTCAAGGAACTCAAGAAAGACCTAATAACACCAATCACGAAAAGAAAATTGAGATCCAATCAGAGGTCTGAACATTTATATCCAAAACATAAAGTTTGAAGAAGCCTAACTATAATGTATGGTGTCTTTGAGACGTTTTAAGATTCCAAACTAGATTTTACCATTGATTATTATTATTATTACCTATAATTTAACAAAAAATCAAACAATCCATGGACATTCTCATTTCCAATGAATGCTAGCAAAGACTGAGATCTATTGTCAACATCGGACATGGAATCCAGGTGACGCGTCTGCATAAAAGCAGCAGAAATAATCAGAAAATAGCACAAGTATTAACGAAAGAAGATGAGCACAAATACAAACCTGGCCCAGATTATGCTTCTCAATCTCAGAGAGTTCAACCAGATCTTCTTCAGTATCTTCTTCAGCTTCAGAATGGCAAAGAGGCATGGAAAAATGGATTCCCTATGATTGGAAAACAACACAATAAAATAAAAATGAAAACATAAGTGTGTGCAATGCAAGAGATGAAAAACATCATTTCCTTGCAAGATGCAACAAATCCAGACCTTCCAAGCAAAAACACAAAGGACACCACTTAAACCCCTGTCATGGTTCAAAAAACCACCAGCCTCAAGTCCTGGCCCCTGGCAAGGCATCAGTATTTGGATAAAAATACTGATATGGCAAGGAGACAAGAATAGGAATATTACTCTCCAGTTCTCGGAATCCAATCATACTTGAAAATTTTGGTCACACGCGCGCGCGCGCACGCACACCACACACACACACACACACACATAAAAGTGTGATAGCTTACCTGCTCCCTTAGCAAGGATCGTAAACCTCTACTTGACTGAGACAAATAAGCATTACACGAGCGCTTCACCTTTCCCGAAAGATCACCACCAACAAACATCACCACAAATTGTGAAGTACAAACTACGAAATTTCCAATGAAAAATAAATCAGCAAATGGTTAGCAATGTAGAAGAAGCAAATCCAAATTAGAACCACATCACAAATAGGAAAATTATAAGAAATTCCAACCAAAGAATCCATCAAGTTGCAAATACAATGCATTTTAACCATATCATGTTGCAGTTGAATTTAATAAGTACCTAAATAAATGATTCTTGTGTTTTCAATCAACATGCACCCCATGAGAGTGACTCATGCAAGCCCCTTTATTGGTAGCTATTGCCGCTGACTAAATGCAAAGATCACATTTTGCATCTTCATCTGCTATCAAACTATAGAAAGCTTCTAATAATAAGGTCCATGTTCTTTCTCATAAAGGGGGTTTGGTCTGAAGTCGAAATCACCTTCAACCCTCTCCTTGTAAGGTCAATCAATGCAACGATTCATGATTTTCTCATGGAAAAACTAGGGGCCAAATGAGGGGCCCATTTGGCACGCATCATATTCCCATTCGCATAGAAATAGTGATATCAGCATAGATAATTATACGTTTGGTGCACTAATGGACTATGCTGATAGCATCATAGCAATGATACCAAGATACCACTATTTCTGCATCGTCTTCTGCTTGCCTTAAATGAAGCATTATTGGCATAGCTGGATTCCCCAAAAAAAAAAAAAACACAACACCATTTCGATAACAAAAAATGGCGTGCCCTCTTATGACAAGGGTTCGACTCATCTTCCCACCTCTCAGGTCACCAAGTATCATGTGTTTGGGCTGCAATGATTGCGTGCCATCCAACCCATCCATTAGATGTGTGCACTCATGTTAGGCCTGAAAATCCAGCCTGAATATCCGGTTATTGGACATTTGAAATGGAAAAAATAAAATAAAATTCCAATGGTCATATTTTGTCAAGGAAGTGTCCACAAATCAAAGGTTAGAATCACTCAAACGTTCTGATTTTGGGACTGCGACTTCGCTAAAATGAAATCCAAATTTTAGTTGATTTAATTTAGTTAGTTTGATCGATGTGTACAATTTCTGAGTACCTGTGCACCGTATCAATTACTCTCTTCGTCTTTTTTGAAAGGGACATATCAGTGTGCTTTTTCAGAACAAATCGCATATAGCCTATAGCAAGGGTAAGGGTACCATAACTTGTGGTACCGTGCCATCCTTTTCCACCAACATGCTTGTTGTTCAAGGCACCAGTATCATGAATCGCAAAGGCCGCATCATGAAAATCACATCGAAAATAAAGATGATCCATGCACTAAGTGGCCAACACCTGTATCTTGAGACAAACCAGCGGTTATCCATTGATTCTAACATTGGCCAACCTGTTTAGAGGAAACACCTCATTTTTGTGCCCAGCGACCTACAGAATGCAACCTATAGCAATCATGGTATTCACCTCCTACATGAGTGGCAAGTTGGCATTAAAATGGCACATGTAACAAGCCCATAAAGACCATAATGTAACGACAATGATGGGACCTATTAAGCGACACAGGGCTGCAACGTCCGCTCTTAAAGAGAATGGCAGGTAATGGTCGTTATGGCCCCATAACAAGCTAATACAAGGCCGACACATTTTCTTCCTTCAAAAGATTTCTAACCATTACAAGGTTGCAATGGCCATTACAGGGGTTGCAACGGCCGTCATGACCAATATCATAACCGCCATAAGGTTGGCCATTACAACCACCATTACTGTTATTGAATACCTTAGTCATTAGCCTTCTATCAACATTACTAGAAGACCTCACATGATGGTGCAATGGAGGTTTTCGACGAATATTCCAACAATGCCACCATCAACCGAGACATAAGTACTTCTTTTAATGCATATGCCCTGAAGAAGATGGACACAACAAAGGTGTGTGACCAATGTTGTCAAATCATCTTTATAGTTTGTTAAATTATATGATTATATTTCCATCTAAATGAGATTATTAAACCATCTATAACAATCAACAAGTTAACTAACAACTTATTAAAAACTACCAACATAGAAATTTTATTGATGACTTGATGTGAATACATTGTACAAACTACAACAGTAAAAAAAACTATACTTATGTTAAACAGCTACATTATGCTAATCTTGAGGGCCTACGAGAAGCTACACTGAGAAGAAGAAGAAAGATGGAAGAAAGAAACAATGAGAGAGAGAGAGAGGGGAACATGAGATGCTTAGGGTTTATTGAAACCCCAACCCTCTACTCTTATTTATAATAGTAAAAACGTAAATGGGACCTATGGGCCATATTAGATGGACTTGGGCCCAATGGTGCTTATTCAACCATCAACCTTTCAACAATCCCTCAAGTTGGAGCATCTTGATGAAGCCCAACTTGGAACAAGGGCTAACATAATCAAACTTAAGAAAGAAAAAAATTCTTCTCTAACATAATCAAGCCCAAGAAAGAAAGAAATTCTTTTCCAACAGGAACTTCTACGACTATAGTAATGTGAGCCGTCGAAACAACCATCTGGCACAAATGAACCTAGATCAACTATCCGGCTCAACCAAGGTTAGGTCAACTTCCCAACACAATCAACCATCCGGAACAAATAAGAATGGACCAACTGTCCAATATAGACAACAAGTAGGGATCAACTATCCAGCTCAACCAAGACTGGGCCAACTACCCAACACGATCATAAGTCCGGACAAGTATCTAGAAAAAATAAGAATGGAGCAACTTTTCAATATAAACAACGAGAATGAGCCAACTATTCACAATATACAAAGTAAGTACAGGTGAATAGTGCCAATAATGCATAACCCTAAACGTTTAATATCATCCCCCCAAGTAATTATAAGAAAAACTTGAAATTAATTTCAGATGAATAGTGCCACCGATTTGGAGAACCACTCGAATGCTCCCAAAACGAGGCTCCAAGTACATTCAGTCCATGGAACTCATCCCACAAATACATCTCTAAGATTTGACATCATTTCCCCAAGTAATTATAAGAAGAAAAAATTGAAAATGAAAACAGGCACTATTCCTTCCAAAGAATAGCTGAAATTAATGATTAGCAAAAAAAAATCAGATGAAAAACAATAATTGATTACATGCATGTGTAGATTTAAAGAGTATACAAGAATTCCAATAGTCCACACTCCATTAAAAATCAAATTTTGTTGATAATCTCGTCTACGGTTTGCGCATCACACGGTTCCATTTTGTGAAGCCAAGGAGTCTAGTGTGGCCAATTTGAGAGCTTTGATCTTACTGGTTTGAGTTGGTTTCTTGGCTGAAAATCAATTTATCCAAGTCCGACATCCTTGGAATTCACACATCTTGGGAAGAGCTTTCCTCTCTTGCGAAGATTTTCAATTGTGTGTCGAGAGCCTTTCCTTTCTCTTACCTCAGTCTTCCATTTTTATTTTTTTTTCAGTAAACCGACGAGTCATCTTGGGGATAAAGTTGTGAAGAGAATGGAGTGAAAGCTTAGCCCGTGGAAGAGTGGGTTGCTCTCTCTATTTCATGTCCTTATTTAGATGCCCCAAGGCAGTGCTTGAGCGAATTGATAGACTCAAAAGGGATTTTCTCTAGCAAGGTGGAACCCTTATCTATAAATATCACCTCTGAAATTGGAAAGAAACTTGCCATCCTTTCAAGGGGGGAGTTGGGATCAAGAGGCTATACCTAGTTAATTTTCTTCTTTTGGGTAAATGGGTTCGGAGATTACGTGTTGAGGAGTCGAGTTTGTAGCATAGTATCAGCGCTACTAAATACGGGCCGACACCTATGGGGTGGTGGATTAAAGACTCCTTTCACACAATCTATAAGATTGCCCCTGAGGTGCTAAATGGGGTCAGGTTTGTTGTTGGGGACAGTTCCAACATTAGGCTCTGGGAGGATATTTGATGCAGCGAGACCCCACTTTGTTTGGATTATCCAAACCTGACAGCCCTCTGCCCATCAACTAACATCACTATTGTTGATTGCTTTTATCTCGAGATTGGTTCTGGTGCCTAATTTGGAGGACCACTCGAATGCCCCCAAAACAGCCCTAAATTCATGTAATTCACATCACTCATCCCAATCATGCATATCCTTAAACGTTTAATATTATCCCTCTAAGTTTTTATATTTAAAAATAAAATTTTTTTTTTAAAAAAAAAAAAAACACCAACAACTTGAAATTAATTTCAGTTGATTTGGAGAACCACTCGAATGCTCTTAAAACGAGGCTCCAAGTTCACAGTCTATGGAACTCATACTCATCCCACTAATGTATATCCCAAGATTTGACATTATTTCCCCAAGTAATTATAAGAAATAAATTGAAAATCAAAACATGCACTATTCATTCCAAAGAATAACCAAAATTAATAAATCAGCAAAAAAAAAATTAAAAATTCAAATGAAAAACATGTATTCATTACATGCATGTGTAGATCTAAAGAGTATACATGAATTCCAATAATCCACACTCCCCAAAAAATTAAATTTTGTTGATAATCTCGTCTGCAGTTTACGCATGACACTATTCTGTTTTATGAAGCCAAGGAGGCAAGGACTCTATTGTTGCCAATTTGAGAGCCTCAGTCTGCTAGTTTGAGTTGGTTTCTTGGTTAAAAATCAATTTTATCCAAGTTTGAGAACCTTGGAATTCACACCTCTTAGGAAGAGCTTTCCTCTCTTACGAAGATTTTTGGTTGTGTGCCAATCTTCTACTTCTCTTTTTTTCTTTTTCTCTTTGACAAACCTACGAGTCATCTTTGGGATAATGTTGTGGAGAGAATGGAGCGAAAGCTTAGCTCGTGGAAGAGTGGGTTGCTCTCTATTTCATGTCCTCATTTAGATGCCACAAGGCATTGCTTGAGCACATTGATTGACTCAAAAGGAATTTTCCTTAGCAAGGTGGAACCATTATCGATAAATATCACCTCATAAATTGAAAAGAAGTTTGTCATCCTTTCAAGGAATTGCGGGGGGCGGGGGGGATGGGATGAAGAGGCTATAACTTATTTACTCTGCTCTTATGGGTAAATGGGTTTGGATATTTGGTGTTGAGGAGTCAAGTTTTTTTTTTTTTTACACACACCCCACGCACTCACGCTGGTGGAATTTCACCACCTATGGGTACTCGAACCCTTGACCGGGAGTTGAAACTCCTGATAGTCTACCACCCGAGCAAGAGTAAGGACCCTGAGGAGTCGAGTTTGTGGTGTAGTATCAGCGGTGCTAAATATGGGTGGATTAACAACTCCTTTTATTATGCCTACTTTATTTAGAAAGCAATCTATCAAATTGCCCTTAAGGTGCTAAATGGGGTCAGGTTTGCGATTGGAGATAGTTCCAAGGTCAGGTTCTGGGAGGATATTTGATGAGGGGAGACCCACTCTATTTGGATTTTTCGAACCAGATGGCCCTCTGCCTATCAACTAACATCATTGTTGTTGATTGTTTTTCTCTCAATATTGATTCTGGTACTTGCCCATTAAAGACTCCTTTTACTGTGCCTCCTTTATTTGGAAAGCAATCTATCATAGACTCAAAAGGGATTTTCTCTAGCAAGGTGGAAACATTATCTATAAATATCACCTCCTAAATTGAAAAGAAGTTTGTCGTCCTTTCAAGGATTTTTTTTTTTGGGGGGAGGGGGGGTCCTACGCACATACGGAAGGAGAGAGAAGGCCCCACCGTCGATCTGGCTCGATCACGACGTCCAAGGAGGGCCTCCTAGTTAGAAAACGGAGTTTTGATTCATTAGAGTGGGCCCAATAATCAAGTAAAGCCCATCATGGGATCTCATGATCGGGACCCACTAATCGGATTGATTTCATATTTTAGGTGTTGATTATTTATGTTATTTAGAATATCATGAATGCTTTAGATTTATTTTGGTTTACTTCATCGGCAAGTAATAAGTTGCGCGCATAGCGCGAGTTTTGAGGTATAAAGTTTTCTTATAAATAGGCACCCCTTGCAGTTTTTTTGATTCATTGAAGTTTAATAAAAATTCCTGTAAGTTTTTTTCTACTCTCTGAGTTTCCGAGTTGTGGAAAAATTCAAGTGGATGCGAAGCCCTCCCTTTTCGAAGGGCTAACTACCGTGATGTGAAGCCACATCTATCCTCATCTGCCCCTACCCTTGTCCATCCATATATGTCACCTTCTACAGCCATCCTCGCCTCGAATCCATCTGTTTTGCAGCAGATCTTCTCCCTACAGCCAGTTTCCAGAATCTGGCCCTGCAGGAGGGCTAAAACTTCAACGGAACACCGCGCACAGCCCGTAGCTCGAATCACTCTGAAACTTTGGGAGTTTGGAGCCCACCCCTGGCCGACCGAGACGAGCGATTTCAGTGTGGGACCCGCTTCGCGTCGTGCGTCCCTAGTCCATTGTCCGCTCGCGAATTGTTTCCTGCCTTCGTGTTTTCTCTTATTTTCCCATTTTTATACCTATTTTCATAAACCCTAACCCTAGATTGCATGACCCTTAATTTATTTGCCCTTTTTTTCACCTAGAGTTCCTTGAGTTGAAATTAGCAAATCCCTTAGATTAAGGGCTGATTATTGTGCATGTGTGAATGATTATTTCTTATCTTTGAATATCGTTTGATTCATAATTTTTATTGATCCAACCCTAACATGTATAAGCCTAGACCCGCATAGATTCCCCTTAATTGAATAGTTTGGACTTTCATGTGAGATATGGAATTTGTGTAATTGTTTCTAAACTAACGTGATCTTAAGCCTGAAATCTCGCACAGAAGACTGGGATGAAGAGGCTATAACTTATTAATTCTGCTCTCTTGGGTAAATGGGCTTGGATATTTGGTGTTGAAGAGTCGAGTTTATGGTGTAGTATCAGCGCTGCCAAATATAGGTTGACCCCTATGGGATTGTGGATTAACGACTCCTTTTATTGTGCCTCCTTTATTTAGAAAGCAATCTATCAAATTGCCCTTAAGGTGCTAAATGGGGTCAAGTTTGCTGCTGAAGATAGTTCCAAGGTCAGGTTCTGAGAGGATATTTGATGAGGGGAGACCCCACTCTATTTGGATTTTCCAAACCTGACAGCCCTCTGCCTATCAACTAACATCATTGTTGTTGATTGCTTTTCTCTCGATACTGGTTCTGGTACTTGCCCATTAAAGACACCTTTTACCGTGCCTCCTTTATTTGGAAAGCAATCTATCATATTCCGAAATTCAACCCCTAAAGTTTTGATTCTTCCAAAACAATTAGATTTCATGTTTTAATCACCTTAGATTGCACAACAATGGTCAAAATCACCTTAGAGTCACTCCCAAAAACGGTGAAAAAAAAAATTTCTAATGAAGAGAAAAAATTGTAAAAACCCCCCAACAATGTAGAAAACCTTAGATTGATTGTTCAAGTGTCATAACGGTTGTTATGCCCCTCATAACAATCCGTTACAATCCAAAAAAAAAAAATCAAAACGAGGCATTATGGCCCCGTATAGCGTAATGGGTAGGCAACCCTTCTATTAGTTTGCAAGTCACCAAAATTTATTGGTTGGATGTTGTTATTGTACCCATTGTTGTCAAATGCGATCACATATGCGCATATTGTGGATCGAATCGCATATGCCATGATGGCATATGCGATCCTGGCAAGTATGCCATGGCATACTTTTATATGCGATAAATATGCAATCGCATATGCGAGTATGCGATCGCATACTGCATATGCGATCACATATTTCCTAATAATCAGAGTGGAATTAATTTTTTTATTTTTTATTTTTCAATTTGGAGAACTTTTGCCTATAAACAGGCACTCATATCCCCTCCATTTTCACTATTCTCTACTCCAAAGTTCTAAATCCATTACTCTCTCTCTCTCTCTCTCTAACTCTCTCTCTCTCTCTCTCTCTCTTACAATCTACAATTACTTCAAGTATATTTATTTTTTGTATTTTATAAGTTGTGCTTACTTTTTGTAAATTAAGTTGTAAGTTATAACTTGTAAGTTATTTCAAGTTATCCATTTATCAGTAAAATTTCTTTGCTCGAAGTTTATAATAATTAGTTCTCTTTTAATGTAGCTTGATTATTTTGTTAAAATTTATATTATATAATATAAGTAATTAAATATATAACTTAATGAAACACTCAAACTATAATGAAATAAGTAAAATAACTCAATCCAATCATGTGTATTAATTAAGCAAGTTTTTCCCTTTTTTTTTAGATTTTTTTTCATTAAAAAAAAAAAAATCAATTTTAAATTTTTTATTATTTTATAAAAAAATATGCCATGGCATATGCGATTGTGCGATCGCATATGGTAACAGCATATGCTGATCGCATATAATGGCATATGCGATTTGACAACATTAATTGTACCTTACTATCTAATCATTCTACACCATCACAAGTTTCGAATGGAAAATTCCCTTCTCTATACTATTGTCCACTGTCTTTCAAATTTGTGTTTCTCAAGTTTTGAGGTCTAGTGCATTTGTTCGTGCATAAAAGAAAACTTTAAGCCCATTGTAATCGAAATTCAAAGTGGTAAGAACCCATAAATATAGCTAAATGTCGTATATGAGTTGCTGTGTAAAGATTAGCATCATTCATGCTCAAGGAGGACATTCAAATAGTAGCGTAAATCATAATAGAAGTGTCTATATGAACTGCATATTGTGACGTCATACAAGACCATGCCACCTATTAGCATACATTAGCTAAGCAGATAGCATGACTCCTAATTGTTTACCTCCAAAGAGGAATGATATCAACACCTAAAAAATAGAAAACTATGGTAATTACAATTTGAGTGTTCATGCTTATTATCAAAGAGAAATAACATGGCATAAGGGGAGATAATTACAGTAAAAGATGTCACACATGTTCTTTCTGAGCAAGTAGTAAAGACTTCGAAAAGAATCCTCCCAAGCAAGTTGTCTTTTCAACAAGAAGTCCGTTTCTACAAAATGCAAACACTTGTTAGTGTCTCAGGATCATTTCCAGTAATAAAAGATTTGATCAGATATAAGTTATGGTACTCATGATGTTTAGAAGATGAACCTCCACGTGCAGCAGATAATGTCAGTGCCGATATTACAGAAGCCGGGAGAGAAGATTGTGGGTATGTCCATGAATGTAAAGCTTTGGAATACAAGACTTCAGATGTAGTAATGGGCCCTAATAAGTTGCCAACGTGTTGATCGCGCGACCCACCAAATTGAGCTGTAAACAGGGTCATGGACGTAAAAGTGCTATTCGTGTTTGACCTGTGGCACCTAGAAATTGGAAAAGAAAGGGAAAGAAAGGGTTAAAAGAGCTCCATGATCTCGAAACCAATCCACCAACATACGAAAAACAAGCCGACAATTTCATGTCCATAAGTTATAGCAGCACCTTTAAAAAATCTTTCAACCAACACTTGGACTAGCAACCAAGGAAAGTAACAATTTTTCACATATATCACTGTTGGGCTATTGAGGAAGACAGAAGGATAAAAGGCACCTCATTATACATCAAAATAAGCTCTAGTTCAACCAAAACTTGGCAGAATGTGACTATATTACAATTATAAAAGTATTTTAAAGAATTATTATAAGCTTAGAGCTACTTTAGACCATTAAAGCCAAGAATGAAAACAGGTTATAGCATGCATGACATGTAAAACAAATAAAACACAACATGACATGTACCAATGTTCACACATACACTCACCAGCTCACTGAGGAAGAGGAGACCAATCGCAGTGTAGTTTTCAATGTAAAATCCAGAGGAACTTTGTGACCAGGAATATGGACTACAGAACAGAAATTGCCCGAAGAGAGAGATGGAAAAGCACCAATTTTTTCAGAAGTATCAGCAGGCGATCGCGAGAGAGCAGGGAGCTCACGAGCAACCATTCCTTTTAGTGCTTTATCCTACAACAAATTCTAAAACATTATTGCTCACGGAGAAATTCACTAAATAACTAAACTATAGAAGGAAACAACTAATAAATATTACCATATCAATTATGGCTGGACCAGATAGCATTTCTTTACCCAGAGAAAGCTCAGCAACACTGCGAAAGGTGTTTTGACTACATTTCTCAAACTTCAGAGAACTTTGCTCTGGATCATCTTTGTAAGAAGTAGTTGAAGTATCGGAGATGTTAGGAGCTCCATTGTTTACACTGAATATCAAAATGGTAAACAACATGTAAAGGACTCCATAGCATAATAAGAGTCAAGTTCATCAATCGTCAGTAATATACACCACTAGATATTACGAAAAGAGTACCATGGAAGCTGGGATTGACTTTCGGCAGCTACACTACGAACAACAGAGGGGCTCTCCTTATAGTTAGCTTGTTCACTAGAAGGAGGAGCATCCTGCTTAACATAAAAATAAGATACGATAAGATAAAAACCATACCATGCATCTGCAAATGGGCAAAGTTGATGGATGACTGCTGATGCTACAGTTGAAGTTTGAAATCAATACTTGCATATAATATCAGTGAATGAGAACTCAGTTGCAGAGTGAGAATTGCCTAGGGATCGAAACCAGTACACCTTGTTCCCACTTGGACAGAATAGTTCTGACATTATTAGAAGCGTGCATGTTTCTCACAGATAACTAATTTCGGTCCCCACCGAATCCAAATCCACTTGGACAAGTCGACTCAGTATAATTCACACAATTTTTTAATCCATGTATAATATAAACTAGAACTAAAAGAATGAAGATTGATATGTGCATTCACTTTGGACTGAAGTATTCTCACCTTGGACTTTTCCTTTCCATACAAGATTCTAAACATGTCACTGGATTTTTTGACAGGATATACTTCATCCACACGGGTGTCAATGTACTTTGGAGTCTTTGATGACTCAAGTTTCTTGACTCCACGAATCTTTCCTCCAGTAGTCCTGGAAAGCAGGTAGCAGTGCACTCAATAAAAATAAATAAATTAATAACAAATCAAAGCATAAATGGCAAGGGACAATGTCTACCCATTGGAACACAGTGGAGGATCCATAGATTCATCAGGCCTTCCATAATTCTTCCGCTTCAACTGCTCTCCCTGCCACACAACACACACAATGTCATGAGGGAGATCTGAACTTAAAAGATGAGGTATTATGATCAGCACAGTGGTGCCTCCGAGCAATCTCATTGTTTATAATTCCCACTAAGCAGAATGTGACATGCATGTTAAACATACAATACCAAATTAACCATGCCAAGGTTGTCAAGACAGAGAACAACCAATAAGTGGGAGCAAGAACATTTGGAAAGTAGGGGCGTTAATGTGACAGACAAATCATTGGGCTTTTGATGCCGAACCCACTTAGAGTTTGATTTTGCCTGACATGGCACTCCATGGAATGGGCCCAAGCATCTAGTCACAAGAACAACAGATAAAGGAGATGACAACGCCTTAGTAAGGGCTGAAAGTTGGGTGGGTTCAACCCGACTGACCTGCGACAAACCCAACATTGGGTTGGACTTGGGCAGGATGTATCGGGTTTGGCCTCAAGCTTGGGCTATATAAACACCAACTTGATAAAACTTGGGTCGGGCTCAGGTTGAGATCTCGGGTTGTCCGACCCAACCCTAACCCCAATTGATAAATAAATTATTTTAAAATTATAATTGAGTGGGGATAGTCTTTGTCGAAGGCACAAGAAATTCCAGTGCCGTCGGGTCTCATCGGTCTATGCCATTTCTGATGGCTCAAGCTAACAAGATATGCTGGATTTCTCTCTCCCAAATAGATTGCATGCTACACAACACGACTTTTAAAGAAGTAGTTGACCTATATTTTAGCATGTTTGTTTAGAAAAAAAAAGAAATTCTTTTCTATAAATAACTACGTATATAATTAATAAAATTATGGGTACAAAAAATAAGATGAAATATAATAAATTAATGTAATAATGAAGATATTAACATATATTCACCTGACTGAGCCCACTTGGATTGAGCTTGGGCTGAGAATTCCCAACCAGATTGGGTTAGGGTTGAGGTATAGGAACCTTGGGTTGGGCTAGGGTTAAGCACCAAACCGACCCAACCCGCCTGACTTTCAGCCCTACTCCTTAGTTCCCCATTGCAAGAGTGCAATGCAAGTATAGAACTGGGAATGGAATGCAGTGGCTTTCAAATACTTACAAAGAAAGAGAAAGTATACAAGAAATACAAAAATAATATGTAGATATTTTTTGTATTTAAATATATACTAAATTAGAAATAAAAATACAAAATGCAGCATCCAATAAAGTTACATTTCTTGGCAAGGCATAAGTTGAATGTAGGACAATATGTGAATGGAAAAGGTAGACTAGATGGAGTCTTGGAAATCATGAAGTTGGTGAGTGCAAAAAAGCTTACAGCTTTCAAAGGTGAAGTTCAAGGAAGAGGTTGGTCCAAAATGAAAGCAGCACCTTGGGTAGGGGATTCCAACTGCACAATGCTTGTCTACAAGTATCGAGCGATTCCGTAACAATGTGTCATATGATAGATAACACTATGTATGTTCAACTGTTCAGGTTTTAGCATCTTGAAACTAGAGTAAGAAGTGAAAATGTCCAAATCCAAGTTAGGTGAACAAACCTATGATTTAATTCTAGTTGCAAACACATGGCAACACAATAGTACTTGGACAATTCCCGACAAGGAAGTGACAGATCGTTTTGATATGATTAACAATAATGTTAATTCTCATTGTTGTACTAGCATTCCACATGAACAGGTTGAGTTGTCTCGTCACTGAGAAACTTTGATTTTAAAAAGTTATATAAACCTATTTGCCACTACCCCATTTTGTGCCAATGACGACATATCCTAGAATATTGTTTGCTTCTTTGCCCATTTGGTACAAGTGCCTACAAAGAATCTTACTACACCTTGTATCATTTGGGTGCTCCCATCAATTGGCACTCATTCAAGATGATTCTTAAGCCAACAAGAACGTTCCATAGCCACAAGCCTGGTGTCACTGAAATCTCCAATGACAGCTTTTGTTATTTTTTGAAAGATGATGACTCTATTGGACTAAGGCCAAAAAGAGAAAACAACAAGGAAACAGACTAAACAAAGCACAAAATTGGGACAATGGATATTCAGATTTTCGGTTAAAAGTTTTAGGACTTGGGGTTTGTAGAATTGGGAATGTGGGTTTCAGATTGTGGGAATTGGATATTTATGATTTGGACAATGGATTTTAAGATTTTGGGAATTTAGGTTTGGAAAAATTGGGAATTTTGGAAATTGGATATCTGGTTTTGATATTTTAGGATTTCGAAATTTCAAGTTTGTGGATTAAGGTTTTGGATTCTAGAATCTAAGTTGGGGTTTTGATAATTTAGGATTTTGAAAATTCAGGTTTGTGGATTAAGATTTGGGATTAAAGTCTCGCCACTGAAGTTTTGCCTTTATGATCCACGTATTGTTTGACTTTGATCTGCCCTTCCACTTGACAAGGTACTCCCGGTAACTTCCATGTCATATGGAAACCACTCGCTCATCAGTCATCCCAGATATCATTTATCTTCTCTCTTGGTAGGTGTGTATGGCAAAAGAGGTAAATGCTGGGAAGAATAGTCAAGTATAGGCCAACGGTCATGGGACAAGTCAAGAAGGATATCATCAGGATCAAGGTGATGATTTGAATAAAGGCTAGTGGGTGTAGATGTTGGACCCTTAAAAGACACAAAATCTTCCACGTGGAATGTAGATTTAATACCCATGTCAGGTGGATGCAACATATGCATCGTGTCTCGAATTATTTAGTATGTTATAAGGTTATGCACTACGGGCTTGTAGTTTCTTAACGGTCCCTTGCGGAAACCATTTAGGCCTTATGTGAACCATTACAGTCACCTATCTAAAACTTTCTGAACCTGTGATGAGAGTCGGCAAATATCTTGTAAGTTTCATTGCTCCTGCTAATCCATTTTCTAATTTCAAAATGTGAATCATGGATATGACATGTAAATGCATATGCATATGCGGACTATGATGACCTATGTGAGACTAACGTGAAAATAAGATCAATGAGCTTCCTAGGCTCATCTACTTGCCTATCCAGATCCACTTCCTCCATGGGACTTAATTGATTGTGAGGAATGTTTGGTAGAGTTAACCGAGGTAAAGATCTAAGGCATGTTGAATGTTCCGCATGGGTGTAAGCTCATCCGGTATATCCTCTAGGAGGACATCACTAGACCCCTCCAATACCAAACTCACCTCAGGTGGTAGCTCTACACTACCCTCGAATGTAACCACAGGTGGCATCTCCATACTAACCTTAGGTGTGTCCTCACTTGCCACGTGGACATACACCATCAAATCAGCATTAATCTCCCTTTCAAACTCTTTGACATTTATTATATGGAGAGACTTAAGCTGGAATTTCCTCACATCTTCAGGATCACATTTCTTTATATCCTTTTCCGGAGTATTTTTGGGCAGGAGATGATTCAAATTTATCTTCTTACCCTCATGCATAAATGAACATGTATTTGAGTGACTGAATAGTGTCACATCATGATCATACAACCAGGTCTACTCAAAAGAATGTGGCCTACATCCAAGGCAAAACATCACACCACAGCATGTTCGTATAGGAACCAAACTAGATAGGAATGATACAACACTAGAGCTGGGTAGAATCCGACTCAATCCGACAGATCCGACCCGATCCAATCCGAACCAAAGGCCAGGATCGGGTTGGTTCGAGTAGGCCCACTCAGATCCGAACGTACATCAAGTTGAGTTCGGATTAGTGGCCAATCCGGACCGATCCGATCCGATCCAATTCGGTCGGGTACTACATAAATAATATTTAATTTTTTATTTTCACTTTTTTACTACCCACCTCACCCGAACGAAACCCTAATCTCTCCCTTATCTTTCTCTACCCAAACGAGGCGCCGCATCCACCCATCTCTCCTCCTTTCTCTCCTCTCCTTTTTTCTCTCCTCCTTTCTCTCCTCCTTTCTCTCCTTCTTTCTCTCCTGGTTTCCCACATCTCCTTCTTTCTCTCCTCCTTTCTCTCCCTCTCTCTCCCGATCTTGATTCAACCTAGTCTGAAACGACTAGATCCGACTCAATTCGGTTTCCCGGATCGAGTCGGACTCGGTTCGGGTCAGGCTAGCAAGGATTCGGATCGGATCGAGTCAACCCTACTGGACTCGGTCCTGGATCGGATCGAGTTCGAGTCAGGTTCTTGAAAAATCGAATCGAGTCGAGTTGGACCCAATCCGATCCGACTCGACTAGATGCCCACCTCTCGACAACACTGAGAAACTAGAATCAAAGACACATTAACCCATGAGACTCGATAGGGCTAAGGGTGAGGAGCGACTATCAAACCTAAACGATCCCCGGTGCCAGCAAAGACCACATTGGTGCAACTACTACTATCAATGATCACCTTGCAATTTTTGTCACCACACTTGGCATAAGCGTGAAAATTGAATTCCTGCACCAATCATCATTTTCTATAGTCTAGCCAAAGGAGCATTTAACAACTACAAGTGGCACAGTCTCAACTCTTTCGTCTTCTTCATCAATAGCACCAAGCCAATCACAATTCCACTCCCAACTATCTTGGCCCACCAAAGAAACCATGCAACTTCTCCAAGAGACCTGTGAATTTAATACACTCCTAAATGGTTAAGTTTCATCTTAAGTAAGCACCTAGATGAACGTGGTCTCTCGCCTCCAAGGCATAATGAGAAATAAGAACTTCTCGATTGACATGACCAAAGAGTCTAGGAAAGTGACATAAAGGATTGTCCTCACGCAACCTATCCAACCAAATCGGATCTTAGAGCCAACTCTTGATGAGAAAGAAATCTCCCTACAAGAAAGAGGGGCCACTTCGAGAACCTCTTTTTAGAGCTATGCTCCTAGGAGGCGACGACCCATGGTAAGGTATTCAAAAACAATTACATAACAACTGTTATGGCTGTTACATAAATGGGAATTGTTATGCTTTATGGGGTTGTAACGGTTGTTATAGAAAAAAATGGCATGTAACAACTATTATGAGGCCAACACAGTTTTCTGCCACCATACCAAGAAAGGAAGAAGTCCCTAACTAAACACAACATAGACCATTCCACTCCAAATAGCTTGAATAAATTCCACCAAAACTCCAATGCAAATAAACAATGCATGGATAGACAATCCATTTATGACATCCCTTAGGCATAAGTTGCATCCATTTAAAAGGAGAGAAAACAATGTTATTCATAAATAAATTGAAGGAAAAAAGGAAAGTGGAATGTCAAGGACGAAGTAAATGTTGTGGAAACGATGATGTACAAAAAGCTATAAATGAGAAACAATCATGTTTCAAAGCCTAGTAAGGGACTAGAAACGATAAAAAAATTTGAACAATATATAACTACCTAAGAGATAATAGAAAGAAAAGAAAAGAAAGAGAGAAAGAGAGAAGGAGAAAGGGTGAAGAAGGAGAGAAGAGGGCAAGATACTTTTGTTAGCCCAAAGAATGCATACATAAACAAAATATATGCCTCTACAACATCTCTCCACACTCACCCCTCAAGTTTTTTTTTTTTTTTTTTTTTTTTGAAAAGCTACGTTCCCCCTCAAGTTGGTGCATGAATGTTTATCATGCCCAAATTACATTGTAGCATAGGCAACTCAAGTGATGACAGTCGGTACCTTTGGTCAAAAAATCAACAAGTTGATCTTCAAATTTTTTATATGAGAAGTGAATTTCCTTCCAAACCACTTTGTCACAAATAAAATTGCAATCAACTTCGATGTGCTTGGTGCATTTCTAGTAGACTAGATTCAAGGTTATGTGAATAGCAGCCATGTTATCACAGTGAATAGTTGTGGGAGAGAAGGCATGAAGCCTAAGTGCAAACAACTAGGTGCATAACCAAAGCAGTTAACATACACCATGAGCCATAGCCCAATATTCTACCTCAACACTGGAAAAGAAGTACAACAAATTGTTAATCGCTTATCCAATGAGGTTTCCACCAACCAAGGTGCAGTAAATAGAAGTGGACCAAGGATCAAAAGGTGATTCAGCTCGAGCTACATCCGTATAGACCTCAATCCATAAATGATGTTTGGAATAAAGAATGCCTCGACCAGGAGAGCCCTTTAAAAACTTCAAGATACGATAAACAAACCAAGATAACAAGTGCCGGGAGCATCCATAAACTTGCTCAACACACAACATAGGTGATATCTACACAGTGATGATAAGATTAATGAGTTCGCTAACGACACGCCAATAAATGTGAACATCAAGAAGAGGCTCTCCATTGTCCAGCTTGAGGCGATGATTTTGCTCAATGGGGGTCTCCACAGGCCGGGCGCCTAGAAGGCCAGTATCACAGAGGAGATTAAGAGTATATTTCTGTTGAGACACGTACAACTCAAATTGAAAGGGAATTTTTATAGGATAACTATAAGACCAACCATGCTTTTATGAGACAGAATGTCGGGCAGTTAAGGAACAATATGTTCATAAGATGAATGTAGCTACAATGAAGATGTTGATATGGATAAATACAAGACAAGGAAGGAACAAAGGATAGAATTATTAATGGGATCAATTTAAGAGAACTTAGGAGTAGCACCAATAGGTAATAAGATGGAGGTAAGTAGACTTGGATGGTTTGGTCATGTGCAACAGAGACCAAAAACTGCACCGGTAAGAAAGAGTGAGTTGGTACGAGTTGAAGGCTCTAAAAGGGCAAGGGGAAGGCCTAAAAGGGCGTGGGTGAAGGTAGTAAGAAAAGACTTGATGACCTACGGTTTAACTGATGGTTTGGCCCTTGATAGAGTGAAATTGCGGAATAGGTTTCATGTAGCTGACCCCAATTAATTGGGAAAGTTTTAGAGGATGAGAGATAAATGGGCAAGTATAAGTGATATCAAGACTGCATCTAGGTGCACTATTGAATTTAGTTGCAACCATGAGTTCAACGTAACGGAAATTACTTGGAAGTACCTTCCTCAATATCATTAGTGAGGGAGTGCCCCTCAAATTGCAATTGCTTCCTTTCATATCCAACTAGAGAGTAATGTAATTTTGGAACTTGATCCCAGTACAAATACCAAGGAAAGCATTCGCACTTTACCATTATCACTTTGTTGACCAAATTATTGCAATCGAATTCATAGCGCATGCAAATGCAGTGCGAAGAATGTAGTAAATGGATGCAATTGGAAAATACTTACTCTCAATTCCGAGGGTGTCTTCCTTTTCATGGTTGCATCAACTTGCACCTTTGAAGCACCTCTCCCGAATGGAAAAGAATTAGATGATGATGGATCTGGAATAGCAACTTTTGCCATAATCCTCCAACCTTTACAACTGCATTATTCCCAATAAGCAATTCCCTTCCTGCAAATATTACAAACATTTGATAGAAAGGAAACCATTGGACCCAACCACCAAAAATACAGAGAGGAGAAGAGATGCTACATATGCAGCTCATGCCCTAGAAGTCTTCCTCCTCGCGGAACATGTGGAAAAAGATATGTGGTGGGCAGGACCGGTGATCTGGTGGCCACTTCATGGATAAGCTGGCATCTATTCAACCAGTGGCCTAAAAAGGGAAAAGTAAGCTATATAAACAATGCAACGTTCCACATTCAATCAGACAACCATGAAAACAAGACAGTCAAGAGTTGTCCAATAACTGTTTTTTGGCCTATGCCCATCCACACGATGGCCCGCCAGCTCAACAGTACTGATCAAGACATATATTTTCCACATGAATTGTGATGAGGGATCTGCTTACTACTACCACATGAGTGCATACGCAAAACTATCAGCATAATAAAAGCAACATATACTGTGAAATGTTATGCATATCTGGCACTTGGGAAAAAGCAACAGAATCAAATGCCAATTGGTCCGCCTAAGCAAGCAACCCACCATACTAAGGAATTGGGATGTTTTGGCCAATCCCAAACCCATTCTGGCTTAGGGGGACCAACCAGCAAGCTTTCATCTGTGCTTAGTGCTCTTCTTCTACTCAATTGATGGGAAATCATTGCACACTTGATCCAAAACAGTACAGGCACAAGTGGATGAGATATAATCTTCCAGACCATTCAGCAGGAAGTCCTTACAATGGAGGGTCAAGATCCCAAACACCAATCAGACAATCCCATCCCTACAACTACTGACCAACAAATGGACATGAGAGGACAAAAAACGAAGAAACAGTCCCCATTCTACAAGAAACGGCCCACTGTTTAAAAAGCTAGGATCACAAACTGATCTTTGAGCTACGGTACTCACAAACAGTAGGCCCATCAAATGAACAGTCTGGATCTCACCCATACGTCTCACGCATTGGATCGAATGCATTGATTTTTCTGTGTCTGTAAAAGACAAAAATCTATCCCCTTTTTGGAATTGGAGTCATTGGAGCCAATGCCTTCGCTACAGTTCGCTGAGTCATGCGGGACCCATGATTAAATGATCTAGACCGTTGATCTGTTAGGCCAAACTGTGGATAGGAAACGCTTCAAAAATCTCCAGGATTGAATATTCTAACCCTTTGATCGCCAACCAACAACACATAAACAGTCCACAATCAACGGAAAAGGGGCCAAAATATCGAAGGTTCATGATCATCCAATCTGCCAATCGTTAGCGGCAACCCCTATCCACAGCATGACCCATCAGATCAATGGCCTGGATCACCGAAATTCGGCCCCACGTTCCCTGAACCATTCAACGCCTGAGCAAAACCATAACACTGGCCGAGGCTCACGACCCGATAATTCAAGAAAACCCTAGAAATTCAAGAAGCAAAAGGAAAGAAGAGAATCGATACTTCGAGAGATGGAGAGCTTTCTGGAATCCGACGGATGAAGAAGAGAGCCTGATCTCTCTGTAACCCTTGAAAGAGGATTTCTAGGGCAAGGGCTGGAGAAGACCTGGAGAAGACCGAGGGAGAGAGGAAAGGTTGGATTTTGAATAGAGGAGTGATATGATACTCAGGCCGCGTATGACACTTCATACGCAGGCACTCATAAATTGTACACGTGGCCTATACTAACTCAAATAAACCGTCTAGATTGTGCAGATCATTGTATCCAATTCAAAATCCCAAGATTATATTAAATAAATAATTCTAAGCTCTGATTCGTGAACAATTGCTTGTGGAAATAGAACCGTTGGATTATTTTCATTTTTTAACGTCCATTAAATGTCGACCGATCCGATAGTCAGCTTAACAAAAAAGCTTTAATTTTATTTAATGATACCTTTACATTGGGTCCATAATTTGGACGGTTTAATTTGGATAACTATATTTCACGTATGCAATTTCTAAGTAAATTCTATGTGCCTGCATATCATCTATCAAAGTCTGCCAGAGTATCAATGTTTGTTTTCTTTTGAAAAAGAGGGGGGAAATGAATGCGGCAAATGGAGATTTTACACAGTATTACACGGTTTTCAATCTGATTATTGATGGACGTTTTCCTTTAATCTAGACCGTTGATTGTTGTTTCCAAGAATATACAACTATAAATCAAGATTTTCTAGATAAAAATAATTTAAATTTATCTTATATTTATGGATGGATGATTAAGAAGCGAAGTACGTAAACGGTCCAAATTGAATTTAAAATGGTCCGATATTATGTCCTTAGAATCTTTCATTTTGGGAATCAACCAATGGTCTAGATTAACTAAAAATCTGACCCACTATCCACAGGATTGACATGCGCAAATGCGAGCCAAATACCATGAAATTCCTCTTTGGATCTGTGTGCAGTGAACAATGGTTTCTTTTTTGGAAATTGGGGCACATATTTCAGCAATCCAGACCGTTGGTTTGTTTATTTCCATTGGATGGATCATGAATCTAAAATCTTTCAAGTTGAAAGATTGAGATAGCCACTATTTAGTTATACTTTTATTTATGACCGTCTATTCGTAGGCCACAAACTGAATGGTTGAGATGATTCTATGGTGAATAGTTTTGAGGGATCGACAATCCACGGTGCGTCTCAACAGAATAATGTTCTATGTTATTGAAAACATGGGTCCACTTATCAAATTCAGAAACACGTGTGTACTATGAAGAGATATGGGCCCGTGTATTAAATAAATCTGCTTGTTTTCAAAAGATCTGTTTCCCTCCCCTACGCGCTCCCAAATCTGACGCCGTCAGTCACTAACGGCGATGACACCTAACTCAGGCGAGAGAAGAACCAAAGCGGCATACGTGCGCTAGATCAGGACCGCTCTTCAGGTGGGGACACAGGTAAAACGTTCCTGGCCTGGAAAAATCTGGCAGGTGCGATCATTGGATTGGTTCTACTTGTATGATGAAAATACACGTGGGTACGTGTCGTGCGAAGACGAGCACCGACGCTCCTCGAGCTCCGAGTTGTACGAACGGTTCAAAGGAAGTCAAAGTTACATGGTGCCTACAGTGATGTATTTATTATATCTACACCGTTTATCTATTTTTCGAGGTCATTTTAAAACATTGTCCAAAAAATGAATCACATGCGAACGTTATATGGAATACATCACAAATAGCAGTAGAGATATTGATTTTAACCGTTAAACAATCCATACGGCCCACCGTAACTTTTATTTTCCATCCAATCTGTTCATAAGGCCACAAAGGCCTGAATAAAGCGAAAATAAATTTCCATATTAACCCAAAACTTTTGTGACCCAAAAAGAGTTTCAACTATAGATGTTCAATTCTACTACTTTGTGTAGTGCTGTCCACTTGATAGATATATTCATCTCATTTTTAGTCAAGCCTTAAGACTAGCTCCTCGAATGGATATATGGTTTGGATATAATTCATACCTCGTGATTAGATCCTAAGGGCCTGTTTGTTTTTTCCGTGCAAGTGCAAATACCGGGTAAATGATTAATTATGGCAGTTTCACCCGTTTGAAAACTTTTGAAAATTTTTATCTTGGAAACCGGTTCAAAGGTGTTAGTTAATATTTTTAAATCTCATGGTGATATATGTGACATATCTGTTCCGTCCATACATTTTAACACAACATTTTGAGATATGAGTCAAAAAATCATGTAAATCCAATACTCAAGTGGCCCACACCAAAAGAAACAGTGGCCTTTAGAAGTTTTTAACGGTAAGTGTATGATTTACTTTTTTCCCTGGCGTGGTCCACTAGAGCTTTGGATATGCCTCATTTCTTGGCTCATGCCATAAATTCAGCTGGTGTAATGGATGAACGGTGTGGATTAGCGAAATGAATCACAGTGAGACATTTGCAATATTCTCAATTTCCGTGTTAAAAAAGTAGTTAGTCAAATCAAGCATGGTTGAAACGCTGCAAATGCACTGGGAAATAATTATTATGCCCGTTTGCAGGTATTTACCATTGTCCCGAAAATCAAACAGGCCCAAAAAACTTGTTGGCTTAAATGCAGTAGGCATATAGCTGGTGTGACGCTCTTCGATCTCCGAGTTGTACGGACAGTTCAAAATATAAAGTTTTATAGGCACCACATTTATTTATTTATTATATATACTTCGTTTACTTATTTATCATGTCAGAAGACCATATGGAACACACCACAGGGTGATGATGATTTTTGCGGTTAAAACATTTATAGGGCTCACTATAACATTTATTTTCATCCAATCTATTTATAACGTCACGAGAACCAAAATGAAGAGAAAAAACAAATTTCATAGGGATCAAAAACTTACGAGACCCCAAAAAGGATTTCAATGGTAGATGTTCACTTCCTCCGCTGCTTTCTGCAGTGTGGTCCACTTCATTATTAGATATATCTTATTTTTCGTCTCAAGCCTTAAGAAGAGCTGTCCAAATAAATGGACGGTTTAGATATAGCACATACCTCTTGATCAAACCCACATAACTTGCTGACGTCAGTACGTGTGAGGTACACCAGCGAATCTACTTCCCCGCTAGGTTCCTTCACCGCCTCATTCTTGTCGGGTCACATCCTGTTTCCTGCAGAAATCCAGCCAACCAGCACACGTGGACTGTACGGATCTATTCATTAGGGCCGGTCTGGGAGCGTGGATTTGGAACCCTGGATTCGCAACCCCAGTATTGAAAACCCATTCGATTAGCAATTCTCTCCGTGTGTTCGTCTCTTGGAGTGTGAATCAACTTTAATTCAAAAACACCTGCACATGTCATATTTATAAGAGTTTGTATTTAATTACTAAATTAATTTTAATATCTCTAATTAGTGAGGTATTTAATTTTTGATATTATGATTGTGATAAACCCGCTAAAATATATGCTTTGCTTGAAGATGATGAAATTCTAAGTGTTAGATAACCGTAAGCACAAGATCTTGTCTGAGTGACTAACCAGCGATTTTTAATTGTTGATTAATATGAACAATGTTTATTGGTGTTGGACATGATTTTTTGACTCATATCTACAAAATGTTTAGTGGTAATCATCGTTAGTGGGCCATGTGCCCAATAGAATGATAGTGTACAGTGACATACATTTACACTTGCAACTATTGAAATGATTTTAGGTGTAATTTAAGCTCTCACTGTAGAGGGGATTGGAAACCCTGGATTAGCAATCCCCAATTGTTTTTTTGCTGCCAAATAACAAAGGGGATTTGTAACCCCTCTAATTCCCTCCAATCCATGGTGTCAAACGACCCCTTAGAGAGGCAGATTGCATAGAGATCTAGTATGTGGGCCCACCATGATGTATGTGTTTTATCTACTCTGTTCATCCGTTTTTACATACCACTTTAGGACATGATCCAAAAAATGAGGTGAATCCAAAGCTCAAGTAGACTAAACCGTAGGAAACAATGGGACTGGAAAATTGCTCGGAGGTCACGTAATTTTTGGATTGAGCCGGTATTGATTTTTTTTTTTTTTTTTTTTTTTTTTGTTAGCTTGTTAGTACACCCCACTGTCAGTTCACACTTCACTGTTAGCCACCCCACCAGGGATCGATGCCAAAGGCCTCAACGTTGAAACGAGGTATCTTTCACTCAGTTTGCCACTTAAACCATGGATAAGGATATGTTTTTCCTTCGTTCGTGTTTACGTGACCTTATCAACATTTTGGATGGCAAATAAACATCTTGGTGGGCCTTAGCAAGTGTTCAATGGTGGGTGTCATTATCGGCACTGTTTCCTGTGGTGTGGTCCACTTAAGCTTCGCATCTTTCTCTCGTTTTTGGTCACATACCAAAATGATCTGATAAAAAAAAAGAACGGCGTAGATAAAACACGTACATCGAGGTGGCCCCACAGACTCGCGTCACCAGGTCTCGGCTCATTAATTAGGATGCTTGTGGAGGCCGACCGACAAAAATCCATGCCACTTGCCCAAAGTCAATGTGTGACTCTCGCACGTGTGTGGACTAGCCTGATTTTTTTAAACCAATGAACGTGCATGACGGAGACTGCCCGGCATCTCTACGCATGACCGTACCCCACTGTCGAACGGTGGATGTCACTGGCCCACTTTGTGGAGTCGTGGTGGTTGGGCCAGATTACTTCCTTAACATGGCTGCCCTAGAAAATTATGCATGCACTTTGACAAGCAATATCTTATCTCTTGGCCAAATATATGCAAGACTTTCTTTATTTGATGGGCCACCGAGGATGGACGACTGGTTTTAATTAACGGATGAGATGATCGTCTGGATTTGAAGTGGATGATCACATTGTAAGAATGATTGTGTCAGATTAAGTTACTCAAGTGGTAAAATGAAGATTTTTCTGCAACTTTGATGGCCAAAATAATATCAGAATCCGTTAAGTCATGAGTAGTCTTAAAAAAATAAGCTCAACTAACTACACCAAAGACACATGTGCCGTATATCTCATGCATGTGTAAAGCCAGCTAATCACTATGGTGGCTTCATGACTAAAGTTGGATATTGACATGAGAGATTCTTGACATCAAGGTAGATGAATCCTCTGTTACTAATGTTATTCTCATTTCTTTGCCTTAAATGTTTAAGTCATTCATAACTAACTAATATGAAAAAGATTTCTTATTCATAAATTAAATGTTTTATTTTCGTTAATGATTTTTATGGCTAGCAAATGTCCACTTGGCAGAAAAATCTTCTATTGCCAAATCATAACATAACTAATGCAAGAGAGGTGATTTCAAGAAGTAAATCCCACAATGTAAACCACAGGGTGGGGTGCAAGAAAGGGGAAGAGGTGCTTGAGATTCAGCCACTCCAAGTGGTCATTGTACCTATTGTTACAACCCAATCTGAGGGCAATCTCCAAATGAGAGTCCTATCCAGCCGCTTCTTGAGAGCTTGAGTGTCTTCTTGAATGGACCTTTTTCTCAATGTGGCTTTTGATGGACTATTTTTTTTTTTGTATAAACTTTTGATAGTAAGTTCTACTTAATGTACAATGATAGACCACTAATTGTAGAAAGTTATATAAATGGACCCTAAATCTATTGAATTACAGTCACTATCTATATCCACTATCGTGCATTAAAATTATACTTATTAAAGTGTCATGAGTTGGGCACGGTAGTATTGGGCACTATACCTGAGTTGTTGGCCTATGCTAAATGACGATCCTTTTAGTGACTTTTGAGCTTCCTTAAAATGATTGTTTATAAATTAAATCAATAATTGTTATGCTCATTATACAATTATATATTTAAACAAAAATATCATTGTGAAGTTAATTAATGTAATGTATGCTTGTCTTATGAAATCTATTTTATTACTATGATGGTCATTGTGAATTGTTTATTGTAGACGCTTCCTAACAAACTATGCTTAACTATTGTGTTGTTCTGATAAATATTGGAGGGTATACCTCACTCGAATTGTAATTGACACTATCAATCCATATTCAATTGGTGTAAGAAAAAGATGATGTATGAGTTAGCACTCGAAAGAAATTTTGGACTCGTGTTCCATAACTGCAACGTTTTATCTTTCTCATACAATGGATTTGTGGTCCCCGTATCTAAATTTTATTTCGATCATTGTGAAACATGCCCTAGATTCGTCTAGTCTCTAATGGGCGTGCTCTCGCACTAGTTAGTGATACTTAGGTAGGAGTTCTGCGAGTATTAATATTAGCCTGTATGGAAGAAAGAGGGCTTCTTGTTCTATTGGGCCAAATAAGAGTTGAGTTGGGCCCAATTTACAATTTTCTACTTTTTTGGGTCCACCAAGCCTTAGATGCAAGTTTTAAACGTAAGAATTTAAATTAGGCCCTACTTGCTTTTTGGGGCCAGCTAGCTATCAAGGTAGTTGTAGCATAATTTTGGAGTCCAAGAAATTATGAGGTAGCACCAATGTCACACATCCATCATATGGTTCAAAGGGTCCTAAAATACTCAATTTTCTCATAGTTGGGGAGTTGTTCTATTGCTGCAATTTCCACATGAGGTGGGCTTTGATAGTAAACCCCAAATGCAAGCAATTCAAATCAAGGTGGGCCCTTTACTCCACTATCACTGACATTTATATTTTCATTCCAACACATGGTTTTGGGCCGCGCACATAGCATAAATGGTAAGGTATGGGGGTTGACCACAGGCCATACAATGACAAGGTCGTAGGACACATACACCACACATTTCATAGAGGTTTGGTGGGCCGCAACTGAAATAAAATAAACAATCACAGTGGGTCCACTGTCTAAATGGACCGCATGGATTACATCACAGCGGGCCCCAAAAGATGGGTTGGAAAAGGTTTTGGATCCAACTGATATTTGTGCACTACCTCCATCTGGATTTTGTGTGACCTTATGAACAATTTGAATGCCAAATAAACATCGGTGTGGGGTCCACTAGAGGGCCCACATGCTGGACAGTGGAGGGGAATAGACATCACAGCGGGTTATAGGAAATTTTAATGGTGGGCGTTACAAGCAACATCACACTTGGCCACCATCACACTCGCTGTACGTGGCGAACCAATCCCAATGCAAGGTCATCTAATATGAAGCCCTCGTACCCAAAATCTACTCATTGCTGAGGTAGCTATATTTGGATGCGGTCAGAACATTAGTGGTGTACACATCCTCACTCGACTCCGCTGCATTGGCCTCTTTCAATGCTTCATCTGCCTTGTCTCCCTTTCGAGCTTTAGGATTCCCACAATCCTTCTTCATATGCTTCTATCTTTCACATTTTCAACACTTCATCTTCACATTGCCCTTGGACTTCGACCGTGAAGGCGACAAATTACCCTTCTCACTTTGAATTCCTTTTCTTAGCTACCAACGCATCCATAGAGGAATCTACCTTACTATCCTTCTTTCTAAAAACCCTCGATTGAAGGGCTAAGATGACAGCCTCAACATTCGTGGTCTGTCTATCGTAACACGTAGTGTCTACGAAGCTATCGTAAAACTTTGGGAGGGAGTTCAACAGAATTAGAGCTCGATCTTCCATGTCCATCTTCACTTCCACACTCGTCAATTTGTAATGGATATGATGAATGCACTAATGTGTTCATTAAGATCCGACCCCTTTGCTATCTTTAAATTATAGAATTACTTCTTTAGATATAGACGATTCGATAACAATATCATCATGTACAAGCTATCTAACTTCTTCAAAAGTCATGTGATAGTCTTTTAATTAAGGACATTGTAAAGTACATCGTCCATCAAACATAGTTCAACCGAGGTTTTTGCTCTTTTATCCAACTCTTGACATTCTTCATCACTCATAGACGATGGACGCTTCTCAACACCAAGGAGTGCATGTTACAACCCCTAAGGCCTATTTGGGCAAGTGTATTAGATCGTATTAAAGTGGTTGGAATTAGAAAAGATACAATAATTACGTGTAAGGTATTATCGGTGAATTGAGATTATCCCATATTTTCCAACGCCGTGTTTGGAAAAAGAGTGGATTGTGAATGTATAAATCATTTCTCCCCTTCATGTTTTATATTATATATTTTTTGTGTCACCATCAAGGTGGGCCCCATCTAGACAATTTGACTTGTTCACCGCGTAGGTCAACTCGAGCGGGTCTTATGGGACCTGAATTTGACTGGTTTGGATGATCAGGGACCCCACAGTGGGCCTTGGAAGGTTTCAACAACAGGAGTTCATTTTCCTCCATGCGGCCCACTTGAAACTTAGATCTGTCTCATTTTTCGGCCCATGGCCTGAAATGATATGGAGCAATTGGTGTACGACGCATATTTATTATATAAATCGAAGTGGGGTCACGAGTGAGACACCCCATCGCACCTAGGTGAGCAGTGACGTGAGTGGGTCTTCCCAACCCACCATCACCTGTAGTGTGGTCCACCTGATGGTTGAGTTAACCTGATTTTTGGGATCAACGGTCAAAATAATCTGGTTAAAGAGGTGGATGGTGTGGGTCCCACAAGTAGAAACTCACTCTAAAATTCTACACATGCGACCGTTATTTACGTTGGAGTTTTCCAGTCCCCTCTCACCTAATGGTGTGGCCCACCTAGGATGATAATTGACTTCATTTTTGGATTTAAAGGCTAAAATGGAATGGAGAATTGGATGAACAACTTGGATGAAACATATGGAACAAGTTGGGACCCACGAGTGGAGGCCCCACCATTCCCGTGTAACTCATTGCGTGGGATCTGGAGACTAAGGAGGGATGGCGAAATCCCGCCCAAACCCAAAATGGCTTTCATCATCCTATTCAACTATCATTGCAAACGTACCAACAAGATGTATTAGATGTGATTATGAATACCATCCCATCTAATAGCATCTAATACACTTGGTCAAATAGGCCCTTACTGAACTACAAGGCCTCTCATCTTCACCTTCTATAGTTTGAAATTATTTTTTCCCGATGAACTTCTATATTTCATACTTCACGTCTGATCCCTTAATCGTTATGGTACAAATCCAAACTCGAATCCTAATATACGCTCTGATACCACTTGTTGGAAATTCACATAAGCAAAATTTGAATTCGAATCTCATGCAATTAAGAAAACATGAACAAATAATTACAAAACACACACGATTTTACGTGTAAAAATTCTTGTGAGAAAAAACCACAACACGAAGCGACAATGAATCATATGAAAGCGAAAGAACAAGAGATATAATCACTTACAATGCTTAAAAACCCTTGCTTTCACCTTCCTAAGCCCCCAAAAATGTTTAACCCTCCTTAGAATAGCTTAGGAACACTTAAAATTATTCATAATCCTGTAATTACACCCGTATATAGTGTCGCACCCGGAATAGCAAAAACTACGGCTTCTATATATCCCATCCATTGAAGGCCCTTCGATGGGATCGGAGCCACCTTTGATCATATCAATTTGTACTCACAAACTGTCCAGTGAGGAAATGGAATAAATTAGGATTTTCTCAATGAGATCGAGTAGGCTGTCGATAGGATCGACCAGCCCTGTTAAAGACAAATTTATGACATATGATTTTAGAAAGCATGAATGAATACCTTGAATGAAACTCTTTTTACCCACAATAGAAAAAAAAAATGAGAATATGGACCAATGCATGGATTCGATTTTTTTTCCGAGGTACACATCATGCATTTAAATGGATGACCAGACTAAAGTGGTGTACCAAAATGGACTTAATGGTCTACTTTGAAAGCGTTTTTAATAAAAGAGAATGTGTCATGCTTTTTTCGTACCCTGAGTTGGATGGCACCTAAATCTAACTTAAGTGGAGACAATTTTTATTTATTTATTATTTTTTAAAAATTAGTTTTTATGATGGAGTTGGCTACACAATGCAAATTGAGAGACAAGATGAAAAATAAATTAATTCTAAACACATTTCATTTTTCATGCGTCCAAACCATAAATGATTAAGTTAAAGAGGCCTACAAATACAGACTTAGTATTGCAGAGAGAGAGAGAGAGAGATTCCAAATATAAATTTGTTTTGCTTGCATACAAACAAAATAGAGGAGGTCTACCAAAATGGATTTTGATCCACCAAGAAAGAGGTTGGATCCAATACGACTGGTTTATACTTCGACTTCCAACTGAATATACAAATCAATGTGTGGAGCCTATTGCGATGTTTTAATGACATCTAATCTGTCCATCATTTGCACCCCCTAGTTTACTTGGCATTAAAAAAAATAAGGCCAAACATTTGAGGTAGGGATGCTCGATCACCATTTAAAAACCTTCCAAATTGTATGTCGGGTCCATTATAGTTTTTACATGCCATCTAATCCATTTAAAAGATGTATTTTCACAAGATGAATATTAAAGTAGGCAATTTCAAAACTAAGGTGAGCTATGATACATGGTTTTAAAGGTTTTATACATGATTTTACGTGTTGTGGTCTGTCTCATAAGCCAAGGATAATGGATTGAGGAACAAAGCATGGACACATTGGATGCTATTAAAACATCACAGCAGCCTCATTAGTTGTTTTGTATGTTGATTTTTATTTTATTTTATTTTATTTTTGTGTTCTTTTCTTCTTGTTTCCCTTTTTTGGAGGGTGCACTCGCCCATGCAATGGTGCAACCCAAGGGCGACGCTCAAGAACCCCAATAGCAAGCTACTGTGGTAAGCCCTCCTCTAAAAGAAATTAATTTAATATCATGTGAGCGGATGGCCCACGTATTAGATATTAAACTATAAGAACAGATACCCACTTGATTTTAGCCATGATGCTTAAAAAGATATTTATATTCATGAGCTTAATATAGAAACTTTTGTATGAATATCCAACGTCCACCAAGAAAAATGGCTTATGGTTGAATAAAGATTGTAACTTTTTCCCTCAATGCACTGAGTTTGATGGCACACTAAAATTGGACAAAGATTTTGTACTATGACATTGATAGTACAATATAAATGGAAAGATATATTGCTGGAGAGAGAGATCCAAATCTAATATTCCCATCTCAATAATGCAAAGTATTTCATGTTGGTGGTCTTCTCTTAAACCATTTATGTATGAGCCATTGATGGGATGGTCTGGATCTTCCAATCTTGAAGAGTTTAAGACATCTTATTGAAACATAAGTCTCCTAAGAGGAATTGTCTTCCATCATCTCTCCGTATGTACTAAGCCTCTCTCTCTCTTAGAGTATTAGTCTCTGAAAGAGAATTACATGTAAAGATCTTTTTTGAATTCTTCTCATGGTAGAAGAGTAGGAGAGAAAAGCAAGCCTTGTACCTTTCTTATTAATTTCATTTTATTTTAGTGAAAAAGGAAAGCTCTTTATTACTGCATTACTACGTTGTCTATATAAGCATATTTTCGAACAACAGAAATCTATGCACCTTTGTTTCTTGTTTTTTCCTATTTGACTTTTAATTTTTTAGTTAACTCTTTTCTTTTAATGTTTTTTGTCAATACTCTCCTATCCCTACAGTAAGCTCGTCATTCCAATTGTCTAGATTTTAAAATCACAGCCCATGCTTATATTAAAAATCATGATTGTATTTGAACTATATATCTATTGATGTATAAGACATTGTAGTTCTTAGTGCCTTTTTGATTTTCCTAATTATCGTTGTAGATGGGTCATTATATTATTATTATTATTATTTACCATTGTCTAGTTAAAAGTAGAATTATTGCCTTAAAAACCGTGTGAATCGTTTGTGAATACTATAGCCCATGCTTATATTAAAAAATCATAGCTCATGCTTAAATTAAAAATCGTGATTGCATTTGAACGGTATATTTGTTGATGCACGAGACATTATAGTTCTTAGGACTTGTTTGATTTTCCTAATTATATCATAACTAGTTGCATATGGGTTATCAATATTTCTCACCGTTGTTTAGTTAAAAACCATATGAATCTCTCATGAATTCTATATATTTCAACATGCTAAAAAATCATGAGGCCCATGGTGATGACTATGCCATATCTATGTTGTTCATCTATTCCACAAGCTCTGTTTCTAGCGTTGGTAAAAAATGGGACAAATCCAAAGCTGAAATGGATCACGTGCGCTACTTGAAATAGTGATTGTAATATACCTCAAACATTGAAAGCTAAAACCTTCCTACAATCCATGAAGACGTTCATTTGTCATTTAACTAGTGTATAAGGTCATACAGGAAAACATAAATATCAGCGTAATCCAAAACTTCTGTGGCCCCATGATGTTATCAATACTAGGCATTCACATATGGTGTGGTTCATTTCACCTTTGGATCTAACTCACTTTTAAGCTCATGCCATAAAATGAGCCAATGAAACAAGTGAATGGCATGGATATAACATATGCAGCATGGTGGGCCCCACAATTCAGGGGTGGCTCAACATTTTTGGGGGCCTGAGGTAAGTCAAAAAAATGAAGCCTTTTAGTTGAAAAAATAAAAAATTAATAAATTCAAAATTAAATTAACCATAAATTTGCTTATTGCCTTTTTAGATGCAAAATTACTAATTAAACTTTTGTATTCAAGTTTATCCAATAAATCAGTTTCGATAGATAAAATTGCTAAACCGTTTAATTTATCTTAAGACATAATTGTTCGTAAATAATTTTTTATAATCTTTAGTTTTAAAAAACTTCTTTCTGCAGATGCAACTATAACAGATATGGTAAGTAATATTTTATATGCAATAAAACAATTTGAAAAACAATCTAGTTCTTTTATTAGATTAAGTATTTCAATTAGAGTATTAATTTGTGTTTTGCAATTTTTTTTAAAACTTTTAATTCTGAAAATAAATCCAAACCGTTAGAAAAATAAAGTTAGAATTTAATTTAGCAAAATGACATTAGAATTTAATTTTTTAAAAACTTAATTAGTAATAAAGTAGGTAGTTGTGGTCCTAGGTTTTCGAAAGAGAATTTATTGGGAATGATGCTATTATTTTGAAAAGAGATGATAGAGTTAGACTGTTATTATTGATAGTGCTAGTTTTTAGGATTTGTTTTTTATTTTCAATTTCAAATTTGTAAACTAATTTTTAAATGTTTGTATTCTGTAAGCCTTTCAATAAATTTTATTTCAAAAAATTAACACTTTTTTTTTTTCTTCTTAATTTTAATTTTGATATAATATAAGATCTTCGTAATTAAGAAATTTTAATTTTGCTATAATACAGGGCCTTTATAATTAGGGGCCTTAGGTGATTGACTTACCTGCCCATCCCTTTAAGCTGCCCCTGCCCAATATTTGCACCCCAAATGTTTTCCAGCCTCACGTTTTTTCACCCCCAAAGACTTGTCAACATCAGCCTTAGGGTAAGATCTATAATTATACTTTCAAATCTTAGGTGGACCACACGGTGTGGTGGAGGGCCTATCATTAAAAACTTTCCTAGGCCCACATTATTCCACGTAATGATGGTTATTTTAGGCCACTTTTTACAGTCAACATTTTTTATCATTATTTATGGCATGAGCCCATAAATAAGACAGATCTAAATCTCAAGTGTACCATAGACCCGGAAAATAAGGAAAATAATGGTGATTGAATGCCTATGCTTCTTCATGCAACAAAGCTTTTGGATTTACCTGATATTTATATTTTCCATCCATTCAGGTTGTTGATCTAATCAACAGGTTGCATGGAAAATAAGCATTACAGTGAGTCTTAATGGTAGGTGTTCAACCACCACTATTTTCCTATGTTGTGGTCCACCTGACAATTGGATCTGTCTCATTTTTTAGGCACATGCTTAAAATGAGCTGTTAAAATGAATGGACGGTACTGATAAAACAAATACATACTTTTGAGGCCCACAGAGCACCTTCTAGTAGCCACATCCCTGCTGGCAGTGTCAGCACGCTATCCGTGGGGATGCCGATTGCGTACCGAGTAAACTCTGTGAGCCCACGGTTGATGTACGTGTCTTATCCACGCCGTCCATCCGGTTTATCAGCTCATTTTATGGCATCAAACCAAAATTAGACCATATACAAAGCTCAAGTGGACCACACCACAAAAAAGGTATCGATAATAACATCCACCATCCAGACATGGATGAATCGAAAACCCAAATATCAGCTAGATCTAAAACCAGTGTACCCTTAGAAGTTCTCAACGGTAGGCATTCAATTCCCACTCTTTCCTATGGTGTGGTCCACTTGATCTTTGGATATACTTTATTTTTAAAATTATGCCTAAAAATTAGCTGAAAAAACAGATGGACGGCGTGGATAAGACACATACATAACGGTAGGCCCCACAGAGTTTACTCAGTACGGTACAGTGTACTGAAGTTACTCAGTACGCATTCCGTGCCCTCAATGTCCGGGAAAACATGGTACGTTTTCAAGGCCGAAGCACATGAGTCTGGACCTACTCTTTTCCTTTTTTGCAACTACCCTCCTTACCTTTTCTCCTCTCGTGTTATTTGATACTCTTAAAGATCACCACAATCCATATACATGCACTCCAAAAATGGACACGTATCATACATGGAACTCAATCAAACCGTTCAAATTGTGGGACCCAGATCTCATAAACCCAAAAAAAATTTGATCTAAGGATTCTAAATTTTGATTGTTGTCTATATGACATCTAGACCGTTGATTCATGTCTACAACCGAATATTTTAGTGTATTTTTCTCTTCATTTACAATTTAAGAGAGGGGCCGTTGATTTGGATGGTTTAGATTTTTAAGTGCACGAGTATGAACTATCACAGTCTATCAGAGTATTAAAGCTTTTCTTTTTGTCTGACCCCATAATGGAGTAAAAAAGTCCTTCATCATCTCTCGCTTTCAATATTCTTTGAGGGATAAAGACCTTCCAGTTAAATCGTCCACACCACTGTCCTTTTTATCCATGACCAGCTGTAGGGTCCCGATGTATCATTTTAATTTGCCAGGTTCGGACTACTTTTATTTGATCTTGACCGTTGATTCGATGGTAACCACAATGGATGGATAATGAAAGGAAAATGCTCTATATTTATTAATCCTGTCCTTCCAACTGCGGATATTATTTTGGACCGTTCTTACCTTTCCTCTCTGACCATTCATTTTTTGGACACATAAATCAAGATTGTGAACCGTTGATCTGGGTTATGATTTAGAACCACCTATCGTCGTCTCTTCAGATTAACGGTTTGGATCCCCAAATGGGAGGCGCATGAGGACACTATTCAAATTATGATGCATCAGGACTGTGAAAGCGGATTGTGTACTGCCCTCGCCTGTACTCTAATCCGTCCAGGCAGGGATTGTGGGGCCCATAGTAATGCATGAATTTCATCCACGCCGTCCATACATTTTGAAAATCATTTTAGATTATAAAACCAAAAAATAGTCAGTTAAAAAACCTCAATGGACCACACATTGATTATTAAAATTTACCGTTGAATTTTTTTGGGGGTCACAGAAGTTTTAGATCAAGCTGAAATTTGCTTTTTCCATTCATCCATGAATATGTGAGCTTATGAACAGGTTGGATGGAACATAAACATCTCGACAGCCCTAGAAAGTTTTCAACGGTGGGTGTCATTATCACCACTGCTTCCTGTGGTATGGTCCACATGATCCTTAGATCTATATCATTTTGGGGATCACATCCTAAAATGATCTGTAAAAATGGATGGACGGTGTGGATAGAACCCATATATCATGGTGGGCCCCACAAATCCCCTGTCTGGACGGATTATTGTCCAGCCGGGGCAGGACGAAATCCGCTTTCCAGGACCGTATGGCATCCAGGAAAAAACAATGGCTAGAAACAAACGCATTGAATGAATGAGTATCCCATAATATCGAGCGAGAAAATGGCGAGATGAGATGAATGAGTGGAGAAATGATATCATGCAACTTGCGTCACCAAAATTCTGTGCATCTCTCCTCGTCAGAAAATGTGTGTTGAAGGGGACAGTTGATTTTGGTGGGCCACCGCATGAGTGGCCTATAAAAGGCTAAAGGTCTGATTGATGGACAGCGTTTACCAGCCATTGATGTGGATTTTGGTAGTTGGATGTGGACGGATGCGTTGAGTGCTCTATGACTCGCTGTGTTTTGAGGGACGTGGCCCACTAGATCAATGGTCTTGATCACAACACCTGTTCTCCACGTGTACCATGAAGGGGGAGTGCTGGAGAAGTTCAATTGCATTTCTCTTGTTTGGCAGCATGAACTTAGAATAGAGTGGGATTTAAATTAAAATGTACAAGAATTTAAGTGATTTCAAATTTTAGGTTGTACTTGCAGCCTAAAATTAGAATACTATAGGATATAAAATTTATATTTAGTATCTAGTTTTTTTAATTTATATTTAGCAGCTTAATTTTCATAAAATAAAAAATCAGAAGATATTTATAAGTTGGAGGCCGTTTGGATGGGAGTAAATGAAAGTAAGGAGAATTGTGAGTAAATAGAAGTAAATGACATTTGAAGTGTATTTAGACATGAGTAAATATATAAAAATAAAATGAAATAGGAATAAATAGTCTTGCAAATGAAATCTTGTCTTAAAAGGATTTGGAAGTAAATAGTGTGACATGACTTTTTGACATCCTTAGACAGTCGCAAGAGTAAACAAAAGTGCATCTACACGTGGCGTGACATGCTATTGATACTTCAAAATAATTTAATTATTGACTACATCACTGAAATTATATTAATAAAATAATCAAAATCATCCAAAGGTTGAGCATCTAAATAGACGGTTAATAGTGAAGTGTGAACCGCCAATAGAAATAAATAAAAATAAAATAGACGGTTAACAAATGTTGGCAAGTTGCTTGTTTGTGATTATAATGGTTGTGGTCCACCCAAGTCTCAAATTTTTTTATTTTTTATTTGCTAAATATGCATTTCAGTGGACTTATTATAATAATTCTATTAAATATTATATGTGTACACCGATATGAGATATTAAAGCTTATTTGAGATATTATATACGTTTCTGTAAATATATTGAAAAATTCCAATCTATTTCAATTCCTCTCACCGAAGCAGAGTATTTGGATTTCAAATGCATTTTATTTACTTATATCATTTACTCTCATCCAAATATGACTGAGTAATCTGTTTACTCCCACTTCATTTACCTCTAATTCTATTTCCCACTTACCTTCATTTATAACCTTCTAAATGAACCTATGAATTTGATGAAATAAATCACCTTTAATATTGTAAGAAGTTGTACATGTGTGCATGTTAGATAATTATTGTAATAAATTTACTAAAATATATGTTTTGGTTAAAAATGAGGCAATTTTGATCTTAAGTAGGCCTCAAATATTAGTGCACTAATTTTATACTTCAAGAAAAATTGACCATTAGTTTTATAGTTTGAACAAAATTGACCTCATCATATATGGATTCGATCATTTGATTAATTCGAAAGACGATTTGATCATTTGATCAATGTGATTTCACATGGATCACCTATTTCGCCACCTCACTTTATGGAATGAGCCAAAACATGGGGCAAATCCAAAGCTCAAGTGGATTTCACTAGTTCCGCATGCATTGACCGTAGGATTGAAGTCCTTTACAACACTGGTTTTGCACAGCACATGCACCAATGAAATTATATTTGCCCGCCATGTTGTCTATGTTGCCCATGTGACGTCCACTTCTTCCATTAGGTGCACTCCTTGATTCTAGATCCCTACGTACAAAATCCGATAAATTCACAACTTAGGTGGAGTGGTTCAAATGAAATAATGGAGATGGATGCCAACAATAATTTTGTGTGTAACCACCATTTTGTGTATCTTTCATCAAACTTGTTCATCAGGTGTCAATCACAAGGATGAATTGATGATATAAAATTTTTCGTGATTCAAAACAGGCTATGACATGTGAGCTTAAAGGTTTTAAACATATTTTTATTTGGGTTAGCCCGATGTGGGCAATCTTTTTATGCACGGTGAAAATAAGGTTTTATTGCTAGATGGACGGAGTGGATTTCACACATACTGCATGGTGGGCCCCAAATGGATAGAGTAAGATAGTCCAATAGCCCTTGATTCTCATGTTATTGCCCATTTGCATGTCAGCCTATTTCATTAATAGCCCCAATCACCTTCCATGTCTACTATGTGTGTGCAACCTAACCATAAAAAATACAAAGCCCTAATCTAAGAAATTGAGACTAATAAAATGACACCACATAAGAATGAAAGAAACCCTAAAATCCAACTTTGAAACGGTGAAAGCAACGGTAGATAAAAGGATGAAACCATTTGATGACCGAGAATTGAAGATCTCTAGCATCGTAGAAAGAAGGATTTCAAGTATGTGTTCTTGCAGAGATGCATGACTAAATGTGGAATAAGGAATTGTTTATGTATCAATTATGGATATCATAAAATTGAATAATTGAAACTTAAATGTATACTTGAATTACATCAGATTGTCTACATATGGATTGATGAAGTAAGTCTTCTATACATAGCTTTTTGCATCTCACACCTTTTTAAAAACTTTTTTAATAAAACTTTATTTTTCTCACATATGACTTTTGGAAACCAAAACATATATCTATAGAAAATGGCCTCTAGTAGCTCAACCCATTACAATCAGGAGTCTCTACATTAAATAGTCCAAGTCAAATTAAAGTACTGTGAATATATAATACAATACAAGCGCACCACCTCATTATGTATTAAATTGCTCACAAATATTATATCTAGTGGGCCCCACTAGTATTCTCAATCTAGATATCCAATGGTCATATCATCCAAACTATTGATTACTTGTAGCCAACCTAAAAGAAGTCTTGCAAGAGAGACATATTCCCATGCTCCCCACCTTGTTAAGAAGAAGAGACAGACAACATTGCAAGTGAAAGATGGAGATCATGTGGTAATGAGAGAGAGTTGGGAATTTAACGACAAGGAGTAGTTGCACCAATTGGAGCAGGTATGCATGTGTTGTGTAGATTCCAAAGAGAGAAAGAGATGTTGCTAGGAGGAGGATTCTGGTGATGATGAGGAGCTACGCCAGTGGGGCTAATTTGGTGGTGTGTGGATTCCAAATGGAGAGATGATGTTGTAGGGAGAAAGGGTGAGAATATTCTTTTAGACAAAAATCCTATCGACAATTAAAAAAAAAAAAGATGTTGGAGAGGATTATGAATCCTTACCCATTGGATTTGTAGTCCAATGTTATGATTTCAAAATATGTACTTTTGGAGTATTCCAAATACTCTTGGGCATACTTGTTTTACTAATTACAACAGTAAAGTAAAAAAATTAATAATAATTACAAATTACTTTACTTTTCTTGTGACATTAATCACATTTTACCAAAAAAATGATTCCAGTTACTTTGTTCAGTTTATCATAGTAAAAATGTAATGATGGTAAATTTATGTTACTTCCTTGTAAAATCAACACGAAAATAAAGTGTTGGTGTTTAGATAGGAGTTTCCATTGCATTTATAATAATTATAAAATTCTTTATGCGTCTCCTAAGTGACATAGGAATTCAACCCTTGAAATATGTGCCATAATAAATTTTTTCATACATTCACACAAACACCACCATATGGGCACTTTAATCCATGATCTCAGTATTCAAACATAAATAGTCTACAACAAAGTCATGAGTTGGAACCCATTGTCTCGTAATACCGGTTTAAACAAGTGTCGTATACCGATTTAAGCCAGAGTTGTGAAATAATACTAATGACCCATTTTCATTATTTTACCGGGAAAGCCAACATGCCTTTCATTTCATTCCTCCCAATTCTAAGCTCCTAGATGCCCTTCTCCAATTCCTCTTAATTTCTTCATGCACAACTGCTAAATGATTTCTATGGATGAGTTAATGTGATGGCGTGGTAGTATAATGCTCCGTATGTAGGGTACGTGATTACTACAACAAGCCTTGTGGGGTTATAGTGTTTTTCATGTGAAATTCACTCCATTAATCAGTTTTGGTTGCTCATGTTAGGATGATAGCCTAAATATGAATCTGATCCAATGCTCAATTGGTCCACACTGCAAGAACTGGGGACTGAACACACCATTGAATCTTATTGGACCCATGAAGTTTTAGATTAGGCTGATATTTTAATTATCGCTCTTCATCTTTGTGTGAAACACCTTATCAACAAGAGCGGATTGGATGGCATATAAATATCACAATGAGCCCCACGAAGGTTTCAATGGTAGGTGAAGGTTTCAATGGTAGGTGTTTCCATCCTCACCTTTCTTGTGATGGGGTCCACTTGGATCTTGTATTTGCCTTATTTTAGCTCTTCTTATGACATGAGTTAGTGAAATTGGACATAGTGGATTTCACATGGCCATCAAGGTGGGTCCCATAAGTTTAGTACCGTAGGAACTCTGTGGTGTACTCCATTAACTCAAATTAAAGTGACTAAATTATAGTACTTTTGACTTTAAGTCACAATCCTAAAAATAAATTTGTTTAGTAATCCTAACCTTTGGACACTTGTTTGATAAAACCAGTTTAATGGATGTAGACCATGTGGATCTGTAAACCACTTTAAAAAAATCCATAGAAAACTTCACAAAAGTGACTTTAGACATCGCTTTCTCCTCTATGATTGGTCTTAGTACCATATTAAGGTCATTCATAATCTATCTTATCATATTCATATTAGTTTATTTGAACCATTTAATCCTTTAACATATGGCAAATGATGAATAATATAATAAAAGCCAAAAAGCTCATTATGTCTCACATTAAAAAAGAAAAGTGAGAAGAGGTCCATCATTTATTAGGGAAGCGGATTGTGTCCCACTCTGCTGGCCCACCATACCCACCATGATTATGGATTTTATCCACACCGTCCATCCATTTTTTCATACCATTTTAGCACCTAAACTAAAAAAATGAGGTAGATCCAAGGCTCAAGTAGAGCGCACAATGGAGATTGAATGCCCATCATTAAAAACATCTTAATAGCAACATAAGTTTTATATCCAAGTAAATATTTGTGCTTTCCCTCCATTAGGTTGGATGGCAATAAACATCACGGTGGCCCCTATGAAGATTTCAACAGTAGGTGTCATTATCGCCACTGCTTCCTATGGTGTGGTCCACTTGAACGGTAGATCTGCTTCATTTTTGGGTTCATAACTTAAAATAATCTTAAAAAATAAATAGACGGCATGGATATAACCATATATAATGGTGGGCCCCACAGAGCTCTCCCTGTACAGATTATCATCCAGGCAGGGACAAGACGCAAGTGGCTTTCATTTATTAGACAGCTAAGATAGTCCAATCAAAGCAACTATTCACTAGCGGCTGAAGGAGGGAACTTGGAGGCAGCATACAAAAGTGTCACTGTACCACTCGTAAGCAGTGAGAAAAATCCACTTCTAGTTTTATTATAATAAAAATCAATTAAAAATGCACATTTAAGATTTGCACGAATGCATGAAACTTTTTTAGTAAAGAAAGTGCCTGCAAAGGTGGGAGCGGATGAGGTGGCCCTTACCATGGGACTCACCTTGATGTATTTATTCTATATTATTTTTTCAAATCATTTAGGTCATGAGCTCAAAAATGAAGAAGATCCGAACCTCAGGTGGACTATGCTATAGGAAACAGTGATGACTGACTAACGCCCTTCCATTAAAAACTTGTGGGGCCCACCATAATGTTTTGGTCATATTTATTTGCCATCTAACCTATTGATAAGGTCACATGAACTTGTATGAAAGGAAAATAAAAATAAAAAATACCGGCTTAATCCAAAACTTTTGTGGCCTATCAATGGTCAATCACCATTGTTTCCTATGGTATGGTCCACTTGAGAATTGGATATGTGCGCCATATAATGATTTGACAAAATAGATAAATGGCATGGATATATATTATATACATCAAGGAAGGCCTCACAGTAAGTGGGGGGATTTCACCACCTGTGGAAACTTGAACCCTTGATCGGGTGTTGAAACTACTGAGAATATACCACCCGAGTAAGGATCCAGCCCCCACATCAAGATGGGACCAGATTAGGTGCGCCCAGTCTTGCAGAAGATTGGTGCAGCCCTAACCTTGGGGACCACCTTGATGTATTTATTCTATATCCAGGCCGTCCATCCTATTTATCTAATCTGCTCCCCCTTGTGGTAATGCTTTTCAGCTGTTGAATGCATTAACTGGTTATTTTTTTCTTTCTCAATTAATGCATCCAATGGCTAGAAAACTTTAAGGCATATGTGAAAGTTATGGAATTGCATTATATGGAATAAACGGTTTAACACCATTATATTGCACATCGATTGCATGTCGATAAATACCATTGTATTTTAACCATCCAATCCTATAAAATTTAATCAACTGACTAGATTTCACAGCTGATGATGGTCACCAGTAATGTTACATGTAAAGGGCGCATATGGATGTACAACATGATAATACACCGGCATTAATGTGAAGGGAAGGATGCAGTGGATTTCAAAATCTACCATACACGGTATGGTATCTTCCCTTAAAACTGGATGATACGATACCTACATTAATCCAATCTAACTTGTTTATCTTTTTTCGGCCACTGAATACTTTAAATGATTATTTTTATTTGCTTCATTTAGCTCATCCAATGGCTAAAAGAGCTTTGTACCACAAGGAGTGATATGGGGCACGGACCTCGATGATTCTTGAGTACGTGGCCCACATTGATGTATATGCCTTACATCCATGCTGCCCATCTATTTTGAAATCTTATTTTAGGGCATGATCCAAAAAATAAGTTGATTCAAATCTGACATGGACCATGCCATAGGAAACAACAGTGACTGAAAACCAACCATTAAAGACTTCCTTAGGCCCACTGGAATATTTACTTTCCATCCAATTTGTTTGGTAAGGTCACAAAGACCTGGATGATGGGGCAACACAAATATCATCTTAATCGAAAACTTTTGTGGCCCACAGGAAGTTTTTAATGGTCGGTTTTGTGGCCCACAGGAAGCTCAAGTGGACCACACTACAGGCAGCACCAGTGATAATGACACCCACCATTGAAGCCTTCGTAGGGGCCACCATGATGTTTGTTTGCCATCCAACCTGTTTATAAAGGTCACATAGACCTAGATGAAGGTAAAACAAAGATGTTAGCTTGATCCAAAGCTTCCATGGCTCCAAGGAAACTTTTAACGATGGAAGTTCAATCTGTAGTATGTAGTCCATCTAAGCCTTGGACCTGCTACATTTTTGGATTCGTATACGAGAAAATGAATGGACGGAGGGAATAAAATCCATATATTATGATGGCCCCATACAGCCCCGGATGGACGGATTATTGTCCAGTGTCCAGCCGGGTTGGACGCAATCCGCTTCCCTGTATAGTCTCGGATTCGGTATTAATGACCCTTGCAGTGGGTATCAAACACTTGCCGTTGAAGCTTCCTAGGGTCCTCTGAGATGTTTATTTTCCATCTAACCTGTTCCAAAACTTCCATGACCCACAAAAAGTTTTCAATGATAGGCATTCAATCTCCCCTGTTTCTTGTGGTGTGGTCCACTCAAGATTTGGATCTAACTCATTTTTGGGATAACTCCATAAAACGAGATGAAAAAATGGATGGACGGCACGGATAAAACACATACATCATGATGGGCCACAGTTTCGACCAAATCCAACTAAATCCTGCACTCAAATAATTCATTTTGGTCCTGATATGCCATGTGACCAATCTTTTCAATGATGGATGAAGGATTCAGCTACAAAGCATGCAATGTAGTTTGGGTGGATGAATGGGCCCATCTTATATCTAATCAACCAAGGACGCAGATTTCTTGCCAAAGCCTTTCACAGGAAGTTCATGCGTTGGGAACCCAGGTGAGGCCAACTGTAATATTTGTGAGAAATCTTCCCCGTCCATTAGTTTTGTGAGTTCATTTTAAGACATGTTGCCCAAAATGAACCATATCCAAAGCTCAAGTAATCCCTACTAAAGGAAAATGTGGTTAGGGAAATTCGTACAGTTGAAACCTTCCTGGGTTTAACAGCGATGTTTAGATGCCATCCATACCGCTCATAACGTCATTCTTACAGGGATGAACTGAAAACAAAAATATTACCAAGAATCAAAACTTCTATGGCCTCACAAATATCTTAACTGTGGACCTCTCATTTTTAAGTTTTCAGCTAACTTAAGATTTAGATAGGTTCATTTTTGGCAACATATCCTTAAATAAACTCATAAAATGGATGAACAGTGAAGATTTTTTACAAACATGACAATGGCCCCACCTCGGTTCCCAGCGGACGTGATAGGACGCGAATTTCCTGCTAAAGCCTTTTGCAGTAAGTTCATGCGCAAGGATGCTGGGTGGGGCTCACTACCATGTTTTTGGGAAATGTACTCTTTTTATCTGTTTGGCAAGCTCATTTTAAAAAAAGCGGCCAAAAATGAGGTGGATCCAAAGCTAAAGTGGGCCACACCAGAGGGAAAATTGGGGAAAAAAATACCTAATGTTGAAACCTTCTTGGGCTCCACCTTAATGTTTATATGCCATCCAAACCATTATAAGGTCATTAACACAGGGACGAAGTTAAAATACAAAAAATTTAGCGTGAAACAAAGCTTTTACGGTCATAAGAATGTTTCAACAGTTCTAACTGAATCCCTACTGTTTCCTCTCATGTGGCCCACTTGAGTCTTGGATCCACCTCATTTTTTATTGCTTATACTAAAATTAGCTTGCAAAATGGATCAACGGACTATATTTCCCAAAAACATGGTAGTGGGCCCCACCCAGCATCCTTGCCGGGTCCGTCCTAATAAGAGCCTACTGTCATTGGTGCACAAGATCTGGACCCCACTCCATGTATATCCCTTAAAAAGAACATTTTCTTTGGTGGGTAAGTTAGGTTCGGTCCTACCTACTGATGTACGTACATGAACGGACGACATCAGCTAGTGGACATTAATTCTCCACCTTCTCAAGATGTCCTTCTTTTCTATAAATGCTCGATTGCTTGATGAATGGTTGGATTCGAAATCTGTGTAACATGGCCAATGAAAATGTCATCGCAGCCATTATGATAGGTGACGATCACACCCAATAATGTCACAGAAGATAATGCATGCGGATGTGGATTGCATACTGACACTGCTACTGAAAGGTGATATGTGGCCCCACCATGATGCGTGTTTTTTATCTACACCGTCCATCAAAAATTTCAGATCATTTTAAGGCATGAGACCAAAAATAAAAATCTCCAAAAGCTCAAATGGACCACACCACAGGAAACAATGATGGTTAAATGCCTGCTATTAAAAAGTAATTGCAGCCACAAAAGTTTTTGAACAAGCTGATATTTTTGTTTTTCCTTCATCTGTGTGACCTTTTCAACAGGTTGGATGGCAAATGAACATTAGGGTGGGCATTAGGAAGTTTTTAATGGTATATGTTCAATCACCACTGTTTTCCTGTGGTGCGGTCTAATTGAGATTTGAATCAGACTCATTTTTTGGGCTCATATGTTAAATACTGATCCAAAATGGATGGACGGCATGGATAAAGCACATATATCATGATGGGCCCACAGGGAACCTTTCAGTCGCCAAGTGGCTAGTGGCAGTGTCTGCAATTCTGCATGCATCCAATGCTTAGGGAGCGAAAGGTTTGCTAAGCCCGCGCATGTAAAACCCTGCCCACCCATATGCAAGCACACGTGCTAACATGACACGTATGTGACATCAGAATCCTTAAGGTGGTCCACAGATTGTTTCGATCTTTTGGCCTAAAAATGATGCGAGTGGACCAAAATTCGCAGAGTAGAAGGAAGGGTAGACAGATATTTTAGTCTATCTACTTAGTTTTTTACATACCTGAATGACCTGATTTTTAATACATCTAGATAGATTTGATTCACCCAAGTAAAAGCTCGGATCTTGCACATGTGTGCTTGTTAGCACGTGTCTGCATGTGGATGAATAACGTGCCAGGCGCACACGTGTGTACACCGAGCAAGTCGCATGCCCTTGTGCTCTATGTACTTTGGGCCATTGTAAGGCCACTGCCCCATAAAACATGCACACGAACACATGTCTGGACTGCTAATTTGCAGTACAACCAACGGATGATGTTCATTCCATCATGTTTTAGCGGCGACTAATGCTTCCAAGAGGTGGGGTCCACCATGACCATCATCTTAAACAAAAACAGCTTCAGCCAAAGGTTGGGTCCACCATGATATAATCATCTTAAACAAAACAGCTTGAGCCACCATCAGCACTACATGGAGAAAGGTGCTATAAGGTCGACCTCATGGGTGCTTCCCATCAGGCTGACCTTTGTGGGGCCCACTGTGATGTGTGTTGGATATCTACACCTCCCCTCTAGCTTATAGGATATCCTAAAAATCAGGGTTCCCCTGAGAGCTTCCCATGAGGACCTCACAATTATATTTGTTGGACATCTATAACTAATTATGGGATGTCACAAAAATCAATTGTATCTGGGTCTTGGATAGGCCACACCATTTGAAACCCTGTCAAGTCATGCCTATAATATTAAAAAGCACTTCATTGGGCACACCTAAGTTTTGGAATGGCTTGAAATGTAACCCTTAATATTCAAGTGGGGTACACATAATAGATGGCTAGATATTTGAACCTCATATCAACGAGCCCTATGAATAATTAGAAAGATTTCAATGGGTGCATGGGTGTCCACTCTCAACTATTGTCTATGATGTGCAGCTGGTTAGGTCATGTTACCGTCCACTCACACTATCAATCTTCTATTTGCATGAGATATCTTGTCCATGAAATAGATCTGCCTATTAATGAGAATCATATAATGCAAAATGGGTCACATTCACGCATTAAGTGAACCATACTGGTATTTTTATTTTATTTTATTTTATTTAATCAATGACTAGAATTTGTATTTTATTTTGTAGCTGTGTGATGATTGTGGGGCTGAATTTTCAATAGGTGATCCTTATGGCAGGCAAACCTATTGGAAGGGTTGGCTATTGTATGAACATAATATTTTGAAAGTTACCTTATAGGTGGACCATAACTTGTGGTCCAACTAGTTGGACTTGAAGAATCTAATATTAAGTTAAAAATATTGTTCACCAAGTACAAAGGGAAAGGATAGTACTGTTCACCAAGTAGGTAAAGTACAAAGATATTAAGTAAGAGAACATGCAACTAACTACATGTGGAGCCCACTGATCTAGTGCATGCATCCAAATCTTACATCATGGTTGCTTGACCAAAAAATTAAGATGGTATAATCACCAAACATTTATGCCATATAAAACAATGGTCAACCACTCCCAAAACTTCCAAATTCGCGTGGCAAACCACTTGATGGTTGGAGGGAGTCTCATCTTTATCATGACATGACTAGACGCGGTTTGGCACATGGGAGCCCCACCACGTGTTAGCTAGCTCTTGTCAAAGTTCTGTAAGCCCTACCAAGATGTACTTGTCTTATTGATGCTAGAGGTGCACATGCAACTCATAGAACCGGTAAACTGGATCGGAATTAACCAAACCGCATGGTTTGGTCTGGTTCTGAAGTACACCGGTTTCAGTTTCAGTTTCAAAAATTAAAGAACCAATTAATTCAGTTCGGTTCTCAATTTAGGATCCTATACAACCGAACCGAATTGAACCGCCAACTGAACTTGGAACCGCACCGAGTTTACCATATATTTTAGTTGTCTATTTGGCTCATGATTTATAATTTTATTAGTTTACAATGCACTCTTTAATTATTTTGGTAAATGTCTTTTTGCACGCCTTACATAATATCTAAATCATTCATCAAATAGATCATATAACACAAATAGACATTGGCTGGATTATTATATATATATAGAGTCCCGGTCTCCTACGCACCCGGCCGTATGGAGCTTAAATGAAAGCTTTCATATGGACCGTCAGATCCACCTCATCGGCTGGGATTCAACGTACACGAGAAGAGAGAGTCTCACCAAAGGACGACTGGAGCGGCATTTTTTTCGGGATCTGACGGGCTTCTAACGAAGTGACGTCTCTCTCTCTCTCTCTCTCTCTCTCTCTCTCTCTCTCTCTCTCTATATATATATATATATATATGTAATTGGGCTGGATTATAAAATGCTTAGAACCATAGAATGGAACTGAAATCGAACTGTTTTTACAATCTTGTTCCGGTTTGGTTCTAATTAAGGTGCAAACAGTCTAGCTCCGGTTCCAATTTTCCTATAACCGTTAGGAGCAGTTCGATTCTGGTTTTACCCTAGAATCGGATCGAACCGACCTATGTGCACCCTTAATTGATGCCGTCCATCCATTTTTCTAGTTAATTTAGATCAGAGCCGGAAAATGAGGCGAATCCAAAGCTCAAGTATACTACACCACATAAACAGTGGGGATTGAACATTTTCCCTTGATAACTTATCTGGAGGCACAAAAGTTTTGTCTCAAACTGATATTTGCGTTTTCCCTTCATCCAGGTCTGTGTGACCTTAAGAACAAATTAGATGACTAAACATCTCTGTGAGCCCTAGAAATGTTTGAACGGTGGACATCATTTTTCTCACTGTTTCCAGTGGTGTGGTCCACTTGAGCTTTGGATCTGCTTTGTTTTTGGGCTCATGGCCTAAAATGAACTGACAAAATGGATGAACAACATGGATAAAACACATACATCATGGTGGGCCTACAAAGCTTTGACACCATCAATCTAGCTGGTGTTGGGGTCACCAGCCAAACCGTGCCCAATATGACCACAAGTTAGATGATCACATGATCACATGCACATTTCACGGTGGGCTCCACGTGTGTCTACAACTAGTTGCCTATGAGATAGGGGAAAGATAGTGGACCCTTATAGAGTCATAAATGATCCAACGGTTCGAACCCAAATGAGATTAGCCCAACCCTATCGTGTGGACCAGTTCATATTATCTTTCGTAGGGTTTCTAGACGACCCTAGTGAGATTAACCCAACCCTATCGTTATAGCTGTTTGGGCTGGAAGTGGTAGAAAACACATATTTTGAACCTTGATGCACACATTTGGCACGTGCCACTCATCATATAATTTCCTTGTGAAAAGAAGATTCTTATCACACGTTTATCATGTGGCACACATCATATAATTGCAGCTAAAGAAAAGATTCCCAACAATATTTTTCATGTGGCCCACATCATATATAATTCTTTATGGAGAGATGACTCAAAAAGCAAGTGAAAAATGTGGTGCGCGCATGAGATTGGTGAATTTCGCTTGTTGGGTCCCATCAAGAGCATGACCTTTGGTCCAAAAATAAAGTTAGGCTGGCTGCCAGTAAGTGGGCCACACGATCTAAGCGGTCCAATGCTCTAGATTTTACGTACAAAATGTTCATTTATGATCCAACCCACTTTTTTTTTTTCATAGTTATGATCATAAACTCAAATCAGAACTCTAGATGACTTGACTTGATTGAGTTCTGAGTCGAGTTGTCATGTGAACATGGGCTGGCTTTTGCATGTTTATTTTTGGGAAATGATCAGATAAGGGAATTATTGTATGTGAAATTTCACATATTTCTCGCCTGTTTAATGTTGAGATGTGGAGCCACATCTAGACGGTCGCTTGACTAGTCGAGTGCCTTGCTCGACCGGTCAAGTGGCCCACTCGACCAATTGTGGATTGGCTTGACTCAAAGTCTAGTGAGCATCTATTTTTTTGTTCTGCGGTTCTCGACCGGTCGAGACCCATGCTTGACTACGCAGATTCGTTTCCGGATTTAATGCGGACTGTGGATTTTTGAGTCGGTTTTCGCAGAGGTGCGAAAGAGGAGTTGTCTAAACTGTAAATACGGGTCTCTAGGGCTTTTCTAGGTATTATGAGAATTATTCCAAGGTGTGGGCGAAGGGTTTTCTCTGTACGTACTTCCAAGGGAGAGGTTAGTATATTGCCTTGTAATCTTCATTTTTTATCATAGTGGAAGTTTGCATCCGTGATTTTTTATTATTATTATTGTTGGGTTTTTCCACGTATATATTGTCTTGTGATTTGTTTGGAATGCTTTGATTCTTTTCTAGTTTATATTTCTTCTTGTTTATCGTTTGTGGGTGAGAGTGAAGATTGGATATTCTCGGTTCACTGTGTTGTTGGCGTGTTGCACAACAACTGGTATCAGAGCTATTGGTTTAGTTCTATTGGGAGCAATGACAGAAGAAGGAAAGACTAGAATTGAGAAGTTCGATGGTTCAAACTTTACTTTCTGTAAGATGCAGATGAAGGATTATTTGTATCAGAAAGACCTCTATATTCCTTTAGAAGGAAAAGAGAAGAAACTAGAAAAAATGACAGATGATGAATGATTTTTATTGGATCGAAAGGCTTTAGGAACGATTCGACTCTCTTTATCTAAGAGCGTCGTCTTCAATATATCCAAGATGAAAACCACAAAAGAATTAATGGAAGCCCTAGTTACGATGTATGAAAAACCTTCAGCGTCCAACGCGGTTCATCTTATGAAACAACTATTTAATATGAAGATGTCAGATGGTAGGAGCGTGACTGAACATGTAAACGAGTTCAATACAGTCACGAGCCAGTTGGAATCCGTTAGCATTGTTTTTTAGGACGAGGTCAGGGCGATATTGATCTTGTCCAGTTTGCCAGACAATTGGGATGATTTGGTGATTGTTGTGAGCAATTCTTTAGGGTCGACAAAACTGAAATTTGATGATGTGGTCGGTCTAATTCTCAGCGAAGAATCTAGAAGAAAGACATCAGGAGTTTCAGGGAATTCAGGGAATGCTCTAAACGTTAAACGAAGAGGAAGATCGCTGAACAAAGTAGGCAATAAATATGGATGTTCTAAGTAGAGGAAGAAGTCTAAGGGACCGAAAGACAAAGACGGGTGTTGGCATTGTGGCAAGAAGGGGCACATGAAACGAGATTGCAAGACGCTCAAGAAATAAGAAGGAAGCTCTCAAGACGGGAAGGATTCAGTAAATCTATCTTAGGAGAGGCGTTGATCTTGTCCCCTTGATACGAGGAATGAGTCTTGGGTCATAGACTCAAGTGCTTCGTTTCATGCCACTTCATGTAAGGAAGTTCTGCGTGATTATGTGTCAAGTGACTTCGGGAGAGTCTACTTGGGTGATGATGAGCCCTGCAGTATTGTTGAAAAGGGAGACGTTCATATAAATCAGAAAGACGAAACAACTTTGAAATTGAAGGATGTCAGACATGAACCGAGTTTGAGACGAAACTTGATCTCAGTGGGGCAGTTGGCCGATACCGATTATGTGACGACATTCACTAGTGATTCCTGGAAGATCACAAAAGGTGCCTTGGTGATATCTCGAGGCAAGAAGGAAGGTACTTTATACGTGACTTTAGGATCGTATACTCACTCGCAGTCGCATTAACTGGAGTGAATGGGCAGTTATGACATCAGAGATTAGGACATATAAGTGAAAAGGGGATGAAAGTGCTATTGTCAAAAGGGAAGCTACCAGGGCTGATGTCTGTTGACTTGAAATTCTGCGAGGACTGTGTGTATGGCAAGCAGAAGAGGGTAAGTTTCAAGAAGACAGGATGCGCTCCAAAGACGTATCTGTTGGAGCTTGTACACAATAATGTATGGAGACCGGCACATGTATCATCTCTTGGTGGCTCACGTTATTTTGTTTCTTTTATTGAAGTAGAAAATTGTGAGTCTATTTCTTAAAGCATAAATCTGATGTATTTGATATATTTAAGAAGTAGAAAGCTATGGTAAAAACGAGACAAGTAAAACAGTAAAATGTCTCAGATCTGATAATGGAGGAAAAATACTATGATAAGAGGTTTGAGGAATATTGTGTATCAAATGGAATCAAACATTAGAAAATGATTCCAGGAATACCACAACAGAATGGTGTGGCTGAGCAAATTAACAAGACCATCATTGAGCACGCCAAGAACATGAGGCTACATGCAGGGTTGCCTAAGACGTTTTGGGCAAATGCTGTGAATACTGCCGCATATCTCATCAATAAAAGTCCCTCAGCACCATTGGATGATGGGCTACCAGAAGAAACGTGGACTGGGAAAGAAGTGAACCTTGCACATCTCAGAGTGTTCGGTTGCACTTCATATGTTCACATTGATGCAGATCACAGAAACAAGCTGGATGCGAAGTTCAGGAGGTGCACATTTATAGGCTATGGCCAGTATGATTTTTGTTATAGGTTTTGGAATGTAGAAAATAGAAAAATCATCAAAAGCAAGGATGCAGTCTTCAACGAAAAAGTGATGCATAAGGACAGTGTGCAGGAAAATAAGGTCGAGGAGAAAGAATTCGTAGAGTTGGAAGAGTTACCGGACACGGGTGTTAAAGCGCCATAGGATTATCATGCACATGAGCATTATGAGGCAGAGCGAGAGACACCGGTTATGAGGAGGTCTACTCGGGAGAGGAGACCCACGGTCCGACACTCACCCTCCTTACAATATCTACTACTGACAGATAATGGTGAACCAGAGTATTTTGAAGAGGCATTACAGTTAGATATACAGGTTAAGTGGGAACAGACCATGGATGATGAGATGAACTTTCTTGAGTCTAATCGTACATGGGAGCTAGTCACTCTACCTAAAGGTAAGAAAACTCTTCATAACAAGTGAGTTTACAGACTGAAGGAGGAGCATGATGGTTCGAAACAGTATAAGACTAGATTGGTTGTGAAAGGGTTTTAACAAAAGACACGTATCGATTTCACTGAAATATTTTCACCGGTAGTGAAAATGTCTATGATTCGCATGGTCTTGAGTATAGTGGCTACAGAGGACTTACATCTAGAGCAGCTAGATGTTAAGACAACCTTTCTTCATAGGGACCTTGAAGAAGAGATATATATATGCATCAGCCGACATGATATGTGGCACCAGGAAAGGAGAATAAGGTGTGCAGACTAAAGAAGAGTTTATGTGGCCTGAAGCAGGCCTCGAGGCAGTGGTACAAGAAGTTCGATAGTTTTATGTCGGGAAACGGTTATAGAAATGTCATGTAAACCATTGTTGCTATTTGAAGAAGTTTGATACGTTGTACATCATCCTTCTTCTGTATGTTGATGATATGCTTGTGGCCAGTTCAAGCATAAAGGACATCTCAGATCTTAAAAGACAACTGTTTAGAGAATTTGCCATGAAAGATTTAAGAGCTGTAAAATAAATCCTAAGCACGAGAATAAAACGTGACAGGGAAAATAAGAAATTGGTTTTGTCACAGGCAGAGTACATAGCCAAGGTACTTGATCGATTCAATATGGGAGGTGCTAAGTCGGTTAGCACTCTGTTAGCCAACCACTTCAAGCTATCTAAAGAGCAAGGTGCAAAGACGCAGGAGGAATGAGACTACATGACTAAAGTTTCAAACGCGTCAGCTATTAGGAGTCTCATGTATGCTATGGTGAGCACGAGGCCAAACATTGCTCAAGCCTTGGAAGTTGTTAGCAGGTTCATGAACGACCCCGAGAAGGAACATTAGGAAGCCGTGAAGTGTATCTTCAGATACCTGATAGGTACTGTGGATATAGAGATGTGCTATGGTGGATCGGAAATCAAGCTACAAGGCTACGTAGATTCAGATTTGGCAGGAGATATCGACAACAGAAAAAGCACTACAGGTTATATCTTTACTCTAGGTAGTGCTTCAATCAGTTGGGTCTTTCAGTTACAGAAGATAGTATCTATAAGTACGACAGAAGCAAAATATGTTGCGGGTACAGAAGCGTATAAGGAGATGATGTGGATGCAAGGTTTCATGGAAGAGTTGGGTAAGAAGCAAGCAGATTGCAAGCTGTACAGTGATAGTCAGAGTGTAATACACTTGGCTAAAAATTCAGCCTTTTATTCAAGGACCAAGCATATTGCCATCAGATATCACTTCATATGTTCGTTACTGAAAGATGGATTGATTGCTCTTGAGACCATTCATACAAGTGAGAATCCTGCAGATATGCTGACCAAGGCGGTCACACGGGAGAAGCTAAAGCTCTATTAAGCTTTGATTGGTCTTCAGGCTTGAAGATAGGGAGGTGGTATACTTCGGATGAAGAAGACGAAGGTTTATGGTGATGTGTCTCCAAGTGAAAAATTATTAAGATGTGGAGCCACATCTGGATGACCGCTCGACCAGTCGAGTACCCTGTTCGACCGGTTGAGTGGCCCACTCGACCAATCGTGGACTAGCTCGACTCAAAGTCCAGCGAGCATCGGTTTTTTGGTTCCGCGGTACTCGACCGGTCGAGCCCCATGCTCGACCAGTCGAGGGTCTACTCGACCAGTCGAGGTTACGCAGATTCGTTTTTGGATTTAATGCGGACTGCGGATTTTTGAGTCGATTTTCGCAGAGGTGCGAAAGGGGAGTTGCCTAAACTATAAATACGGGTCCCTAGGGCTTTTCTATGTATTATGAGAGTTATTTCAATGTGTGGGCAAATGGTTTTCTTTATACTTCAAAGGGAGATGTTAGTATATTGCCTTGTAATCTTCATTTTTTTTAATCATATATAGTGGAAGTTTGCATTCGTGATTTTTGAAGTTTTTCCACGTATATCTTGTCTTGTGGTTTGTTTGGAATGCTTTGATTCTTTTCTAGTTTATATTTCTTCTTATTTTTCGTTTGTGAGTGAGACTGGAGATTGAATCTCGGTTCACTGCGTTGTTGGCGTGCTGCGCAACATTTAAGACATCTGCCCGTGCAATTGGTAGACCAAACATTGTATATTTGGCTGTGGCAAAAAATTAGGCTGATCCAACCATCAGGTTGGCAGCTAGCATTGAAATCCACATATGGTTTGTCGTCTAACTCAATCGGTCTAACTTTCGAGAAGATCTTCACAGCTGGGCTCATCTTCCACATAATTTATACTATCTTCCCAGAGTTATAATCATATTATATATATATATATATATATATATATATATATATATATATATATATATATATATATATATATATATATATAAGGCCAGTTTGGTTTTTCAATTACAATATTAAATAACTATAAATAGGTAATGATTATTTACTCTTATAATCATATGGTGACATTAGTTACATTTTGATTGCAATGATAATTTTATTACATTATTTGTTTCACCTAAAAATCATTGTAAAAATGGTAATTTTATAATGTGCAAATGTAATTAATAAAATTTACTTAATTACTTTTTTTATAAGTGTATTTTATTCTTGATTTACGAGCCATAATTCATGTTTAAATAAATATCTAGAAATGATATAATGGTTTATTTACTTTGTATTTTATAGAAAATTAAAAAATCAAAAAAGCCCATAAAGTAACACTCGAAGACAACTTAGGCATGGAGTCATTGGACGGTTAAGGTGGCTTGAAAACAATTATTGAACTTTAACAATCCCTGGTTAGCTCACCTAATGAAAGGTCCCAATTAGCTAGTATTAGACTTTGTGCGGTCCATTAAACTATACGTGTAAAGGTCCCAAAAGGTCCATTATATATATAATGAAGCTAGACGCGTAAAGATATTTTTTTAAAGAAGTGGCGGGTGATAGCCTACATACTTATACAAGAGAAAGCCCATGAGGGTACTCTATATATAGAAGTGAGACCCAAGGATTCCAGCATCAGGCTGGGAGAGCTCCTCTCTTTCTCCATATGTCCCCACCATGTGTGTTTTAACATTTAATGAACTTCTTTCCTATTAAAAATCATAATACACCAAATTTAAAGATTTCATAGTATGCTTATGTTCTCACTCCCATGGTTGAGAATTAAAATCTCTAGTAGGCTTGCTTTTATCTCCATTCTGATATCTGTATAGTGAAAAAGATATATAGCTATCATTTCGAAGTAATTTTATTTTTAGAAATTCTAAAATTGACTTATTTTAATTCTTAGTCCCAGGAAATACATCAATTAGAATTGTTGGATATTCAATTATCCAAATGAAAGATGGCACTTTATATTAACACCTCAAATTCTCTAGAGTAGAATATTCACAACAGTACATTTGCCTTTGTCTAGAGCAAACCTTTTCACTATATTTATATATATGGATTATTGTGCAAATAAGTTATGTGAGCACCACCTTGATGTGCTCATTTATTATCATGCACACCATTTCTTTTTTGGCAGTGGCGCATTTAACATCCCTGAATTTTTGCCCATATAAAATCCTGAATTAATTAAATTAAAAAATTAATTTTGTAATTCTTATAAAACATAAAACACTTAGTATGTTGGTAGAAGCACTTAGCATGTTGGTAGCACTTTTAGATGAAGGAGAGGTCGGAGATTTGATTTTTGTCACCGTGCTTATTAACTTTTTGGAGGCGTATGGAAGAAAGCTCTTGCAAACTTCTTTTTGCATATTTTCTTATGCATTTTTTTTAAAATATATTAAATAACCCCTGGATCTACGCCATGAACGGGGTAGATCGGCTTCTTATTCGTAATGTTGTTCCGTGAGAAGTTTTAAGAATAGATGAAAGCTTTGAGTAAAATCTCTTGTTGTAGAGATCGGCATGGGACCGTTTAGCGGTGTCAGTTCAAATCAGTTCCGATAATATGTTTCTTAAGGCCAAAATACACTAGAGGCCTAGATTTTTGAGTGATCTGACCACTGGGCGGGCCATACCGATCAAAGTAAATCTCGATCATTGCTTTGTATTTTAGGTGATTAGATGAATTTTCCAATGTATCAGATCAATCTACACCATTAATATTAACTATGGGTTAGATTTGAAATGTTACCCAAATTTTAGATAGATTTGCTCGTTGGATTGTCCACGGCGATAAAAGGATAGTATTAATGATAAATCATGATCGTATGATGATAGTAGATATCGATTGGTCAAAATCTAAGCAATCCTTTAGCTTTCCTAAAACTTGATGTTGTGAAAATCAATGGATGGTTTGGATTCAAAACATGTGTCAAGAAAATCCATGAAACCCAAAAAATAGAAAAACCTCTAAGAAAAATTGGAATCGAATCGTCTAACTTAGTGGAGATCGACAATGGGTATTGATCAATTGATAGGGGAAAAAATTGTCCAACAACCAAAAGTTAATTTTGGGGACTTTCCCAATTGATTGACAATTGGTTTCAATTGATTGAAAAAGACAAAAAAGTGTCCAGAGCCTTTATCTACAAAATTCGAAAAATTTTCAGTGATCGATGATTGGTTTTAATTGATCAAGGGAGCATTGATCTGACTCGGTTGAACAAAGGGGCGGAAGTGATCGGAGATAGATTTGATCGATCGAGGGCCTTTGATCTGGCTCGATCGTTTGACAAGTTAGATTGACAGACTACTGAGTTGATCTTTAGATTTTGATTGTGATACTTTTTTTTTTTTTTTTAACACACACACACACCCCCACACACTCACCCCACATGCACACCGTGGGATTTCACCACCGTGGGTACTTGAACCCTAGACCCGGTGTTGAAACTCCAGGGAGTCTACCACCCGGGTAAGAGTAAGCTTTATTAAACCAAGTATCAAAATTTTGAATTGTGATACTTGGTTTAATAATGCCATAATATATGTAATTTGCTTGACTTAATTAATTACTAACGAATAAATGCAGGTTATCTTGATTTAATCCAAGATGGGCCAAATTGGATGAATAGTTGGATCAATTCATGATTTTGTCTAAAATATTTACTAGGTGTCTTAAATTCAAACCTATATGATTGTTTGGTGGATTTATCTCTACCAAGAATAAGTGAGTGAATTCCAACATGTCTCGTCTCTACATGAATAAGATGAATCTGATTGCTATAGTTGTTGTATTGCGATGCTAGGCTGATGTATTGATGTATGAATAATTGTATTGAAGGGTTATTTATGTTAATTGTTTATATGGTCATGAATATTATTATAATAATGCAAATCATGGTTTCCTCTCATATAAAGAGATGTGTGTGACAGGATGTTGATGCATTGTGCATTGAGCATGTATTATATGTATTGCATAACACTCCTGTGCTGATTCTTAGAAGCCCGCTCTAGATGCCTTGCATAAACACTTCGTGCTTGAGTTCCTGCAAGTTCTCTCTGGATGGTTTTTTAATAGAAGCCACTACTAGTGGAAGCCTAATTAAGTATTGGATGCAGGCCTTTCCCATTCCTACCAAATGTAGTAGAAGCCTATTAAGTGTAGATGGGGGTTGATGGATATCTAACCTAAGTAAGTTGACTATTATCTCACTTAATGCATGCATTTCATGACATTTATGCATTTATGCCCATATCTACATACATGTACTTTGATTGTTGTTCGTACATCTTAACCCGTATGAATCATGATAAGTTCACTCAGTGACCCTGACAGCAAACATTTGTTGGATGACAGCTGTACAAAGGTGATCGAGACTAGAAATGTAAGTTAGGTAGCAGAGAATGAGATCCTGATGGTAGACAACTCCTAGTGCTAGCGGCCATACCTATCTAAAGAATAACTTGTTGCCATGGCATGATTTTATGCGTTGTTAATATAACTCTTAGTTTAGAAAATTAAATTTCTTTATTTTAATAATTGATAGTTAACACTTATCTTTTCCCTTCATCAATGTCTACGTGACTTTATCAAGAAGGTCGATGGCAAATAAACATTACATTGGCCCTAGTAAAGTTTGAATGGTGGACGTTCGATCAACGTGTTTTCCTATGGTGTGGTCCACATGTGATTTGGATCTCCCTCATTTTTGAATTAATGCTTTAAAATAAGCTGAAAAAATGGATGGACGGTGTGGATGAAACATAGACATCACGGTGAGACCCATAATTCTATGATATCATCTAAATGACTGCTGTTGGGGTCACTAGCCAAACCGCGTACGGAGTAAAGGTTGTCTCGCGAACTACCGAACTGATCCTTACAAAAAGGCGTACACCGAACGGACGTAAACTGTACGCTTCAGATGTCGATATTTTCACGATATGATATTTTAATTTCTCCTACCAAGATATAGGAAAGCGAGATGATATGTGGACGTATTGCCACGTGGAAAGCACCAGAGTTAGTCACGCACGATACTGCGGACCACCTGTCAGACAACGATCGGTGGCACTGTCCATCCAGTCATGCGCTCCAACGGCCATTACCGTCCACGTGTCAAGAAGCTAGCAGACAGATGGGACGGGTGGCCCGATTGCTGTCGTTTGGGTCTCGTCCCTGTCACGTGCCCTTTCCTGAGGAGGGCGGCACCGCCCCTTTAACATGGCCACACTCTCTGGTACGTCCTGGTATATACTAATATGATAGACACATCTGCCATATATTTCTAATGAGCTAACGTTGATCAGAACCGTTCATTAACTGTGCCTCACAATAGAAACACAATCTGGGATGGATCCTAGACATCCAATTTCTGGGCTTTTGAATATTTATTGACAAGAAGCTAGTGAACAGCCGTGATTTATTGGTGTGATGAAAATAAATTGTATATAAAATAGAAAATAGGCCACCCAAAGAATATAAAACTATATTGACGGTCACGATCTACTATATTGCGTTCCACGTGGAAGCTGAAGGATGTATCTTAAATCAAACTATGTGGACCTGATTCTATCATATCTTCCTGTCCATTTCTGGCCACTGACTTCGCAGTACCGTTTTTGTTGGCAGCATGAGCGTCTGTGAAAAGTACGTAAGTTCCTAATACCTGCTTATCTTATTTCAAATTACTGAACACCCCTTGCCTTTGTTGAATTTACGAAAAAGCCCAACAGAATTACACAAGCCCACACGCATGTTAACACGCGGCCGTAAATGCGAAGTCAGCAGGTTAACAATTCATCTAAGCGGTTCAAGAGATGGACCCCATCGTTTATATGATCTTTATGGAATTAGTTATCTATCGTTTCAGAAAAATTGTCTAGTCGAAAAAGAACATTTCAACCGTCTAAATTAAATAAAAAAGAGTTGTTCACTCAATCAACGGACATTGATGATTTTTAAATAAATTTGTCTAGAATGTGTGGTCCATATGATGCACCGATCGGATTTTCAATATACGTGCAAGATTACTATATATAGCTGTGGGTAGAGGTGCGTGTTGGCCCATCAAACCTGGATTACTAGTCTGCGAGTCATCCTCCTCCTAACCGTCTACGTGGCAATATATGTGGTGATCGGTGCTGTTCACGTGGTGGTTCTCCGTATGGATAGTCAAAGAAATAAAGGGTTTTGATCTTATCTCATCCAATGTGGCCCACAAATAAACGGTTCACATTCACCGAACAAGACTCATGGAAACTAGATTGGCGAACTTGACTGATCACTGCGATTTTTTCCCTATAGCAAATCTATAAGGTGGCCCACCGGATCAACGGTCTCGATCACGAGAGAGTTGCATGGTTTTCAGCTGCTAGAGGAGGGAGATAAATTAGTATCCTATGGTACGTAATACATATGAATCGATTTTATTGGGTGGGGCCTACCAGGGGGTTTGTAGAAAAGAAATAACACAGCTAATCAGAACTATCCCATCAGGTTAAATGAGGACCGTTGCTTACCTTGTCTCCCTGTCAGACCTCAGTCCCAACATCTCATCCATCCAGAACCGTACATTCAATGGTAACTGGACGAAATCCGGACCGTTCATAAGGTGATCTCATCACACTGATTGTCGAACATAATACTGTTAGAGGACTTCTGACCGTTGCTTTTAAGGGGTTTTCAGTCAATGTGATTTTCGAGCTACGGGCCCAACCTGATACACGGCCCCGTGTCATCTGATGGGACAGGGATTGTGGGGCCACCGTGATGCATGTGTTTTATCCACGCCGTCCATCAGCTTTTCCGGATCATTTAAGGGCATGAGCCCAACAATGAAGCAGATCGGAAGCTCACGTGGACCACACAATGGGAAACAGTGGTGATTGAATGCAATCGCAGCCACAAAAGTTTTGGATGTCGCTGATATTTACGTTTTCCCTTCATCTAGATCTTTGTGACCTTTTCAACGGGTTGGATGGAAAATAAATATCACGGTGGGCCCTAGGAAGGTTTAAACGGTGGGTGTTATTATTCCTGCTCTTTCCTTATGGTGTGGGTCACTTGAGCTTTGGATCTGCTTAGTTTTTGGGCTCATGTCCTAAAATGAGGTGGAAAAACGGATGGACAGCGTGGATATAAAGAACATCCATCATGGTGGCCCCACATCACCTGCCACTAGAGGTAGTCATCTTGATTGGAAGTTATAATCTAACGGCTAGAAACAGCCCACTAATATAAAATTTTTTACGGTGGGTCCCTCCACAAAGCTGCCTACAAGTTGGTCGGTTTGGATAGATGCACACGTATGCCAATCATTTCCGACAGAGAATTTATACCATTTAAACAAAGAGAAGTTATGGGATCCTGACGGATTAGGACCTGCATAGTGTCCTGCAATGCGTGTTTGTGAGAGTGGATGCGATTTATAGATGATCCACACCGTTGATCTGAACGAAACGATCATGGATGGGGATTCCCTAAAAAATACGCAAGTTGGAAGATTCATATATCCTTTGATGTGTTCCTAACCATGGGGTCGTTGAAAAGGCCAAAAGCGTAATGGCTGAGATCAGTTCACTGGCTTTTAGGGATGTTCACTCAATTTGAATTTTCGAGCTATTGGACCCCACCTGATTAATGGCGCAATCTCATATTCCAAGGTGAACATCAATTCAACTAGCTAGAAATTCGTACGATTTGTTGTATGTTGGGCAGACACTCGCTTGATAAATCAAAGGTGATGTAGAGCGGGTCACGGACAGTTTCATGGCCAAGATGGATCAGAAAAGGCCCAGTCAATGACAGAAGTGATTCGGACCATCGGACCTTAGATTGGGCGTATCTCGCAATCCGGAATGAGTTACCTGACGTAAAATATATGATTTTGGGATAGAATGAGCTACTTTAGCCAACCAACCCTGCTATGCCGGGTTGCGAAAAACCCCTGGATCAATGGTCGTTTCCTTGTTTTAATTTCATTTTTACTATAAATAGTAAGTTTTAGTTTGCTTATAACTCTTCATCCATTGGGCATTAGGAGTTGCGCCCAATGTGAAAAGAGCTTAGAATAATTAGGAGAACAGTTTGGTAAAGCTAAATAGGACACTATTTTTGGCCGAAAACCTTACGCAGTAGTAGACATCACGGCCGTCTATAAATAGTAAGTTTACTATTTATAGTAAGTCGCAATTTCTAGGAGTTTTAGTTGTAGTTTGATTCTGATTTCTTTCCCATTGCTTGGTACCTCTATTTAAAGTTTAAGGATTCATTAATCAATTTCGAATTTACTAGAATTTATTTATATTATTTGCTTTCTTTCCTCGTGGATTCGAGAAGTCTCTGTGAGGAGTCTAGAGAAGTTTTGTGGATTTGGAATAGTTATCCTCTTAAGGAAGACAGCGCTCGACCTCACGTCCTCCCCTGCGTCAAAAGGAGAGCCCTACAATTATCTTGACTGAAAGTTATGATCTAATGGCTAGAAACTGCCCACTTACGTATTTTTTAACGGGGCATGTTCATCCCCAATATCGTCATACCCTAAAACAGAAAATCAAAGGAGTTATGTGTGATGTCTATATACATACACATAGTGTATTCGAATATACATAAATATGCATGTTGATGCAGAAAACTGGTTAGCCTTCCTTAGACCTTCGTGTGCCTGCACATGAAGGATACAAAGGAGATCTGGCTAAAGCAGGGGACCCTCCGACGCCAAAGTCAGGCTGAGGAATCTGGGTCTGGTCGAGTAAGGGGTTTTAAGCTAGATATTGTGCGTACTTTTCACCATTAGAGCCGTCTTTATTTATAGATTAGCAGAGGTGGTGGTGTAAGAGAGGTTTTCTCATTTAGTAGGATATCCCATAGTAGGATTAGAATTTTATTGGGAACTGTGGTGAGTGCCTTGGATTCTTAGTTGAGATCTCGGGAGAATTCGTATCGTGATAGGCTTCTTGGATCTTCGGCTAGGATCCTGGGTGAAGGAGGTCGGATTTCGATAGGAGGCAATCCGTGCCAACCTGAAGTGTATTGTCCCAGGACATGCTGACTTGGGGCCTGCTGACCTAGGGTATGCCGAGCTAGGTCATGCTAAGTTGTCTCCTTAGTCGAGTCTGCGGATTCTCTTTATTGAGGTTTGTGATCTCTCTTGTTGGCAGGATGTTGAGTTTGGGTTTAGAGTTTCTATTATTATGTGGTTCGACTGAGTGCGTAAGGTTCCGACCAGACCTGTTCTAATTGGTTAGTTTGTTTTTCCCTGTAACAATGTACATGGAGATTTCTCGATAAGCTTAGCTAGAATGTATCAGGCGGTGTTGTGTGCCGTTTGAGCGGCCAATGAAGAAGCAATCGTGCTTGAACAGTTACATGACATGTGTCAAGATAAGAAGCAGTCACACCCAAAACGTGAGAAATATCTAGAAAGCAGTAATGGAGAACGGTTATGGTAACTGTCGGAATGTGAGAATGATCTAAATAGTTGGATAAAAAAATATAAATAGTAAAGCAAAACAATAAGAAAAATGGTTTCATACCAACCCAAATAAACCAAATATATCTTTCAATTGTCCTGTCAATTTACATTCCATAGTGTAATATTTCACTTACTTTGTTAAGCAAATTATGTTTATTAGTGTAATCTTTAATTTTAAAATTTGATGTTTTACATTCGGTAGTGTAATACGTAGTAGTAACCGAGTAGATAATATGCTTTAGCCGTAATTTAAGTCTACGATCGTGCGCTAGATTCAGGTTGTCCATTGAAAACGCGTTCTTCAGCTGCTCTTCACGACATACTGTAATGATCTATTTTTCATTTCATTCTGATCTATATCGAAAAGTATTTTTATATGGAATGCAAATGTGCAACCTATTATTAGAGGACGAACACCATCTAAAAATCGCTTTATACGATTTTATACTCGCTCTAAATAAGTGACCGATCTCTTTAGATCTCAGTTATGTAGTAAGACGCTTATCTTGACACTTGACCCACAATTTTAATTACAAGACATCAGTACACCCAGCACAAAAAATAACGGCAAGCGGACCTCATGGATTTGCCTACAAGTTGGTCAGTCTGGATAGATGCACGCGTTTGCCGATCACTTCAAACATGGAATTGATACAATGTACGGGGATACCTGGAAAAAGCACGCAAGTTGGAAGATTCGTATCCATTGATCTGTTTCAAACCATAGATCCTTGACCGTGGGGCCCACCTCGATGTATGTTCCCGTACATCCACGCTGTTCATGCGTTTTGACTGCTCATTTTAGGACGTGATCCAAAAAACGAAGTAGATCCAAAGCTCAGGTGGGCCATACCACAGGAAACAACGATCATTGACCATTAAAAACTTCTTGTGGGCCACGAAAGTTTCAGATCAAGATGATTTTTGCGTGGTCCCTTCATCCAGGTCTTTGTGACCTTATGAACAGGTTGGATGGAAAATAAACATTCCGGTGCCCCCCAAGAAGTTTTTAATGGTGGGTATTCAATCACGTTACGGTCCATCTCATCTCAGATCTGGATCTACTTCATTTTTTTGGGACCATGCTCTAAAATGAGCTGTTAAAACGAATGGACGGTGTGGATTAAGGGCCCCACAGTCAGGGATTCATTAAAGCCGCGTCCAGTGGTCGTGGAAAAGCCCAAAAGCTTGATGCCTGAGATCATCCAATCTCAAAAGAAGTTCAGGTCATCACCACCGTAAAAAGTGGGGCCCATCAGATCAGAATCCTGGATCAACGAACCATATTCTCCACTCGTGTCTACTTAATGCATCAGGAGGACCACGTAATTTCTCTAGCTAAACACGGGGGCATTTTGGTCTTTTCACTTGCATAAATCTCCATTATCATTGTTTTCAGTTCCGCGGTAGCAATAATGGCCGCGGATTAGCTAGTGAGCGAGTCTCGTTACTGAAGTGACGTCACCAAGTTACGTGGGCCCACTATGATGTATGTTTTGTATCTTCACCGTCCATACATTTTGAGAGATCATTTTAGGAGGTGATACAAAGAATGAGGCAGATCCAAGGCTGGAGTGGACCTCACCATAGAAAACAGTGGAGAGAGTAACGTGGACTGTTGAAACCTTCCGAAGGTTCACCATAATTTTTATTTGAGATCCAACCTATTCATGTATTAAAGAAGACATGAAAGAAGAAAAAACACAAATATAAGCTTGATCTAAAACTTTCGTGGCTCTTAGAACTTTTTAACAGTGGGCATCACTCTCCCCTTCTATAGTTGGTTATGCTAGAGCTTTGGATCTGACTCATTTTTTGGAAGATTTTTCTCTAATATGATCTCTCCAATTAGATGGATAATGATAAAAAAGATACATCAGGGTGAGGCCACGGAAGTTAGCGACGTTATTTTAGTAGTGAGTCTTGCAATCAACCATAGAAGTTGATGACGTCACTTTAGTAGCGAGTCTTGCACTCAACCTGTCAGTATCTAATCCGCGTCCAGCAATAATCGCGGGAAGCACGCAATCAATGCCACGTGCAGCATTCTTATTGGACCATGTGGCAAACCAACCTCCACCATCCACCGGCACAGAAAGCTCCTTATCTGAAAACCACCAAAAATGTCCTTTTGACTATTTTGTCCTCTTCTGTTTCTGTCCTACTCTTTACGACTGTGCAAAAGGGCTTGATATTAAATTACCAAAATACCCATATCTTTTTTGTCCCAATAATTTTGTATACTTTTTCTCCATTAGTTTAAGCTGCGTTTGGTTACACCAATTTTTGTGAAATAGTCTACCTTTATTTAATTTTCTCCAAAATTTATTATATTTCATGAAATTAGGTGCAACCAAACATACCAATGCATAAGGCTACTTGTTTCACCACCTGTAGCCATGGTTTCTCCTAACAATATTTGCATTTGACGGTTAATTTTAAGTGTTTGGTTTGTGTGATAGTAAAATTATAAAAAATGATATTTTTATATTACTTTAATATCAAATTATACAAAAATATATTAATGTCACTGTTTAGATTTAAAAGGTTTTTTATTATTTTTTGTTTTTTAAAAGCTATTATGGTGAAAAAGTGCATTAATTACATATTTCTTTATGGGTATCCCGTACATTCTATGATATTTCATGAAATTTGGTGCAACCAAGCGTACCCTAAGGCTATTCATTTCCCCAGCAACTGTAGTTACCTACATTAAAAAGTGCATTGATTACAACTTTTTACTAGTCTCTTTATAAAATTTATGATATTTCATGATTAATAGTTTATTCTGTAAAATTTCTGATATTTCATGAATTTTGGTACAATCAAACATGCCCTTAGGGCTATTTATTTCACCAGTAACCACAATTAACTAAAGTAAATGTGTAATAATTATAATTACTTTACCCGTTTCCTAACTACATTTGTATTTGACAGTTGATTCAAATGTTTGGTTTTTTGATGGTAAAATCAAAATAATAATATTTTTATTTCACTTTAGTATCAAAGCATAACAAAGTACATTGATGTCATTGTTTTTTATTTATTTATTATTTATTTACATTTAGTCATCTAAATAGACTCTTAATTAATTATTATATGCAAGGGCTAGACTTATATTTTATTTTTGTAAAACTTGAAAAAAAAATAGACTTTTCAACAATACATGTGACATAGTCATAAGGTAATCTAAATAATTTAAACGATTGCCCTAAATAGTCTATCCAAATGCAATGCATTAGTCCAGTGGCTTCGATTATAAATGCATGTAACATTTAATTCATCTTATCATATGTCACCACCAACATTTATTGTTAGGTGTCTTTTTCTTTCTCCTCTTTCTTTTCTACTTTTTCTAGTTCCATTAATTTGGACTTTTCCGGGAACCCCGGAGCTAATTAATATTTATAATCCATGTATTTTATACATGTCCCCTTTAGATGTTTGGTTAATTACATTCAATAACTACATGTGTTGTAAAAACAAAGGGTTCTTAGTATCATTTCTCATGCAACATACGTAGTGTTGTGTGGAAAATTTGAAGAGATGTCGTTATATAAAGATATATGCAAATCTCATGTTGGGTCATTGAGGCGTTGGCCAATCAAAGCTATGAATCTGGCATTTTGATGTATCGAATTTCATTTTCGTATAATGCTGCAATTTTCAATTGTTTGATTATGATTATACAACGCTAGCGATGGGCCATGACTTGGGTGTCAGTCAATCGATCTATCTAGCATTTCATAGCCTAGGACCACATGTTGGTCATAATAAAATAAAATAAAATAAAATAAAATAAAAATCTTAAAAGAAAATTGGTTGACTCGGTGTTTGACTCAGTTGAATTGATTGGCCAGCTTGAGTGGTAAGTTTTGATTTGATATCTGTGAATAAATTGGCCACTATATATTTTTAGCAATAAATGCTCACATAACTAGTTGATGTGTGTGGCCCACTATGATTTTATACAACATCTTACCCATCCAGCAAGGTTGATGAAAATGAGATACCTAAAAAATAAGGTTGTTGTTAAGGGTCAAATATTACATATTAATCATCAGTTATTATCTGATTTTACAAATATGATACTGTTTAACGGCCTATTTTAATCGTGTTTGTGTTACAATGTGAATTTAGAAACTTGGATTGAAAAATGGTACTAACAGCTGCGTTTGGTTACACCAATTTTTGTGAAATTCTAAAACATTTCATGATTAATAGTCTACTTTTATTTAATTTTCTACAAAATTGATTATATTTCATGAAATTAGGTGCAACCAAACATACCAATGCATAAGGTTACTTGTTTCACCACCTGAAGCCACGGTTTCTCCTAACAATATTTGCATTTAACAATTAATTTTAATTGTTTGATTTGTCAATAATAAAATTGTAAAAAATGATATTTTTATATTACTTTAATATCAAATTATACAAAAATATATTGATGTCACTATTTGGATTTAAAAGTTATTTTATTTTATTTTATTTGATTTTATTTGGATTTAAAAGTTTTTTTATTTTATTTTATTTTATTGCATTAATTACATATTTCTTTATTGGTATCTCGTACATTTTATGATATTTCATGAAATTTGGTGCAACCAAACGTACCCCTAAGGTTATTCATTTCACCAGTAACCGTAGTTACCTAAATTAAAAAGTGCATTGATTACAACTTTTTACTGGTCTCTTATAAAATTTATGATATTTCATGATTAATAGTTTAACTTTCTGTAAAATTTATGATATTTCATGAATTTTGGTGCAATCAAACATTCCCTTAGGGCTATTCATTTCACCAGCAACCACAATTAACTAAAGTAAATGTGCAATAATTATAATTACTTTACCTGTTTCGTAACGACATTTGTATTTGACAGTTGATTCAAATGTTTGGTTTGTTGATGGTAAAATCAAAATAATAATATTTTTATATCACTTTAGTATCAAAGCATAACAAAGTATATTGATGGTATTGTATTCTTTTATATTTGGTAATCCAAATAGGCTCTTATTTAACTATTACATGCAAGGGATATACTTATATTTTAGTTTTGTAAAACTAAAAAAAAAAAAAGAAAAGAAAAGAAAAAGAAAGACTTTTCAACTATACATATGTGACATATTTGTAAGGTAATCTAAATTGTTTAAACTATTGACCCTAAACAGCGTCTAATGGCTTGGATTATAAGTGCATGTAACAACTAATTCGTCTTATCATATGTCACCACCAACATTTATTGGTATGTCTTTTTCTTTCTCCTCTTTCTTTTCTACTTCTTCTAGTTCCATTAATTTCGGCTTTTCCGGGAACCCCGGAGCTAATATTATAATCCATATATTTTATGCATTTCGCCTTTAGATGTTTGGTTAATTACATTCAATCACTACATGTGTTGTAAAAACAAGGGGTTGTTAATATCACTTCTCATGCAACATATGTAGTGTTGTGTGGAAAATTTGAAGAGATGTCATTATATAAAGATATATGCAGATCACATGTCGGGACATCGAAGCGCCGGCCAATCAAAGCTATGAATCTGACATTTTGATGTATCGATTTCATTTTTGCATAGTGCTGCATTTTTCAACTGTTCGATTATGATTATACAATGCTAGTATGGGCCATGACTTGGGCGTTAGTCAATCGATCTTTCCAGCATTTCATAGCCTAGGACCACATGTTGGTCATAATAAAATAAAATAAAATAAAATAAAATAAAAATCTTAAAAGAAAATTGGTTGACTTGGTGTTTGACTCAGTTGAATTAATTGGGCAAGCTTGAGTGGCAAGTTTTGATTTGATATCTGTGAATAAATTGGCCACTATATATTTTTAAAAGAGAAATTCTCACACTAGTTGATGTGTGGGGCCCACCATGATTTTATACAACATCTTACCCATCCAGCAAGATTGATGAAAATGAGATACCTAAAAAATCAGGTTGTCTAACTATAAAAAGGGATGCCCTACATGAATGTGGAGATTTTTATATGGTGGTTCGTTATTTTTTATGGTATACCCTACTTGAAAGTTGGATCAACCTGATTTTCGGGGCATCCTATTTTCATGATGGGACAACCTCGCTGGACAAGCTAGATACCATACAAATCCTATGGTGGGCCCTCGACGCCATCGTAGTTGTATGGATTTTGGGGCATCCTATTTTCAGAATGGACGACGATTTTGCTGGACAAGCGTGATACATAAAAAAAAAATAATAAAAAAGCGGTAGGCTCTCCACATAAACTAGTTGGATGTACAAATAATTGTGTGTGAGTATTTCTCTTTTTTAAACATTCTATGCAAAGATTAATCTGATTACTATTGGACCCAGTTGAATTATTTTGCTAAGATCAAATGTCTAGTCTGGTTTTGTAACCCATGAACGAGTTGACTCAGCAACTAATCAGTTTCACTATATATTATAACAAATTTATTTGATTGACTCAAAACTCAAAGCTGAGTTAACTCGGCAGGTCAGGCTCGGCTAGCAAGCACTAATTCCAAATTTGCAAACAAAACGACCTAATTTATCGATCCGCTATAGTAAAACACATGCATTTACTAGAATGATGGGTTTTAGATTTTGAGTCGGGCTATTGGTGGCATTGAAGGTTTGGGTCTGCGCAACCCATTACTTGACCGAATTGACTCGATATGCAACCTATATAGCCTGGTTATAGAGTGGAGCTGTGTTGATTCTCAACCGTTCTATGAAACATGGCTCATACCACGAGCCCCCGTGATGTTGGCTTAGATAGGCCAAAAGTGCACACTCCATGGCTTCCTGACCTGGATCCAGAACGTGCTTAGGAGCTCCCTTAACAGGATGGGCTTATCGATCGAGAATCAGCTATGGCTCAAGGGAATCGCCC